>CM057347.1:409722120-410922120 GCA_030015575.1 Agapanthus africanus | reverse complement strand
TCACCGAAAGTGATATCGGCCGTGTGCACTTCTTCCAGTTCATCCTTCATCCTTTCTTCGGTGAGGAAGGGTTGGAATTGCTCGGGCTCCTGCAGCGCTTTGATTAATGAATTTCTCGCTTCTTTTGATAATAAGAGGGCGTCGAGAATGCTGAGCTGCGAGGGTAGCTTCCTCAGGTGCGCTAGGATGTTATAGTCCACCTTACTCCTCTTAGGCGGGTCCTTGGCAGTTAGCTCTTTCATGACTTGGTCATCTAAGACGATATCCTCAGCGACCTTTTCTTTTCCCTTATCTTTTCTAGTTGCAGGTCCGAGATTCTTTTCCGGGAGCGTGCGATTGCGCAGCTGAATGTTTTCACAGGTCTCTGGTTCTTCCTCTTTCCCTAAGATGGATTCTTTAAAGAGAGGGCCCAGAGCCATTTCCTCATCAGAGTCGCTCCCAAAGGTGAGAACTTGTGATCCTCCGGCGTTGACCGTCTAACAGTTGCCGGTAGTTCTTTTGTGCCTGTCGGTTGTACTTCTCTGCTCCCGACGAGTTCTGCGTTTCATTCGCTTAAAATGTTGCCGGTGAGCAACATATCCCTGCCACCATATCTTAAAAGCGTCGCACTCCTCAGTGGGGTGTGAAATTTTCCGATGATATGAGCAGTAATTAGGGTGCCTCTCCGCCCCATTGAGCGTGTTTTCTTCCGAGGGTGGTAGCTTCATTCCCATTGACATGGCTTTGGCAAACCTTTTCCTCATCTTGAATATGTTTTTATCCGCATCGGATGTCTTTTGATCCGGCGGGAGTGCTTCGACTCTTTCATTTAGTCGCCTGTGTTTGGCTCCTTCTGATGCGGCTATCTCACGCTTCCGATCGGCTTTACTTTTCAAACGAATCTCGTCTAGAAAGGCATTGATCATTTCGTCTGTCGGCCACACAGGTTCTGGTTTAGGCTGTGGCCCCAGTTTCTTAGTGCCATGAGTTTTTTCATCGTCCGTAAACGAGTGGGAGATCACATGACAACTCACCACATATCCCTCGGATTCATCCGACGAGCTTTCTTCATTATCTTCCTCCTGAAAGACGTGGTTGAGGAACTCTTGGAGTGTGATGGGAGTCCGCGGCTTTTGATTGTACTCCTCCAGCGCGTCAATCTGTTTCTGCAAGTCCGTGCGCTTGTCTCCAGGCTTCACGGGCTTCTTGGATTTCTTCTTCTTTTTCTTTGAAGATTTTGACGGCTGGTTGTGAGTGCTCGAGCCATCACCACCAATCTTTGGAGTTGGGCGCAGCTTCAGCATCCCTTCAATGATCTGGGGTTCCAGCGGGTTCTTCCACCTGATCGCCGGGTACGTCTGGAGCTCATTCAGCATTCTTTTGGTTTTTGCTGAAAGCACGATTTCCCATGGATCTTCTTCAATGAAAGAACAAGTTGCCCCCGGTGTGTCCGTCTTCTTGGGAGTGTGCAGTTGTGGCGGGTCCACCTTCCACTTCTCGGACAGCGCAAACTTACCCTGCAGGTATTGATCTTCAATCCATCCTTTGAAGACGAAGCAATCCTCAATCGGATGGCTTACCGTTTGATGGTAAGGGCAATAGTTGGGGTTATTCACCTCACTGGGTTGAGGCGGTCGCCTGGGGTTTGGCAAGTTGATAAGCCTGTTGCGTACTACTAGCTCGAATAGCCTCTTCGTCTTATCCCGCGGGAATGAGTAGGGGCGCTTCATTTTCTCATTATAATACCGCCGTCTTTCTTCTAGTTGATCCGCCAGCTTTGGGGCACTGGGTTGCTGCTGAGCGTTCGCAACGAAGGTTGCCTTCCATTTACCCTTGTCATTCCGAGGTTCCGGCTTCAGGGGAGACGGTCTGTGACCCATCTGGTCCATCTGGGCCAACTTGTCGATCAAAGCCTGGAACGTGGTTGGCATAAAGAACATCATGAACTGTGAGATAGTTGCATGACGATCTAGGGTAGCCATGAACATGCCCACCGCGGGCGCTTCCTCAATGCGTTGTTCGCATTTCGACCACAAGTTTCTCCAGCGTACAGCGTACTGGACCCACGTCTCGCCTGGTTTCACCCTGGCATTAATCAACGCTGTTATCGGGATGTGTTCGCTGGCGCTCGCGAATCGCTGCGTAAATAGCAGCTCCATCTCCGCAAATTTTTTGACGGAGTCGTTCGGAAGCTCAGAGTACCACTCGAACGCCGTTTCTGACAAGCTGCCGACAAACTGGCGAAGTAGCAGTTTGTCGTCGCCTCCAGTGTTGCCACAAAGCGCCTTGAACTGGGCAACATGCTGGTGGGGATTGCCCGTCCCCTTATAGACATGGAATTTCGGTATTGTATAGCCCGCCGGGTACTTGATCTGATCATACCAGCTCAGATACGGTCGCCCTATTCTGACAACTTGACCAGCTGCCTCAGTCGCCTAGTGAACCCGTATCTGCTGAGCTATATATTCGTCCAAGTCAGCTTTGGAAATTTTCTCCTCCTTGGCTGTTGACAGAGCCAGTGGAGGATTTGACTTTTCTCCCTTGTCATCTTCAAGGACGATCGGAGGATCTTCAGCAGGAGGATCTTGTTGGATCATCATACCCACCTTGTCCTGGAACAGAAAGGCTATTCGCTTTATATTGGCTGCTTGTTCCGCAGCCTCTTTATCCTTCTTTTCCAGTATCCTGCGAAGGAACTCAGCGTCAGTTTCCTGCTCCTGGCGTTGATCCAAGGATGCTTCGGGCTTTCTTTTGGCCCAGTGAGTGCGGCCATCGCATTCATCATTTCTTGGAGCTTCTGCTGCTGCTCCTGAGCTTTAGTCACCGATCGCGTGAGCGGTCGATGACCTGTAGATGCACGGCTGTCCTCCTTCCCGGATGCCATGTAAAAGGTATGCACCACTATGCCCCCAGACTTATGGCGTTTAGGCTTACTGTCTTTGACGTTAGCTGTAAGCGTAGGGACCTTCTCCGGCCTTCCTCTCTTTTGAGTAATCGACGTTGAGGGAGCCGTTGCAGCGGATACCCAAGTGGTTGTCGTCCTTTGTTGTTTGACAGGACAGTTCTTCTCTTCCCGAACCTTCACCCTCTTCTGCCGGCGAGAGTGATCTTGGTCGATTACTGAGTCTTGGACCCGTCGCCAGACCTTATAAATCTTGGAGGATAGCCGTTGAGAGGGCTGCTCCGGCTTTGCATCTGTAATACTCTCCGCAGGTGGAGGAGATCTTTTTAGCGTGGCAGTCAGAGAGTTCTTTCGTACCCTCCTTAGCGGTTCAAAGCTGTTCCCAGTTGGAACAGCAGCATCAACTTCCACCATCGGAGCCGGTGGAGTTAGCCCTGAGGGGGAGTTGCCCCCGGCCTTCCTTACTCGGCGCCAATGGCGACGTCGAGCGTGTCGAGCTGTTGGGACTGGCTCGGCGATAGGGATAGTCTCGTATTGCCCCCTATCCGGATGAGGCGCCGCTGGTGCCAGCCTCTTGAAGGCTGATGTCTTTTGAGTGGCGATGTTCAATCTGTCAAAAACGGACCCTCGAGCAGGAGCAAGAGCCGGAATAGTCAGCCTTGAAAAGATTGACTCTTTAGTAGGAGAAGCCGTCTTGACGACTTCAGGAATGGAGATGGCTGTCTTATTTGCGATGGCTATGTCGGGGGTCATGGGCTTCTTGGCAGGCCCATCGGAGTTTAGGTTCAGCCTGGTGAAGACCGAGGCTGCCGGCTTGACATTGGAAGACCCGTTGAGAGGGGCTGTGGTAGTAGTGCGCCGATCGAAGACCGACTTCTTTTGCGCCTCCGGCACGGGCACCGGAATGGTGAAGCTTGCAGGCGGGAGCATGGTCCCGAAGAACAGACTGGTGGTGGCCAGAGTCACTTGTTCCACTGGCATGGCAAGGATGGAGGCCGCTTGAGGCCCATAAGCTACACCTCCAGGTGAGGCGAAGCGTCGGTTGCACTTGCATTTCGAGCAGCTCGAGCAGTTAGATGCCATTGATGCTTGATTTCTGCAGCAAACGAAACACCAAATCTTAGTACCTCCAAACCCAAAGGGCAACCATTAGCAAACCGCGATTGGTTCGCGAATCACGACACACGAAGTGTGGAGTGGAAAGAGGAAAATGTCCCACCGGGCGTGCTAGAATCTGTTCCCCTCCGAAAGACGGTGCGACAGATGTCTTGCCTGAGATTCGGGGCAGATGCTAATTGGTGCTATCCGTCCACCTCTCCGAAGATGCCAAGTTGATTTATGGCACCATGTATCGAAGGTTTAAACGGATGCGGCCGATATAGCAGACTTCGTCAGATTCCCCCTCGCTTGAGGGGTTTTTGATTGTGGGGACGCTCTTCCCTGCAAGCGCATGCCCTTGCAGTTAATTATGCTACCGCATTGCGGTAACAACTTTCTCCTTCTCCATGTGGTCACTTCGTGTCGTGTGTGTTTGTTTTGTGTTTGGTTGCCCGTGGATTGTATACGGAGACTGAGTTATGTCGTCGCCCGTAGGGCGCGGACTAGTCCAAATCCGTATTATCTTAGATTTGGGTTTGGGGGTTTGAGTTTAAGGATACGTTAGCCTCTTTTGAGACTAAGATCAACTTAAACGTTTGTTAAGGATACGTTAGTCTAGTTTTAGACTAAGATCGACTTAACGGGATCGTTTAGATCCAACAAGAGAGCAATTAAGGGAGCCCTGTTGTTTAGTTTAGCGACGTTGCGGTCGATGGGTAGTTTAAGGACATTGCGGTCCAATGTTAGTTTTAAGACGTTGCGGTCAAGGTTAAGGACATCATAGTCTGAGGATTTAAGGACTCCACAGTCCGGCGTTAGTTTTAAGACGTCACGGTCAAGGTTAAGGACCTCATAGCCCGTTGTTAGTTTTAAGACATCCCGGTCAAGGTTAAGGACATCATGGTCCGTTGTTAGTTTTAAGACATTACGGTCAAGGTTAAGGACATCATAGTCCGAGGATTTAAGGACTCCACAATCCGGCGTTAGTTTTAAGACATCACGGTCAAGGTTAAGAACATTATAGTTCATGAGTTTAAGGACCCCACAGTCCGTCTCAATGTGTGGTCATCGGGACCCGTCACCTCTTTGAAGACGTTGAGGAATTACAACGCCAAGTATCAAAGGAGTGAAGAGATGTACCCTTGAACCAAGGTAGATTAAATAATCTTTGGCCCAATTTGGAACTAAAACCAATTGATTTTGTTATGAGCCCATTAGCCCAGTTAAGTTTGAATTGAGGACTTATGGCCAGCCTGGGCTAAGTCCAACCATGTTTAGAATATTGGCCCTCTGTTGGTTTATTGAAGGAGAGGCTTTGTCTCTAGAAACTAAGCCAATTGGGCTAAAACTAGTGTTAAACACTAAAGACCAATAGTGTTGAACACTGGGAATAAGATTAGCAAGTTAGTGTTAAACACTAAAAGATAATCAATGTTAAACACTAGCAACAGGGCTTTCAAATTAGTGTTAAACGCTAAAGCAAATCAGTGTTAAACACTGGAAACAGAGATTTCAAATTAGTGTTAAACACTAAAGCAAATCAGTGTTAAACACTGGAAACAGAGTTTTCAAATTAGTGTTAAACACTAAGAAAATCAGTGTTAAACACTGGGAACAAAGTTTTCAAATTAGCATTAAACACTAAGAAAATCAGTGTTAAACACTGGGAACAAAGTTTTCAATTTAGTGTTAAACACTAAGGAGAGAGGGGTCACGTGTGGACACGTGAGAGCGCCCTGATTCCCCTTATTTTATTCTGCCAAAAGTATTGAATACTTCCTATAATTGCTCTTGGAGCATCACGTGCTGCCACGTGATGGGAATGTGGGTTTTTAACTGTTAAAGCCTTTGCCAAGGGGTCACGTGGTAGAACGTGAGGGCACCCATAGCTTCTGTTTGCTTTTTCTTTGTATCCTTCAGGGGTCACGTGGGGCACGTGAGGCGTTGCCTCAAAGTTCTTTTCTGTGGATCTTTACAGGGGTCACGTGGTAGCACGTGACTTTGGTTCTTTGCATATTTTAAAGATTTTTTCATCTTTTAAGAATTAAATCCTTCAAAGGGTTAAACCCTAGCAATAAACTTTTAGAGGAATTAAATTCCTATTTTCTTCTGAAGAATTGTATTCTTAGATAGGGTTAAACCCTAATTTCTTTTCTGCAGGAATTAAATCCCCCATATACGTAAAGAATTAGATTCTGGCATAGGGTGAAACCCTAATTTTTTTTTAAGGGAATTAAATTCCTGTGAGTTTGAGAGAATTAAGTTCTCAATTAGGGTTAAACCCTAGTTCTGTCCACTCTGAAGGAATTAAATTCCTATAACATGGGGTTAAACCCTAATTTTATTCCAAAGGAATTAAATTCCTGTAATTCTGTGAGAATTAAATTCTCAAAACTCAATTCCTCCTCTATGTTTTAGATCTGCATAACAGGATCTCAACCCAATGAGAATTAAATTCTCAATTCATGGGGAGATGTGCACTTTGCAGATCCTCAACCAGAGAAAGAACTAAGTTCTTTTCTTTATATAAGAGTTAAACTCTTTTGAGAATTAAATTCTCTTTTGAAGCCTCTCTTTTCTTACCTAGGGTTTTTTCTTTTGCAGAGAATCAAATTCTTCCTTCTGAATTTTCAAGATTCCAAGGCTCTATATCTCTCTCTCTCTGTGGCTCCTATTTATAGGAGAAGGAAAAGAATCAATCTGTTTTAGTGAATCTTTCATTGAAAAATCTGATTTGTTTATTGAGAGATTTGATTTATCTTCATCATTAATCTGGGCCTTTAGATTATTAGGTGAATTTTATTCACCATTGGATTTTAAATCCAAAGATATCTCTTTATTATTTCGGTTAGATTTAGGGGGAAATCTTTCCATGTCCAAGATTTTTCCATAAATTGGTGATATTGATCCAACGGTTTCAGATAATTCTTCTCTATTTTAGAAAGATTTGAATGATCTCTCCTTAGAATTTAATTCTGTTAAAGAATAAGGCTTTTAAAGCCGGTCACGTGTGGCCACATGACCGTTGGTCACGTGTGAGCACGTGACCCCTGGTCACGTGTGAGCACGTGACACCTGGAATGGGCTTTTCTTCTTCTGCGCTCTGTTCTCTGGCCGCTGCTTAACCATCACGTGCCAACACGTGACCACTGGTCACGTGTGAGCATGTGATGCCTCTTCTGGAGCTTTTCCCTGATTTTTAATCAGGGAACAGTAGATGGATATGATAGCTTGAATTGAATTCTCCGAGTGTAGGGATGTCTTTTACACACACGTAGGGGTATATGATCGGTGTTTGGAAGAAAGGTAGGGATGAAGAATAAAGGCAATGTTTTTTTGAGGGATGATTTGATTTCTAACATTTTTTCATGACTATTAAGATAGGGCTCATAACAACCGAAAAGCTAGTGTAGTTGGAAACTCTGATTTTCAAAGTTCTTTCTTTTATAGTTCTTATCTTTATATGTAATTTTCATAGTCTTCCTTTTATTATAGGATTTTATGGGTGCAATCCGCTGAAAACCCTCAGGAGACAACACTTCTCTTACTAGGAACACCTAGATGTTTAAAGGCTTGTTGCACATGCTCAGTGCAATCGTGTTTGCCTACGCAAGTGTGTTAGTTAGTTTTTTTTTTCTATTTTCTTCTTCTCTTGAATAAAAGAAGTTTGCTCGAAACGATCAAAGTCAAATTTGGGGGAATTTGTTCAGTCGAAAATATTTCAATCTTTAACATAATAACTTCCTCACTTTTCTCATCATCTAAGGATATTTGTTATAAATATAACACGTATTACATGTTCGTCTGGAAAATATCAAATATCACGTGTTATACATTATAATCAACACTTTCGAAGGAAATTGTGTGTTTATTATTTCAAACATGATATTGTATATCTCAACAATCTTCAGTGAGATTTTGTGCAGAAAATTATTTCAGGACAGATATCGGAATCGCAAATTCGCCGAAAAAATACAGCAAATCAAAGAGTAAAAATCTAGCAGAGATTCAAAAGAGATAAGAAGATTCCAGATATCACATATAACCCCAAAGACCAACACCAAACTACAAAAGAAAAATGAAGCCACAAGAACACCAAACGGCCGTGGATCCGCGGCCGAGTCAGGCCGATCCGCCGCGGATCCACGGCCGAGTTGGGGGCTCCGGTGACGGCATTTCTCCAGAAGCTTCATTCCAACAACCTAGCGTATTTGAGACACTCCATTGTAACAACCTCGTTCTGGAAACTTCATTACAACAGCCTAGCTTCTTGAGGAAGCTTAATAACTACCCTATTCTAGAAGTTTCCCTACAACTACCTAACTTCTTGGGGAAGATTGAACTAGCTTCTAGTTGAAGATTGGTGAAGAGCTATATAAAGGACCTAAGCCTTCATTTCGGGGGGTGCGCAGTTTGGGGAGACAATTTGAGAGCCAATTAAATCCAATTCAATTCCAAATCAAGATCCAAATCAAGAATCGTTGAGAACAATATCGAGCGACGACATTCAAGATCCTTTACGCAAAGCCGATCGTCATCAAGAGCACGAGATTCTCGACAGGTCCAAGTATTACGGAGATCGAGCGAAGCGAAATTCAACAGAATAGTTATCTCTTCAAGGGAGTGATCGAGAGCAACTCTTGTAACCTCGGATTGAAGGAAAGTGTAATTAGAAATTGATTAATAAAAGTGATCATTTGTTAATACTCGCTTTCTTTAAATTTTTGCATTATGAAATTTCTAATTCTTGATTCTTTTATTCTCATAATGCATGAGTAAATCTCCGCTTGCTAAGGATTCGAAGGAATTCGGTAGATCAAATGGTGATGAAATCCTATATGCATCTTAAGTCTTATGAGAATTATGAATTTTAGGAAAAAGAATCGTCAATGACCAAATTTGGAACGAGATCACCGTTCTTAATAATTTCGTTACAATTTGGGATTAAATGATTGATAATTCTCTTTACTAAAGGCTAGATTTGAATGATGATCAACGAAAAGACAAAGGATATTGAAGGAGAAACCCTAGTTCTTTCAATAGATCCCTAATCTTCATTCATCGCCATCGTTCTAGCTATAATTTATCAATAGATAAGATAAGCCATTATTAGTATTCATCATTGCTACTAATTCCTATCGAATCCTACAAGCTATTCTTCAATTTTCTTGATAACTAAAATTGATATTGGACAATTTCTTGATTACTAAATCTTAAACTTTTCCTTGATTTTCTTGAAATGACAAACTGAATTAAATCTTGAAATCCCATTTTTTTGAATTTTCTTTACTATTTTCTTTCGGCTCAACTAAAGCAAGAACGAATAAATACACGAATCTCAGTGGACGACCCGTACTCATTAACGAACTACATCGACACCGTTATTGTTTGCGGTTATAAATTCTTTGATTGTGATAACACTTTTCATACGGATCACAGAAATAAATCAATCACCTCTGTTCTTTCATCTTCTTCCTTCCTTGTCTTCTTTGAGAATTTAATTCTCTTCTTCAGAGCTTAGTCTCTGCCCATTGAAATTTCAGAGTTAAACTCTGTCAGAAAAATAAACGCTTTTTAGGTAAAGATCTTGAACAACAAAGAAACCCTTTTCTTAAAAAAATTTCCCAGATTTTAAATCCACCATAAGGTCTTTGCTCTCTTCTGAAACCCATCTCTTAGAGATCCAAAGACGTGATCTATGAGTAGTAAACCTCAATGTCTTGGGCATTCCTCTTCTGATCTTTAAGGATTCATGGCATTGCAATTTTATTTTTTGTTTCCTCATCATGGAGGTTTTTGGAATTTAATTCCACCGCATAAAAGAAATTTAATTCCTCACCAAAAAGCTTAGCTCTGAAAGATCAAGAGGGCCTTTTGGGAATTTCATTCCCTGGTGTTCTTGAAGATATTTTCATAGGGGTTTTCCCTTATTTGCACAAATTCAAATTTGTTGGGTATTTTAATAAAACTTGTTTTCTCTATCAGGATGTCAAGAGTTGTTTAAACTCCCATGTATGTTTAATAATATTCCTTTTTGATTCTCACAATGATTGTCATGTCTCATCATTGGTGAGCCGCCATATTGATTTTGTGGGGTCCGTTAGTTTTGCAATCAGTGGTCCCATGGAACGAACATTCTGTCGTTTCCCTCTGTTGTTATATATATGTGTGTGTGTGTGTGTGTGTGTGTATATATGCTTCATTAACGGTTTTTCTTTCCCTTATTTCAGGAACAATGGCTTCTCTTCCTTATTTTCCCTTTACTCGCTCGGACGCCGCTTTCCCACGATCGCCGTTGGATGAGGAGGCTATGGCGATGATCAGGGCCCATGACATGGACTGTACTAGTTTGCTCTTATGGAGAGTTTGGTATGGGCACATCATCCGGGGCCGCCGCAGCTTTACTTGTAAGGTGTCAACAGAGCTTCTCCGCCCAATATCGCTGATGGAGCGTTTACAGACCGCTTATGGGGTGGAGGTGGCTAATTGGACTCCTACATGCCGGCTTGAGCCATCAACAACCGGGATACCCAACCATCCCTTGCCGGCTATAGATATCTTGGGGTGCCGCATCTATCAAGGTAAAGCCCAACCCTGGGGACAAGTTTATAAGGTAAGGCTTACCCCTCGCCCCCTAATCGGTTATCTTCCCTGGGCTCGATATGTTCTCTCCGCCCATCGTGCACAGTTGCAGAAGGTTGGGTTATATCAAGCGGTGTATGCATCTCTTTTTCATTTCCCGGTCCCTCATATCTGGTGGGTTAAAGATTTTCTGAACCAATGGAATCTTCCTACCAACACCTTCGAGCTAGGGGATCATGAGGTGTCGATCTCATTGGAAGAGTTCCATGAGATCTCTGGATTGTTGATCAGGGGAGAGCATTATGAAGAGTTGCTGCCTCCCGATGAGTATGTGATCATGACCGTGCCTGCTACGCTTGACGGCTTGACGACTGAAAATGTCGTCCGTCATAACTACCCCAGTCTAATCAAGACTCTGGGTATTTTCGAGAAGCTGTTCGTGAAGTCAGAAGGACAGGGCGTCACCTTTAATAGCTTCATCGCCAGTTTTCTTCGTGAAGATGCTTCATTAAAAGAGGCTCCAAAGTTTGCGAACATTGACGACCCTTTTGGGTTTGGGCTGAATAAGCTGCCGGCCAAAGAAGAGGACTTGCCGCAGTTTTATATTCCGGCCTCGTAGGCCGTACCCTTCGATGCAATTACAGCCCCTGGCATTGACGAAGAGACCTTCTTTGTTAGTTTCATCGGTCTTTGGCTCAGTTGGTTCGCCATGCCGATGCATCGACGCTTCGTGAGAGCCTCTGTTTTCTACCCCGCTCATCGCGTAGCTGAAGGGGCACGGTTGGCCATTGGAATTGCGGGACTGTCGCATCTTTATCATGGATTAAGTGTTGCGGCCAACACTTCGACCCCAGGTACAGATGTCGTGAATTCCTCCCTCCACTCCTTCACGTTGTGGATCAAGATGCATGTACTGGGAGCGTTCGCAGCACATCGGCTGCCAGATTTCTATGACTCCTATACCTTCCTACGGGTTATGAGGTTGGTGGATGCTTCCGCTTCCGATCCGACCCAGCTAGGAGCCCTCCGTGTGCTGCTTAACCCGTACTCCAATGAGGGTGGGATGGTTTTTAGCGACCGAGTCCTCTCTGCTCCTGCGGGGCCCATCCAGCAGCTGTTTGATCTGTCGAAAAGTGGAGCGTCATCTTTAAAGCCTAAGGAGATCATGCACCTGTACTCAATTAGGCCGGGCTACTTGGTGTTCCGTCAGAATAACGCGGCCCTTTTCATGCGGTACAATCCGCACCGCTTCGCCCAACAATTGGGTTATAACCAGGGTGTCCCTTTCAAGGCGTTCTTAGTTGAGCCCACTCCGTCTCTGGAAATCACGCGTGACATTGTCCATCACTTTATGCGGCTGAACACCGGCTCCCGTTTCATGATCCCCGAGGCTGACTATATTCCAAGGTGTGTGGGGTCTTTCACGGGTTGGTATCGTCATCGAGTCGGTCCCGTCATTGCCGAGGAGAGGCGGGTACTCTTTGAATGTTGATCTTCAGCTCTGGCCCAAGCCACTGGCATTCCGTTGCGGCCGCGGAAAGTGGTTCATCCTCCATTGAGGGATAGTTGTGTAGTACTTATCCCAAAGGCCGCAGAAACAGAATCGACTCCCCTCACTGCTGGTGTGCCAGTGCGCACTAGAGCCCAAGCAAAGGCTTCCAATGAAACGCCAGCGGTAGTGCCATCAGTGGCGGCGTCATCAATGGCAGTGTCATCCGCGGTGGTAACACCAAAGGGGAATACCGGTAGCGAGGTTGACCAACGTCGCGCCAAAGCGCCGAGGGGAAGGAAGCGTTCTTCTGTTAGCGCTAGCACAAATTCTAAGAGGCGGAAGAGATCGGTCGTCAGCTTACTCGACACCTTGCTTGAGTCCGAACCAATAGCTATGGAGGAACAGAACGCCGGTCTCATTTATCCTGGCTCATTTGCCGAGTAAGCCGCGCAATTGGCTGAAGCTTTGAGGCTCTCACAAGATGAGACTGAGAACATGCCCATCCCGAAAAAGCCTTATCCTCCGGTTATATTCTACGACGTTGATCCATCGTTACGATGGGTACATATGTGTCCTTTGTTAATGGAGGACGAACGGTCCTTCAAATAGCCCATAACAATTACTTCTGAAGACGAGCTTGCCTTAAAGATAGGCAGTCATTCCTTTGCACTCGAACCCCGACGAGCGCACTTAGCAAGAAAGGAAAAACGTCTGGAGAAAGCCATAGTTCAAGCTCCTTGGCGCATTGGTATGTGTCCTTCACATATCTTTCTATTAGCGAATTGTCTGTATTATTTTTATGCCTTTTCATTTTTGTGAGAACTTTGCAGGGACTTCGGCTTCGAAAGAGGATTTAGGTTGAGATGGGTTATGCCCGTGGACTCTTCAAGTATCTCTCGTGACACACCGGAAGGTGTAGAGGAGATCATTACAGCCTCTATTCCTGATGTGGAGCTTCCAGTGGTAACTTCTGTTCCTTCGATATCTATTCTTCCCGCAGAAGTGACCCCGCTGGTTATGATCCCTATGGACATCTCTAGTGACGCACCAAAGGGTGCAGAAGAGATTGTCGACGCTGTTAGTCCTGTCTTGGAGTTCCCGGTGGTAACTTCCGTCCATTTAGCATCTGTACTTTCTGCAGAGGTGACCTTACCAGCCGCCGATCCAATGGATCTCTCTGATGGCGTCCTGGAGATTGTAGAAAGGATCATCGAGACCGTTGTTGTCTCCTCAGGGCCTGAAGGGTGGCTGTTGTTCTTGAATTGGAAGTCGCCGTGCCGGCAAATGTCTTTAATGCTATACCCGAGGGTGTGGAGGAGGCTGCCGAAGCTGCTATCCCCTCAGTTCAAGGCAGACGGAGCATCAAAGGCAATCTCCTACATTTTGCTTTAATGATCTCTTCATTATCTAAACTCTTCTTTCCTTCAGAATTGCGGGAATTGGCGGCTTCTATCATGGACCTATCTCCTAGGAAGACCTTCCAGCGTCTTCTTGATATGGCTGCCCCACAGGTGATACCCCTGCAAAGCATAGTCCTTTCTTCCAGGAAAGGTTGGTGTTCTTTGACCCTTTGTTTTATTATCATTTTTTTATAACGATGCTAATCTGCCCCTTGCAGTTCTGGAAGCTGATGAAGAAGTTGAGATCCTCGATGAGCCTGGGGATCTTTTAAATCCCCTTGCATGACTGTGGGTAAGTAAGGTTTTATCTTTGGCATTACTTTGTCTATTCCATGTTCGTGAATCTCACTGACTATTCTCAAATCTTGACAGCCTTGCCAACCCTGACTCCGTTGGAATCTCGGATCTTCATGCCACCGGGTCCTTATGCCCGACGTGCGTCTGAACGAATGGTGAAACAAAGCATTCACTCCTTGTCGGCTCTCATTGAAGATCTTCGCGCTGGTAGCTCTGTCACAGCCGAAGAATTTGCTGCCGAAGCCAGCACTTCTTTGCTTTTTCTTGCCACCTATCACGACGAAACAATGGTGCATGTTTGGGTTGAGTATTTTCGTCGTGTGGAGGCTTGTCTACACGGGCTTGAGTGTACACGCCTTCCCTCTAACATTTTAACTACAAAAGCGAGCTTGCGGGGATGGATCGAGCGGTGCGCCGCTAATCTATAGTCGTGCGAGAAGAGACTCAACCGGAAGTTCTCGGAGAGGGAGTTAGCTTCGAACGCTTTGGGGGAACTCCAGGTTCAACTCACTGCCAAGACCACTCGCGCGTATGAAATTTGGCGGGTGCTTCAAGAAGCTATTACAGAGGTGGTGTCTCTTGACAAAGCCGCTATCTTTACCCGCGAGATGGTTGAAGCCCATAAAGTCGCTGAAAAGGAGCTTGAGAGTCGGTTTGCTTCGTATCAGACTCGGCAGACTCAGGCGGGGGCCCGTTTTGCATCAATAACGGAGCTTGAAGCCGAGGCCCAGTTGAAGAATGATGAACTCACGAGCTTATTGCACCATCCGCCGACTTAAATATTTTTGTATTTTCTCCCTTTTTTGTATTTATTCCTAAATGAGAGTATATTGAATTCATTTTGATTCTTTTATGAAATGTATCTTATATTAATTTTGATTCATGAATAAAAGACATATTTTATTTCATACTGGCGTGTATCTCTGGCGAATGTAGTCCGCAGATAGTCTATCTTGATTTCCTTGTAGGGCAGCGATGGCTTAGGAAACAGGTTCAGATCTGCCGCCTAAGACTTTTCAACTTTCTGAGCCGTGAGGGTCTCATAAAGACTTTTCTTTCTATGAGTCGAGAGGATCCCATAGGTGTATGTTCTCCTTAGGAGTCGTGAGAACTCCTAAGTGCGTTTTCTCTTGAGAGTCGTAAGGATCTCACAAGAGAATTTTCCCCCTTTACAAGTCGAGAGGACTCGTAAGTGGTTTTTTTCCTCCTTGTCGATATTCGACTTTGGAGAGTGTGGCCCGTGAATAGTATACAATAGTCCATTTTAGTTTCCTTGCAGGACAGCGATGGCTTAGGAAACAGGTTCAGATCTGCCGCCTAAGACTTTTCAACTTTATGAGTCGTGAGGGTCTCATAAAGACTTTTCTCCCTATGAGTCGAGAGGATCCCATAGGTGTATTTTCTCCTTAGCAGTCATAAGGACTCCTAAGTGTGTTTTCTCTTGAGAGTTGTAAGGATCTCACAAGAGAATTTTCCCTCTTTATAAGTCGAGAGAACTCGTAAGTGGTTTTTTTCCTCCTTGTCGATATTCGACTTTGGAGAGTGTGGCCCATGAATAGTACAATCCATCTTGGACTTAATTGTAGGGCCCCAGTACTTAGGAAACAGGTCCTTATCCCCGTTGCCTAAGACTTTTTCCCTACGAGTCGAGAAGTTCTCGCAGGAATATTATTTTCCCTATGGGTCGAGACGAATCGAGAAGTTCTCACAAGAATGTCCTAACGCTACAGTTAACATCTGCTAATAGAAGTCTGTTAGGGTCTGTGGTACTAGGGTTTTTGTTCGTCGTATCGTCGCGTTGCCCGATGTATTCCCCGATACGCAATCTTGCATGTTCGATTAGCCCCGTGACTGTCGTGTCTCTGATCCCTTCGGGGACTGGACAAGACGTCATCAATCAACCTTCCAGGTGATATTACCGTCGGAAGAGCAAGCGTTAGGGATATTCCATGCCGCTTTTTACTTGAGGTTAGGCTCAGTTTGGGACCCCCGATGAGTCATGACCACTCCGCGCTAGTGTGGGATTATCTCCGATAGTCTTTTCAGGTCTCATTTGAGTTGCCGTCAAGACCCTGAAGCGAGGGATTTTCCTTGGCTTCGTTTGTTGGCATTGTGTCTACAATATTGTGACGGATGTCGAGATTGTCTCTACATTGTCTGTGAACCGTCAAGCCTTAGAACTAGGGACTTTGCCATGGCTCCGTTTGTTTTGATGTCGCGTCTGCATCCTGCTGAAGGGGGGAAGCACGTTGTTGTTGATCTCTGGGCTATAGATGATGCCGTCGAGACCTTGAACTAAGGACTTTGACATGGCTCTGAGGTAGTCTTTAGATTGTCGGTGAACCGTCGAGATTGGGAACTAGGGGTCTTTGTTGTGGCTCCGTTTGTTTTGATACCGTGTCTGCATCCTGCTGTAGGGAGGAAGCATGCTGTTGTTGATCTCTAGGCTATGAATGTTGCCATCGAGACTTGGAATTAGGGACTTTGCCATGGCTCCGAGGTAGTCTCTAGCTTGTCTGTGAACCGTCGAGATTGGGGACTAGGGGACTTTGCCGTGGCTCCGTTTGTTTTGATGCCACGTCTGCATCCTACTGGAGGGAGGAAACACACTGTTGTTGATCTCTAGGCTGTAGATGTTGCCGTCGAGATTTGGCTTCCCTTTGACGAATCCCGGTGGGGGCAATATGGTTCCCTTTTCATTTGCGCCCATGGATTGTATACAGGGGTCAATGTGATCTCACCTGCAGGGCAAAAGTTTCATTTCATTTTTTTTATTTCTTTCTATGATACTCTATCATTTCAGCTTTTTATATCGCGAAAGTCACGATTGCCCAATTATTTCGGCTTTTATCGCGGTGCCCAATCATTTCGGCTATATTTTTTTTCTTTTACTCGTTGTTTTTTTTTTGCGAGTTGCCCAAACATTTCGACTATTTTCATATGCATATATTTTACTCGCTGACTTTTATTGCGAGTTGCCCCATCATTTCAGCTATTTCATATGCATTTTTGACTCACTGATTTTGTTGCGAGTATAGAACTTGAAATCTGACACCGATCTTAGCATCAGCATTGCTGTGACTGGAATGCTGCCAGAAGCGAATCATCATTTGCCGACTTAGAATTTGCTACCGATTCAGTTATCAGCATAGCTACAACTGGGATATTTCCAGGAGCGAATCATCATTTTCCTTTGTCGATTCGAACAAAGATGGCTTAGCCAATAGGGTTAGGATCCTGTTGACTAAGGCTTTTTGATTTTACGAGCCGTAAGGGTCTCATAAAGGTATCCCTCCCTACGAGTCGTGAGGATCTTGTAAGTGTATTTTCCCCTTAGGAATCGTGGGGATCCCCAAGTGTATGTTTTCTTATAAGTCGTAAGGATCTCATAAGAATATTTTCTCCTTATAAGTCGAGAAGACTTACAAGTGTTGTTCACCGAATGGGGAAATTTCGCACCATGGGTGGAACTGGGTGAGGGAACGTTTATTTGTGCCCGTGGATTGTATACAAGGGTCAATATGGACCGCCTGTAGGGCAACTTGGAGAGTGTGATGGCTTAAGAACAGGTTCAGGTCCCTGTATGTGAATCGTATGAGTCGTGAGGGTCTCATAGGGGGAGTTCTCCTTACGAGTCGTGAGGATCTCTTAAGTGTAATTTCTCCTTAGGAATCATAGGGATCCCTAGATGTGTTGCTCCATTGTGAGTCGTAAGGATCTCACGCAGGTGTTTTCTCTTCACAAGGTCGAAAGGACCTTGCAGGTATTTTTATTTTAACTAGATTTCGCTCTTTCAGGTTTTCACAAACTCGCCGGTGGTCTTGCTATTTTTACTCACGGCGCCATTTCGGGTTTTCATCTGTGCCCATTTCTCTTGTGGACATACCGTTTTTTTTTTAACAACGAGATTACGCCTTTTCAGGTTTTCATAAGCTCGCCGGTAGCCCTGTTATTTTTACTCACGGCACTCTTTCGGGTTTTTCATCCGTGCCCATTTTGCTTGTGAGCGTACCTTTTTTTTGAAACTCTCGAGAATAGTTTCACCGCATGTGACCCATCTGTTTGCCTGTGGGATTTGAGCTACAGTCCTCACCGCTGGGACTCGTGGACTTGCATTCCACTATCGTCGTGTTTGAGGCGACGTTCTTAGTTTAAGGATATCTCGATCCATTGTTAGTTTAAGGACATCTCGGTCCATGGTTAGTTTAGGGACGTTGCGTTCCGTTGTAGTTTAAGGACGTTGGGGTCCGTTGTAGTTTAAGGACGTTGCGGTCCGTTGTCAGTTTCGAGGTGGAGTTTTGCCGGATACTACTTATAGAGTCTTGACTCAGGAAGATAACGAGTGGGCACGAGCGTCGTCATCTATCGTTAACCTGAGTTGTAACTTGTTAGGCGTAATATTTCTTAAGGAACCGGCCGTTGATTGGCCGGAAGGGCCTTTCGCCATGCATATCCATGAGCAAGTAGGCCCCACCTTGGTAGACCTTGTCTATGATGTACGGGCCTTCATAGTTCGGCTCGACCTTCCCCCGTTTGGCACGAGTTCGCCATGGCGGAATGTTCTCAGCCTAGTTAGTCTTTCGTATGAGCACGTCATCCTTGCTTTGTAAGCTTCCAGGTTTTGCTGCGCCATAAGACGAGTTTCATCGAGGGCATTGAGCTCCTCAAGCCGAAGATAGGCATTTTTCTCGTCTGTCGGTTCATAACGAACTGCCACTCGTAGAGAAGGTAGTTCCATCTTCAAAGGAAGTACCGCTTTCGTGCCGAATACCAACACGAATGGCGTTGTGTTCATGGCCGTCTTGAACGTGGTCCGATAAGCCCAGAGAGCTTCATGCAATCTCTCGTACTAGTCATTCCTATTTCTGGACATTGTTTTCTTTATGATCTTCGTCAAGGTCTTGTTGAAAGCCTCAGCTAGACCGTTAGCTAGGGGATTATAGACTGAAGAGTATCTCCAATCTATATTATGTTGCTGTGCAAAGCGGCTAATCTTATGGCTTCTATAGGCTGGTCCGTTATCCGAGATAATCCGTCGCGGAGTGCCGAACCGGTAGATAACATGTGTCTTGAAGAAATGGAGGATATTCTCCATTTTCACATCCCTTAGCGGCACTGCTTCTGCCCACTTAGAGAAGTAATCGGTTGTCGCCAATATGAACCGATGTCCCTTGGATGAAGCTAGTTCGATAGGCCTGATTATATCGGTTCCCCACATTTTGAACAATCAGCTAGCCAGCGTTGGGTGTAGAGGATTTGGATGCTGGTGGATGAAGTCCCCATGAATTTGGCACGAGTGACACCGCTTCGCATATTCGAGGCAGTCTTATATTATCCCGGGCCAATAGTAAGGCATCCTCTTGATTTTCAGCTTCATCTTTGGCTCAGCTTGATGGGAATTGCAAAGTCCGTCATGAGTTTCTTGGACGACCCTTTTTGCTTCTTCTGGTCCCAGGCACCTTAGCCACAAACTGTCGAACGATCTCTTATATAGAGTATCATTGACGAAGGCAAAAGACATAGCTCGTTTCATGAGCTGATGTCTCGAAGATGCGTTTTCGGGCGTTCGATAGGATTTGAAGTAGTCTATGAAGACTTCTCTCCAATCCTTAACCTTTTCATCATTCTCTATTTAGAAGACCACTTGTTTGGTCGCTTCCTCTTCTTCAGATAACTCCGGAGATATTTCTGCTGGTGCGAGAATCCGGTGGTTTTATACAATGATCCGTACGTCATCGAGGTTCTCGTCAGCCAGTTCCTTACCGAGTTTGGCTAACGCATCCGCCTTGCTATTTTCCGCACGTGGTATGCTTTTCAGGACGTAGGAGGGGATTTGAGTCAGTAATTTCTGCACTCTTTTGCCATATTTTATCAACTCTGGCTTACACGTCTGATAGTCGCCATTCACTTGGCTAACGACTAGCTGGGAATCTCCATATATGAGGAGATTTTCGATCCCCATGTCGATGGCGATCTCAAGACCTGCTATCAAAGCTTCATATTCCGCTTCGTTGTTTGTTCTTGGCTCCATTAAGGAAAGGGCAAAACGCATTATCCCTCCTTATGGAGTCACAAAGATAAGGCCTACTCTAGCTTTGATTATGGGGGTGCTTTGCTTCCGTTTCTTCATAGACGATTCCCCATCGAAGTAGAGTTCCCATCGGGTATCACTCCCTTCTTTCTCTCCGTCGATTGAGTCGAACGCATGTTCATCCGGCAACTCATAATTTAAAGGAGAGTCGGCAGGTATCGGATGCTCTGCGAGAAAGTCGGCGATGGCCTGTCCTTTCACTGCCTTAAGAGGTCAATAGATTATCGAGAATTCCATCAAGAGGATGATCCATTTGGCAAGCCTTCCCGTTAGTATGGCTCTTGACATCAAATATTTGAGAGGATCCACCTTTGATATGAGATGGTCCTCATGTGCCAAGGCATAATATCGGAGCTTCGTTACCGCAAAGATTAATGTCAGGCAATGCTTTTCGATAGGGGAGTAGTTGTTTTCTGCCCTCGGGAGAACTCGACTCAAATAGTAGAGGGCTTTCTCCTTTCCCTGATCATTCTCCTGTGCCCATAGTGTGCCGAAAGAATCTTCAAGGGACGTTATGTACAGATGAGAGGCTTTCTTTTGACCGGAGTGGTCAGTATCGGGGGACTCTGCAGATACTGCTTGATTTCGTCTAATGCACTTTGGCATTTACGATCCCAAATGAACGGAGTCCCCTTCTTCATTAGATGGCTGTAGGGGCGGCATTTTCCGGAGAGGTTAGCTATAAAACGTCGGATATATGCGAGCTTTCTTTGGAGAGACCTCAATTGTTTGAGAGTCCTTGGCGCCGGCAATTCCATAATCGTCTTGATTTTTGACGTGTCTATTTCAATGCCTTAATATCGCACGATGAATCCTAGGAATTTGCTTGAGGAGACTCCAAACGCGCACTTCAGGGGGTTCATCTTCAGGTTGTACTTCCGAAGACATTGGAACACTATTTTCAAATGCTCCCAGTGCTCTTCGTACGATTTGCTTTTCACCACAAGGTTGTCGATATAACATTCGACAATCTCGTATATGAGGTCATCAAAGATCTTCGTCATGGCCCTCTGGTATGTAGCGCCCGCGTTCTTCAGACCGAAGGGCATCACTTGGTAGCAGAATATGCCCAGCGGAGTCCAGAAAGCAGTGTGCTTTTGGTCTTCTGGATGCGTCTTTATCTGATTATACCCCAAAGATCGATCCATGAAGGGGAAGACTTCGTGAGTGGATGTGTTATCTATCATCAGCTCGGTAACCGGTACGGGGAAGTCATCCTTCGCGCAAGCTTTGTTGAGATCTCGGAAGTCCACGCAGATGCGTATTGTCCCATTTTTCTTCATCACTGGGACAATATTGGCAGTCCAGTCAGGATATTGAACTTCTTGGATGAAGCCGGAGTCAATTAGTTTCTTGACTTCGGCATTGATGCTCATTTCATGTTCGATCCGCATTCTTATTGGCGCCTGTTTGACCGGCTTGACGTCCGGGGATATTGCCAGTTTATGCACAGCTATTTTTGGATTTAGTCCCGGCATCTCGGAATAGTTCCACGCGAAACAGTCTTTATACTGCATAAGCACATCTTTTAGTGTAGCCACCTGCTCTTCAGACAATAGCTCGCTGAAGAACGTTGGCCTTAACTCGTTTGCCGTCCCCAAGTCGATATTCCTCAGGTTGTCCGCTGTGGTATGTATCCAATCTTCCAGTTCTTTTGGTGCCGGTGAAAATTCTGAGATCACCTCATCTTCATCTTCATTTGCGAAGCAGTGGAAAAGGTTGTCTAGATTCTCATGCTCTCCTTCCTTTGAGAACGTTATCACATGACAGGTACGAATCCGCTTCCAAGACCGATGTTGATCTGGTTCTATTCTCGCCCTATAGATTGCTTTTGGCTCATGCTTTTGTGGTGGGATCACCCTCCATCTGTCGAATAAGAGCAAACCTGACCCGCTGATATTGGTTTTCAACCCAGTCTTTGAAGGTGAAGCGGTCTTCAAGCGGATATCAGATTACTCGGTGGTAGGAGCAATAATCTGGGTGATAGACCTCGTTTATCTATTCGGGGTGCCGAGATTCCAGGAGCGTCATCATTTAATGATTCATGACAAGGTTGAATATTTTCCCCGTCTTGTCTCGAGGGAAAGAATATTCCCGACCTATCTTTTTCATGAAAGACGGATTCCAGCTGACTTTTTCACGACCGCGTGGCTTCTTGGATCCGCTTCGCTATTTTTTAGCATCATTCCCATTCTTTGCATTGCTATTGTTTCTACGTCGAGCTTTTTTCATGCCACGAGAGCGCACAGCGGGCTGACGGTGAAAGGCATTGTCATCCTCCGTAACCTGCTGAATGAGACGTTGCGTCCTGGCTTTCTCATAGATTGCCATTTCGTGGCTGTGGTCATCCCAAACCTTTTGACTCGCTTCCCTTATTAGCTTGTCAATCTGTTCTTCGAATGAAGGACTTGGCATCCTTATGGCGGGATTTTGCTTTGGTTCAATATCAGCGCCATCTGGAAATGCATTCACTTTTTTGCTGGAATCATTTATAACATGGCAGCCATGGATTCACTCCCATTTCCTGGACCGAACGTATCCAAGTCCATTCGTCTCCATCTTCCCATTGGGCATCTTTCGCTGAGTCCCGGGAACATCCCAAATCTTGTTATAGAACTGGGCTTGTCGAGCAGTCTGTTTGAAGGGTACGCCTTGGCATCTCAATAGCCTTTTCAATCCCTCTGCGTAATATCTGGGCAGACGGATTGGTTGGAGCCTGTCAAGCGCAGGTTCGGCACCGTGCCAGACTTCTCTTTCCACTTTGGTCTCCATGGATCGATAGAAGAGGATCGCCTTTTCACCTTTCTCCTGGGAGGAACGTAGAAAGTCTGCAGTTCCTGCACACTATGTGTATCAAGCGTATCGAGTTCTTTGTAATGTCACGGGGGAACCATGGCAATTTGAAAACTCTGGTCAGCTCCAGTGAAGGTTTGTATTGATGGACGAACAGAGAATACTGCGTTGACCTCGTCTTCAGAGTCACTGCCAAAGACCAAAATAGGAGTAGATGGTCCTGGCCTGTTGCCTTGGGGTTGCCCTGAATAAACCCTCTCTTCATCCTCCTCAGTATCACTCCCGAAAACTGGGATGGTGGCGACGGCTTTTTGTCGGTTCTCCGGTTTACGACATCTTTCCGTGTCTTCGAAGTCTGGTAGGAAGTACTTTGTGTCTTTATATTTGTGAACTTCATTTATGGAAAATGGGTTTAGTTCCCCTGTCACGATGTACTCGAGGCTGTCTTTGAAATACTTCATACACTGATGTTGTGTAGATGGGATGACGTTGTACTCGTGTTACCAAGGCCTACCGAGCAAAGCGTTGTAGCAAGTCTTGGCGTCAATGACATGAAATTTGATGCCAGTGATGAGCAGCCCGAAGCATAATATCAGTATTACAGACCCGAGCGTTCGTGATGATTGAGAGTCAAACCCGGAAATGATAACTTTATCCCGAGCCAGGTGCTGAACGTCCATGCAAATTTCCTTCAACACTTTCACATTGAGAAGGTTGACGGAGGACCCGTTATCGACTAGGATCATCCTTATCTTAATGTCGTAGCAGTACCCGGTTACATATAACGGACGGTTGTGCTTGCATGTTCCGAGGAGGAGGTCTTCATCGCTGAAGGTGATGTCCGCTGTGTGAACTTCTTCCAGCTCGTCTTTCATCTTTTCTTCCGCCAGGAAGGCTTGAAACTTGTAACGCCCTGATCAGAGAATCTCGTGCCTCTTTAGATAGGAGAAGGGCGTCCAAAATGCTTAATTGTGAGGGTATCTTTCTCAGGTGTGCCAGGACATTGTAATCCACCTTGTTTTTCTTAGGTGGGTCCATGGTTGTGAGCTCTTCGACGACTCTACCATCGAGGGCAATCTCCTCAGGGACTTTTTCCTTCCCCTTGTCTCTTTTGCCCGAACCTTTGTTTGAGGGTCTGAAATTCTTTTCAGGCAACGTATGATTACGCAGCTGAATGTTCTCACAGTTCTTCATCTTTTCTTCTTTTCCAGAGGTGGATTCCTTGAAGAGAGAGCCGAGGGTTATTTCTTCATCAGAATCGCTCCCGAAGGTAAGAACTTGAGGTTTTCCTTTTGTCAAAATGGCATCAACCATATGACAGTTACCGGCTGTTCCTTTACGCTCATCTGTCATGCTTCTTTGTTCCCGACGAGCTTTGCGCTTCATCCGCTTAAAGTGTTTTCGGTGGGCGATGTATCCCTGCCACCATTTCTTGAAGGCATTGCACTCTTCGGTAGGGTGTGTGTCACGACCCGAAGGTACGGAACGTGACTGGCACTTAAATTACGAAACGTCTAAAGGCGTAAGTAATCTAAGTAAGCCAAAGCCCAAAAAATCAAAACCATGTAAAGAAATAAAGTGAAGGAAAACTTATTTAAAGAAAGCGATTTTAACCAAATAAGTCGTATTAAACATTTAAAAGCAACATCTGAATTTCCCGAAAATTTCGGCAGAGTCTCTTTTGTAAAAACTGGCCCCCAAACGGGTACAATACATGAAAATACATATAAATAATGAATAAGGCATCTCCAAGCGGGAGCTAGCTCTTCACCCCTGGCAGAATCACAACCACATGCAATATGTATATCAAAAGTGCATAATAAGCATCTGAAGGCAAGAAATAAGAGAATACCACGTCGGCTCAAGTGAACATCGACATCAAATACCACAAATTCAAATCTCACGGTTTCACCGTCTAGTCCAATACACAAGGGTAGATGGAGTATACTGGATACAAAATAATATACATGATGGAATAATTATCCTCGCAACCCACCTACGAGCAATACCGCAAGTCCAAGCAAAAGGAACAAAATGAGAAAGTGCGCCTGTTCACATCATAATTTTGCATTATTATATTCCCCATTCTTATTCATTTTACAAATAAATAGGTGCTTTTGATCCATGTCTGCTACATAGTTGCAGGTTACAGGTTTTCGGAATAAAACAGTGAAAATGATGAAAAGACGCTACAAAAGTGAGATTTCGACCAACAAATAGAGAATCTTTATCATGCATGCAGTTTGAAGAACAAACGAAGATCAATGAATAATTTCACAAAGTACAAAGGCAGCACAAAGATTCAAGACTTCAACACGAAGCGAACGGTAAAAGTCCACAACATTCTGTACTGGAAGAAATAGAAGACATTCTGAGAAACCAAGTGAAGAAACCAGAAGTAAAATGCAACAGGAAGCATCCAAGAAGTTTTCAGCCAAAGACCCCACTATATGGCGCGGATCCGTGGCCAAACAGGGCATATGGCCACGAATCCGCGGCCGCGCTAAGCATGTGTCGGTGGAAGTTGTTGGTGGGTGGCGGTGCGTTGACCAGGCTTCTTAGGGTAGTTTTGTAAATGTAGATAGAGATCAGATGTAAACCCTAGGGTTTCTATAAACTAAAAATAGGAACCCTAAAGCTCTTTTTGGGGCATGCCTCTTCTTATGCCTCTTTTTAATTCCTAAATTCAAAATTTTAATTCTTGTAATGTTTGAAAAGTGCATCAAATAAAAAGTAAGTCTTTCTTTTCTATGCCTTAGTTTAATTTTCTTTTCTGCCCTAATATAAATTTTATTCATCTGCCCTAGTATAAATTTTATTTAATTGTCGTAGTTTAGATAATTAGGTTATTAAAAACAAACAAAAAATGTCTCTTTTTATCAATTCCCTAATGAGTGAGTAGTTCCTCACTTGTTAGGGTTAGGAATGGGAAAGATTTGAGAAATGAAAATCTCTCACCCCTTTCTTACTCGTCATACATTTTAATAGAACTCTATGCATGCATACACACACCGCTCACTACGGCACCCTATCCCACGAGGTAGCAGTGATACCATAGTTAAAGACCGGTTGTGTATGTTTTCCATGGAGGTTAAGGTAAGAGTTAAGAAAGGATGGACAAGGACCTAGAAGAAGAAACCTAGTTTCTTCCCGATCGTGCTAATCCCCTTTGTTAATTATTACCATAACACCTAAATAGATCTTAATTAGGGTATAGAAAGCGGTGAGAAATATTGAATTTCCCAACTTAACCTAAACCTAATCCTAGCAAGGTTTTAATCCTAATCTAAATCAACCTTAGTTTTTATTGATAATCAATCTCACCACAATTGGAATTAACTCGTTAGAACAACTAGAAAATACACAAAATCCCTGTGGATCGACCCATACTCAACCGGCTAGCTACTAAGCGACGCCGTTCTTGATTGCGGTTAACTATTCTTTGATTTATCTTTTAAAAGCGCACGCACGTAGAAAATCTATCTACCAATCAAATGGCGCCGTTGCCGGAGATGGCGTAGTTATTTTCTTTTTGTAATTTCGGGTTAATATAAAAATTAAAAAATCATAAAAACTGAAAAAAAAAATATAAAAATTTATTATCTTGTTATTTTTTGAAGGGTGTTTCGTTTGAATTGTGCAGGATCAACGAACAGATTCAGATCTGGAAAAATCCAGAGAGCAAAACAGCAAACAACAAATCTGAACAAACAGAGGAGGACCGCAACAGACAACAGAAGAAGTTTGGAAGCCCGAGTCAACCATTCAACCGCGGAACCGCCGCGCTTGGACCCGTTTGACCGCGGAACCGCCGTGCTTGGACCCGTTTGACCGCGGAACCGCCGCTGATTGGTGACGTCATCATTTGAAAAAGTCTCTGTAAGCATCTTTTCTTCTTCTGAACCCCCTGATATCCTCTGACAAATTTTCCTGCAGGGTTCTTTGCGCAAAAACTTCTCTCCCTTCTCCAATAACTTGATCTTGTGCAGAATTCTTTGCACCGCAATAAAAAAAAGAAATTTTTGGCAAGTGTTTGTGTGTTTTACTGCTTTGCATCTTTAAAATTGACTTTAAGGGGTTTTAACACCAATCCAAATTGGGTGGGGATTTCATTACCCTTCGTAGGACCCCAAAAATCACAAAAAGCATTTTGCATTAACCATCGAGTTAATTAAAAAAGATTAGACTCAGCCTTAAAGACTGTCGCGCTCAATAGGACAAAGGAATAGTTGTCGGTATCGATCGTTTATCTAAACCAGAATTTGTGGTGCCTAGGCTAGACAAGTAGGGAAAGGTAATTTTAAAAGGCCCGTCTCACGGTGATTCGTGAGCGAATCCCTCCTTTCTTTACTTGTGCTTACCTGGCCACAATTGACGGTGAAGAGGCGATTTGAGGACCTCACAACTTGCCATTTGGAACAGTTAGGAGCAGTCTAGTTGACCTAGGAGACCCTAGATCTAGGCTTGATTGTGCATATTGTGATTGTGTCTAAGCTTCTTATAAAAATATTTTTGCAAAAAGATCCTTATATATAAAAAACACAAAACAGAAAATTTTTACAAAAACTTGCCACTTGTCGCTAAGAAATCCATTACACTCCACTTGCACCACTTCCTTCCATTGACGTTTTCTTACCCCCACTTTCTGTTTTCACCTTTTTGACTACACTACACCTCTTTAGTGTATGTCCAGTTGGACTAGGGACACTAGCGCCCGTTTAATCCGTGTCTCGTTAGTGCCGACTGACGACGCTTTCAACTCCGAAATCGAAATCCCCTCCACTTCTTTACCTTCAACATCATATTCTTCGTCTTCTAAGGAGATGTCGGGATTCAATCTTAACAACCCCTTACCCGCGGGACTGATTCCACCTCCACTTGGTGCGATAACCCACCACACCCACCTGTCGAAGCGCCCCAACGAATCGCGCTCCAGGATCTTTTCTATCCTATCCGTACCGCTTTACCCACTTGTCTTTCACTTCCACCGGCCAATGGGGATAACTTTGAGATTAAACCCCACTTCATCAACATGTTGCCCAAATTTCACGGGCTGGAATCCAAAGATGCCTACATCTTCATTAACAAATTCCAGAACGTTTGTGCAATGATGAAGACCACACAACTTTCTGATGATGCTATAAGGCTACGTGTCATTCCATTCACTTTATGTGACCTAGCCGAAAAATGGTTATATAGCACAGCATCATACTCGATAAAAAATTGGGAAGTGTTTGTTAAGGCTTTTCTTAAAAAGTTTTACCCATACCACAAGACCGCGAGAATTCGCAATGAAATTATTCAATTTTCCCAGCTTCCTTCCGAACCTTTTTGGAAGTGTTTTGAAAGATTTAAAGACCTACTTGTTCAATGCCCTCACCACAGTATCGAGAATTGGCAACTTTGCCAAACTTTATATGAAGGATTGAACCCAGCAACTAAGCAGTTGTTGGAAACCATTTGTCAAGGTCACTTTCTTACAAAATCTAGCGAGGAAGCTTGGCAGTTTCTCGACGATCTTGCTGAACAAACACTTCAGTGGGAAAGCACTAAGACCACCTCATCTACTTCATCAGGTCAGTCTAGGGTAGGCATACATCAACTTGATATGTCGATTGCAATGAAGGCCGAAATGGCCGCACTTACGAAAAAGTTAGAAGCAATTGAGAGCAAATTCTCATCGCCTTCTCCTGCCTTGCTTTACCCCCATGCACTGTACCCCCATGCACTGTTTGCGCTTGTTGTTCGGATCCGTCCCATCTTACTGAAGAGTGTCCTTACAATCCACCTGTTCAAGGACAAGATCAAGTCAATGCTGCCTTTCAGCAAACACAAAGAAATGATCCATACTCTTCGACTTACAATCCTGGTTGGAGAAGCCACCCAAATTTTGCTTGGAATCAAAATCAACAATTCCAAGGCAATAACAACTTTCAAAGGCCTCCTCCTCTACAATAACAAGCACCTCAACAAACTCAATATCAGCAACCTTTCCAATCCCAACCTTACCCAAACTAAAAGAACAATTTTGTACCCAACAACTCTTATCCTCAAAACAATTTTGTTCAGCCGAATAACGATAAGGTTTTCTTGCTAGAACGAAGTCTAGATGCGTTTTTAAAACAATCTACACAATCCGCAGCATGGTTGGAGACTTCCATTCAGTCTTTGGTGCAAAACAGTACTTCACATCATCAAAGCATCAAATCAATTGAGACTCAAATTGCACAACTAAATGCTGCGTTAAGCGAGCGAGAAAAGGAAAAGCTTCCTTCTCAACCATTGCCAAATCCCGGTCACATACACAACGTACATGTTGCTTATGAACAACAAAATCATAATGTAAATGCTGTAACCACGTTGAGATCTGGAAGAGTGTTGCACAATAATGTGGGTAATAGTGATGACACCCCTGCCGGTGCTGCTGCTTCTTCTTCATCTTCTTCTTCTTCTTCTTCATCTTCATCTTCTTCAGAGCCTATTCTTCATTCTTCACAGGGCTCTACTTCTTCTAATTCGAATGGACCTACATCTCACTTCACGAACACACCAACACTGGGATCTGTTCCAACTCCGCAATCTACTCCACAAATATTGGACTCAACAAATTTTTAAAATATTCCATTTCCAAACAGGTTGAGATCCAATAAACCAACTCCACAAATGGAGATGATTGTGAAGTTATTCAAACAGGTTAGTATTAACATACCTCTCTTGGATGCAATCCAACAAGTCCCTTCTTACGCTAAAATATTAAAGGACTTATGCACCAAAAAGAGGAAGTCACGAGTACCCAAGAAAGTTTTCGTGGCTAGTGCTGTAAGTGAAGCTCTTATCCAACTTTTACCCAAAAAACATAAGGACCCCGGCTGTCCTACAATTTCAATAACAATTGGGGATAAGAACATCAATAGAGCACTTTTAGATCTTGGTGCTAGTGTTAATTTACTACCCTATTCAGTATATGAACAATTAGGCGTTGGAGAGCTTAAACCCACTCATTGTACTCTCCAAATGGCCGACCGATCCATCACCCATCCTAAGGGTGAGTTAGAGGATGTGTTAATTAAAGTAGAGGACTTCATTTTCCCGGTTGATTTCATTGTTATGGATACACAGCCTGTAGCTAACCCCCGGAGCCAAATTTCGGTGATACTTGGTCGACCATTCCTTGCGACTTCTAATGCGGTGTACAATTGTCGAAATGGTTCGATGAGCCTATCTTTTGGAAATATGACAATTGAACTCAATATTTTTAAGTTGGGGAATCAGCCCTCCGAGCCTAATGCTAGTATACTTGATGTTTGCTCGATCCACGAGATCACGCAGGAGGACTGTGAGCTTGAAAAAATTCTGTTCGATCATAGCAGTTTTGACGGCACTAGTGTGTTCCTCCTAGAATCTGACACAGCTTTCACACCGGATAACGATTATGAGTGTTTCACTTTTTTGGACGATTTTGAAGACTCACCACCCGAGTTTGAGTCCTTTGATTTTTCGGATGAGTTAGTTGAACCATCCGACTCGGTTGCTTACACTCGCTTTGAACCATTGTTAGAATACTTCGAGCTCGAGATAGTTTCACCAATATTACCTTCAATTGTTTCACCTCCGAAACTCGAACTCAAGCTTTTGTCGTCTCACCTCAAATACGCTTACTTAGGTGAGGATGAGACCCTTCCCGTTATCATATCGGCATCTCTAGCTCTCGAGCAAGAGAAAGCCCTTTTAATGGTCTTACAAAATAACCGGCAAGCTTTTGGCTGGACTATGGCGGACATCAAGGGGATTAATCCCCTCATAATTGAACATCGTATACATATGATGGATGATGCCAAGCCAGTGATGGATCCACAAAGACGCCTCAACCCCATAATGAAGGAAGCAGTCAAAAAGGAGATTGTCAAATATCTTGATAGTGGTATCATTTACCCTATTTCCGATAGCCAATGGGTTAGCCCTATTCACGTTGTCCCAAAGAAATCGGGCATAACGGTTATAACCAATGAGGCGAATGAGTTAATACCTACTCGCACCCAAACTAGGTGGCGAGTTTGCATCGATTATAGAAAACTCAACGCCGCGACACGGAAAGACCACTTTCCGTTACCTTTTATTGACCAAATGCTAGAACGATTGGCTGGGCATGAATTTTACTGCTTTTTGGATGGCTATTCCGGCTATAATCAAGTTCCTATCGCCGAAAAGGATCAAGACAAGACCACATTTACTTGTCCTTTCGGTACATTCGCTTACCATCGCATGCCCTTTGAGTTATGCAATGCACCCGCTACTTTTCAGCGGTGTATGATGGGGATCTTTTCAGATATGGTTGAAAAAAATTTGGAGATTTTTATGGATGATTTCTCCATTTTCGGCGACTCCTTCGATGAGTGTTTTCTACACTTGGACGCAGTTCTTACCCGCTGTAGGGATAAGAACCTCAATTTAAATTAGGAGAAATGTCATTTTATGGTACGAGAGGGTATTGTCTTAGGATATGTCATCTTGCAAAACGGCATTGAGGTTGATAAAGCCAAGATTGAAGTCATTTCCAATCTTCCTCCTCCTAAATGCGTTAAAGACATCCGAGCCTTCCTTGGCCATATCGGTTTTTATAGACGGTTCATCAAGGATTTTAGCAAGATAGCTAGACCCTTGACTCTTTTATTGGCCAAGGACACCACTTTTGATTTTGATTCAACCTGCATGAAAGCGTTCGAGTCATTGAAACACTCACTTATTTCTGCGACCATTCTTTCATCTCCCGACTGGACGCATCTTTTTGAAATTATGTGCGATGCATCTGATTTCGCCATTGGTGCTGTCCTCGGACAGCACATTAATAAGATGCCGCACGTAATTTATTACGCTAGCCGAACATTAAATGAGGCCCAATTGAATTACACAACAACAGAAAAAGAATTTTTAGCCGTTGTGTTTGCACTAGAAAAATTCCGGCCCTATTTAATCGGCTCTCCAGTGATTGTTTACACGGACCACTCAGCTCTTCGCCATCTTTTCGTGAAGAAGGATGCTAAATCTCGGCTAATACGTTGGATCCTCTTGTTACAAGAGTTTGACCTTGTCATAAGGGACAAAAGAAGATGTGAAAACATAGTTGCCGACCACCTTTCACTACTTCCTTCTTCGCCTACACTTAAAATTCCTATTAAAGATATTTTTTCCGATGAGCAACTCTTAACCGTGTCATGCAAACCGTGGTTCGCTGATATAGTAAATTACTTGGCCACCGGACTGATACCAAAAGATTAGTCGAATCAGGACAAACTCCGATTCCTGTCCCAAGTAAAACATTTTTACTGGGATGAACCGTATCTCTTTAAATACTGTTCCGACCAAATCATTCGTCGGTGTGTCCCCGAAAATGTGTTTAAGAGTGTGCTGTCTTTTTGCCACGTCAAGCGTGTGGCGGGCATTTTGGCCCCAAGAAGACAGCAGAAAAGATCTTGCAGTGTGGCTTCTACTGGCCACGACTTTTTAAAGATGCATACGAATACTGCAAGACATGCTCTCGGTGCCAACACTTGGGCCGGATATCGCGGAGAAATAAAATGCCGCTCCAACCAATTTTGGTTGTTGATATTTTTGATATTTGGGGAATAGACTTCATGGGACCATTTCCCAATTCCCTTGGGAACATGTACATTCTACTGGCTGTTGACTATGTTTCCAAATGGGTCGAGGCTGTGCCCAGCCGAACGAATGACAACAAGATTGTCGTTAGATTTCTTAAAGAAAACATCTTTTCTCGGTTTGGGCATCCTCGCGCGATTATAAGTGATAATGGATCTCACTTCTGTAATAGGACATTTGAGGCCTTAATGTGCAAATACTCCATTACTCACAAATTGTCAACACCATATCATCCCCAAACTTATTGGCAAGCCGAGGTTTTGAATCGGGAGATTAAACAAATTTTGGAGAAAACGGTTTCCAAAAACCGTAAAGATTGGTCAACAAAATTGATTGATACATTATGGGCATTCCGTGCTGCCTACAAGACCGATCTTGGCATATCTCCATACCGGCTTGTTTATGAGAAGGCTTGCCACCTTCTTGTTGAAATTGAGCACAAGGTATTTTGGGCTATTAAAGAGTTGAACCTATCTATGGGAGGTGCTGGCAGCAATAGAAAGCTGCAATTGAATGAATTGGATGAGCTGCGGGATGAGGCCTATGAAAATGCGGTAATTGTTAAAAACCGAACGAAGGTATTCCATGACAAACACCTTATGCGCAAAACTTTCAAACCTGGTCAACAGGTTTTACTTTATGACACTCGGTTACACTACCATCCCGGCAAGCTCCAATCTAGATGGAAAGGGTCGTTTTTGGTACGCACCGTATATCCGCACGGTGCGGTAGATCTAGAAAACCCGGAGGACGGTACATTGTTTAAAGTAAACGGACATCGACTTAAGCCGTTCCTCACTGCGGACCCATCGGAGGAGCTCCTGTTTTTGCAGGAGCCGATTTATACTGACTGATCTTTCTCCATTTACCCCCAAATTTTCGATCATCTAACCAAAACATTGTTTCAAACAAGTTTAGGGGTATGTATCATTTGTAATTTTATAAATACAAAATAACATTAAAAATAAAAAAAAATTGAAAATAAAAAAATTGGTATTTTTGTAAATTTCCAGATTAAATAAATAAAATAAAATTTTTATTTGCAAATAATTTCCTCTTTTTAGAGGGGTTTATTTGCAAATAGCCAACACTTCCCCCTATATAAATAACCCACAACCCCCCTGTTTTCATAACCCTAAAACAAAATCTCCACAGCAAACCCTAGCCGTCGCCGAAGTTGTGCAGAGAGATCTCGTCGTTCAGCCGCGCATCCGCCGCCGAAACGCGCTTCCCGCCGCACAATCGCCGCGCTCCGCTGCCGTCACCCTCTGAAAATTTTAGAGGAGGTTCAATCTTTGAAAATCTTCTCTGTTTTTAATTTCTGTAGATCAGTAGCTTATCTTATGGCACCCAATATGCAACTAGAGCGTGACTTTTCACACATTTTTTCACATGCTGTGTATGGGAGTTACTTTGCGAATGAAATAGCACGTAGGGGCTGGAACTTTTTGATATATAATCATCCAAACGCCTATGCCCTTCCGGAATTAGTCACTCATTTTTACGTGTGCATGGAAGACGGCTGTCTCGTCCAATACGGCTTTATAAAATTACAGTGGGGTGATAGAGAGTTTATAATTGATAGAGACTTCATACATGAAGTCACCTTAATCCCTAGGATACCAGTTCATGATCAACCATTACAGTTTGAGGATTACATGCCCTTAATGGGCAATGATTGCTCGAGAGAACCGCGGAAGGGGATCCAAGCGAGAACCCTTTTTGCCAATATTTTAACTGTGTGCCGGTAGGCACAAAACAATATTTTTTGGAGTTCCCACAACACCACATTTTTCACACCCTCACTTCATATCGTGCACACACTCATGACAAAGAACTCTCGATTCGACATGTGCACAGTTTTACTGAACTCAATTGGTGCGGGCAAAAGAGCCGCAAACCACCCTTGCCCCATGCTTGTGACACAACTGTGTCGCTATTTCCTCCCCATGGAGGAGTTTGAATTTTACATACTTGGAGGCATACCCGTCAGGCCTCTCATTGAGGACGTTTCTACATCCTATACACGCTTGACGGATGTTTGGTCAAGAACTGAACCGGCAAAGCACGTGCCCGCAAGAACACCTAGCTCCAGCTCGACTGCGAGCAAAGGAGAACTCACCCCCTTAGAGCATGCAAATTTAATGAGAAGAGCTGTTAGGGGTATTGATGAGTTGAAGGGAATAGCTAGGGAACATGATCGGCGGTTGACTGAAGTAGAGCAGGAGATCAGAACCCTGCTCTACTAGGGAGGAGCGTTCCCGATCACGCTCAAGGACGCGGCGTGGGGCCGAGCAGTGAGGGCGCTGCTTGTGGTGAGTTTGGGGGAGGTGGTGGTTGTAAATAGTTATCATTTGCATTGCATATCTTTTTTATAAAATTTTTGTATATATTTTTTCTTTTGCATGTTTAAATTCTGCATTGCATCTTTATAGAAAAATCATAAAAATTGAAAAAAAATGAAAAAAAAAATATAAAAATATAAAAATCAAATAAAAACTGGAAAATTTTTAAAATTATAAAAATTGAAAAATTCAATTTTGGCCATAATTGACTTGAGTTTGACAAGACGGTTAACTAGTTAGGGAAAACTAGATCCTAAACTTAATAAATTAAAAAACCCCTAAAAATAACCTTTCTTAAAATTTAACGGTAGAAAATATGTCTTTGTAGTTTACTTAGAAATAGGCAAATTTTGAGTTCACTTCTTGGGCTAAATCAAAATAAAGGAAGAGTATTGAAATTTTTATTAAAGTGTAAGTCTGAAAAATAATCCCTAAGCTTAAGTCTAAATTTTGAAAATATATACCCTACAACTTGCACAAACACGAACTTTTAAACTTGGAATAGTAGAGGAGACCTTGAAATGTCTTGTCTAAAGTCCTTAGTATGAAGGAAAATAAAATAAAAATACAAGTGTGAATAAAGAGATAAAAAAATGAACACTGGTTTTGTAATTACTTAAGGCTGTGTAAAATAAAAAAATATATAGCGAGGGTGCTTTATCACCTAGTGCCTTAGACCAACTGGTTTGGGAGTCACTGCTAAAGCCTTAGGTGTTACAAGACGAGGAATTACGTCTTAATGTGCAAACACATTTTGTAATCGGTCGTTAGTACCTCAAGAAGTATTAATGGTCGCATGAAAGATGTGTGAGCAATTTCATATAAAAATTCACCAATTAAAAGTACTTTGGACGATGGACAAGAGTATAAGAGCTTGAATTGAATTTCCAAGTGTAGGGGTGATACATACACACACGTAGGGGTATATGATTGGGGTTTGGATGGGAGATAGGAATGAAAAATAGGACTTATATCTTTAGTAGAGATGATAAAAATTCCTAAGTTGAGATGGAACCTTAGAAAGAAAACTCAAAAGATGCTAAAAGCTAAGTAAATTTACAAAACATATATAATCTTAAGTTAAATGATAAGGAAGCGTGAAAAATACGGATTGATAATTTCTGAGTTGAAGATAATAGAATTTCTTGCAAGAAAACCGAATTGAAAAATGAAAGTCAATACGCCGAATTGATAGGATTTTGTGGGTAGTATCCACTGAAAACCCTCAGGAGACAACACTTCTCCTACTAGGGAGACCTAGAGGTTTAACGGCTTGTTGCACGAGCTCAGTGCAATCGCGTTTCCCTGCGAAAGTGAGGTTAGTTTTTTTCGAGAATAAACTAGTTTTGCTCGAGGACGAGTAAAAGATAAGTTTGGGGGTATTTGTTCACATCATAATTTTGCATTAATATATTCCCCATTCTTATTCATTTTACAAATAAATAGGTGCTTTTGATCCATATCAGCTACATAGTTGCGGGTTACAGGTTCTCGGAACAAAACAGTGAAAATGATGAAAAGACGCTACAAAAGTGAGACTTCGACCAACAAATAGAGAATCTTTATCATGCATACAGTTTGAAGAACAAACGAAGATCAATGAACAATTTCACAAAATACAAAGGCAGCGCAAAGATTCAAGACTTCAACACGAAGCGAACGGTAAAAGTCCACAACATTCTGCACTGGAAGATAATAGAAGACATTCTGAGAAACCAAGTGAAGAAACCAGAAGTAAAATGCAACAGGAAGCATCCCAGAAGTTTTCAGCCAAAGACCCCACTATATGGCCGCGGATCCGCGGCCAAACAGGGCATATGGCCACGGATCCACGGCCGTGCTAAGCACGTGTCGGTGGAAGTTGTCGGTGGGTGGCGGTGCGTTGACCAGGCTTCTCAGGGTAGTTTTGTAAATGTAGATAAGGATCGGATGTAAACCCTAGGATTTCTATAAACTATAAATAGGAACCCTAAAGCTCTTTTTAGAGCATGCCTCTTCTTATGCCTCTTTTTAATTCCTAAATTCAGAATTTTAATTCTTGTAATGTTTGAAGAGTGCATCAAATAAAAAGTAAGTCTTTCTTTTCTATGCCTTAGTTTAATTTTCTTTTCTGCCCTAGTATAAATTTTATTCATCTGCCCTAGTATAAATTTTTTTTAATTGCCGTAGTTTAGATAATTAGGTTATTAAAAACAAACAAAAAAATGTCACTTTTTATCAATTCCCTAATGAGTGAGTAGTTCCTCACTTGTTAGGGTTAGAAATGGGAAAGGTTTGAGAGATGAAAATCTCTCACCCCTTTCTTGCCCGTCATACATTTTAATAGGACTCTATGCATTCATACACACACCGCTCACTACGGCACCCTATCCCACGAGGTAGCGGTGATACCATAGTTAAAGACTGGTTGTGTATGTTTTCCATGGAGTTTAGGGTAAGAGTTAAGAAAGAACGGACAAGGACCTAGAGGAAGAAACCTAGTTTCTTTCCGATCGTACTAATCCCCTTTGTTAATTATTACCATAACACCTAAATAGATCTTAATTAGGGCATAGAAAACAGTGAGAAATATTGAATTTCCCAACTTAATCTAAACCTAACCCTAGCAAGGTTTTAATCCTAATTTAAATCAACCTTAGTTTTTATTGATAATCAATCCTACCACAATTGGAATTAACTCGTTCGAACAACTAGAAAATACACAAAATCCCTGTGAACCGACCCGTACTCAACTGACTAGCTACCAAGCGACGCCGTTCTTGATTGCGGTTAACTATTCTTTGATTTATCTTTTAAAAGCGCACGCACGCAGAAAATCTATCTACCAATCAACGCCCGCCGCTACTGTGCTGACGGGTCGGACCTCAAGATACTGTGGCACAACGGAGGTGAGTTACAAACTCGTGAGTAGTAAGTAACATCTAATAAGGCTATTGTAAGCATGCACGCAAATGCGTCTCAACCTACGCATATCGATATGATACGATGTACTAATATGAATGCATAATCAAAACGAAACCTGAACAAGTCTAGTATGAGAAAATCTTTGTTCTTATCTTAGAAAAACCTCTGCGTGATAACTGAAGTATCGTCAATGAAATCAACTGAAAATCCGTGTCAAGTATCTACACAAAATATAATCACAATATCTCAATGTCTCAATATCTCAATGTCTCAATATCTCAATATCTCAATGTCTCAATATCTAGGTCTCCGTCAGTCCGGATCGACCCATATCATCAATCACACGACTATGTCGGTATCCTCCGGATATCCGCCGCGTCAAAATAACCGGTCGGTAGTGCTTCCCTGCCGGGCTCAAAGCCATCTGTGCGATCTTCTTGTCCCGAGGTACCGCACCGGGTCCACCATGTACCTGCAGACGGTGCATCCCCCTCCTCGAATCGGGTATATGATACCGCTCAAGAACCTAGAAAACACATGGTGGACGCCGCGCACATCTTATCATGAGAAAACCATAATTTCTACTTTAAAATGATAATAGGTTTATAAAATCCTTGCGGTTTCCCCAAAATCCATAAATCTCATAAATACTGAAATTCTCGAGAAAAATCACAATATGTAAACATGTCGGTGATGATGGATGTCTATGATACGATAGTATATACCATATGAAGTACGGCTAGAAGCTATGCATGAACCATGATGCAATGAGGTATGAAACAATCCTGCATATCCATCCTGATGAACTGACTATACAAGTACAAGTCTACAGATCATATATGATGCAATGCACAGATACCTATTCTAAGTTAGTTCTATAGTGTTCGTGACATAGCAATTACCAAAGGCGTGTGTGTATGCATGAATAGTGCACGTGCGACATGAACCAATGGTAATAGTGCAAGTGTCTTATGAGATAATATCATATATATCCATGATGATGCAATGCAATGAGATGACTAATTAGGAGACTACGCATATAAATACAAGCACTACTAGAAATCCTGACTATCGGGCGCCTCGCGCAATCCAGACGATTCACCCGTAGATGTGTACATCTACTCACCAGGATGCCTCGGCTAATCTGATCCTATTTCAGCTCCGCCATTTCCGCGCCACATCCGACGTCTCTGCACCCGATCCTAGAAACGTACATAAGTAAATAAGAGAATAAATATATAAATAGTCATGGACACAAACAATACAAGTCAACCACACGCACTAACTAAACGCGCACGCACTTGGTGCACAAAACACACTCGCAACAACGCCACAAACCACAACTAGGGTCGCTATACGTGGCAAACCCCAAACCTAAAACCCAATCGCACCAATCGTGCGTTCACAACACACTAAATATTATATGAAATAGGTAGCAAACCATCAAAACCTCAAATTTAATTCAAATTGATTTATTCCAAAACCTAGTAAGCAACCATTAACCATTTTAATACTAATCTAGATGTTTTAGCAATTCTAACGGCCACATAGCTCACTTAATATCTTAATTAGGTCATACCAATATTTACTAAAATTTAGTCTTACCTCTTTACATTAATCCTAAAAATCTAGTTTGTAAATTTATATAATTTGGACAATTTTAAAGTAATAATTAGCAAACTAGCAACTAGTTTAGATTTTTGCATGTCTTAAGATGTGAAACCACACATTGCAACAAGATCAAGTGATGAAAAACCCTAACATTAATTCAAAACCCTCCCTTGAAATTTCAAAACTTGCAATTAGAACCATTTAGATATCTAATTAAGTTGATTTAAAGTAATTTAGCAACAAATTAAACATAGTGATAGGATTTATACCTCAAAGATTTGTAGATCTCACTTGCAAAATCATGGCCTCCAAAAATGGTTTCTTGCACCAAGATCCATACTAGATTGAAAAAGGAATAATGGGTAAGGGTTAAATGAAGAATTGGTGAGGTTTTGTATTGATTTTTGATGGATTTTTGGAGATTTTTGAAGTGGAAATGAAGTGGGGGAAATTTGGGAAGGGGGCAGCCTAGGCTCGGCCAGAAAAATGAGGAGAGAGATAGAGAGTGAAGTGTGTGTGGGTGAGTGTAGAAGCATCTTTCCGAACTCAAGTCAACAAGTCCACTACTTTGTTTATTACTTTCCTTGTTGGATTTCTTTTCTACTAATTTTTTTTAAGTGGGAAATGAGATGGAGAATTGGAGAAGAGAGAGGAGAATGGTTGCTCAAGTTTCGGCCACAAAAAGAAAAGGGTTTGTGAGTGGGTGAGTGAGGAAAAGAGAGGTAACCATACCCCCATACTCACATCAACACCTTAACATCTTATCTCTTTAATTATTTCTTATTTATTTGATTTTCTAATTGATCCTAGACTTCTCTAGAACTATGAAGACTACTTGAGAAAAAGAGAACATATTATAAGCTTGTAATTAAATTGCATCATGGTTCACAATTGTCTAATTAACCCATTCTCATTTGTAATTAACACTAATTAAATGTATTAGTGAAAGCTTAAAATAATATTAAAAATAATTAATTAAGGAAAATATTTAAGCAAACTTGCAATTTATAAGTGACCAATTAAATACCAAATACTAACAATTTCATAGCTAGAATAGGTATATTTAAGTCTATATTGAAAAATAATTATATCTTGGTTTTTACGGAAAACACGTATTATATTACCGATTATCGAAAAATACTCCTAAACGATTTTCAAAATGTTACAGTCTCCCCCCTTAAAGAAATTCGGTCTCCGAATTTAAAATCTAGCTACGCGTACCCTCGAAGAGATGGGAATATTTCTTCCGCATCTCGTCCTTGTCTTCCCACATGACCTTTTTCGCCGTTCGGGCCACGTCAAAGAACCTACATATCTGAGACCAAGCTTCCCTTCTTTCCGAATCTCAACACGCTCTTCATGGGAGAAATCTTCAAGAAAACATGATCTACAACGACGAACTCAAGTCTATGCCGACGTCGGTCTGCATAAAATTTCTGCCTGCTCTATGCCGCTCTCATCCTATCCCAAATCAATTGAATCTTTTCGATCGTCTCCTGCACAACTTGTGGCCCCAAATACTACTGTCATTGAGCTCTGTCCAACAAACTAGCGATTAACATCTTCTCCCATATAACGCCTCGAAAGGTGACATCTGAATCGTCTCCTGGAAGCTGTTATTAGGAAAACTCTATCAAGGGCAAGTGGCTATCCCAACTTCCACGAAATCTAGGACGCAAGCTCGGAGCATGTCCTCACGAGTTTGAAAGGTCCACTCTGATCGACCGTCGGTCTGCGGATAGAAAACTGCACTGAAACTCAATCGGGTGTCCAAAGTCTCTTAATGTTTCTACAGTAGTCGGCCGGTGAATTGGGTGCCTCTGTCGGACACAATACAAGTCGGAACTCCATGTAGTCACACAATCTCATCAACATATATCCGAGCATACTGAACGAATCCGAAAATGGTCCTTACTAGCAGAAAGTAAGCTGCCTTCGTCAATCGATCTACGATCACCCAAATAAAGTCATACTCTTGACTGGTCCTAGGTAGACCTACTATACAATCCATAGAAATCCGCTCCCATTTCCACTCCGGAATAGGCAAAGGTTGCAATTCTCCTACTGGCCTCTGATGCTCAGCCTTGGCTTGCTGACAAGTCAGCATCCCGAAACAAAATCTGTGACATCTCTCTTCATCCCTTCACACCAGTAGACTTCTCTCAAATCATAATACATCTTGGTTGAAACTAGATGAACACTATATACTGACTGATGCGCCTCATCTAAGATCCCGCGTCTTAATCCCTCGGAATCTGGTACATATAGTCAAGTCCTAATTCATAGTATTCCCTGATCGTCAATCACGAACTCTAAATCTCTGCCCTGTCGAACCTGCTCCAAGATCTCTGATAAACGAACGTCATCGGACTATGCCTCATAGATATGTTCAAATAACCGTGGATGTGCACGGACACGGACAAGTTGTCCCCCGGTCGACCTAAACTCGAACTGTACTCTGCTATCATATAGTATCTAGCAATCTGCCATCGACTGTCTCTGAACTGTGCTCAAAGAAAAGCTATCTCCGGGCCTCCGACTCAAGCATCTGCCATAACATTCGCCTTACCCGGATGATAAAGAATCTCGCAGTCATAATCTTTCACTAGCTCCATCCATCTATACTGTCTCAAATTCAGATCTTGCTGCTGAAAAAATGTACTTTAAACTCTTTTGGTCCGTGAATATCTGGCACGACTCGCTGTATAAGTAGTGTCTGAAAATCTTAAATGTAAAAACCACCGCAGCCATTTCTAAGTCATGCGTGGAATAGTTCTGCTTGTGCTTCTTCGACTTCTGAGAAGCATCGCAAGAAAACAAAAAACAAAACCGCCTGATCCTTAAGGCAAAAGTAATACTGGCTCCGTAATCAAATGAGTCTTCAACTGTTGAAAGCTCTGTTCGCATACCTTAGTCCAATGAAAAGAAACTCCCTTCCGGGTCAACCCGGTCAACATTGCAGTTAAATGCGAAAAAAATCATGTACGAAATATCAATAGTATCCGTCCAAACCCAAAATGCTGTGAACCCCAGTCACTGATACGGGTTTAGGCCAGTGTTGAACAACATCAATCTTCTTCGGTTCCATACTTACCATCTCTCGTAACTACGTGACCCAAGAAATCAACGCTATCCAACCAGAAAACACACTTGGATAATTGAGTGAATAGCTGGCGCTCCCTCAAAGTTTGCAACAAAATCCTCAATTACTGCCTAGACTCCACTCGGCTCCAAAAGTGTAATAAAGTGTCCTCAATGAACACGATGATAGACTGATCAAGAACGGCCTGAATATATGGTTCAACAAGTCCATAAACGCTGTTGGGGCATTGGTGAGCTCGAACGACATCCCCAAGAACTCATAACGCCCATAACGTGTGTGAAAAGCAATTTTCGGAATATCATCCTCTTGAACCCGCAACTAATGGTAACCTGATCACAAGTAAATCTTCGAGAAATGTCCCGCACCCTGGAGCTAATCGAACAAATCTTCAGTACAAGGTAAGGGATATCTGTTCCACACGGTAACCCGATTCAACTGACAAAAATCGATGCACAAATACAAATGCCGTCTTTCTTCTTGACGAACAGAACAGGAGCTTCACAAAGTGATGCACTCGGACGAACAAGCTCTTTATCCAACAAATATTGCAACTGATCCTTCAGTTCTTTAAGCTCCGCCGGGTCCATCCAATATGGCGGTATAGAAAAAGGCTCCGTGTTGGGAATCAAGTCAAAGCAGAACACAATATCGCGCTCTGACGATAAACCAAGTAACTCGTCAGGAAAACATCTTGAAATTTCTTCATAAACGGGATCTGGTCCAACGAGACCTCTGCGGCTCTAACATCACAAACATACGCTAAGAATTCCTGACATCCTTTTCTCAAAAGCTGACTAGCGCGAAAAGAAGAAATCAAACTGGGAAAGACGACGCTACGGTCTCCCTGAAAACAAACAAGAACTGGCTCATCCGGAAAATTAAATCCGACTGCCTTCTTACGGCCGTCCACGAATGCATAACACGTGACTAACCAAACCATGCTTAGAAGAACTTCGAAGTCAAACATATCGAGAAGCATCAAATTGACAGAAGAATCCCAATCTCTGATACGAATCACATAAACACGAATGGGAAACACATAGAGCTACAAAAGACTAGACTATGGAAGAAATCACAACAAGCGGCTGATTTAGCAAGGACTACTATCGGCTAGACTTCGATACAAAATATGCGGATACCATTTCAAACAACACTAAAAAGAAATACACATCGAAAGAAAACACCGAAAGAATAACTGTCACAACGGTGTCTATCTTACCGCCTTGAGCTGGCATACCGATACAAATCCACTTCGATCCGAGAAACGACCGAAGTCTCAGAAATGCGCTCCTCTAGCAGTAAGGCTGCATCCATCGCGGTAGCAAAAGTATCAAAATGCTGGGTGCCGATGGCAAGTAAAAACTGCATGTCCAATCACCACACGAACCTCTCCATGCGTTTCTCTTCAGTGTCCACCAGGTAAGGAGCATATCGGATCACTAAGTAAACTGAATGTCGTACTCGGACACCGTCATCCCAGAAGTCATAGGAAGTAGATCTGTAGCTCGGCCTCTCTCAATTGACTCGCACCACGTCTGAACAAGACCTCTCTAAACGAAAACTCACAAGCTCAATCCATATCTCATCAGAACATCTCTATGAACGACAAATCATAGCCATCCCATCGAGGATTGTCTACAGGTCCTGCGCTGCATCTATGCCGGTAAAAACATACTGGAGGCATCAACCTCAAAAACTCCTATAAGGGTACGGAAATAATCTTGGTAACAACAGAAACAGCTGCCTGTGCAGTAGGTAACATCATCGGCTCTCGGAGCTCGGCTAACCTCAACTAACAATCCAACCATCTGTCGCAAGTCCTGAATACTCGACTCCAGCCTAGCTATCCGTCCTGGAGAAGACGGATCACTCTATCCCTGAGGGGTCGGCGTACCGCCCTGATCGGTCATCGTCTCAAACGAGCCTACTCTAATCTCATCCCCGGCAGCAGCCCTCTGGCCCTCGATATCTCCGGCGGTATAGTGGCTGGAATAAGAAACATGATTGATAGGAACATTGCGATCGAATCAAAGGGTTTCCGAAATCAAGAAAGGAGATACAAGCAAATATATATTCTAAGGTTACTTAGGCGGAGTACCGTATCGTAAGTATGCTGCGGAACATACACACGCTACGTCACTCTGCTTAACTTACCTACTCCATCTACCAAAGGTCATCCTACACTCAGAAAGGTAAAACCTATCGCTCTGATACCAATTTTGTCACGACCCGAAGATACAGAATGTGACTGGCACTTAAATTACGAAACGTCTAAAAGCGTAAGTAATCTAAGTAAGCCAAAGCCCAGGAAATCAAAACCATGTAAAGAAATAGAGTGAAGGAAAACTTCTTTAAAGAAAGTGATTTTAACTAAATAAGTCACATTAAACATTTAAAAGCAACATCTGAATTTCCCAAAAATTTCGGCAGAGTCTCCTTTGTAAAAACTGACCCCCAAACGGGTACAATACATGAAAATACATATAAATAATGAATAAGGCATCCCTAAGCGGGAGCTAGCTCTTTGCCCATGGTGGAATCATAACCACATGCAATATGTATATCAAAAGTGCACAATAAGCATCAGAAGGCAAGAAATAAGAGAATATCACGTCGACTCAAGTGAGCATCAACACTAAATACCACAAATACAAATCTCACGAGTCTCACCATCTAGTCCAATACACAAGGGTAGATAGAGTATACCAGATACAAAATAATATACATGATGGAATAATTATTCTCGCAACCCATCTACGAGCAATGCCATAAGTCCAAGCAAAAGAGAAAGTGCGTCCGCCGTTACTGTGCTGACGGGTTGGACCTGCAAGATACTGTGGCACAACGGAGGTGTGTTGCCAACTCGTGAGTAGTAAGTAATATCTAATAAGGCTATCGTAAGCATGCATGCAAATGCGTCTCAACCTACGCATATCGATATGATACGATGTACTAACATGAATGCAACATGAATGCATAATCAAAACGAAACCTGAACAAGTCTAGTATGATAAAATCTTTGTTCTTATTTTAGAAAAACCTTTGCGTGATAACTGAAGTATCATCAATGAAATCAACAGAAAATCCGTGTCAAGTATCGACACAAAATATAATCCCAATATCTCAATATCTCAATGTCTCAATATCTCGGGCTCCGTCGGTCTGGATCGGCCCATATCATCAATCTCACGACTACGTCGGTATCCTCCGGATATCCGCCGCGTCAAAATAACTGGTTGGTAGTGCTCCCCTACCGGGCTCAACGCCATCTGTGTAATTTTCTTGCCCCGAGGTACCACACCGGGTCCACTATGTACTCGTAGACGGTGCATCCCCCTCCTCGAATCGGGTATATGATACCGCTCAAGAACCGAGAAAACACATGGTGGACGCCGCGCACATCATATCACAAGAAAACCGAAATTTCTATTTTAAAATGATAATAGGTTTATAAAATCCTTGCGGTTTTCCTCAAAATCCAAAAATCTTATAAATACTGAAATTCTCGAGAAGAATCACAATATGTAAACATATCGGTGATGATGGATGTCTATGATACGATAGTATATACCATGCGAAGTACGGCCAGAAGCTATGCATGAATCATGATGCAATGAGGTATGTATATATGACTAACAATCCTGTGTATCCATCCTGATAAAATAACTATACAAGTACAGGTCTACAGATCATATATGATGCAATGCACAGATACCGATTCTAAGCAAGTTCTATAGTGTTCGTGACATAGCAATTACCAAAGGCGTGTGTGTGCGCATGAATAGTGCACGTGCAGCATGAACCAATGGTAACAATGCAAGTGTTATATGAGATAATATCATATATATCCATGATGATGCAATGCAATGAGATGACTAACTAGGAGACTACGCATATAAATACAAGCACAACAAGAAATTCAGACTATCGGACGCCTTGCGCCATCCAGACGATTCCCCCGTAGATGTGTACATCTACTCACCAGGACGCCTCGGCTAATCTAATCCGATTTCAGATCTGCCATTTCCGCGCCACATCCGACGCATCTACACCCGATCCTAGAAACGTATACAAGTAAATAAGAAAATAAATATATAAATAGTTGCGGACACAAACAATACAAGTCAACCACGCGCACTAACTAAACGCGCACGCACTTGGTGCACAAAACGCGCTCGCGACAATGCCACAAACCACAACTAGGGTCGTTATACGTGGCAAACCCCAAACCTAAAACCCAATCGCACCAATCGCGCATTCACAACACACTAAATATTATACGAAATAGATAGTAAACTATCAAAACCTCAAATTTAATTCAAATCGATTTATTCCAAAACCTAGTAAGCAACCATTAACAGTTTTAATACTAATCTAGATATTTTAGCAATCATAACGGCCACATAGCTCACTTAATATCTTAATTAGGTCACACCAATATTTACTAAAATTTATTCTTATCTCTTTACATTAATCTTAAAAATCTAGTTTGCAAAATTATATAATTTGGACAATTTTAAAGTAACAATTAGCAAATTTAGCAACTAGCTTAGATTTTTGCATGTCTTAAGATGTGAAACCACACATTGCAATAAGATCAAGTGATGAAAAACCCCAACTTTAATTCAAAAGCCTCTCTTGAAATTTCAAAACTTGCAATTAGAACATTTAGATACCTAATTAAGTTGATTTAAAGTAATTTAGCAACAAATTAAACATGGGGTTAGGATTTATACCTCAAAAATTTGTAGGTCTCACTTGCAAAATCTTGGCCTCTAAAAATGGCTTCTTGCTCCGAAATCCATGCTGGATTGAACAAGGAATAATGGGTAAGAGTTAAATGAAGAATTAGTAAGATTTTGTATTGAATTTTGATGGATTTTTGGAGATTTTTGAAGTGGAAATGAAGTGGGGAAAATTTGGAAAAGGGGCAACCTAGGCTCGGCCAGAAAATTGAGGGGGGAGAGAGAGTGTGAAGTGTGTGTGAGTGAGTATAGAAGCATCTTTCCAAACTCAATTCAACAAGCCCACTACTTTGTTTATTACTTTCCTTGTTGATTTTCTTTTCTATTAATTTTTTTAAAGTGGGAAATGAGATGGAGATTGGAGAAGAGAGATGGGGGGCTGCTCATGTTTCGGCCACAAAAAGAAAGGGGTTTGTGAGTGGATGAGTGAGGAAAAGAGAGGTAACCATACCCCCATACTCACATCAACACCTTACATCTTATCTCTTTAATTATTTCTTATTTATTTTATTTTCTATTTGATCCTAAACTTTTCTAGAACTATGAAGACTACTTGAGAAAAAGAGAACATATTATAAGCTTGTAATTAAATTGCATCATGGTTCACAATTGTGTAATTAACCCATTCTCATTTGTAATTAACACTAATTAAATGTATTAGTGAAAGCTTAAAATAATACTAAAAATAATTAATTAAGGAAAATATTTAAGTAAACTTGCAATTTATAAGTGACCAATTAAATACCAAATACTAGCAATTTCATAGCTAGAATATGTATATTTAAGTCTTTATTGAAAAATAATTATATCTTGGTTTTTACGGAAAACACGTATTATATTACCGATTATCGAAAAATACTCCTAAACGATTTTCAAAACGTTACAGTGTGTGACCCTCCGATAGTATAAGCAGTAGTTCAGATGTACATTCGCTTCGTCAACACATATACTCCCGGGAGTATTTCCTTCGAAAGGTGGCAGCTTCATTACCATTGACAGGGCTTTGGCGAACCGTTTTCCTGTCTTAAACCTGCTTTTCTCTACCGTGGATGTGCTTTGATCTGGTTGGAGTGCTTTGTGACTCGTCCATACCGCGTCTTCTTCCTCCTGACACTGTGGCTTGGCTTTTTTGTACATGGTTGTTTCACGTTCTCGGTCAGTTTTGCTCTTTTGAAGGGCTTCGTTCAGCAGCCGGTCAATCAAGTCGTCTGACGGTTCCAGGGATTTTGGTGCCAGTCCTGCCCCCAGTTCCTCTGCGTTGCTTTCCGACGCCGAGGGAGCTTCTTCATCTTTTAACGACAAGTGAGAGACCACGTGACAACTCGCTACATAATTCTCGGGTTCTTCTGACGAACCGTTCCCTTCATTAATGTTACCATCTCCATTCTCAAGAATATACTTGAGGAACTCTTCAAGTGTGATCGGGGTCCGCGCCTTTTGGTTGTATTCCTCCAGTGCGTCGAAGTATTTTTGCAGATCCGTACGATTGTCGTCGGGATGCACGGGCTTCTTGGTCTTCTTCTTTTTCTTCGAAGACTTCGAAGGCTTGGCCTGGAGGTCTTGCCCATCGTTAGTAGTTTTCAATGTTGGGCGCGGTTTAAGCATTCCCTCAATGATCTTAGGCTCCAGCGGGATTTTCCACCTGATCGCTGGACATGCTTGAAGGTCCTTAAGCATTCTTTTAGTTTTCGCCGAGAGGACAACTTCCCACAGAGGTTCTTCTACAAATGAGCATGATGCCCCCGGCGTGTCCACTTTTTTAGGAGCGTGTTGCTATAGCGTGTTTACCTTCCAGTTTTTGGATAGAGCGAACTTGCCTTGTAGGTACTGGTCCTTAACCCAGTTTTTGAAGATGTAGCAATTTTCAATTGGGTGGCCCATGACTCTATGGTAGGGGCAATAGTTGGGACTGTTGACATCACCATGCTACAGTGGGCATCTCAGATTCGGCAGAGTGATGAGCCTGTTGCGCACCGCCAGTTCGAACAGTCTCCTCGTTTTATCCCGGGGGAACGAGTAAGGACGTCTCAACTTCTCTTCGAGGGATCGACCAGTGTTGCTTTGGCGAGCAACCGGTTTCGGGTCACTTGGCTGTTTTTGAGCGTTGGCGACGAAGGTCGCTTTCCCTTTGCCCTTTTCATTCCGGAGATCCGTTTTTGAAGAGAACGGCATATGGCCCATCTGGTCCATTTGGGCTAGCTTGTCAATCAAGGCCTGGAAGGTGGTCGGCTTGAAGAACATCATAAATTGAGATATAGTTGCCTGAGGATCAAGGGTCCCCACGAACATGCCCACGGTAGGAGCTTCTTCTATGCACTGTTCGCATTTCGACCATAGGTTCCAACACCGAATTGCATATTGAATCCATGTCTCTCCTGGCTTCACCCTGGAGTTGATTAACGATGTGATCAGTGTGCGCTCGCTTGCACTTGCGAACCGCTATGTGAACAGTAGTTCCATCTGCATGAATGTCTTGACCGAGTCATTTGGGAGTTCGGAGTACCATTCAAATATCGTTTCCGATAAGCTGCCAACAAACTGGCGAAGCAGCAGTTTGTCGTCGCCTCCAGTATTACCGCACAAAGCTCTGAATTAAGCGACGTGCTGATGCGGATTGCCTGTTCCCTTGTACACATGGAATTTGGGGATCGTATATCCCGGCGGGTACTTGATTTGATCATACGAGCCTGGATAAGGTCGTCCAGTTCTGACAACTTGGCCAGCCGCTTCTCTCGCTTGATGAGCTCGTATTTGTTGAGCTATGTAGTCATTACGGGCAGCTTTGGAGATCGTCTCCTCCCTAGCTGCTGATAAAGGCGGAGGAGGGTTTGATGTCTCCCCCCTATCATCTTCAATGATTATCGGTGGTTCTTCAGCTGGAGGGTCCGGCTGGATCATCATCCCGACCATGTCTTAGAACAGGAGCGCCATTTGCTTCATATTAGCGACTTGTTCTGCGGCCTCCTTATCCTTCCTTTCCAGCACCCTTCGCAGGAACTCCATATCGGTCTCCTGATCTTGGCACTGTTCAGATGATAATTCCGGGATTTCTTTTTGCCCAGTGAGTGCGGCCATCTTTGTCAGCATCTCCTGGAGCTTTTGTTGTTGCTCATGAGCTTTTGTCACAGACTGTGTAAGTGGTCGGTGACCCGTGGAAGTGCGGCTTTCCTCTCTCCCGGAAGCCATGTACACCATGTGTACTACCATGCCCCCAGACTTGAGGCGTTTGAGTCCACTGCCTTTGAGATTTGCCGCAGGTGGTGGTTGATTCTCTGGCCTTCTCTTTCTATGGGAGGCTGAAGTTGAGAGGGCCGTTGTAGCAGGCACCCATGCAGACGATACATTCTGTGGTATGACGGCGGGATGGTCCTCCTCCTGCCGAGCCTTGTTTTTCTCTAGTCGGAGAGAGTAGTCTTTGTTAATTACAGATACTTGGACTTTCCTCCAGACTCTGTCGATCTTGGAGGACAGCCGTTGAAAGGGATGCTCCAGCTTCGCCCATACCATATTATCAACCGGTGGTGGAGACTTCTTCAGTACAGCGGTCGGAGAGTTCTTTCGCACCTTTCTGAGTGGTTCAAAGATATTCCCAGTTGGAACAGCAGTATCAATTTCCACCATTGGAGCTGGTGGAGTAAGTCCAGAGGGAGAGTTGCCCCCAGCTTTCCTTACTCGGTGCCAGTGGCGACGTCGAGCATGTCTTGCGGATAGGATCATCTCAGTTGTAGAAGTGACCTCGTTATGCCCCTTGCATTGATGAAAGGCTACTGTTGGTGCCAGCTTATCGAAGACTGACGTCCGTTGAGAGAGAACGTCTAACCTATCGAAGACTGACTTTCGGGTAAGGGAATCACTTGTAACAACCTCACCCGCAGCAGGAGTTAGGAGGACTATCCTTTTTGGGATAGCCTTCTCAGGTATTGCGAGCCTCTTTATGGGCCTACTTGAGCTTAGGCTCATCCTGTCGAAGACTGAGGCGCTGGAATTGGACGACCCATTAAGAGGGGCCGTGGTAGTTACAAGCCGGTCGAAGACCGACTTCTTTAGAGCCTCCTGTGATGGCACTGAAGCATTGAAGCTCATTAGCGGGAGCATGGTCCCGAAGAACAGTCCAGTGGTGGCCTGAGTCACTTGTTCCACTGACATTGCAAAGATGGAGGCCTCTTGAGGCCCATAAATCACTCCTCCAGTCGGGACGGAGTGGAAGTTGTTGTTGCAATTGGTGCAATTGGAAGCCATCGATATCATCTTCTCTTCTGCATAGGAGCAAGACACCAAATCTTAGTGCCTCAAATCCAGGGGCAACCATATTAAACCGCAATTCGTTCGCGAACACGACACACAAAGTGTGGAGTGGAAAGAGGAAAAAGTCCAACCGGGCATGCCAGGATCTGTTTACCGCCGAAAACGGGGCGACGAAACTGGGATGAGTCGTCTTGCCTGAATTTGGCTGAAGATGCTATTTGGGTTTATCCGTCCACCTCTTCGAAGATGCCAAGTTTATTTATGGCACCGTGTATCGGAGGTCTAGATGGATGCGGCCGTTGTAGAAGACTTCGTTAGATTCCCCCTCGTTTGCGAGGGGTTTTTGATTGTGGGGACGCTCTTCCCTGCAGGCGCAAACCCCAGCTGTACGTTATCACATCGCGGTAACTACTTTCTCCTGCTCCAGAAGTTCACTTTATGTCTTGTGTGTTTGTTTTATTTTTGGTTGCCCGTGGATTGTTTACGGAGACTAATTTATGTCGTCACTCGTAGGGCGTGGATTAGTCCAAATCCGTATATTCTTAGATTTGGGTTTGGTTTGATTTAAGGATCGTTAATCTTGTTTGGGATTAAAATTAACTTAAATGTTTGTTGAGGATACGTTTGTCGAATTTTAGACAAAGATCTACTCAATATAATTTTGGGATCATTCAGACCCAACAAAAAAGCATTTGGGCTCTATTGATTTAGTTTAAGGACGTTACGGTCCATCGTTAGTTTAGGGACATTACGGTCCGTAGCTGGTTTAAGTACATTGCAGTCCGTAGGGATGTTCTCATCGACTTGGGAGTGCACCAAAGAGTTGTTGGTTGTCGGGACCCTCCACCTCTCTGAAGATGTTGAAGAATTACAACGACGTATATCAGAGGTTTAGAGAGATGTACCATTGAACCGAATTCCAGATTGAAGAGAGAGATCATGATAAGATGAACCTCATTTTAGATACCATCTGCTAGGATATCATTAATCGTCTTTGGAACTAAAATCGATTTGGGGAGACCTGGGCATAGGAAGACTCGGTTGAAAAAGGGTTTTGGCCTCGGGAGACTTGGCCATGTTTAGGCTAAGGTTGGCTTCTCATAGTCTTAAACACTAACATTTTCTTAGCGCTCACGTGCTCCCACGCGAGGCTCTTAAGCAATGTTAAAACACTGAAATTTGGAGCGCTCACGTTTGGCACGTGAGGCGCCTGAGAATTAGGCACTGCTTCTTGGGTTTATTCTCTTTTCCTTTCATAAGTGCTAAGCACTATTTGGGGTCACGTGGGCTCACGTGAGGCACCCCAAAAATGGGAACTGATTGATCATTCTTTTGTGTGTATGGAAAACTTTTATCATAACCAAAGAAATTTATACCGCAATCAATTAACGGTGTCGCATGTAGCGATCGTTAGTGAGCATGGATCGTCTACTGAGATGCGAGTAGTTGTTCGATCATTCTTTAAATGAGTCGAAATGAAAACATAAAAGAAAATTCAAGAAAGTAATTCGAGGTTTAATTGAGTTGTCATTTCAAGAAAATCAAGAATACATTCAAGAATTAGAAATTAAGAAGATGTCCAATCAATTTGAATTATCAAGATTATGTAGAATAGTTTGTAGGAATCGATTGAATTAGTAGTAATGATGAATCTAACAATGAATTATCTTATCTATTGATGAATTATAGTTAGGACGATGGTGATGAATGAAGATTAGGGATCTATTGAAGAAACTAGGGTTTCTCCTTCTCTATCCCTTATCTTTTCATTGATCATCATTTGGATCTAGCCTTTAGCAAAGAGAATCATCAATCGTTTGATCCCTAATTTGCAACGAAATTATCAAGAATGTGATCTCGCTTCAAATTAGGTCATTAATGATTATTTTTCCTAAAGTTCACAAATCTCATAAGACTTAAGATTAGTATTAGGATTTTATCATCACTTGATCTACCGATTCTCTCGATTCCTTTACAAGCGGAGATTTCACCCACACATCATGAAAATTAAAGAATCACCAATGAAATATTTCATAATGCAAGAATGTAATGAAAACGAGAATTAACAATTTATCATCTTCATTAAATCTTCTTCAAATTTACACAACTCCTCAATTCGAGATACAAGATTAAGCTCTCGATTGCTCCTTTGAAGAGGTGAATTTGTCGTCGATTTTTGTGAAGCTCGATCTTCGTGAGTCGTGGATCGTCGTGGATCTCTTTCTCGGATGATGATCGGCGTTGCGATGAAGGATCGTTGATTGCTCGCTTGATTTGCTTCTCAATGGATCTTGATTTGATTGGATTTGGATTGGATTTGGGTTTGGGTCACAAGTTGTGTCACTCAACTTGTGTAATGATTTAGTTCAATATTCAACCCTAATTATGTAACCCCCTCACCTTAGATCTAGACCCCCTTTTATAAAATTCAAATGAATCTTCCTTCCAAAGCTAGGTTGTTAGGGAGAGCCTTCTAGAATGAGGTTGTTACAAGGAGCCTTCTAGAAGGAGGTTGTTATGCAGAGCCTTCCAGAAGAAGCCACGTGGTAATTTAGCGTCTTGAGGAAGTAAGGTTGTTAAGACGAAACTTCTGGAGAACTCTCATCCTCTGATGCCCTGACTCGGCCGCGGAACCGCGGCAACTCGGCCAACTCGGCCGCGGTTCCACGGCCAAGTAGTGAGATTACTGGCTCATTTTTCTAGGGTACTCTGATGTAGGCTTTTGGATTTCCTTCTGATGTCTGGAATCTTATAATTCTTTCTTGGATGCTGCCAGATTTGAATTCTTTAACTTATTGTATTTTATCGGCACTTTTGCGATTCCGGTTCTTTTACCTGAAGAATTTTTTGCACACAATCTCGATAAAATGTGTTGAGATATACAATATCATGCGAGTAGTAATAAACACACAATTTCCTGTAAAGAATATTGAATATAACTATAACACGTGGTATTTAGTATTCTCCAGACAAACTGGTAATATGTGTTATATTTATATCAACTATCCTTAGATGATTAGAATAATGAGGAAATTGATGTGTTCCAGATTGCATTATTTTCGACTGAACAAATTCCCCCGAACTTAATTTTGGTCGTCTCGAGCAAACATCTTTTATTCAGGAGAAGGAGAAATTATAAGAAAAATAAAAACTAACTAGCACACTTTCATAGGCAACACGATTGCACTGAGTACGTGCAACAAGCCTTTAAACCTCTAGGTGTCCCTAGTAGGAGGAGTGTTGTCGCCTGAGGGTTTTCAGCGTATTACACCCACAAAATCCTATAATAAAAGGAAGACTGTGAAAGTTAAATATAAAGATCGGAATTGTAAAAGAAAGACTTTGAAAATTAGAGTTTCCAACTACACTAGCTTTTCGGTTGTCATGAGCCCTATCTTAATAGTCATGAAAAGATATTAGAAATCATATCAGCCCTCAATAAAATATCGTCTTTATTCTTCATTCCTATCTTTCTTCCAAACACTGATCATATACCCCTACGTGTGTGTAAAAGACATCCCTACACTCGGAGAATTCAATTCAAGCTATCATATTCTTGTCCATCTATCTCAGTACTTTTTTAATCGGTGAATATTTAGATAGATTTGCTCACACATTTTTCATGCGACCGTTAATACTTCTTGAGGTACTAATCGACCAATTGCTCATGTGCTTGCTTATTAGGCGTATTAGTATTTTTCTCATCTTGCAACACCTAAGGCTTAGCAGTGACTTCCAAACCAGTTGGTCTAAGGCACTAGGTGATGAAGCACCCTCGCTATATTTTTTTTATATGCTGCCTTGGTGATTACAAAACCAGTGTTCATTTTTCTTCACCATTTTATCTTTTTATTCATTTATAATTTTCTTCATACTTTGGCTTTTAGACAAGAGCATTTCAAGGTATCCTCTACTATCCCGAGTTTCAAGACGTGTGTACGTGCATATAGTAGGGTATCAACATTCAAATGTTTGGCTTCCAGAATAGGAACTATTTTTCAGACTTATTTTTATTCTCAGCTTAGTGACTTCCTTCATCATACTAACCCTTGGGACAATGGCTCATAACTACTTATTACTAGTTTCGTTTAAGAAAACATTTAACTTTCTTGGTTTTCTTAAATTTTTCCAATCTTTTAAATGTAATTTTTCACTTTCTAATCTTTTATTAGCTTATTTATGTACACATTTTTTTATTTTATGTTTTGTGCTTATGCAAAATATGATGCAAAGTGATGTGTAAATAAACACAAACCTCCCCCAAACTTGTTTAGAACAGTGTCATCACCGTTGCCATCTGTTAAATCTCAAAAACCTATAGGCTTGGGAGGAAAATTTATTAGTGGGGTCAAAGAATATATGGATGTGAAAATCTCCCCCAAACTTATTTTTGGCTCACAATTTTGAGGACAACTTTTATTTTCAAGAGCCAAAAATACACCCCCCCAAACTTGAGTTAAACAATATTAAGCATTTAAAATCATAAAAATGGGGGTAAAGTTATTGGTCAATACCAAGCTTTGCAAAGATCGAAAGTCAACACCAACCATTCGAAAATTTTATCGGTGTAGTGCACCGGTTGGTGGAAGAACATGTTGTATAGAGCCAGGAAGAAGTGGGAAAAAGATAAGTGGTGTGATGGAATGGATCTGCGTCTCAAATTGGAGAGACGACACCGTGATGATGATAATGGATTACTCGCATTCTCGTGATTGTCAAGAAGAAGGGGTGGAGGTTCAATTTCTTTGCTTTGGAGATGATTCATCGCAACACCCGTGTTTGCTAAAAATGCGAGTTCATCAGCGAAACTTTCATCGATATCCTGAAAAATAATGCCATTGGAAAGAATGGGATAATACTCAGACTCCATGAAAAGTTCAGAATAGGCGTTAGATGTTGACCCGGACAACTCAAAAGAAGGGTCCGCATGTATATAATACATCTCTGGGTCAAACAACAACGTACAAAGGAAGTCTGGATCAGTATCGTGAAGCTGTTCAAGTTCGCTGCTGTCGACATCCATTAATTCGACAGAACAAACATAAGCATAGGGTTCGGAAGCTTGACTTCCCAACTTGTAAATGTTAAGCTCAATTGACCTATTCCCGAAGGATAGGGTCATAGAACCGTTTCGACAATTGATTACAGCGTTGGAAGTTGCGAGAAAAGGTCGACCTAGAATCACCAGAATTTGGTTCCGTAGGTTCGCTACAGGTTGTGTATCTAGAACAATAAAGTCCACAGCGAATATAAATTCCCTGACTTTTATTAACATATCCTCTAACATACTCCTTGGTTTGGTGATAGATCCATCTGCCATCTGTAAAGTGCATTGCGATGGTTTTAATTCTCCGATACCCAGTTTCTCATACACAGAATATGGAAGCAAGTTCACACTAGCGCCTAAATCGAGTAAAGCACGATTGATATTTTTACCCCCAATAGAAATAGAGATTGTAGGACAGTCAGGGTCCTTACGTTTCTTGGGTAATTGCTATGTAAAAGCTGTGCTTACATTACTCGACATGAAAACTTTTTTCGACACTTGAGTCTTCCTCTTCCTAGTGCACAAGTTCTTAAGAATTTTCGCATAAGACGGAACTTGTTGGATAGCATTTAGGAGAGGGATGTTGATATTAACTTGCTTAAACATATCCACAATTTTCTCCATTTGTGCGTTGGTTTGTTGGCCCTCAATCTGTTTAGAAATGGAGCTTTATCAATAAGTGTTTGGTCCAACATTTATGGAGAAGTTTGTGGGGGTGGAAAAGATGAAGTGGGTGGAGGGTTCGAGCCTTGGGGAAAACGGAGAATAGGCTCGCAAGAAGAAGGTAAACTAGACGAAATAGGGTAAGAGGTAGAAGTGGAAGCCGGGGTTTCAATTGATTCCTCATTATTATCAATCTATTCACCCACATGATTGTCTAGCACTCTTTCAGATCTCAACGTGGTAATAGCACTCACATCATTATAATGCGAGGATCCAGGATCAGGTAAGGATTGAGATGGAAGTTTCCCTTTCTCTCTAGCACTCATTGCAGCAGTCAGTTGTGCGATTTGTGCTTCTATCGATTTAATACTCTCACCGTGGGAGACAATATTTTGCACTAACGTTTGGATAAAAGATGTTAAAATATCATTCGTTTGCATGGACTGTGCAATGAACATGTCGAGTGCAGATGGTGTAGCAGTACCGGCAGAAGAAGAATCAAAGTTGTTGGCCGGGTTTTGAAAATTTTGTGGTTGAAAGGGGTGCTGACTCAGTTGTGGTGGTTGCTGTTGTGGAGGGACCATTTGAAAGTCATTCTGGTTTGGAACCGTGTTTTGAGTTTGGTGTTGGTTCCAAGCAAAATAAGGATGAATTTTCCAACCTTGATTATACGTGGAAGAAGAAAGATCGTTTCTAGGTTGTTGCTGAAATGCAACATTAGTGTGACCTTGAAACGGTACATTCAAAGGACATTATTCCGTCAAATGTGATGGGTTGGAACAGCAACCACACACGATTTTTGGAAGTGTGTATTAGTTTAGGGAGGTAGAAGAGATTTTGTTTTCTATAGCGTCAAGTTTCCTTTGTATTGCGGCCATTTCGGCTTTCATCATGACGGAAACATCGAGCTGATTGATACTTTCCCTAGACGATGAGTGACTCACACTTTCCCATTATAAAGTGTTTTGAGCTAAATCTTCTAAGTATTTCCAGGCTTCACCATCATCTTTAGATAGGAATTGGTAATGACACATGGTTTCAAGTATCTGTTTCGTAGTGAGATCAATACCCTCATAGATAATTCGACACAGATCTTATCTAGGAATTCCATGATGAGGACATTGGATAAGAAGATCCTTGAACCGTTCAAAACATTTCCAAAATGGTTCATTAGGAAATTGGGTAAATTTGAAGATTTCGCTCCGAACACGGCTGGTCTTATGATTGGGATAAAATTTCTTAAGGAATGCTGCAACAAATTCATCCCATTTGGCAATAGAGTGTGCGGTTGTGTTATAAAGCCACTTCTCGGCTAAATCGCACAAAGTGAATGGGAGAAAACGTAAACGCGGAGCATCCATAGACAGTTGTGACGTTCCAATCATTGCGCATACATTTTCAAATTTGTTGATAAAAAAGTATGCGTCTTCAAACTCAAGACCATGAAATTTGGGTAACAGTTTGATAAATTGGGATTTGATTTCAAAATTTCCCCGTTGGCAGGTGGAATAGAAAGGCAGGTGGGAAGGGGAACACGTGTAAGATAGCATCTCTCTTGCAGAGAAATGTGTGGAGGATTCTGCGCACCTGCGGGCGGTGGCAGAGTGGTGTTAAAGTTTAATGGAAATCCTTCCATCGCGGTCGTGGTGGGTGTGGGAAAGAAAATGTATAAATACTGACTTCTGGGCCGATAGGAGAAACGCGGACAAGACGGGCACTAGAATCCTGTGTCCAGTCTAGTTTGCACTAAAAGGTTTAGCACAAGTGGCAGCGTTGTGATAATTAGGGGAAAGTTGGTTTGGTGTTTGTTTTGAAAAATACGGGTTTTGAAAAATCAAATCACAAAAAATGCACACACCACCCTAGATCTAATGGTCACCTAGGTCAAGTCTCTAGACCGCTCTTAGACTTCCAGAAGACAAATTGTAGGATAAATCCTTTACTGTCTCTTTATCCCTTCTCTGGCCAGGTAAGTGCCAGATAAGTGGGAGGTTCTCCGCTACATAAGTAGCGGGCCTAATTAAGTAACTACTTGCCTTAGACACACTTGCATTAGACACCACAAAAGAAATATGGATAAGCAATAGATTACCCGCAACCTCCTTCTGTCTTAAGTGAGCGCGACGGTCCTTAGAGTCTTGTCTAGATATTTTTTAGTTAATGAGGGTGATGCGGATGCAAGTTTTGTGATTTTTGGGGCTTAGGAAGGGTAATGAAATCCCCACCTAATCTGAATTTGGTCGTGCCCTTTAATTTCCGTATTAAAATATGCAAGCAACCAAGATCAAAACACGCAACAAATTTTTCTTTTAGCGGCGCTGCGAATTTTGCAAAGAATCCTGCAGAAAATGGTTATTGGATAAGATCAGAGAGAAGAAGAGAGAACAGAGAGTATACCACAGAAACTTGAATCACTGAAATGCCTAAACGGCGGCGGAACCGCCGCAAAAACGCACCATTCGCCGCGGATCCGCTGTTCACTGTGGGGACTGGGGTTTCAAAATTTTTCTGTAGCTTCTTTGACTCCTCTGGAATTTGCGGAACTTCTCTGAATCTTGGTCGCACTGCTACAATGATTCCAGATTCCCTCGCAAAAATTCACAACTAATCGTTAAGTGCTTGATGTGATTTTGATCTAAAAAATTCTGATAGAATAATAATTTTTCAACTCAAATAACAAAAATGAACAAAATAGCACACATCCCCGGCAATGGCGCCATTTGATTGATCATTCTTCTGTGTGTATGGAAAAGTTTTATCACAACCAAAGAAATTTATACCGCAATCAATTAACGGTGTCGCATGTAGCGATCGTTAGTGAGCACGGATTGTCCACTGAGATGCGAGTACTTGTTCGATCTTTCTTTAGATGAGTCGAAATGAAAACATAAAAGAAAATTCAAGAAAGTAATTCAAGGTTTAATTGCGTTGTCATTTCAAGAAAATCAAGAATACATTCAAGAATTAGAAATTAAGAAGATGTCCAATCAATTTGAATTATCAAGATTATGTAGAATAGCTTGTAGGAATCGATTGAATTAGTAGTAATGATGAATCTAACAATGAATTATCTTATCTATTGATGAATTGTAGCTAAGACGATGGTGATCAAAGAAGATTAGAGATCTATTGAAGAAACTATGGTTTCTCCTTCTCTATCCCTTATCTTTTCATTGATCATCATTTAGATCTAGCCTTTAGTAAAGAGAATCATCAATCGTTTGATCCCTAATTTGCAACGAAATTATCAAGAATGTGATCTCGCTTCAAATTAGGTCATTAATTATTATTTTTCCTAAAATTCACAAATCTCATAAGACTTAAGACTGGTATTAGGATTTTATCATCACTTGATCTACCGATTCTCTCGATTCCTTTACAAGCGGAGATTTCACCCACACATCATGAAAATTAAAGAATCACAAATGAAATATTTCATAATGCAAGAATGTAATTGTTCAGATGATAAAACTGCACATTTGTTATTACATTTTTCCTACCATTTTCATATTAAAAAAAAGACTTTATTATAATATATCATACACATGAGGGTTTATGTGTAAAAATACTATTTTCCATGTGTTGATATATTATAATTAGCATTTGGTAGGAAAATGTATATAATATTCTTTACCTAATCCTAGTAGACTTAGTCTACTAAATATTATTGTTGTGCAGAATTTTCAGGTCTTAAATCAAAGAAATCAAGTTGTTAAAGCTAACCTTCCTAATTAATAAATCAAAATTAAAAAATCAATTCTGGCAGAAGAAAAGAAAAGATTTCCAAATTCTGAAGGTTCCAAGGATCGCAAAATGTCACAAAGAGGCAGCCCCAGAAAAATGATCAACGGTGGAGATTACCAGGCCGCGGATCCGTGGCATGAGCCCCTTTATGCCGCGGATCCGCCGCGTTATAATGGAGTTAAGCGATGGAAATTTTCTGGTGGGATTGTAACCTCTATTCCCCAATTTAGGCATCTAACTTTCTGGCTTTGGGACTATAAAAAGGAACCGAGAGCCTCTTGGAAAATTTATCAAGTCGAAGAGATCACGAAGTCCAAGACGGCTCACGCATCCAGACTGATCATCAACTGTTCGTCTACCTCCTTGGAAGAGATCGAGAAGCAAACTAGTCTTTGTAATCATTTTCTAAGGAATCAAAGTGTAATGAATATTGTTGATTAATAAAGGTAGCTTTCTTTATCTTATTCTATTTCTTCGTAGTTTAATTATGCATTTTCTCTCCATCTCTTCTTCTCCCACCATGCGCGAGTAATTCTCCGCTTGTTAGGGTTCGTAGGATTAGGGTAGGCTAATGGATGATGAATATCCCTAAACCCTTTTTAAGTCCTATAAAGTGTATGAACTTTATCAAAAGAATCATTAACATCCTAATCGGGCGCGCTAACAATTCTTTGTTAGTTCTGACCGCGATTAGAGATTAGATTAATGATTGTTTTGGTAAAGGCTAGATATGAACGGAGTTCCGTGTCTAGATAAGGGTTAAGAGTGGGATTCCTTTTCTCTCCAGAAATCCTAATCTACAAGCATCACCGTCGTTCTAGTTTTAAATCTATTAAAGGATAAAAAGGGTAACTTTTAATTAATCGTCCATAACTACTAAATCCGAATGAACCCTACAAGCCCTCTTATTATATTAACTACATTCCTAAAATAATCTAGATCTATATATTTTGCATTCTTGCTTAACGTAGATCTAGAAACCATTCACAAAATTTTTTATTCCTCCTCTCTATCTCAACACGTCTAAAGTAAGATTAAAAGGTTCAACGTTTCCCTGAGGACGACCCGTACTCAGCTCGGTCTAGCTACGCGCGACACCGTATTGATTGCGGTTAACTAAAAACACACTCTTTCGAACCAATCAGTAATGAAAACAAGAATTAACAATTTATCACCTTCATTAAATCTTCTTCAAATTTACACAACTCCTCAATTCGAGGTACAAGATTAAGCTCTCGATCGCTCCTTTGAAGAGGTGAATTTGTCGTCGATTTTTGCGAAGGTCCATCGCTGTGAGTCATGGATCGTCGTGGATCTCTTGCTCGGATGATGATTGGCGTTGCGATGAAGGATCGTTGATTGCTCGCTTGATTTGCTTCTCAATGGATCTTGATTTGATTAGATTTGGATTGGATTTGGGTTTGGGTCACAAGTTGTGTCACTCAACTTGTGTAATGATTTGGTTCAATATTCAACCCTAATTGTGTAACCCCCTCACCTTAGATATAGATCCCGTTTTATAAAATTCAAATGAATCTTCCCTCCAAAACTAGGTTGCTAGGGAGAGCCTTCTAGAATGAGGTTGTTACAAGGAGCCTTCTAGAATGAGCTTGTTACAAGGAGCCTTCTAGAAGAAGGTTGTTATGCAGAGCCTTCCAGAAGAAGCCACGTGGTAATTTAGCGTCTTGAGGAGGCAAGGTTGTTGAGACGAAGCTTCTGGAGAACTCTCGTCCTCTGATGCCCTGACTCGGCCGCGGAACCGCGGTAACTCGGCCAACTCGGCCGCGGTTCCGCGGCCAAGTAGTGAGATTACTGGCTCATTTTTCAGGGGTATTCTGATGTAGGCTTTTGGGTTTCCTTCTAATGTCTGGAATGTTATAATTCTTTCTTGGATGCTGCCAGATTTGAATTCTTTGACTTTCTGTATTTTATCGATACTTTTGCGATTCCGGTTCTTTTACCTGAAGAATTTTCTGCACTCAATCTCGATAAAATGTGTTGAGATATACAATATCATGCGAGTGGTAATAAATACACAATTTCCTGTAAAGTATGTTGAATATAACTATAACACGTGGTATTTAGTATTCTCCAGACAAACTGGTAATATGTGTTATATTTATATCAACTATCCTTAGATGATTAGAATCATGAGGAAATTGATGTGTTCCAGATTGTATTATTTTCGACTGAACAAATTCCCCCAAACTTAATTTTGGTCGTCTCGAGCAAACATCTTTTATTCAGGAGAAGGAGAAAATATAAGAAAAATAAAAACTAACTAGTATACTTTCATAGGCAACACGATTGCACTGAGCACGTGCAACAAGCCTTTAAACCTCTAGGTGTCCCTAGTAGGAGGAGTGTTGTCACCTGAGGGTTTTCAGGGGATTGCACCCACAAAATCCTATAATAAAAGGAAGACTGTGGAAGTTACATATAAAGATCGGAATTGTAAAAAAAGACTTTGAAAATTAGAGTTTCCAACTGCACTAGCTTTTCGATTGTCATGATCCCTATCTTAATAGTCATGAAAAGATGTTAGAAATCACATCATCCCTCAATAAAATATCGTCTTTATTCTTCATTCCTATTTTTCTTCCAAACACCGATCATATGCCCCTACGTGTGTGTAAAAGACATCCCTACACTCGGAGATCTGCCAGTAGTTCCGATTGAACCATCCTTCCAGCCATATTCTGAATCAGAAGGGCCATCTGGTTCATTTTAGTGGACATTTCTGCCGCTTATTCATCCCTCTTTTTCAGAGCGCGCTTTAAGAAATCAATATCCGATTTCTTCTCTACTCTTTTTTTGGGTGCGTCCTCGGGATTTGCCTTAGACGATGGATTAGCGTTTGCTGCTGCCTGAGCCAGCATTTCCTGCATCTTTTCACGTTGCAATTGAACTTTTGTCAGGGACCGAGTTTGAGGTCGGTGACTAATAGAAGCTCGAACTTCGTCTTTGGAATTCACCACATAGACTATGTCAACTACTATGCCCCCAGGCTTGGGATGTTTAGAGTTTTGGCCTTTGGAGTTTGCTTCGGGCACTTGAGCTTTATTAGGCCTCTCTTTTTTGTGAAAAGCCGCTTTGGTTTTAGGAGGAACCGCTGTATCAGTGTAACAATCCTAAATTCCCTGTACAACTTTCTGTGCATATTTTCAAAATTTAAAGAAAGGGGTACTTTTGCCTGAGCACAAGTTAAATATTTGTTTTGCTAATTAATAACAAGAAGGAGCCTGTGGCTCATTGGTAATACCTTGCACTGCTGAACCAAGCCACCAGAGTTCAAATCCCATACCCCACATTATTTTTAATATTTTTTTATTTTGAACCTTTAGAATACCAAGGGTTTATACGTGCATATCTCACAAAAACTCCACTACACCCTGAAATGTAACTGTTCCAGAGGATAGACCGGCTGTCGGGGGAGGATTCCGACCGCCTAACTCGGCCAGAATCGGCCAACTCGGCCGGCAAACTGGCCAAGTCTCGGCCTAGTCGCGGCCGATTCCGGGGACGACCCCAACACAAAAAATGTGTCTTTTGGTCTCCGCTGTACACCTGCAAAAAAATTTCCTCAGACCATTTCCAGAGCTCTTTTAAAACCCCAATTACTCCACTTTTAATACATTTTATTACATTTATCACATTTTTTTCATTTTAACCTTTCATCTACCCTAACCCTAGCCTAACCCTATAAATACAACCCCTAAACACTACCCCCTCACTCTAAAATTCTGAGCAAACTCTCAAGAAATTCCTAGAAACCCTAGTGTGCATTTGAAGTGAACAAAGAGGCGAAGCTCCGGCGAAATTTCCGGCGACAACCCTAGGAGTTCCCGGCGACGAAACGGCACACCGGAAACTACATCCACTCCCTCGCCCTCTCCTCTTTGAGCTAAACCTGTAAGTCCCACCTTCCCCCTTCTCTACTCTTTCTGAAAATACGAAATTCTAAAACCCGACGGAATCGGAACAAATCCGATTTCCAATTCGGTTCTTCCTAAAATCTCACTTTTCCTTTAATACAATCTTGTTAAACCATTACATGTTGACTATTAAACACTAACTAATCATATTGAACAAGTTCCATATCAAAAGAAATTGCTATTTCCATTTTACCGTACTTTTTCATTAAAATACCATATAGTTTCATTTTCGAAGTTGAACATCACAAACTTGCTATACCTTTCAATAGATCACGAGGTAATGACCTACCTCCTCATACACTCATATGCAACATAGTACAATACCTTTCGGGAATATAGAATACGGGAAAATGAAACATTTTAAATAAATACCATGAATTAATAAAACCATTTTCTAAAAGATCAAGTATTTTACACAAATCTTTACAAAGTGCTACTATAACCCACTTTGGGGAACCCGACTGGGATGGTGCAGATTATTGCACATCCCTGGGCTTAGTAATGCGAGATGCAGACCTCCGCAAGGAGCATTCGGTCTTGAGAGATTTAAAATACGACATCTTAAGAAAATGAGATTTTTAGAAATATAAAATATATATTAAAATTATTTTTATATAATTATATATATATGTATCATTAAAATATCTATTTTGAAATAATATAAATATTCTAACTCTTTTCAAAATCACAAGAATCACTTTACATTAATATACCATGAATTCCATACAAGTCAATATTACAAATAAATACTCTTTATTATGAATTTAGGATATTTTCACTAGAAATATCACAATTATAAAATCTACATTCATGATAACTCTAAAGACGATAAATAAATACTTGGGGAGTATTTTGAAAAATATATAAAAGTATTTTTACATAAAACCCCCTCAAGTTCTATAAATTACCCTACGGACCCTAGTAAACATAGGTTTAAACGGGACCAATCTCTTGAGCCTTAGTGAGCCGGATAAGTGGGTGCTTGCCTATCTAAGGTAGACAACTTAACAACGATGTTATCAATACGGTAATCGTCTTTGAAAAAGACAAATCCTGCCGCCCATGTGCAGCGGTTACCGATAACATAAAAACCATCAGGACTTCAATTTACTTTTCTAATTGTCTGACTCAGACTGAGTCTTATTAATAATCTGACTTGAATATGATTCAAATACAATCTACAATCTACAAACTACAATTCAACATGAATCCATATATTCAATCTATTAATCTATACTACTTGACTGAACCAAACCATGGATATACATTCATTTACATGATTATCCAGTTACATACATTTACATGATTCTTCAGTTACATCCATTTACTGATATCATGGTTTTGGCAAGTCATCCAATTATACAATCTATATTACAAGACAATATAAGTTGCAATACAATTTACAATACAACTATACAAACAAGACATCTCGGGGTTTAAGGGGTAGATTGGTACGGAATGTGTTAAAAGTGGCACGAGACTGCAAGATTAAGACGTAATTACATCCATGCCGTTGTTCCATGGTATTATCGACAGAGCCTTGTACTTTCAGTTTGCCCTAGTCTCTAGCATATAGAGACTCCTTTCGTATACACTGGCATCTTTCTGTACCAAGCTACAAACAACAGCGTTAGCACCAAATACTCAAATAATACAACTTTAAAAGCTACCTTCTCTTTCTGTCTATTCTACTTCTCCCTTATTTTTGGGACTTACCGAGCGATTTGTTCGCTGACGACATTCTCTTTATTCTTCTTTGAATGTCGTCAGGTGAATTGGATCTTCCAGAGATTGAGCCCAGCGCTGAAGATTTAGACCGGTTTACTGAAGACCCCGAGCTTTAGTTCATTATACACATTTTCTTTCAGTACTTTACATTTCTGTTATGCCACTGTTTAGGCATCGCTTTATTCCATATATTTACTTTTCCATGTATTGTAAAAAGAATGTGAATAAATAAAGTTGTTGTTCATTACATTTGTCTCTTGTGTATATTTTTTTATATTTCTTAGATACGCTTAGCGTATTTACTTCAGAGTAAATACGTAGCGGCCTAGTCGCGTCCCCTTCGCCATACACTGGGAAGCGGGACGTGACAATCTGGATCCGTCTTGGGATGAATCCCCTTGTATTTGAAAGGGGACTTGTCAGACTTTGGCTGACGTTTATAGGAAGAGCCGCAGACGACGACTGAGTCCTTCAAATGCTTTCATACCTTATATATAGATAAGGAAAGTTATTATAGAGAGCGAACTAGTTTCTGCTCTCGTGGGATCTCCATGGGCTGTGGAGATTTCTTCAATATTGTGGTGGGAGAATTTTTTTTGACCCTTAGCGACAGTTTGAAGCTTTTCCCGGTTGGAACAACAACATTCACTACTATGTTGGAACAGGACTATACAGAGAACTGCCCCCAGCTCATTTTGTATGATGCCGATATCGACGTCGACTGTTTCTTACGGCCGGGATTTGATTAGCCTCAGGATTTTGCCGAGCCTGCCCCCTGTTTCCTTTGAGAGCTTGAATATTCTGCCCCCTGCGTCGACCTTGGTCCTTGGCAGATGCCAGTTGTTTGAGGACTGATTCCGTTGGCAAAGCTGCAGCTTGGGGAGCCAGCCTGTAGAAGACAGACTTCTTCTAGGCTTCCTCCTTCAATGTTGAGGCACCGAGGGTGGAAGGTGGGAGTATCGACCCAAAGAGAAGCCAGTTGATTTCTTGAAGAGCCGGATTACAGATATTTGAGGCCGCATATGGCCCCTACTTGACTCCACCGGATATGACAGAGCTTGAGTTGCTAGGGTGGGAGCGAACGCCATTCTTCATAGAGACGAAATACTGGGTTCAGTATCCCATCACCCAAGGGCAACCACAAACATATATTCCGCGATTATTTGATCACGGAAAAACACAACACATGAAGTGCGGAGTGGAAAGAGGAAAAGGTCCTACCGGGCGTGCCAGAATCTGTTTACCACCGAAAGCCGGGAAAGACAAACGTCTTGCCTGCATTTGGGGGCAGATGCTATTTGGTTTTATCTGTCCACCTCTCCGAAGATGCCAAGTTGATTTATAGCACCGTATATCGAAGGTTTAGACAGATGCGGCCGTTGTAGCAGACTTCGTCAGATTCCACCTCATTGTGAGGGGTTTTTTGATTGTGGGGACGCTCTTCCGTGCAGGCGCAAGCCCCTGCGGTTAATTACGTTATCGCATCACGGTAACCACTTTATCCTGCTCCAGAAGGTCACTTAGTGTCGTGTGTGTTTGTTTTATTTTTGGTTGCTCGTGGATTGTTTACGGAGACTAATTTATGTTGCCGCCCGTAAGGCATGGATTAGTCCAAATCCGTATATTCATAGATTCGGGTTTGGGTTGATTTAAGGATCGTTAATCTCATTTGAGATTAAGATCAACTTAAATGTTTGTTGAGGATATGTTAGTCTAATTTTAGACTAAGATCTACTCAACAGGATTTTGGGATCATTCAGATCCGACAAAAGAACATTTGGGCTCTATTGTTCTAGTTTAAGGACGTTGCGGTCCGTTGTAGTTTAAGGACGTTTCGGTCCATAGCTAGCTTAGGGACGTTGCGGTCCGTTGTTAGTTTAAGGACGTTGTGATCCGTAGGTCATCATTTTTGGGATGAGAGTCTAGTTTAAGGACGTTGCGGTCCACAGCTAGTTTAAGGACGTTGCGGTCCATAGCTAGTTTAAGGACGTTGCGGTTCGTAGCTTATATGCTCATGGTTTTGAGAGTGCGCCAAAGAGCTGTTGGTTGTCAGGACCCTCCACCTCTCTGACGATGTTGAAGAATTACAACAATATATATCATAGGTGTGGAAAGATGTACCCTTTAACCAAATCCCAGATTGAAGGAAGAGATGGGATGAACATCGTTTTAGATACCATCTGTTAGGAGATCATTAGTCATCTTTGCGACTGGGTTCGATTTAGGGAGACCTGAGCATCGGAGGGATCGGTTGATTGATGAACAAAAGGATTTTGGCCTCAGGAGACTTGGCTAATTGGGCCAAGGTTGGCCTCTCATAGTGTTAAACACTAATATCTTCTCGGCGCTCACATGCTCCCATGTGAGGTTCTAAAGCAGTGTTAAACACTGAAACTTGGGACGCTCGCGTGTGGCACGTGAGGCGCCTGAGAATTGGGCACTGCTTCTTTGGGTTTATTCCCTTTTTCTTGTATAAGTGCTAAGCACTATTGGGGGTCACGTGGGATCACGTGAGGCGCTCTAAAAATGGGAACTGTCTTTGATTTATTCCCCTTTCCTTTTATAAGTGCTAAGCACTATTAGGGGGTCACGTGAGATCACGTGAAGCGCCCAAAAATGGGAACTATTTTTGATTTATTCCCCCTTTCCTTTTATAAGTGCTAAGCACTTGGACCCTGTGATGCTCACGTGCAAACACGTGAGGCGCCTTCAAAATGTAAGCGTTGTTTTTGGATCTATTCCCTTTTTTATATAAGTGCTTGTTCGGGGGTCATGTGGGAACACGTGACTGCCCTAGAAGGCACTTTTATTTCTTCTTTTAAGTGTTCGCATGTGGAACACGTGACTCGGTCTCAACCATTCTTCTATTGTTCGTCAGAGGCGCTCACGTGGGAAATACGTGAGGTTTCATTATAGTGTTAAACACTAATGAATTACCAGGTTGTTCTTCTGTGGTTCTGAGGAATCAAGTTCTCCTTTTGTTCTTTGCAGGGATTAAATTCTTTTTAAAGGGTTAAGCCTTAGTTTCAGAGGAATTAAATTCCTATATGTTTTGTAAGAGTTAAACTCTTTTGAACTTAGTTCTTTCCCTTAGATTTTGAATCTGCATGATAGAATCTCCTCGATGAGAATTAAATTCTCAACTTGTGGAGAGATCTGCTTCTCCAGATCTTAACCAGAGGAAGAACTAAGTTCTTTGAGAAGAATTAAACTCTTGGTTTGAAAACTACATTCTCTTTTTGTTTTGTGGGAGATTTTGGGAGGGGTTCCTCTTCTTTTAGAGAATTAAATTCTGATCTTTTAGATCAATCGGTGAATTTTATTCACCGTTGGATTTTTAATCCAAAGGCTCTCTGTTTAACAGAGAATATTTCTTGTTTGTTTAATAAGATTATGAATATCTTGTTAGTTTTAACAAGATTAGAATTTTATTCTATCATATCATTTTAGTTTAATAAGATCAGAAATATATTTTCTTAATATAGAATTTAATTCTATCATATAGATATCTTGTTAGTTTAATAAGATTAGAATTTTATTCTAACATAGAATTCTGGTCATATGAATATCTTGTTAATTTAACTAGATTAGGAAAATATTTTCCTATGATAGAACTTTATTCTACCAGATGATCACCGTTGGATCTTTGATCTAAAGGTTCTCTGTTTAACAGAGAAAATCTTTTTAGTTTGAGAAAGATCAGGAAAATATTTCCCAAAATAGAATTTAATTCTAGAATTTGATAGGAGTATTTTAAATTGGGGCGCTCACATGCTTTGCATATGAGAGGCAAGAGAACTCATGCGTTTAACACGTGACCTCTGCTGAGGGTTTTAGCCTTTTTATGTGTAAGTCCGCGGTGGCGCCCCGGCCGTCGATCCGACGCCGAAAACGCGGAAACAAAAATTTTACAAACTAGCAAACCGGCACCACCGCGCACTTTTCACCCGGATCGGGCCATTAACCTAGCTACTGGCAAAAAGGAAAAGAGTAGAGAAGTTATACCAAGCGATCCGTGTCCTTCGGTCTTCGTCTCCACTCCGATCTCCCGCGGAAACTCCGTCCATCACCTCCTCGTCGGAAAGGGCACCACGTAGCCGGAATCTTTTACGGGCTCCCACCTCTTGACCGAGGCAACTCGGGCGCGAAGTTGGCTAGCCGACGCGTCCAAGGTTTGCTGTAGACTGGTGTAGAAACTTGTCTCTTTGGGGCTTATGGAAGTTGCCATGTATAGAGGGATCAAGAAAGAACTTTGGAGAGAGGTACATGAAATTGTGTAGCAAGGAAAAAATGAGATGAACAAAGTTTTCCCTCAACAAAAATGAACTCACCCTCTCACTCCTCTCTAAGTGGCCGGCCTCATTCATGAGATGGTGGAGGAAATTCACAAGAAGAAAACCAAGTGGGAAAATATGTGATAAAAAGAAATATATAAATCATCACAAGATCAACCTCACATCCTATCAATAACCCATCATAAGAAAAGCAAGTGAATGGACTCAAAAAGCATCTCATGATGAAAGAATAATCATGAAGCCACTCTTATGCAAGATACCCCTCCACAAATAAGTTATTTGCAAATGTGCAAATACCCCCCTCCATCGGAAAGTCCGGCCGCGAAGGAACAAAAGAAAACCGGCCGGAACGGAATGCAAACTGGCAACTTCAGAAAACCGATCCCGTAATAAATTACAGGAAAACCCCGCTACTGCAAATACATGCCCGCATTTGTATTCCCACTGAACACAAATGCAAAGAGACAAATTCTACACTAGGATCCGGCTTAAGCCAAAGCCGGCTAGTAAAATCCGTCCGATCATGACCCGTGCAATAACGCACGTATCTGATCGAACCCTGCCATATCTCCATACGGCCTCTACAGCGTTTCGCCCGAAACCTGAGTAACTGAGTGTGGTGGACTCTAAAGACTCGTCAATACTATGGCTGTGGATTTAACCACTAGCACGTCAGAGGTATCAGCCATACGTGATGGGCCACCAGCTATTGACCAAAAGGGACGTCGATGAGCGAACTCATCCTGACACCCTACTGATCCTGTCAGTGACAATATTCGTACAGTCCAGTCCGTTCGTCTATGAGTATCGCATGGCGGGCCTGGGGGGTTGGTAAAAGTCAGACCCCCAATAGCGGTACAAGTCGTGTCGGAGTGTAGCCCAGAACACCCTGAGATACTACTGGAATACCTACCAGCAAATCTCCTGCCTTGGCCAAGGACTTTTCATGTTCTGGCTCTCCTAGACACAGCGCGGCCTCACCCCCAATACCGGGAGAGACGAACCCCTGCAGATCCACTCACTGCCTCCATGTGGCTCGGGACTGTACCCAACTAAAACCTGTTTGCACGACTCCTTTGAGCCGTGGTAGGGTAGTAATCAGAGCACAGTGGGAACTCACACGAGACAAATGACAATCTCAGGTCGATGAACTAACCTGTACACATGTCACCAGGGAACTGCTATCTGACGTCTGGTATAATCCCAACTAGCAGGTTCCCGGCGAGTCCTGTCCGGTGTACTCATAACCCAATGAGCACCTGTATACATCTTAGGTGAACCAACTGACACCAGTGGCTTGTGAGACCGGCCACCGCCCCTCGTCGGGGTCTCGACTGTATACACTACTCTACTCTGGAGTATCGATGCCCTGTCTCGAAACTCCCACGACTAGGGACCTTTTAAGGATGTGCTTATAGACTCTAGCTCTCACTTATATGATCGCCCTCATACTGCTGGTAGTCAAGCAAGAATCCTAGGGGCTCTATCAACGTGTAATAGCGACTCATAAGGTCACCTAAAGCAGTACACGATGATAAAGATAAACCAGATAACATACTATCATCTCGAGTAAGACTGTCCTACTGGGACAGGTCCTCCCCTCAATCATTGCAATCACGTGCCTGTGATCCAATAATTGACTCTGAGGGCACTATCTCCAACAATCTCCCACTTGCACTCAAGACTAATTATTGCGATGTCGCATACTCACAGCCCGTGTGATACCGAACACCCAACTCCTCTACTAGTCAGTCTCACAAAGCTCGTTTGCGAAATTATTGCGTTCGAGGAATAGCCTCAGTGAGTGGATCCGCTCTGGTGTTTCTTTCTATATCTCTCTTTATCTCAAGTTCGCGGAGAAAGCCATCTCCCGAAATGAGCAATATCTGTCTTAGAATGTCTGGATGTCTGATGGGGCCTAGCTCATAAATGAACTCCAAATCCAAACTTCTTAGACTGTATCGTCAACTGAACTTAATCAGTATCCTGCGCCATGCCTTCCCTCAGTATCCGCATGGACCATCTGTCCAAAATACTACCCCTCGTCAGAGGGAAAACTATAACTCTGACGATCACTCTGTCATCCAAGTCACCTTGGAAGCCTGGAATGATAACCGTCTCCTAAAGGAGGCTGCCGTTATCAAATCCCTAGAACATCCATTTATGTTCTAAAATTGCTTCCTAATGTTTCTCCAGGATTGGATCAATATCAACTTATTGCACCTACTGCAAGAACAACAACTGGTGTGGTACTTGACATATCATGATTGACTCAATTGCCTAAGCAAATGATCTGCCAATCATGCGTATCCCTCTCCCCTTTAGTCTGTAAGACACCTTTAGAGAGGGTGACTCCATCACCTGCAGGTACACCACCATGCCAGGAGTCGTCCATTCTAAATACTCTTAGAATGCTGTCTAAGTACCCTGATTGGGAAACCACCCAAATCTAGATCTAAAACCATAGATCTAGTAACCAGAATGTCAGATATAATATCCAAGTCCTGTGTGGAGAAACTACTGTGTGACGACCAAAGTATAACCGACCGTAGTATAGGAATTTCACTTCCTACTCTGTGTATGTCATCAAATACCAGGACATCACACCCTACTACCTTCTTAACAGATCCATCCCCTATTCTGATGAAGTCAAACCTATGACTGTCACATCAGAAATAGATGATCTATCTCCGTTATATCTTCTTTAGACATAAGCTAACTGTCCACCAATGCTTCCGCTGCTCCCACTGACTACGAAAACCCTCTGGCAGAGTCATATACACGTGCACTTCTAAAGCTAGTTTAGAATGACGCTATACTCATCCTCCTGCTGGGTCTCACAGTCTGGAACAACAGCAATGGTAAGTTTGGGTAAACAAGAACCTCCCTGCCACCGTCCTCGAGCATACCGAAGTACCTCTCGGGTGCCTGAGGTTACCCACCATATCTGCGGAGTGGCTAATGGAATGTCAAACTAGATTGAATCTTTAGGTTCTTATCAAATCTTCGGGAATCGTTTGCGGTTCTGGAATCACTTCCAGTTCTACCATACTCCCACTACTGTTTTCTGAAAAAATCCATTTTTAATTAAAACTGTGGCGAGTCAAGAACAATATCACTATTGATCTTCCAGATGGTAGAAAGTCAACCCTCGTCATAGCCCGGGTCAACCCACAAACAGTCATTACAGAAACGTGCCTTGAGTTATCCGGAGTCTGGTTTTAAGCATAAGCCAGACAACTCCCCATATCTTAACAATGTCAAGATATGAACTGTTCTATATCCAATACAGAAACAGAGGCACTGATTTAATTGAACCAGATTCAAATCATGCAGTTGTCTCCAGTGCATGTCTACTAAATGGAAGAGAGGCCGGTCAGCGTTACTCAACTTAGGAGTACTTCCAATTATGAGTAACCTGAAAGAGAAGCTAGTTCTCTTAATCATTACTATCAACTGAATACCATATACAAGTATTTACATCTTCGATCACTTTTAAGAATCCCGATACTCGCAATACCTGGTTCTCTACTTTATTCATATACCTATAACTTCTCAAAACTTCGACCTTGTGTTTCTACGAAACACCTGTCTAAGAACTAGAGAAGTTATAAGTAAACCGAATATAGTACGAGGACCAACCCCTCTGTCATAATGGATACTGGACAATATACAATACTCTGTACAAGTCCCTTGAGTCAAATGACTCATTCACTGTGTGTCGTAGGTTGAAAACTGTACTTATGGTTAAGAAGAATTACACCGTTGTTCAATGCTCCTTACCTAACCATCCACTGATATAGGTAAATGTCATAGACATAATTTCAAAAAGGTATATCTCACTCTATAAAAATAGACGTACAGATATATCAATTGAAATTGGTGCATAACAACGGATATTCAAAACCAAATATTCGCCGTCCGGCAAATAACCTAGGTGACTTCCTCAAATATCACCAATTACAACGAATTCCGATATAATGAGGATGATCACCTAATTACCAATAACTTACTCCCACTCATCATCTGTAAAACCATACAGATGTGAGAATCAAACCTGGTAAATACATACCCTGGAGCAAGTGTCTAATTAGGAAATCAGTTTTCCTTTAACAGTACACAGTGAAACTGAAATATTGAAATGTTTCGATGGGGTATCCTGGTATTCCTAGTAATGCCTCTTCCATTATCCAGATTCACAACTGTAACCGTATAATTCTTTGCCACCTCTCCAAATCCCTTTATATGTCTTTAGTCATTACCTTCTGTACACCCCTTTAGGCCAAATGGTTTTCTTCCTTCCCTACCGTTCGTCACCAGCCTATGGTTTGGAAGAAGACTATCCAATAAGCATAATGGGTGTACTGTCCTAATCCTAGGAGCACTCGCAATGCGAGAGAAGATGAAGATAAAAGACACCTGAATGAACTTTATTCCTATTTCTCCTGAACCAGGATCCATCCCCGAACTGGAATAAGTTCCTTTCGAGTTCGTATATAACCATACGATGGATTATCCAATAAACCTGGGATCTTCGTAGTGATACGGAGTGTCCTGGAGAAATACAAAGGTGATTTAGGATTGGCGAAGAAATACTTGGTTCGGTCATGAATAGCAGTCGCAATTTACTTTGCCCTCTTACTAATCCCTTGCTTTGTCTTAACTTAATACCTTCTGTACACCGTTTAGGGTAATTGGTTTTCTTCATTCACTACCGTTCGGCACCAGCCTAAGATTTGGAAGAAGACTATCCAATTTGCGTAATAGGTGTACTATCTCCTAAACCAAGGAGTACTCGCAACCTGAGAGAAGATAAAAGGAAAAGACAACTGAATAATCCTATTCGTTTTCTCCAGAACCAGAAACCATCCTCGAATTCCTTCGAGTTCGTATATAACCATACGATGGTTTTGTCCAATGGAAGTGGACGTTCGTAGTAATACAGGATGTCCTGGAGAAAAGGGTAAAAGTAAGAGTGGCAATGAGGTTTGCAACTCTGACAATCCAAAAGCCAGTGTTAAGAAGGTTCGGTCAACTTGGTCACTGAGTCATAGTCTAGGGTCGGGTCAATGGTCGCTGCCAAAGAGAGAGAGAAAAGAAACACTCAGCGTGCACTCTAACCTAGATCAGAATGGTTATCACTTTATCTAATCTGGAAACCTCCCACTGAACCTGAAAGAAGAATTAGCCGGGATCACCCGAGGAGTAAACCAACTCATCAGTGGGAATCGGGATCCAACTATCATCGCATGATAACGTGACGGAATCCGCTCACGTCACCACACTCCAGAAGGTATGCGCATATCTGGCAAGTTTCAGTTCTTTTGAAACTCCCGATGTGGATTTTTGCCCCATGCTCTTATGACCTTGACTTTGGCCAACAAATCATAAGTCACATGTCAAGTTCTACCCGTCATTGTCCAGGTTGATTTGAACCCACCCGTACAAGCCCTTGACTTTGGCCAACAAGGCTATACGACTGTCCCAAACCAACGCATCTATCTATGCTGCATATGAATAACCAACAGCTACCAAACACTGTGCCTTGACTTTGGCCAACAAACACAGCTTGAATACTGTTGACTATCCATATGAAACGACGGAGGGCTACGAATGGTTTCTGGCGAAAACCTTTAACGTAATGAACTTGATATCGTTGAAGGAACGGATAGCTTTTTAGAAAAATATAGTGACGGAAACCTTTGCTAAAGAGGTCACTCCCGGTGAAGGGATCTCGGCTCTTTCCCCGTAGAATGAGGTGCAGGATATTCCAACTGAATACCACGATGCAAAGCAAAAGTAATCGGCTATAGTGAAGTTATTGCGCTGACGCAAACTTTTGTCCAAGGGGTCACTCCCGGTGAAGGGATCTCGGCCCTTGCCTCGTCGACTGAGGAGCAGGATATTCCAACTGAATACCACTGTGCAAAACAAAAGTGAACGTCCTTGCAATAACAGCTTTTTGAAAAATGTTCCAACAACATCAAAATAGGTTTGTTTAACCTGCATTGATCCGAATAAACGCAGAACCATCATTTGATCACACCACAAAGAACGAAACTAATGACGTACGTATATGCCATCCGCATTCGCCACTGGGTCCCGTCATCACCCGTTAGGTTAGCTAACTAACGACAGAGCGGGGACTGGACTAGCGCGGATGCAAAACATATACAACATCTACTAGTATATATATAATATATAATTTTCGCTCAAGGCGTGATAAAATGCAACATCACAGAAATGTACAGCATCACAGAATAATACAGATATCTGGGATCCCCGGGTTTCACAGAGCCGCTACTGAAACCCGACGTTCCCCTGGTCGTGTGGATAGCCTGTGCAATGAAATCCTAGACCCCTATGGGCGCGGCAAGTTTCCCGCCAAAACCTGAAGCGAGGCAGCCCCCTTCAGCAACGTGAATGAACCACCCAGCACTTCATGGAATCCGGTAACTTAGGCACCCCTCCTGGGTCAAACCTATACCCCCTACGAGTGCAGCGAATAGCCCGCCAATTCTAGAGTAAAGCTCCCTCCGTCTCAATGCCATGAGATGCGGGCCCGTTGCCCTCTAGAACCCGGCTATCCGTGCACCCCTCCGCGGGGTAATCCTAGTACAGAAAGTAAAATATACATACAACGGGTACATCGACTGCAACCTGGTCGTGCCCTAAAATAATAATACAAACAGGCAGTGGCGGCAGTCCACATGTCGGACGCTCGCCCCGCAATATCAAATGTACATATAAAACAAAACTGTACTATCATTGCATCCAGGCTATCCCCCACGACCGATCCGCAACATCACAGCACAACACAGAACATCAACGTGAATATCACGTTCGCAAATCCGTCTAACCGGGCAATAGCAGTTAGACAGGATTTACCGATCAAGTGACATTCAAGGTCGCAGATATAATGTAAATACTGTGAACTAACATGTTTAAAATATCCGATCGAACAAATTTATCAAAGTGGGCCCCAAGCAGTACTGTAGCACTTACAGAAAATCTGGGCCCAAAAATAATATCCCAAAACCCCTATTTCCTATTCATAAGCTCACTGGAAAAATTTTGTCCAATGAAGACACTTTACCACCGCGGAACCACGGCCAAACCAGGGGTTTGGCCGCGTTTCCGCGGCCGTACTAAGCGATCACTGCATCAAATTTTACCAGAATTCTTATAATTTCCTGCTTGTGTTTCTGCAATGACCTGAAAAATTTTTGGAGCAGAAAAAATTTCGACAGAAACATGAAGCATACAAAATACGGTTTTTAGGGAATTTTGTTCGATCGAGTAGTAAACATACTAGAGCAAGCTAGGTTAGGTTAACGACGTGGCTCTGATACCAATGTAAGTCCGCGGCGGCGCCCCGGCCGTCGATCCGACGCCGGAAACGCGGAAACAAAAATTTTGCAAACTAGCAAACCGGCACCACCGCGCACTTTTCACCCAGATCGGGCCATTAACCTAGCTACTAGCAAAAAGGAAAAGAGTAGAGAAGCTATACCAAGCGATCCGTATCCTTCAGTCTTCGTCTCCACTCCGTTCTCTCGCGGAAACTCCGTCCATCACCTCCTCGTCGAAAAGGGCACCACATAGCCGGAATCTTTTACGGGCTCCCACCTCTTGACCGAGGCAACTCGGACGCGAAGTTGGCTAGCCGACGCGTCCAAGGTTTGCTATAGACTAGTGTAGAAACTTGTCTCTTTGGGGCTTATGGAAGTTGCCATGTATGGAGGGATCAAGAAAGAACTTTGGAGAGAGGTACATGAAATTGTGTAGCAAGGAAAAATGAGATGAACAAAGTTTTCCCTCAACAAAAATGAACTCACCCTCTCACTCCTCTCTAAGTGGCCGGCCTCATTCATGAGATGGTGGAGGAAATTCACAAGAAGAAAACCAAGTGGGAAAATATGTGATAAAAAGAAATATATAAATCATCACGAGATCAACCTCACATCCTATCAATAACCCATCATAAGAAAAGCAAGTGAATGGACTCAAAAAGCATCTCATGATGAAAGAATAATCATGAAGCCACACTTATGCAAGATACCCCTCCACAAATAAGTTATTTGCAAATGTGCAAATACCCCCCTCCATCGGAAAGTCCGGCCGCGAAGGAACAAAAGAAAACCGGCCGGAACGGAATGCAAACTGGCAACTTCAGAAAACCGATCCCGTAATAAATTACAGGAAAACCCCGCTACTGCAAATACATGCCCGCATTTGTATTCCCACTGAACACAAATGCAAAGAGACAAAATCTACACTATCTAATACTAGGATCCGGTTTAAGCCAAAGCCGGCTAGTAAAATCCGTCCGATCATGACCCGTGCAATACCGCACGTATCTGATCGAACCCTGCCATATCTCCATACGGCCTCTACAGCGTTTCGCCCGAAACCTGAGTAACTGAGTGTGGTGGACTCTAAAGACTCGTCAATACTATGGCTGTGGATTTGACCACTAGCACGTCAGAGGTATCAGCCATACGTGACGGGCCACCAGCTATTGACCAAAAGGGACGTCGATGAGCGAACTCATCCTGACACCCTACTGAGCCTGTCAGTGACAATATCCGTACAGTCCGGTCCGTTCGTCTATGAGTAACGCATGGCGGGCCTAGAGGGTTGGTAAAAGTCAGACCCCCAATAGCGGTACAAGTCGTGTCGGAGTGTAACCCAGAAGACCCTGAGATACTACTGGAATACCTACCAGCAAATCTCCTGCCTTGGCCAAGGACTTTTCATGTTCTGGCTCTCCTAGACACAGCGCGACCTCACCCAAAATACCGGAACAGACGAACCCCTGCAGATCCGCTCACTGCCTCTATGTGGCTCGGGACTGTACCCAACTAAAACCTGTTTGCACGACTCCTTTGAGCCGTGGTAGGGTAGTAATCAAAGCACAGTGGGAACTCACACGAGACAAATGACGATCTCAGGTCGATGAACTAACCTGTACACATGTCACCAGGGAACTGCTATCTGACGTCTGGTATAATCCCAACTAGCAGGTTCCCGGCGAGTCCTGTCTGGTGTACTCATAACCCAATGAGCACCTGTATACATCTTAGGTGAACCAACTGACACCAGTGGCTTGTGAGACCGGCCACCTCCCCTCGTCGGGGTCTCGACTGTATACACTACTCTACTCTGGAGTATCGATGCCCTGTCTCGAAACTCCCACGACTAGGGACCTTTTAAGGATGTGCTTATAGACTCTAGCTCTCACTTATATGATCGCCCTCATACTGCTGGTAGTCAAGCAAGAATCCTATGGGCTCTATCAACTTGTAATAGCGACTCATAAGGTCACCTAAAGCAGTACACGATGATAAAGATAAACCAGATAGCATACTATCATCTCGAGTAAGACTGTCCTACTGGGACAGGTCCTCCCCTCAATCATTGCAATCACGTGCCTGTGATCCAATAATTGACTCTGAGGGCACTATCTCCAACATTATGTTCAGCGCTCTTATGCTTTGCATATGAGCGCTCACGTGTTTTACACGTGAGGCCTATTTGGCCATTGGTAATTTATGTTCAGCGCTTATATGCTTTGCATATGAGCGCTCACATATTTTACACGTGAGGCCTGTTTGGCTCTTTAAGTTTATTTTATTCAGCACTCATATGCTTTGCATATGAGCGCTCACGTGTTTAACACGTGATGCCTGTTTGGCCCTTAATTGTTTTATTCAGCGCTCATACGCTTTGGATATGAGCGCTCACGTATTTTACAGGTGAGGCCTGTTTGGTCATTAATTGTTTTATTTTCAGCTCCTATATGCTTTATATATGAGTGTCCACGTGTTTAACACGTGAGGCCAAATTTTGAGGACTCTCCCCTTTTTTTATAAAGGAACAAGTAGCTATTGGCTGAAAATTTTGGCAGGAACATGGTCATCCAGGTCTACCACCTCAGTCTTCAACTGGCTGAGCCAAAGCTCAATTGGGCCCACAAAGAGGCTCGCAATACCTGAAGGGGTTATCCCGAAACGGATAGTCGTTCCAGCTCCGGCAGGTGAAGTCATCAAGAGTGCTTCCCCTACAGAAAGTCGGCCTTCCAACGGATGTCAATCTTCAACAGGCTAGCACCAGCAGTAGCCCTTCATCAGAGCAGGGGGCATGACGAAGCCAGTTCTAAAACTGAGGCAATCCCATCTGCAAGGTATGCTCGACGTCGCTACTGGCGCCGAGTGAGGAAAGCTGGAGGCAACTCTCCCTCTGGACTTACTCCACCAGCTCCAATGGTGGAAGTTGACGCTGCTGTTCCAACTGGGAACAGTTTTAAACTTCTAAGGAGGGTGCAAAAGAACTCTCCGACCGCGGTGCTAAAGAAATCTCCCCCACCTGTTGAAAACATGATACAGGCAAAGCCGGAGCACCCCCCTCAGCGGCTGTCCTCCCAAGTCCACAGGGTCTTGCGGAAGGTCCAAGACTCTGTGATCAACAAAGACCACTCTCGCTGATTGAAGAAAACAAAGGCTCGGCAAGTGGAGGACCATCCCTCTACTATGCAGTGAGGGACTTCTTCTACGAAGGCGCTTGTTACAATGGCTCCTTCAACTTTTACTTCACACAAAAAGAGAAGGCTAGAGAATCTACCACCACCGACGGCAAATCCCAAAGGTGATAGATCCAAACGCCTCAAGTTTGGGGGCATGATCGTGCACACGGTTTATATGTCTTCCAGAAAAGAGTAAAGCCATGCTTCCGTGGCTTATCGGCCGCAAACTCGGTCATTGACGAAAACTCAGGAGCAGCAACAAAAGCTCTAGGAAATGCTGACGAAAATGACAGCACTCACCCGGCAGAAAGAAAGCCCGGAAGCAGCGTCTGAACAGCGCCAAGAGCAGGAGACAGATACGGAGTTCTTGCGAAGGGTGATGGAGAGAGAGGATAAGGAGGCCGCAGAACAAGCGGCTAATATAAAACAGATGGCGCTCCTGTTCCAATACATGGTTGGAATGATGATCTAACCAGAACCTCCAGCTGAAGATCCACCTATAATCATCGAGGACGACAGAGGGAAAACATCAAACCCTCTTCCGGCTTTATCAGTAGCCAGGGAGGAAATGATCTCCAAATATTCCCTCGATGACTACATAGCTCAGCAAATACGAGCTCATCAGGCAAGCGAAGCGACTGGCCAAGTCGTCAGAACCGGATGACTTTACCCAGGCTGGTATGATCAAATCAAGTACCCGTCGGGATATACGATCCCTAAGTTCTACGTATACAAGGGGACAGGAAACCCGCATCAGCACGTCACCCAGTTCAGAGCATTGTGTGGCAATATTGGAGGCGACGACAAATTGCTGCTTTGCTAGTTCATTGGCAGATTGTCAGAGACGGCGTTTGAATGGTACTCGGAGCTCCCAAATGACTTCGTCAAAACATTCACAGAAATGGAGCTGCTATTCACACAGCGGTTTTCCAGCGCAAGCGAGCGCACCCCGATCACGGCATTAATCAATGCCAGGGTGAAGCCAGGAGAGACTTGGGTTCAATACGCAATCCGATGGCGGAACCTATGGTCAAAATGCGAACAACGCATAGAAGAAGCTCCTGCCGTTCCTGCCGTGGGCATGTTCGTAAGGACCCTCGATCCTCAGGCGACTGTATCCCAGTTTATGATGTTCTTCAAGCCGACCACCTTCCAGGCCTTAATCGACAAGCTGGCCTAAATGGAACAGATGGGCCACGGGCCTCCCTCTTCAAAAATGGACCCTCGGAATGCAAAGGGTAAGGCTTTCGTTGCCAACACTCAACAACAACCGAGTGACCCGAAATCAGTTTCTCGTCAAAACAACACACACCCGTGCCAATCCCTGGAAGTGAAGGTAGGACGTGCTTACTCGTTCCCCCATGATAAAACGAGGAGATTGTTCAAACTAGCAATGCGCAACAAACTCATTACACTGCCAAATTCGAGACGTCCACTGCAGCCTGGTAACGTCAACAGTCCCAACTACTGCTCTTACCATAGAATAGTGGGCAACCTAATTGAGGATTGCTACATTTTCAAAAACTGGGTCGAGGACCAGTACCGTCAAGGAAAATTCACGCTGTCAGAAAACTGGAGGGTGAACCCGCCATAGAGGCACGCTCCTAAAAAGGTGGATACGCCGGAGACATCATGCTCTTTTGTGGAAGAAGCTCCTTGGGAAGTGGTCCTTTCAGCTAAAACTAAAAGAATGCTGAAGGATCTTCAAGCATGTCCGACGATCAAATGGAAAAGCCCGCTAGAGCCCAAGATCATTGAAGGGATGCTTAAACCGCGCCCAACACCGAAAGCTGATAACAATAGGCAAAACACCCAGGTCAAGCCTTTAAAGTCTTCGAAGGGAAAAAAGAAGACCAAGAAGCCCATACAGCCTGATGACAAGCGCATGGACCTGCAAAAGTACATCGATGTGCTGGAGGAGTACAACCAGAAGGCGCGGTCCCCAGTCACACTCGAAGAGTTTCTCAACCATATACTTGAGAACGGAGGTAGTGACGATGACGAAAGAAAAGGATCGTCAGGAGAAATCGAAGATTACGTAGCAAGTTGCCACATGGTTTCTTATTCATCGTTAAATAATAAAGAAACTCCCTCGGCGTCGAAAAGTAACGCAGAGGAACTAGAGGCAGGATCGGTGCCAAAATCCCCGGAGCTACCAGAAGACCCAATTGACAGGATGCTAAACGAAGCCCTTCAAAAGAGCAAAGTTGACCGAGAACGTGAAACGACCATATACGAAAAGGCTAAGCATCGGCGTCAGGATGAAGAAGCTGCGGTAAGGATGAGTCGTAAAGTACTCCCCCCAAGCCAAAGCATACCTGCTACAAACAAGAGCAGGATCAAAGCGGAGAAGAGGTTCGCTAAAGCCTTGTTAATGGGAATGAAGCTCCCCCCTCATATGGAAAACACTCCCGGGAGTACGTGCCTCGGCGAAGCGGATGTACATCCAAACTACTGCTTATACCATCGGAGGGTCACGAACCCCACCGAAGAGTGCAATGCCTTCAAGAAGTGGTGGCAAGGATACGTTGCTCACCGGCAACACTTCAAGCGGATGAAGCGCAAAACTCATCGATAACAAAGGAGCGCGACAGACGAGCGTGAAAGAACGACTGGAAACTGTCATATGGTTGATACCAGTTCAACAAAAGGAAAATCTCAGGTTCTTACATTTAGGAGCGATTCCGAGAAAGAAATAACTCTCGACCCTATCTTCAAAGAATCCATCTCTGGAAAAGAAGAAGAGGAGAAGAACTGCGAGAACATTCAGCTGCATAACCGTACGTTGCCTGAAAAGAACCTCGGGCCTACAAAAAAGGTTCGACCAAAAGAGACAAGGGGAGGAAAAAGTCTCTGAGGAAATTGCCCTCGATGATAGAGTCTTCAAAGAGCTCGCAGCCAAGGATCCGCCTAAGAAAAATAAGGTGGATTATAATGTCCTGGCACATCTGAGGAAGATACCTTCACAACTGAGCATACTGGATGCTCTCATCCTGTCTAAAGAAGCAAGAGATTCTCTGATCAAGGCATTACAAGAGCCTGATCAGTTCCAAGCTTTCCTTGCAGAAGAAGAGATGAAGGACGAGCTGGCAGAGGTTCATACAGCTGACATCACATTCGGCGATGAAGATCTCCTCCTCGGAACGTGCGAGCATAACCGTCCTTATATGTTACCGGATACTGCCATGATATTAAGATAGGGAATATCCTGGTCGACAACGGGTCCTCTGTCAACCTTCTCAATATGAAGGTGCTGAAAGAGATTTGCATAAACGTTCAGCACCTGGCCCGGGACAAAATTACCATCTCTGGCTTCGACTTGCAGTCATCATGGACGCTTGGGTCCGTGATTTTGACATTACGCTTTGGGATGCTCGTCACCGACATCAAATTCATGGCATTGACGCCAAGACTTGCTACAACGCTCTGCTCGGCCTGCCTTGGTTACACGAGTACAACGTCATCCGTTCTATACAACACCAGTGTATGAAGTATTTCAAAGATGTCCTCGAGTACACCGTTACGAGGGAGCTAAATCCATTCTCCGTAAACGAAGTCCGAAAATATGAAGATACAAAGTACTTCCTACCAGACTTCCAAGACACGGATAGATGTCATAAGCCGGAGGACAAAAAAAAGCCGTCGCCACTATCCCGATCTTTGGGAGCGATACCGAGGAGGATGAAGAGATAGTCTACTCGGAGCAACCCCAAGGCAACAGGCCAAGACCATCTACTCCTATTTTGTTCTTTGGCAGTAACTCTGAAGACGAAGTCAACGTCGTGTTCTCCATTCGCCTGTCAGCACAAACCATTACGAGAGCTGATCAGAGCTTGCAAATCACCATAGTTCCGCAGCGGCATTACAAAGAACTCGATGCGCTTGATACATACAACATACAAGAGCTGCAGACCTTCTACGTCCCTCATAGAAGAAAATGTGAAAAGGCTATCCTCTTCTATCAGTCTACGGAGACCAAAGTGGAGAAAGAAGTCTGGCATGATGCCGAACTTGCGCTTGACAGGATTCAACCAATCCGTTTGCCCAGAATTGCGCAGAGGGATTGAAAAGGCTATTAAGATGCCAAGGCGTACCCTTCAAACAAACCGCTCGACAAGCCCAGTTCTACAACAAGATTTGGGACGTTCCCGAGACTCAGCGAAAGATGCCCAACAGGAGGAAAGAGACGACTGGGCTTTGATACATTCAGTCCAAGAAACGGGAGCCATTCCATGACTGCCGTATCATAAATAACTCCGATGGAGAAGGGAATGCTTTTCTAGATAACGCTGATATTGAATCAGAGCGAGATCCCACCATAAGAATGCCAAGTCTGTTGTTCGAAGAGCAGGTTGCTATGCTAATAAGGGAAGCAGGTCAAAAGTTCCGGGATAACCACAGCCACGAAATGGCCATTTATGAGAAGGCCAGGACGCAGCGTCTCACTCAGCAGTCTGCGGAAAGAGAAGACTACGATGGCCTTCACCCTCAGCCCGTTGTGAGCTCTCATGGAAAGGAAAAGGCCCGACGCAAACGCAACAACAAGGTGAAGAACGAGAATGACGTTCGAAAACAGCGAAGCGGATTCAAGAAGCCACGCGATCGAGAAAAAGTCAGCTGGAATCCATCGCTAATAAAAAAGATGGGTCGGGAATACTCTTTCCCCCAAGACAAGACAAGGAAAATATTCGACCTTGTCATTAAGCATCAAATGATGATGCTCCCTGAGTCTCGGCACCCCAAACAAATAAACGAGGTCCATCATCCGGCTTATTGCTCCTACCACAGAGCAATAAGACATCCTCTTGAAGACTGCTTCACCTTCAAAGACTGGGTCAAAAACCAGTATCAGCAAGGCATGTTTGCTCTATCCGACGGTTGAAGGGTAACCCTGCCACGAAAGCATGAGCCAAAAGCAACCCATGTCGCGATGGTAAGTCCACATCAACATCGAGCTTGAAAACGAACTCGTACCTACCACGTGATAACATTTTCAAAGGAGGAGAAGCACGAGAATATGGACGACCTCTCCTACTGCTTCGCAGATGAGGATGAGGATGATGTGATCTCAGAATTTCCACCGGCGCCAAAAGAGCTAGAAGATGGGATACACACCACGGCGGACAATCTAAGGAAAATTAACTTGGGAACGGAAAACGATTCAAGGCCAACGTTCGTCAGTGAGCTGCTGTCTAAAAAGCAGGTGGCCACACTAAAGGACGTGCTTATACAATATAAATATTGCTTCGCATAGAATTATTCCGAGATGCCAGGACTAGATCCAGAAATAGCGGTGTATAAACTGGCGATATTGCCAGACGTCAAGCCAATCAAACAGGTGCCAAGAAGAATGCAGCTCGAACTTGAGATGAGTATCAACGCTGAAGTCAAGAAACTAATTGACTCCGGCTTCATCCAAGAAGTTCAATATCCTGACTGGATCGACAATATCATTCCGGTAATGAAGAAAAATGGGACGGTACGCATCTACGTGGACTTCCGGGACCTAGACAAGGCTTGTCCGAAAGATGACTTCCCAGTATCTGTTACCGAGCTGATGATCGATAACACATCCACTCATGAGGTCTTCTCCTTCATGGATGGATCTTCGGGGTATAATCAAATAAAGATGCATCCCGAAGACCAAAAGCATACTGCCTTCCGGACTCCGCTAGGCATATTCTTCTATAAAGTGATGCTCTTCAGTCTGAAGAACGCTGGCACTACCTACCAGAGGGCTATAACGAAGATCTTTGATGACCTCATACACGAGATTGTCAAATGTTATATCGACAACCTTGTGGTGAAAAGCAAATCGTACGAGGAACACCGGGAGCATTTGAACATAGTGTTCCAGCATCTTCGGAAGTATAATCTGAAGATGAACCCTCTGAAATGCGCGTTTGGAGTCTTCTCGGGCAAATTCCTAGGATTCATCGTACGATACCTAGGCATTAAAATAGACCCATCAAAGATCAAGGCGATTATGGAAATGCCCGTGCTAAAAACTCTCAAATAACTGCGGTCTCTCCAAGGAAATCTCGCGTATATCCGGCGGTTCATAGCCAACCTCTTCGGAAAATGTCGTCCCTACAGCCATCTAATGAAGAAGGGGACCCCGTTCGTTTGGGATCGTAAATGCCAAAGTGTACTGAACGAAATCAAGCAATACCTACAGAACCCACCGGTACTGACCGCTCAGATCAAGGGAAATCCCCTCATCCTGTACACAACAGCCCTTGAAGGTTCTTTAGGCACGCTATGAGCACTGGAGAACGATCAGGGAAAGGAGAGAGCTCTCTACTATTTGAGTCGAGTTCTTCTGGGGGCAGAAAACAACTTCTCCCCTATTGAAAAGCATTGCCTAGCACTGATTTTCGCGATAACGAAGTTTCGACATTATGCCTTGGCACATGAGGTCCACCTCATATCAAAGGTGGATCCTTTCAAATATATGATGTCAAGAGACATACTAACAGGGAGGCTTGCCAAATAGGCCCTCCTACTGATGGAATTCTCGATAATATATCGACCCCTCAAGGCAGTAAAAGGTCAGGCCATCGCCGACTTTCTAGCTGAGCATCCAATACCAGCCGATTCTCTCTTAAATTGTTAATTGCCAGGCGAACACGCATTCGACGCAATCGAAGGGAAGAAGGAGGAAAATAATGTCTAATGGGAACTCTACTTCGACGGAGCGTCTTCCTTGAAGAAACGAAAGCAAAGCATCCCTATAATCAAAGCTGGGTTGGGCCTTATCTTCGTAACTCCGCAAGGTGGGATAATGTGTTTCGCCCTTTTCTTAACAGAGCCGAGGACAAACAATGAGGCTGAGTACGAAGCTTTGATAGCGGGTCTTGAGATTGCTGTTGACATGGAAATCAAAAACCTCCTTATATATGGAGACTCCCAACTGGTCGTTAGCCAAGTAAATGGCGACTATCAGACGTGCAAACCAAAGTTGATAAAATATGGTAGGAGAGTGCGGCAACTGCTGACACAAATCCCTTCCCACATCCTGAAAAGCATACCGCGTGCAGAAAATAGCATGGCAGATGCGTTAGTCAAACTCGCTAAAGAACTGGCCGACGAAAACCTCGATGACGTAAGGATCATTGTGCAAAGCCGCCGGATTCTCGTGCCAGCAGAAATACCTCCGAAGTCGTCTGAAAGAAAGGAAGCGACCAAACAAGCATCCTTCCAATTAGAGGATGAAGAAAAGGCTAAGGATTGGAGAGAAGTCTTCATAGACTACTTCAAATCCCATCGAACGCCCGAAAATGCATGTTCAAGACATCAGCTCATGAAACGAGCTTTTTCTTTTGCCTTCGTCAATGATACTCTATATAAGAGATCATTCGACAGTTTGTGGCTAAGGTGCCTCGGACCAGAAGAAGCAAGGAGAGTCGTCCAAGAAACCCACGACAGACTCTGCGGTTCTCATCAAGCCGGGCCAAAGATGAAGCTGAAGATCAAGAGAATGGGTTACTACTGGCCCACGATAATTCAGGACTGACTTGAATATGCGAAGCAGTGTCACTCGTGCCAAATTCACAGGAACTTTATCCACCAACATCCAAATCCACTCCACCCAATAGTAGCTAGCTGGTCATTTGAAATGTGAGGAACCGATATAATCAACCCCATTGAACCAGCGTCATCCAAAGGACATCGGTTCATACTGGCAACAACCGATTACTTCTCTAAATGGGCAGAGGCAGTACTGCTAAAGGAAGTGAAGACGGATAACATCCTCAATTTCTTCAGGACACATGTCATCTACCGGTTCAGCACTCCGCGACGAATCATCTCGGATAATGGGCCGGCCTACAGGAGCCACAAGATCAGCCATTTCGCACAGCAGCATAATATAGATTGGAGATACTCTTCAGTCTATAATCCCCGAGCTAACGGTCTAGTTGAGGCTTTCAACAAGACCTTGATGAAGATCATAAAGAAAACGGTGTCCAGAAACAAAAAGGACTGACACGAGAGACTGTATGAAACTCTCTGGGTGTATTGAACCACGTTCAAAATGGCCACGAATACAACGCCATTCGCGTTGGTATTCGGCACGGAAGCGGTACTTCCCTTGGAGATGAGCTACCCTCTCTACGAGTGGCAGTTCGATATAAGCTGACGGATGAAGAAAACGCCCATCTTCGGCTTGAGGAGCTCAACGCCCTCAATGAAACTCGTCTTATGGCGCAGCAAACCTGGAAGCTTACAAAATAAGGATGACGCGCTCATACGAAAGACTAACCAGACTAAGAACATTCCACCAAGGCAAACTTGTGCTAGTCGTAAAAAGACCTATGATCCCCAACCGTGTAAAGCGGGGGAAATTTGAGTCGAACTATGAAGGCCCGTACATTATAAACAAGGTCTACCAAGGTGGGGCCTACTTGCTTATGGATATGCATGGCGAAAGACCCTTCCGGCCAATAAACGATCGGTTCCTTAAGAAATACTATGCTTGGCAAGTCATGACTCAGGTTAACGATAGATGACAACGCCCATGTCCGCTCGCTGTCTTCCTGAGTCAAAACTCTAAAAGTAGTATCCAACAGAATTTCTTCCCCAAAGATGGCGACAACGGACCGAAATGTCCTTAAACTAACCATCAGCTCCAAACACGGCGGCAACGGACCGAAAATGTCCTTAAACTAACTATTGCCTCAAAACATGGCGGCAATGGACCGAAATGTCCCTAAACCAGTACTCCGCCTCAAACATGGCACATCGTCCCAAATACAGCGATATCTTCTCTTGGGATCTATGTTGCAATCAAAGCTCCAATGGCAAAGACTGCAATCCAAGTTATAAAAAGGGTATCTCCACAAGCGAAATGGGCACGGATGAAAACCCGAAAGGGCGCCGTGAGTAAAAACGGCAGGGCTACCGGCGAGCTTGTGAAAACCCAAAAGGACGCAATCTCATGAAATTTTCACTTACAAGATCCTCTCGATTCGTAAGGAGAACTCCCCCTATGAGACCCTCATGGCTCATAGAATTCAAAGCCTTAAGCTATAAGGACCTGAACCTATTCTTAAGCCATCGTATCCCCCAAGTTGCCCTACGGGCGGTCCAATATTGGCCCTTGTATACAATCCACGGGCACAAATAAACTTTTTCCCCAATAAGTTCCACCAATCACAAGGAATGTCCTCATATGGTGAATAACACTTGTAAGTCCTCTCAACTTATAAGGAGAAAATACTCTTATGAGATCCTTACGACTTATAAGAGAAAACACCACTTAGAAGTCCTTACGACTTCTAAAGAGAACATACACCTATGAGATCCTCACGACTCGTAGGGAGAAATACCTTTACGAGACCCTTACGGCTTGTAAAGTCAAAAAGCCTTAGTCGACAGGATCCTAACCATATTTGCTAAGCTACCTTTTTTCAAATCGACAAAGGCAAATGATGATTCGCTCCTGGCGATATCCCGGTGGTAGCGATATTGATATCAAATTCCAAGTCTTTTCAAGGCAAATGATGATTCGCTCCTGGCAATATCCCAGTCGCGGCGGTGCTGATGCTAAGATTGGTATTAGATCTTAAGTTCCATACTCGCAACAAAAATCAGCGAGCAAAAATAAACGCATATGAAATAGCCGAAAGGATGGGACAACTCGAAATAAAAATCAGTGAGCAAAATATATGCATATAAAAAAATAGCCGAAATGATTAGGCAATCGCGACTTTCATGATATAAAAAGCTGAAATGATGGAGCATCGCGGAAACAAAAAAAAATGAAACTTTTGCCCTGCAGATAAGTCCACATCAACCCCTGTATACAATCCATGGGCATAAACGAAAAGGGAACCATATTTTCCCACCAGGCTCCGTCAAAGGGAGAGCCAAGTCTTGATGGTTCACAAAACACCCTAGAGACCACCACGACATTCGTCTCGTTACAGCAGACGCAGTGTCAACAACGGTGTATCTTCTCACTTCAGCAGGATGTAGACGGGACGTCAACAAAGACTCCAAAGTCAAAAACAAAGTGGAGCCATGGAAAAGTCCCTAGTTCCAAGTCTCGACGGTTCACAGACAACCTACAGACCACCTCGACATTCGTCTCGTTACAATAGACGCAGTGTCAACAGCGACGTTCCTTCTCACTCCAGCAGGATGCAGACACGACGTCAACAAACGACCCCAGGGTCAAAGCAAAACGGAGCCATGGCAAATCCCTAGTTCCAAGTCTTGACGGTTTACAAACAACCTAGAGACCACCTCGACACTCGTCTCGGTACAGCAGATGCAGTGTCAACAGCGGCGCTCCTTCTCACTCTAACAGGATGCAGACGTGACGTCAATAAATGACCCCAGGGTCAAAGCAAAACAGAGCCATGGCAAAGTCCCTAGTTTTACGTCTCGACGGTTCACAAACAACCTAGAGACCACATCGACACTCGTCTCATTACAGCAGACATAGTGTCAACAGCGACGTTCCTTCTCACTCCAGCAGGATGCAGACGCGACGTCAACAAAGACTCCAGTGTCAAATAAAAAGCGGAGCCATGGCAAAGTCCCTAGTTCCAAGTCTCTACGATTCACAAACAACCTAGAGACCACCTCGACACTCGTCTCTTTACAGCAAACATAGTGTCAACAGCGACGTTCCTTGTCACTCCAGCAGGATGCAGACGTAACGTCAACAAAGACCCTAGGGTCAAAACAAAACGGAGCCATGGCAAAGTCCTTAGTTCCAAGTCTCGACGGTTCACAAAATAACCTAGAGATCACCTCGACATTCGTCTCATTACAGCAGACGCAGTGTTGACAAAGGAAGCGAAGGCTAAATTCCTAACTTCAGGATCTTGGCAGCAACTCAAATAAAACCTGAAAAACTATCGAAGATCATCCCACACCAGCACGGAGTGATTATGACTCATCGGGGCTCCCAAACTGAGCCTAACCTCAAGTAAAAAGCGACATCGCAAAATTCCTACTGCTTGTTCTCTCGACGGTAATATGACCTAAGGAGATCACTTGAAGATGTCTTGTCTAGCCCCCGAAGGGATCAGAGACACGACGGTCGTGGGGCTACTCGAACAGCAGCGTACATTCTGCATATCGGGGAATGCATCAGCCGACACAACGGTACAACGGACAAAAATCCCTAGTACCACAGACCCTAACGGACCTCTATCGTAAAGAGCAGGAGTTAACTGTAACGTTAGGAAAGATTTGCCTATAAGCCCAAGGGAGGTAAACTAAACAAACTCCGAAATGAGTCCATAAACTAGAGACTCCGGAATGAATGAATAAACTACGAACTCCGAAATGAGTCCGTAAACTAGAGACTCCGGAATGAGTGAATAAACTACGAACTCCGAAATGAGTCCGTAAACTAGAGACTCCAGAATGAGTGAATAATCTACGAACTCCAAAATGAGTCCGTAAACTAGAGATTCCGGAATGAGTGAATAAACTATAAGCTCCAAAAATGAGTTCATAAACTAGAGACTCCGAAATGAGTGAATAAACTATAAACTCCGAAATGAGTATATAAACTATTTCGCGCCAGATTAAGACATAAAGAAACAGAAGGGTGCAGCTCATGAGCCTCAGGGTTTGGAACTATATCTCTTAAAAGTTGAGATTTGAGTCAATTATAGATGACGACGCTTGTGTCCGCTCGCTATCTTCTCAGATCAAGATTCTAAAAGTTATATACCAGCCCGAAACCGGTCATACGCTATGTATTACTCTACACTAGTTAACCTACGTACATACCTACGTGGGCAAAGTGATGGGGGGCATTTGTTCCCGCCAAAAATTTTTGCGTAAAAGAGTCCAATGTCAAATGACAGCGATACGCTTAAGAAAATACAAACTAGTATTTTCCGGGCTGTATTTTGACAAACTCTCAAATGAGAATCAGCTAAATTCTGATGGTATCAAAAGCTTCTCGAAAAATCTTTCGATTTGATATATTATGGGCCTCATAATTCATCCGGAATCAAAAGTTATGAGCAAATATGCTATGCACGTGTAACCTAAGTAATGCTCTGCTATATGGGGGATACATTTTTAGTCCCACGTCGGGAAAAAGAGAAATCCTTTATCTACCACTCCCATATAAATAAAAGGGGATACTTCTTAGAAAAAATAGGATTCAATCCTCAAAGGAGCTTAGTTCTCCAAGTTAGAGCCTTAGCCGCCCCCTCCATAATGCGCAAGTGCAATGTGTATCATATGCAACGCACGTGCATGCCGTGCGAGGGCGCTGTGCGAGGATTCAATCCTCAAAAAAGCTTAGTTCTTCAAGTTAGAGCCTTAGTTTCCCCCTATAATGCGCATATGTGCAACGCAAGCGCCATGTGCGCTACGTCGCACGCAAGCGCCATGTGCGCCACGTACAATGCACGTGCGCCCGCCACGTGCAACGCATGTGTGAGGATTCAATTCTCAAAGGAGCTTAGTTCTCTATAAGAACTTAGTTCTCTAAGTTAGGGACTTAGCTCCCCCATGATGTGCAAGCGCCACGTGCGACGCACGTGCGTCCGCCACGTGTACACCATGTGCAACGCACGTGCGCCCACCAAGTGCGCAACACGTGCGACGCTCATGCGTCCATGACGTGCGCAACACGTGCGACGTACGTGCGTCCAACACGTGCAACGCATGTATGCGAACACAAAAAAGCATTTTTCAGCAGTTAAGAGTTTAAGCTCCAACCCGTTCTTCCCCTTTGATGAGTGGGATATGGTTCAAAGGATACATCCCTCTACGACTTCGATATATGGCGCTATAATCTCTCAGTGTCGTCGGAGAGGTGGTGGGTCCCAATGATCAATGATCCTTCTTTCCAAAAAAAGACGGAAAGTGAAGGAAGATAGAGAGAAAACAGAGGAACCCCCCATAAGCTTCGAAAAAACAAAGCAGAAAGTTTCAAAAAGGAAGAAAGAAGAAGATCTCCCTTCTCAGAGAAAAACTCTAGGTAAATTAAAGAGAGAGATCAAAGCATCTCGTTTACCTATTGAAGGGTTTAACCCTTTTAAAAAGAAGAACTTAGTTTTTTCTCTGGATCTAAAATCCGCAAGACAAGTCTTCCACAAGTTGAGAATTTAATTCTCATCGGGACGAACTTGTTCTTGAAGATCAAAGATTTAGAAAAGAACAAGGAAATTGAACTCCTCAGAATAAAAAATATAAGGAAAAATCAGCGCACAGCGCCTCACGTGCCCCTCACGTGGGCGCTACAAAATAAGGAGCGCTTAGCACTCAGTGGCTGGCGCTCAGCACTCAGTGGCTGGCGCTCAGCGCCCAGCGCCTCGCGTGCCCCTCACGTGGGCGCTACAAAATAAAGAGTGCTTAGCACTCAATGGTGCGTTGCCCAGCGCCTCACGTGTCCCTCACGTGGGCGCCACGGAACATAAAAAGGTTTGACATCCCCCGGGCAGCGCCTAGCGCCTAGCGCCTCACGTGCTTCACACGTGGGCGCTATAAAGAAAGCTCAGCACTCCATAAAGAGACAAAAAAAGAGTAAAGTGTGAGCGTCAGAACTTACATAAGTGCTCAACACTTTTTGCACAAAAAAAGAGAACTGAGCCCAAACCAGTGCTTAGCACTTCTTTTCAAAATAAAAAGAAAACTGAGTGGATCAAGCCCAAGTTGGCTAGGTCCCTGATTCAGATCAACCGAGCCCGCGGGCTCACTACTTTCCAAATTGATTTTAGCCCCAAAAACAACTATCGATCTTTCAACTGATGATATCCCAAGACGATATCCATCCCACATTCCCCTGAGAAAATCTTAGTCTCAAAATACGACTAATAATTTCTGGGTTGACCACCAACTCATTTTTTCCTCAAATAGGGGAATTGGTTCAAGGGTACATCTCTCCATACTTCTGATACATATCGTTGTTATTCCTCAACGTCTTCAGAGAGGTGGCGGGTCCCGACAACCAACAGCTTTTGGGTGTACTTCCCAAGCTGACGTGCAGACCTTAAACTAAAATCTCACCTCAAAAATGGTGATCTACAGACCGAAATGTCCTCAAACTAAACGTTGCCTCCAAAATGGTGACAACGGACTGTAACGTCCTTAAACTAAAACCTCACCTCAAAAATGGTGACCTACAGACCGAAATGTCCTTAAACTACAACGTTGTCTCCAAAATGGCGACAACAGACCGTAACGTTCTTAAACTAAAACTTCATCTCAAAAATGGTGATATACAGACCGAAATGTCCTCAAACTACAACTTCGCCTCCAAAACGGCGATAAGAGACCGAAACATTCTTAAACTAAAACAATAGAGCCCAAATGCTCTCTTGTTGAATCTGAAACAAAAATGATCCTAACACTCTGTTAAGTAGATCTTAGTCTCAAATTAGACTAATGTATCCTTAACGAAAAACCATCGAGCCCCAACTGCTCAAAAACATTTAAGTCGATCTTGATCTCAAAATAGATCAATGATTCTTAAATCAAACCAAACCCAAATCTAAGATATACGGATTTGGACTAATCCACGCCCTACGGGCGACAACATAAATTAGTCTCCGTATACAATCCACGGGCAACCCAAACAAATAAAAACACACACGACACGAAATGAATTTCTGGAGAAGGAGAAAGTAGTTATTGCGATGCGATAACGTAATTAACTGCAGGGGCTTGCGCTTGCAGGGAAGAGCGTCCCCACAATCAAAAACCCCTCACAAACAAGGGGAAATCTGACAAAGTCTGCTACAAAGTCTGCATTCGTACAAACCTCCGATAGACGATGCCATAAATCAACTTGGCATCTTCGGAGAGGTGGACGGATAAAACCCAAATAGTATCTGTCCCTAAATTCAGGCAAGACGATCCATCCCGGTTTCGTCCCTGTTTTCGGCGGTAAACAGGGAAACAACCTGTCACGCCCCACTTCCCAGAGTACGGTAAGGAGACGTGACGGGTCACGCGACGTATTTACTCAAAAGTAAACACGTTAAGCGTAAATAAGCAATATAATATAAATGTACACAAGAATGACATGAGATGTAAATGAACAGCAATTTTTCATTTATTAAACATTCTTTACAATACAACTGAAAAGTAAATACAATGTGGAAAGCAATGCCTAAACAATGGCATGAACTGAAAGTAAAGTATATACAAGTAACTAAAGCTTGGTATCCTCGATGAACTGCTCCAAGTCTTCTGAGCCGGGCTCGATCTCCAGAAAGTCGGATCCTCCTGACAACATTCTAAAGAAAGAATAGAAAAGGAATGTCGTCAGCGAACAATTGCTCGGTAAGTCCTAAAGAGAAATAAAAATAGAATAGACAGATAGAGAGTATAACTGATATAATGTATGTTTGTTATGTTATCGCTGTTATTTGTAACTTGGTACAGAATATGCCAGTGTATACGAGAGGAGTCTAACTATTCCGTAGACTAAGGTATACGGAGCATAAGGAAGCATTAAGCAACGGAACAACAGCGACGGATATTCAGGTTAGGTGTATTAAAGCGACCATCATCGTGCCACTTTTAACATATTCCGTACCAATCTATTCCTTTTAAACCCCATAATGTTTATTGTATTGTTATGTAGTGATTTGTAGATATAAGACTTGCCGAAACCATAATATCAATTGTTCATGTAAACGGATAAAGATATAAATGGATAGTCATGTAGGCAAGTCAATGTATATCCATGGTTCGGTAAAATCAAGTCATGTTGATATAGATGGATTCATATTGTAATGGAATTATATCAAGTATGGATTGTATTCGGATTAAACTGAGATTCTGTCTGAGTCAGACACTTAAACAGAATTGATGTCCTGAATTAAGTTTTGGAGTTATCGGTAACTGCTGCACATAGACGGCAGGATTTGTGTCTTTTCCAAGACAATTACCGTATTGATATCCCCGTTTTAGTTGTCTACCTTAAATAGACAAGCACCCACATTCTCCGGCTCCCTGAGGCTCAAGAGAATTGGTCCCGCTTAAACTTATATTTACTAGCGTCCTTATTGTATATTAATATAACTTGAGGGGGTTTTATGAAAAATAGTTTTGATATATTTTCAAAATAAATCTCAAGTATTTATTTATCGTCTTTAGGGTTTTCATAAATTTAATTTTTATAAGATGAAATATTCTGGTGGATATAAACCTAAATTGACTAGTATATAGTATTTTCATGTAAAATGACTTGTATTTATTTGTGATGGTAGTTTCATGAAATTTGGGATTCCTTTGTTTAGAAAACATGGATATTTTATGTATATTTAAAATAGATAGGTTGATAATATTATATATAACTATTAGAAAACAAATTTATTTATTAAATAGAAATCACGTTTTTAAAAAAAATTTAATATAAATTCCATCGAGATCGTATGCTCCATGAGGAGGTCTGCATCTCGTCCTACTAGTCTGATGGATGTGCGATAACCCGCACTAACCAAATCGGATTCCCCAAAATGGGTTGTAAAGACATAATTGTATGGAATTTGATTAAAACAATTAAAAGAAATACGGTTTTGATAGTTTATGGTATTTGAGTGTAAAATTCGCCTTAGCCACAAAAATATTGTTTTCAAACCATCATGCTATGTCATGATGAGTGTTGTGATGAGATAGGTTATTATCTTGTGAGTTTTCTAAAGGTAATATGAACAATATGATGAATTAATGTCGTAGGTAAATTTTATGGTATTTAAACGAAAAAGTATAATACAAGTTGCATAGTATTTTATTTTGAATTGAAACTTGTTCTAAATATTGTTTTATGGTTGCTAAACAATATATTAAGAGATGATTGATTCGTTGTTAAGAAAAGTTGGGGTTTTAAAGAATTTAGAATCGGAAGTCGGAATAACTCCGCTTCCGACGAGTTTTAATATGAGATTGTTTTAGAATAGAAGAGAGAAGAGGAGAGGGAACTTACGGGTTTGGAGAAAAGAGAAGAGGTATAGGAACAAGTTGTTTTTTCGTGGAGTCATGGTGTCGCCGGATTTGTCCCGAATCGTCTCCGGAACTTGACCTTGGGCTGACTCCACTTGTATAACTTTTTGGACTTAGAAAACTTTGAGAGTTTTGACAATGGATTTCAGAATAGAGAGAGATAGAGTGTGAGGTGGTATTTATAGGATAGAATTATGATTTAGGGTATTAAAATGAGAATTAAAATGTATTAAAATTTGTTTTAAAGCTCATTTTAATTCTTTGTTAATGTGCAGGAAAATCAAACAGGAGAGGAGTAGTAGGGGGAGGCCAAGGGGTGTTAGGGCAAAAATTTGGGGGCATTAGCGATGGGGGGCCCCGGCAGCGCCGGCCCAGAGCGCAATCTCGCCGGCCACTTGGGTTGGGTTGGGTTGGGTTAGGGCTTGGATGAGTGCCACGTGTCGGGGTCTGTGTATACAACATTTTCCACATGTTTGATTTTAGTGACTGTTCATTTTTTTTACGTATATTGCACATGTAAGATTTTGGGCTTCCAAAAAGTTTAAAAGAAAAATCCTTAAAAATAATATGTGGCTGGGGGGATTTAAACACGGGGGCTACGTCACAGCAATGTAAGGCTTTACCAATGAGCTACAAGTGTTTTCATGCTGTTCTAAAACAATTCAAATGCTTATTGCATACACAGTGTTGCAAATACTCCATTTAAAACATTATCTTTAAACAAAATTTGTACATTATAAACAGAAACAACCCGTCGATCAAGACATCGAAATTGAAGAAGGGTTCATCCTTGAACTTGTCACTAAGTCAGTGCCTAAAAACCGATGATCGACTACAATGTGCGGCTGCATTTGAAAAAGCTGCTGGCGCTCATAAGTATTTATGAAGCGCTGATCATGTTAAAGGATTTGAGAGAGTCGCTGATCACGGGCCTGCAAGATCCTTAGCATTTCTAGGCCCATTCCGCAGAGGCAAATATGAAAGAAGGCCTGCATGAGGCAAATGTAGCTGGCATGAGATTCGAAGAAGAAGATCTTCTGTTAGGCACACTAGAACACAACAGAGCCTTATATATGGCGGGCATCTGTGAAGATGTGAATGTTAAAAGGATCCTTATCGATCCCGGATCTTCAGTGAACCCGATGACAATAAAAACCTTAATGTCTTTAGCCCTAGACATCAGGCACCTATCTAGGGAAAAGATCACTATCTCCGGATTTGATTCCCGAAATTCCAAAACGTTGGGAGTCAATCATACTACCGCTAAGGTTCGACAAGCTCGAGACTGAAGCGAAATTCCATGTGTTGAACATCGATGCATCCTATAAAGTGCTGCTGGGAAGGCCCTGGTTGCATGAGTATAATGTAGTACCATCGACCCTGGATCAGTGCATGAAGTATATCAAAAATGGCGAAGAGCATTGCATCAAAGGCGACATTCATCCCCTAGACGTGTACGAAGTGCATTATGAAGACGCCAGATACTTCCAAGAAAAGCCTAGAAAGCCGAGGGAAAAAGCTGAATATGTGAAAGTCCCGATTAAAACAGAACAACCGGTGGTCATTGCACACGTCCGAGTACCTTGGGAAGAGACAAGGATGAAGAGCTTGTAGTCATGCCCACCACAACAAAATAGGGTTATAGCCACAAATTTTGGCAATTGATTTAAAATTCGCAGTTAAAATTATTTTTTGGTACGTTATTTTTTATTGCCAATGAACCGTAGTTAAATAAGTGGAAAGTATCTAATTATACAACCCAAATTTCTGTAGCTAACTACAAATTACTATAAATATAGATTATATCGACAATTATCCGTAGCTGCGAGTATCGACTTAATTAAAAAAATTGGTTTGTGGCGGTCAAATGCCCCCCCTCCCCCCCCGCCCTCCCCCGCCCCCAAAATTTTTCATCACAACCAGAATATTTAAGGCTGTTTGGTTGCAGGATTTTGAAGGATTTTGTACTGTTTGGATTCAAGAATCCAAAAAAAAGATTATGAATTGGCTAATTCTTGTTTGGTTGTAGGATTTTGGATTTGCTTGTATTTTGTGAGAGGCCCACCATGTTTTTTGGATTCATGAATCCAAAAAAAAGTATGGATTGCAAAGGATTTGGTACTGTTCACGTGGGGCCCACGTACTTTATGTTATTAAAAAATCCCTTTATCTCTCGGTCTCTCTTCAATCCTCAAACCAAATTCTATTAAATTTTTCACAACCAAATAAGGATTACAACGATTTTCAAATCCTATACCAAACACAAAATTACCTGAGTCAGATTTTTTAATTGTAATATTTGAGAATTCAAATTTCAGAATCCTGCATCCAAACAGCCCACTATTTTCCTACCTTTCTCCCGAAACCCTAAATCCCAAAGTTTTGAATTAATTACAAATTATCATATTGTGATGGATGAATTATGCAAAGAGCAGTGACATTCATCTCCTCGGCGATGACAATGGCGATGGAGATGTGATCTTCAAGCTCTATCACGATCGGGAGCGGATCGATCGCATTGAAGATGGATGTGTAGGGTTTGTCTAGGGCTACGGCTAGGGTTAGGAGTTTGGACGGCATCGTCGGAGGCTGACGCCATCATTTGGGGTTAGGGTTTTCTTAACTTGTTTATGTTCCTCATTTAGGGTTAAGATTAACTGTTATCTTGCTTCTTTTTTGTTATGTTTCATATACTCTCTCTCTCTCACTCACTCACAGATGCATTGAATTAGGGGATATAGGGATTTAATTAATTTTGCGCTGAACTTTAATTGAAATCTAGGAATTTGTTGGTATGATTAAATTTCATATAATTTATGTGGATTTAATTTGCTCTTTTAGGTTTTTGTTCTCAAACGTGGTTCTATCCCAAAACTGGAATAAATTTTGTTGTTAAATGTTGTGGCTTTTGCAGTGGAATTGACTTTTGAAAGTTGATGGAAAGGGCGGAACTGAAAATTTTGCTGTTACTGGTTTTTCCTACAAATAATACATGTAATCAAGTAAAGTCATCTTTTGATTGAATAAAAATTAACTATGGAATCGTTTCTTCTCATCTCCTTACTTTTTCCGTGTTATCTGTCAGTAGGGATTGCTTTTCCTGCTACAAAGTAACAATTACAATAGTATTATTGTCGTATATCCATTTATGGTGTAAGTTATGGCGTTCTTAATGCATAAAATAAACCTAAATATTAAATGTTTTGGCACCATATGCTATAGCTAATCTTGCAGAACTACAGGCGGCGATGCAGGATTATATTGCTCCACGTCAAAGAGAAATATAGGCAAGGATGAAAACTTGAAGGACATGATGCCGTTATGTTATTCTAGAAACTAGTTGATAATTGCTTATAATGTCCTTATATCTACATGCATTGAATTGTGCTTCACTTTCTGATGAGCCGTTAACCAGAATACAGGGACTTTAACAGAGTTCTTTCCATCAGAAACCATCAGAAATTCCTTATTTCATTTATGGGGCAACTAATCACCAAACTCTCTTTCATGTAAACAGAGGCAACCGGAGAATATTGGTGCTCAGAGGGCAAGCTTTGAAGATATGCTTAAAGAGATGAAGAGAAAGGTGCAATATATCTCTAACTAGTATATTATTCTCTTAAGAGATTATTATTTCTTATGATGAAGTTATGTGGTGTTTATTGTTTATGCACATAAATTACACAGATGCCACTTTTGTTACATTCCTTTTTTGGGCACAGTAGTCGGCTGCAGTCATTGGTTGTCCTTTAATGGACACATTAATTAACTCCAATGGTTCATAAACACTAATGATTATTTTCCTTTTGCTAGCATTCTACACATCAAGATTAAAAATATCATTGGGTGACCACTATAAAGCAGCACAAACAATATGAATGATCATGGAACTTTGAACGAAACAATAATAATCTGATAGCGGATGACGCATGAAAAATTATTCAATATAAGTATGCTTCGATGATGAAAAGCGAAAACAATCAAACAAATTTACATATTCAAAATCTAAACTAGAAAAAAACCTACATGAATGCTCTCTCTCTCTCTCTCTCTCTCTCTCTCTCTCTATATATATATATATATATATATATATATATATATATATATATTGGTCCCACGCCACTTCACTTCATCACATGGATGGAGCATTTATAACCACTTAATAGGATCTGGAAATTGTTTTCGATTTGTAGTAAGTCTTGCATACTGCTTCGTGTATTTATTTTCTTGTCCGTAGTGCGACTGCAATGCACCATCTTATCCATGTAATCGTTTTTGAAAAAAAATCTCAGTTTAATGACTTGGATAGCATTTCTTGACCGTCTTTCTATTTTTAAGAAAACCGATATCTTATGGGAAGTTGACATCCTTTTGTGACACCTATTTATTTTTTAATTCATACAAGACTAGAATTTTGCTCAGAAAAAGTAATTTACCACGTACATTTCAACTTTTAAGGTTTATTCAGCAAGTTGGCTGTTATTTGATGAATGGGTGTAGATGTTTCGATTTTTCCAAAAGAAATCAGAAAAAGAGAAAACAAAATATATTAGTAAAACTTTTTTAGAAGACATTTTCAAGGTCTTAGAATCAGATTTAACTTCGACATTGCATTCAAGACAGAATAAGTTAATTGGCTTAAGTACTAAATCAATGAAATCATAGCACACTCACTAATTCTCATTTATTATTAATTACAGTGCCAGACATGTTTATAGACTTCTTGGCATGCATTTATGTATGAACACATTGGCTAGAGATTTTGACAAGATGTTAATACTAACTAGTATTGGCTGCCTTTTTGTCCAAGGAAAGTGGAGATTTTTCAACAATTGATACTTAGAAAGTTTATTGCTGCTGCTTTTTCATTTTTCTCGCAGGATGATATATTGTTGAAGTTGATGGCCAGCAGTGGATCTCATGAGGATCTCTTCAAGAAGAAGGTAGCAAAGTATGATCACATTTGTGAGGAAATTACCCAAAACATTGAAGCACAAGAGAACCTGTTGCTTCAAGTTCAGGTATGCATGTATCTCTATCCTTTCCTCAGTACTCCATTCAGTTACTTTTTTATGTTCATTATTTCGTTGTTTAGTTGAAAGATGTTCACTATCTAGCATACTTGCTACTCATAGATATATATTATATGGTGTCTGTTTGACTCTCGCAGGCTTCTCAACTTTACTATCTTGATCCATTTCTAATTTGGTCCACAAAGTTTGCACATTGTAAATACACACATCATAAGAATTTAAATATCAACAAACTGCACTGAGAAAAATGGGGGGAAATGGGATACATTTTGAAGGAAAAGGGGTTTGGTTATCTACCTTGAGAGAATTTCTCTCGTCTTCATATATTAGTTTAAGCCATTTTAATTTGAAACAGAAGGAAGAGAAGGGGTCGGCGTGAAACAAAAAATGATACCCTTTCCATAACGTATGTATGACAAATACACATAGAGAGGTTATTCTATCAATTGAGTCAATTCTTAGTTTAACTCTTTTAAGCTTCCTACCTTATTGAATCTCTGAGTGGAGATATCTTGCGTTTTGATTATAATGAGCACAAAAATTTTGTTTTCCAGTGTATTATGGTTCTGAAGTTCGAAGGTTTTATGACAATGAGGAGACTACTGATATCCAAGGTCCAAGATAAATGGCCCTCCTAATCCTCAACTAGTAACATATACAAACCTGGAAATTGTTAACTACTTTTCTTGTTTTATAGTCCGTACGCTTGATGCACCTAGTTTTTTTCATCTTAGATGTAGTTCTTCTTCTTTAATTTTTTGCAGAGGATGCTCAGCTTTCCCTTTTGTTACGTCTTGGAGCTGGAGCATGTATTGGTATTATTGCTATGTCTGCCACTTATCCAATGGACATGGTGCGGGGTATGACTTTGACAAGTAGAGAGCATAAAGATAATGCAAAGACCGCGATTTGGAACTGATTTAAGCAGAGGCTCTGCCATTTTATTTTCTTCTTATTCCTATGTATAAGATCGAAAATTCATGTAATTAATTTATAGCCGATGGATGTACCGGATTAGGAAAACAAGACATGTTGTAAGAACTCAAAACTCAGATTTCATAATAAATTTATTAATGTGTTTAGCTGTTATTCATTGTAAAATATTTATTTGTTGGTTGTTTTTTGTTCCTTTCTTAATTGGTTGATTTTCTCTAATGTTTTAGTCATTGTTGTGTTGACCATAATTGTCTAATTGGAATTATACTATTAGATTTTTTTTTCCATTTTGTCAAATTCAAGCTGTAAGTAGAAATTTTATCTATCCTTTCAAGTGTAGCCATGTAGGTTCTTTCTAGTAGCATTCAATTATATCAAGAACTAAAGCTATTTCATTCCATAGTGATGAGTAAACTTATAGTAATGGAATCTTTAGTTTCAACAAAATGAGCTGTCTCTGTCTTGTCTCGTCACAATTAGAAGTGTAGTCTTTGATTTACTAGTCATGATAAAAACTATAGCTATTTTCCTCTTTAGCTATGGTTCAAACCATATTTGAAACTTTGCGAATGACCAACTTCATTAGCTTTGGTTTTTATCTAGCTACGTATTTTTGGGAACAAATGTTGTAGCTAATTATTTTTGGCTACACCATATTTATTACGGAAAATTTTGTTATCATAATTTTAGTTACGCTTTTTCATGGCTAGGCCATTAATAGCTACGCTCAAATTTGTAATCTAAGCTATGAATTGTAGTGGTGCGCCTTACACCGAGTACTTCACTTGGGAAACGATATCAAGGATGAATATGATGAACTATGCATCGAGTTCAAGGAAAAATGCACCTCGAATCTAAAGCAAGAATCCGAAAGCAATGATTCAGGCAACGAGTCAGAAGAAACCTTGCACATTACTGGGATTCCTCACAAGCATTTTAAAGAGCTTGATACACTTGAGACTCATGCAATTGATGAGCTGGCTACCTTCTATATCCCACCGAGAAATCGGACGACCAAGGGATTCTGTTCCACAAGTCAAATGACAACCTAACCCTAACAGATGTATGGCAAGTGATAAATCCAAATGCCGAAAAGATGCAGCCCATCAGAATGCCTAAGTACTTCTTAGAAAAGTTAAGAAGCTTGTTGAAAGCTCAGGGGTTTTCGTTTGAACAATCGGTGGCAGAAAGCTAATTCTACAAGAATATCTAGGAGTCGTCCAAGGCTCATCCTATCAAATGAGACGGAAAGACTGCCGACAAAGGATTGGGTTACATTGCAAAGAAGAAACCCGGTAACAGTCGTAGATCAAGTCACACTTGCTATGTGATTCATGAAGCTACAACTCCAATCATTGAAGATATAAATGATAATCTGGCTCCGCCCTACAACACAAATGCACAAAGCGTGTCGTATACTATCCACGGGCTACACCCGATAGCATCCCAATCACGTTCATATAATGGTGGTTATGCTATCCCAAACCAAACCCTCCATATGCTACACCTTCCATACGGGCTTGACGCTTTGAGCGTACCGTATACAATCTACGGGCATAAATCATTGGAACCATTGCCCAATTTGGTTCCTGCTGCACCTGTAAATCCAAAAACCCCGTCTCATGCAGCCCTCACGACTTGTCGAGATTCAATAAACCCTACGAGATCCTCACGGCTCGTTAGGATAAAATACCTTGTAGGATTCTCACAACTTGCTGGGAATAAGTACTTGAGGAGATGGAAATCTATCTGCTACTTAAGTACCCTCATCAATCCCCTACAAGATCCTCACGACTCGTCAGGATATACCACCTTGCAAGATCCTCACGACTCGTAAGGATAAAACTCACTGCAAGATCCTCATGATTTGTAGAAAATAAGCGTACAAAAGGACGGAAATATATCCGCATTTCCAACACGCCACCCCAACCAAAAACACCTGCAACAATAAACCTGCCCTACGGGCTTGACGCTCTAAGCGCGCCGTATATAACCCATGGGCATAAATCACCCACATTTCAGTCAAACTCCACAAATCTGCCCTACGGCGTATACAATCCACGGGCATAAACAACTTCCGTTACCCCTAAGTCCCCCTGGCGGGATGAATGTTGTGAGATCAACAAAGATGAAGTCACGCCCAAAACGAACTTGGATGATCTGCCACAAGCTCTGAAAGCACTCGAAGATGGGGTAGATACCATTGTTGATGAACTTCGAGAAATTAATCTCCGGACTGATGGAGATAAAATGCCTACATTCGTCAGCGCTTTGCCATTCAAAATCCAAGTTGAAGGTCTCAAGGCTTTACTAATGGAGTACCGTGATTGTTTCGCATGGAATTACAGCGAAATGCCTGGTCATGACCCAGAGATAGCTATTTATAAGTTGGCTATATCTCCAGAAATCAAACCCGTGAAGCAAATTCCATGGAGAATGAGACAAGAACTTGAAGAACAGGTTGCGGCCGAAACCAAGAAATTGATCGATGTCGGATTCATCCATGAAGAGCAATATGTTAAATGGATAGCGAGTGTCGTCCCAGTAAAGAAAAAGAACGGACAAATCAGAGTCTATATCGACTTTAGGGATCTGAACATAGCATGCCCTAAAGATGATTTTCCGCTACCCGTAATGGAGCTGATGATTGATAATACATCCAGTCATGAAGTATTCTCCTTCATGGACGGATCGTCTGGATACAACCAAATCAAAAGTCTCCTGAAGATGAAAAGCTTACGGCCTTCATAACTCCTATTGGCATCTACTGGTATAAAGTTATGCCATTTTGTTTGAAAAACACTGGCGCTACCTACCAAAGGGCAATAACCAAAATATTCGACGATCTAACCCATAAGACCGTCGAGTGCTATGCAAATGATCTGGTGATAAAAAGCATGACTCACGAAAATCATTGGAGCTATCTGCGGATTGTATTCGAACGTCTTCGTGAATACATTTTAAAGATGAATCCCCTGCAATGTGCATTTGGTGTATCCTTTGGGAAGTTCCTAGGGTTCGTCATCCGACACCGTGGCATGATCCATCAAAGATTCAAGCCATTCTCAGAATGCCGCCTCCAAAAAGTTTTACACAATTGAGATCGCCTCAAGGCAGGCTCGCCTACATCAGGCGGTTCATCGCCAACCTATCAAGAAAATGTCGACCCTTCAGTCGGTTGATGAAGAAAGATGCCCCGTTCAATTGGGATGAAGAATGTCAAAGGGAATTCGAGGATATCAAGCAATACTTGCTCAAACTTCCCGTTTTAGCTGCTCCAATCCTGGGACACCCATTGATCCTCTATATGACAGCATTGGAAAGTTCAATAAGGGCATTACTCGCTCAAAATAATGATGAAAATAAGGAAAGTGTCTTATATTACCTAAGTCAGGTGTTAATAGGAGCAGAAAATAATTACCCCCCTATTGAGAAGCACCGCCTCGTGTTAGTGTTCGTTGTAACGAAACTTCGACACTATGCAACGACATAAACAACATCAATACTATAATCTATCTACAAACATGACTATCACACTGCGCACCGGTGTGAAAGACACCAACCTAGGATTCAACAAGCCACAAAGGCCGAATAAAAAATATTCTTGTCATATTGCATTCCAATTTTGGCAAGTATAATGTTGCTACAAGATTCCGAAGATCCTAAAGATAAGGCGATCAACTCATAAGCGTCCATGAAGGTAGAGTCGATTCCCATAGTCCAACAAGTCATAAAGACTGGACTGTGGATCCGAGGGATGAAGTATTTGCCGCGTTGCATAATTAACACGGAGAAACTACGACCAACCTGATTCTAAAGATTCTGAGAGTAAAGTAATCAACCTGTAAGCGTCAATGAAGGCAGAGCTGATCCTCATAAATCCAAACAAGTCATCAAGACCGGGTTATGGGCTCATAGGATAATATGTTTATCACATGGAGTTCCTAATGTTGGTAAATATACCGATTAAAAAAGAGATCCTATGGATAAAGTGGTCAAATTTTAGGCTGCCCAGAGATAAAGTTGATTCCCATGACTCATAGTCTGACAGTCCTGGATCCTAAGGGTGGTATGCTCACGACACCACACTCGAAATGTTGATAAGCATACATCAAATCAGACCAAATGTACATATGCTACTCAATCAACATAGCAATAAATCAAACAATTCATAGAAAAGACAATAAAAATGAACTATCTTATTACAAGACAAAGTTCTGTTACAAGAGATTTTTGAACACAAAACAAAATATCTGTTCAAAAGAGAAACAAAGAGGGGCTTATTGCAAAAAGAACTGAATTGTGTCAATCTTTCCATTGCTTCTCCTCTTCAAATGCTTGGAGTTGGGATGCCCTCTGTTGCTTTAAATCGGTGAGTATCTTTATCTGCCGAGCCAATTCGCTAGTCGATGAGTGCTACGGACTGCTGGGCCGCCTGGGTCCTTACATCAACATTCAGCTGGGCTGCAGCTATTTCTTCCCTGACTGTAGCAATTTCCTATCACGCCTCACCCCCAATACAGAGAGTATTATTTCCCATTGTTCTACAATGGCTCCCACAGATTCAAGAGGTGGCCCCGCCCCTAGGCATAACACTTAGCGTGGCACTTTGTTCCATGAGAAAGAAACGGGTCCCGACATTCTTCCCATCTTTGAACAATAGTTCGTCCTCGAACCACAGACCTACTATTGAGGGACCGGCGCTGATACCATTCTGTTACGTCCCACCCCCAATACAAAGAGTATTATCTGCCATGGCCGAAACCACACGGTTTTGTCCTTCAGGACGAACCGGACCCGACCAGGGGCCACTTCCCAGGAGGTCACCCATCCCAGAACTTCCCAGGCTCGAGCACGCTTAACTACGGAATTCTTAAGCTCATGTAGTACCGGTTCACTTAAAAGGCGCCTCTGTTTTGAAGAGTGGTATCATTTTATTTATAGTTTCGGATCTGTTCTCTTTCGGAATTTATTATTCCCCATTGTTCTACAGTGGGTCCCACGGATTCAAGAGGTAGCCCCCGCCCCTTAGGCATGACACTTGGCGTGGTATTTTGTTCCGTGTGGTACTTTGTTCCGTGAGCAAGAACCGGGTCCCGACATTTCCCGTTCCAATGTGGCCAGCGTAGCAAGTGCATCATCCAAGCGTCTCTCCTCTGCACGTCGTTCGACTATCGTCTGCGTGTGAGCAAGCTTGAGTGCTTTATAATGCTCCTTGACGTCCGTGAGTTTACCTTCCAAGACCGACAAGTTCGTAACCAAATCTTCATCCGGCATCCTCGGCTCTACCTTTGCAGCAACCTCGAGCCAAAGAAGTATCGCTCCCAAAGAACATACACGCATTAACCAATCAGTGATGTCCACCCCGACACTTACCAGCATGTCATAGAATGTATTGGCCTTTGGAACAAACTGAGCGAAAGTTAGCCCGGGGGTCTCGCTAAATGCAAGCTGAAGAGTCCTTACAGCCGCCTGCGTCATCAAATTCGCAAAGTCAGGATTCGCAGCCGCGATGGTGATGGGGAGACCCCTGAGCTGGCCCAGCTGAGCTTTAAGACTGCCAGCCATGCGAGTCGATACTCGTTAACGTACTTTAGCTGATCAGGCCCTATGAAAAGAAAATAGATAGGTCAAGGACAAAATAAAGAACATGCGTAAGAAAGAGAAGATAAATGCATACATTCACCTGCATTCCGATATTCTCGAAAACTCAGGTTTCCTACTTTCATTTAAAGGATGGGATATACAACAATCAAATATGGGGCATATTTCCTGGATAAACGTTGATCTTTATGAGCCCTATGACGAGTGATATTCATACCTTCTAAATCAGCTACGCCGACATCTAGAGCAAAAGAAGATCCCCCTCTTGAAGCACCAGCTTGGGGCGCACGGATCTCCTCCGGACGGGAAATGGTGAAGGTTAGATCAGTCGATAAACCCATATGCTCTCTGACCACTTCCTCCAAAACTTCGGTTGCAGCTATATCTTCTGCCTGACTCAAAGCAATGGGAACCTGGTCAATGGGAGCCTGGTCGATAGTCGGAGCTGCGTACCCCGCCACATCATCTCTTGGCACAGTAGCTTGTGATACACAGGTCTCCTCCCGATCACCAAATATCGCATTGGTCGTTTGAGCCACATGCTCCCCCTCGCTTCCTTCTAAAATGCTAGCCTAAGCTCCTAAAGTCTTTTTCAAAGACGAGAAGGCCAACGTCACGCTGATTGCCTTCGGCATCTTCATGACTGACAACGACAAGGAACACGATGAGACAGGAAAAAAACTTCCATCGATTTCACGCACAAGGCTATTTTGTGTGCCTTCATTGATGGGGGCATTTGTTTGATGTGAAAAATTTATCGAACAAAGACAAAACAAGTTTCTTTTATTTAAGACAACAAAAAAAATTCATACATCCGTCTCTGGCCATACCAAAAGATCACTGAACTCGGGATCTGAGTTACAGGGATGAACAAAGAAAATTTCAGAGTTCTGAAGTGTAAGGCTACGCCAGCGCCCTGGCTATCAATCCGTGGCCAAACGCGGAACAAAAACTTTTTAAAACCCGGCGCTAACGGAACCCGATTCCCGGATCGAACCATTAACCCTATACTAGTTAATTGTAAAAGGAGTTTAGAGAGGTTATACCGATCGATCCGTGTCCTTCGGTCTTCAAACTCTGTCCTAAGCTCCTCGCGGCTTTCTCGATCAAGTTCGGTCTCCGGTTTCCCTAGTTGAAGACGATCCACGTCGAGGATTAGTAATACGGGCTCCCGCTTCAAAACCGAAGCAACTCGGGCATCCAGTTTGCTAGCCTAAATACCCAAGATGAAGTAGAGATTGTGTGTGAATACTTTGTCTCAATACACCCATAGATTCTCAACACATGAGATGGAATGGGTGGAGGTGAATGAAGTTGCCAAGAGGTGAAGAAGTGAGCATAGGTTTTGGCTAAGAAGAAAAATGAGCTTGCTGGAAAAATTGGGCTCGGCCAAAAAAAATGGTTCTCTATGGATTTCTCATGAAGTGGTGAGGGTATGAGTGATATAATTAATTGAGAGCAACTAAAAAAAAATCTCAGCATAAAAGAAAATCAGCCACTCAAAAGAGCACACAAATATCTTAACTAAAAATCCTAGCCTAAACAAAGACCATTAATGCCAAAGCATGAGTCACGAATTCTCTCACCACACCAAATAGCCACGAATTGCCAGCCACAAAAGAAATTTCCAGCACAAGGAATTGGCCAAAAACATAACTCACACTTTCATCAAAAATTAAACATTAAACTAAATGTTTAAAGAAAAAGAAGAATGAAAACTTCAAAAGTAAACTCGTAATGGAATTACAAAAATACCCCCATCCGTATATACATATCTGTATATGTATTCCGACTGAATACGAATACAACGAGACGAAAATAATCCAACAATATAACACTAGGATCCGGCTTAAACCAAAGTCCACTAGTATTATCCGTCCGATCATGATCCATGCATAAGTGTACGTATATGATCGAACCCTACCATAAAACCATACGACCTCTCCAACGTTTCGTCCGAACTAGGAAAACCCTCTGTGTGGGACTCTAAAGACTCGTCAATACGCTGGCAGTGAGTTTAACCACAAGCACGTCAGTGGCACTAGCTGTATGTAACGGCTGCCCAGATATTGAGAGAAACGGAGGCCGACGAGTGAACTCATCCTGAAACCCTACTGAGCCTGACAGTGACAATATCCATACAATCCGGTCCGTTCGTCTATGAGTATCGCACATCGAGTCTAGGGGGTGGATAAAGTCAGACCTCTAATAACGCGACATTTAGTGTCGGCATGAAACCTATCACCAACTGAGAAACTATCGATCCTAGATCGGTAATTCTCGTCCACCCCGACCGAGGATTTCTGGTGATGGTCATCCGTGCACTCCGCGATATCAACCCCTAATACCGGGAGAGATGAATCCCCTGACGATCTGCTCACTGCCTCCATGTGGCTCGGGACTGAACCCAACCAAAACCTATTTGCATGACTCCTTTGAGCCGTGGTAGGGTAGTTATCAAACCGCAGTGGGAACTCACACAAGACAAATGACGATCTCAGGTCGATAGACTAATATGTACACATGTCACCAGGGAACTGCTATCTGACAATAGGTATAATACCAACTAGCATGTGCAGGGTTGTCTAGCATGGCAGAAAGGTTTCGGGAGGCATCGTCCATACCAATTTCAAAAATTTGCCGTTCTAGCTAACCCTAACCCTAGAATCGTTACTAGAAAATCATACGATACAATATGTAAACAACTTTACAACTAAGTGAATGCAGAATACAACCTTTGTAGACCGGTCCTTCACTTCTTAAGCTTCATATTGTAGTCCCTTCGCTGCGAATGGTGAACTCCCGGGCTCTAGAAAGGGTTCACTTGAAGAAAAGAACAATCTTGCTCAAAGTCTTCGATGCCGAAGAAGATCTACGCCGAGAAGACTCAAGCTCATGCTACATCTTCACTAATGGTGAGAATAGTGAAGCAAACACCCTAAACTACATGGCTAATGGTAGAGGATGATAAAGTAGGAATTTTGCTCACTTTAGATTTTATTTTCTCACTCAATTTCACCACTTCATGAAAATCAAGAGAGCTTCAAAGAGCAAGAAGAAGATGAAATGAAAATGATGAAGAGAAATAATCTCATGAGGTTAGAAATGCAACCATGGTTGGTATATGCCATGCCAAACCCTTGTAGAGAATAAACCAAGGCTAAAGGTTAAGCGTTGGGTTAATAAATATCTTAAGCTAGACAAACAAGTGGACTAAGTCAATGTTCTACTAGTTTCTCCAAGCTCATCCATAACTAATTCCAAATGTTTGAATTACTTAAAACTAATAAAACCCTAGCATGGTGTGAGTCTCATACTCCCATGTTGCATGTGTAACCAAGCATGACACAACAATATATATCACATATATATTTTGTGCAAAAATAATACAATACAATTAACATATATCACATATATATTAATGTATCATAAGTGAGAAAAAATAATGCTTAAGTGAGCTAATATTAGTTAATGTAATGTAATATATCAAATATATAATTATACATTAAAGTAATTAAACAACACTTGATTTAATAATCAGGCTATGTCTCATATAACCGACTAATATCAACAATAACAACTTATCGAATCAACACTTGATCCGATAACTTGGTTATATCACATATAACCGACGAATGTCACATATAGCGAGAATAGAATGCGGTATCACATACTCGCATTAATCTCGGTCCCGCACATATCACATATGTGCTCCTACTCTGTTTCGCATGAACCAGGAAACCTCTGTGTAGGACTCTAAAGACTCGTCAATACGCCGGCAGTAGGTGATGATCATATCAAACACCCACAAGCAGCAAGCAGTCTGCTAAACGTAACGGCCACCCGGGTATTGAGCGATTAGAAGATCAACAAGCAAGCATGCTCGTACTCCTGGAATCCAATCAGTAACACTACCGTACAGTCCGGTCTCTTCGTCTGATATGTCGCATATCACAGCCAAGGGGTAGTATAACGTCAGACCCCAATAGCCTGATAAGTCATGCCGATCCAAGGCCATAACGGTTCGAAAAACTACTGATAACATTTACCAGTAGATCTCAGCAACCCTGACCAGGGATTTCCTGTTACGGCCAATCGAGCATAGCGCAACATCAACTCCCAATACCGGGAGAGACGAAACCCCTCCTATCGCTCATTGCCTCCATGTGACTCAGGGTTGTACCCCAAAACCACCTTTTTGCACGATCTCTTGACCGTGGTATGGTGGAAATCAAAGCACGGTGGGAATCACACAAGACTCTATGACGATCTCGGGTCTGCAGACTAACTTGTACTAGTGTCACCAGAGAACTGCTATCCGACGATAGGTATAATACCATCTAGGAGTTCTCGGCGAGTCCGTTCAGTGTACCTAGTCTCTACTGAGCACCTGTATACCTTCTCTGATGTCAAACACCAATAGATGTGGGATCATCCATCGCCCATCATATGGGTCAAGAAGCGCATACGCTTGTCTACTCTGGAGTATCGATGCCCCGTCTCGATACTCCCACGACTAGGAACAATTATAGGGTATACTTATGGACTACCCTTGGCCCCACTAGTATGATCTCCATCATAGTCCCGGTAGTCAAGTACACATCCTAAGGGCTTTATCAACATGTGAGAGCAAGACAACATCACTTATACAAGTCAACATGTTAAGACAAAGAGCAACCAGATAGCATACTATCATATCGAACAAGAAAATCCTCCCTATATATGTCCAAGCATCCACTACAATATACATCCCATGTACAGTAATGGCCTCTAGCGCATACATATAAGATATAACTAACAATCTCCCACTTGCACTAAGGTCATCTGTTGTAGTATCCTATACCCAACAATATAGCAATGGTTGTAGTATCCCATACTCAACCATCCCAAAATCTCTCAAATAATATTTGGGGAAGCAGGCCTTGGTGTGTGGATTCGCCGTGTTTTTCTTCGTGTCAACTCTCCTAACCTCGATCCCTTGGAGATCAACCATCTTCCTGATAAGGTGATATTGTCCTCAGAATATGTCTGGAATGCTGATGGGACCGGTGTTCCTAGGCCAAAACCACAACTCCATTGTTGTCACAATAACAGTTATTGGACGCTCAATGGTAGAAATCATGTTCATCTCATGAACAAGAAATACCCAGACAGCCACTTTGGCAGTATCGTTGGTAGCAATGTATTCAGCTTTTATCGTCTAGTATGTCACGGTATCTAGTTTGGAACTCTTCCAACATACCGTACCTTCACTGAGGATAAAAACGATGCCTGTGACTGACTTTCAATCGACCTTATCACTTTGGGAGCTTGAACCAAGAACTTTCTTTTAGTGCTTCTCAAGTACTTAAGAATGTCCTCCACAGCTGTCCATTGATTCTCCCAAGATCCGATTGATTCCTGATCACTACACCTAATGAGTCATCTACATCTAGTCTGGTACATAACATCGCACACATGATAGAGCCTACTGCCGAAGCATAAGTTATCCCTTGCACGCGAGCTCTCTTTAAATCAGTCTTGGAAGATATTTTTTTGGAGAGAGTGGTTCCTGAGTAAGTGGACGAACCACCACGCTTAGAATCTTCCATACTAAACCCCTTTAGTATGGTGTTAATGTACCTGGATTTGGGACACTCCCAACATCCATTTAGATCTATCACCATAGATCATAATCCACAAGATGTAATAGGTATCATTCAGATCTTATATTGAGAATCCTCGTGATAAGAGGAGCTTGACCGAGTGTAGCAAAGGAAACCATTTCCTATCAAGAGTATGTCATCTACGTATAATACGTGGAAGACAACCTTACTCTCTACATACTTCTTGTATATACAAGGTTCACCTACCTTTTTGATGTAGTCAAACACTTTGACTGCCACATCAAAACAGATGTTCCAACTCCGCAATGCGCGCATTGATCCTGATGGACTTAAGCATAGCTTTGAAAGTCTCAACATTTTCATCTGCACCAAGAATCTTCTCAAAATCCATTTGCTCCCAATGGGTTTTACCCTTTCAGGTGCAACATTCAAAGTCATATTTTGTTGGTGTACATGGATTCCATCTTTGATCGCATAGCATCCAGCCATTTCACTAAGTCCCCACTCGTGATGGCCTGCCTGAACATAGTTGGGCCATCATCAACCATGATGCAATCCTCGCTCCCACTGTCACCGAGAAGACCGTAGTATCTCTCAAGTGGATGAGGAACCCTACCAGATTCGCGGAGAGGCTGAGGTTCGTTAGAGACTATTGAATCCTTTGGTTTCTCCAAACCATCAGTTGTTAGTTTGTCAAGCTGGAATAACTTCCAGTTCTACCTCATGTCCACAAATTTCTTCACAAGAAATCCCTTTTCTAAAAAGGTGGCATGCTAAGAAACAAAACACTTTTTGCTCCTCGGTTAGGTAGAAGATACACCCTCACAAATATTTAGGATATCCTAACAAATTTATACAGAACCGATTTTGCCTCGAGCTTGTCCGGATTCTGCCTTTCAACATAGGCCGAACAACCCCATATCTTAACTCGTTTAAGACATGGTCTCTTCCCATTCCATATCTCATATGTAGTGGCAGGCACTGATTTGGATGGAACCCCAATCAATAGATATGCAGCTTCTCAAGTGCATAATACCCATAAGAAAACAGGTAACTCAGCAGTACTCATCATAGAGCGCACCATATCTCATAGGGTGCGATACCTCCGCCCCGATACACCGTTGTGCTGTGGTGTACTCGAAGGAGTAAGCTGAGAGAGAATCACATTCTCCTTTTAGAAAATCCAGGAACTCCATGCCTAAATATTGTCCTCCTCGATCACATTGAAGGATTTAATATTTTTACTCGTCTGGTTCTTCAACTTCAAGCATATATTCCTTGAATTTATCAAAAGTTTCAGATTTGTGTTTCAACAGGAACACATGTCCGAATCTTGAGAGATAGTCGATGAATGTAATGAAGTACCAAGAACCAATCCTTGCATTTGTAGACATAGGACCATATACATCATCATGTATCTGTCCCAAGAGGCATTGTCCATGCCAATTTCAAAAATTTGCCGTTCTAGCTTACTCTAACCTTAGAATCTTTGCTAGAAAATACGACGAAACGATATATAAACTACTTTACAACTAAGTGAACTAGGAATACAACCTTTGTAGACCGGTCCTTCACTTCAAAAGCTCCGTGTAGTAGTCTCTTTGCTGCGAGTAGTGATCTCCCGAACTCTAGTATGGGTTCCCTTAAAGAAATGAACAAGTTTGCTCGAAGTCTTCGAGGCCGAAGATGATCTACGTCGAGAAGACTCAATCTCATGCTACCTCTTCACTAATATGTGGATTAGTGAAGGAAACACCCTAAACTAAATGGCTAATATAGTAAAGAATGATGAAGTAGAAAATGGGCTCATTTTAGATTTATTTTTCTCACAATATTTTCTCACCTTGAGAATCATGAGGTAGAAGAAGAACAAGTGAAGAATGAGAATGGACTCATGAGGTGAGAATGGCAACCATGGGTGAGTTAGTATCATACACTAACCCATGTAGAGATTAAACCATGGCTAACAATAATGGTTAGCTTAATAAATATCTACAAGTAAAACAAAAGCAGTGGACTTGGTCAATGGTTCCACAAGCTTCTCCAAGCTTCAACCATGTGACTTAATTCCACTAATTTTGATTTACTTTAGATAAATAAAACCTTATCATTATTATTAGTATAGTGTAAGTCTCATACACCCATGTCTCATATGGCATCTAGCATGACACACAATATTGTACACTAATATATATCACATATATACTACGTGCACAATCAAGTGAGAAAAGAAATCATAAGTGAGCTAATATTAGTTAATGTATGTTAATATATCAAATATATAATTATACATTAAATTATTAAATCAAAACTTGATTTAACAATCCGGTTATATCACATATAACCGACTAATATCATGTATATCAACTTATCGAATCAACACTTGATTCGATAATCCGGCTATATCACATATAACCGATCGATAACACAAATCGCGACAATAGAATACGGTATCATATACAGTATTAATCTCGGTCCCGCACATATCACATATGTGCTTCTACTTCGTTTCGCATGAACCAGGAAACCTCTGTGTAGGACTTTAAAGACTCGTCAATACGCCGGCAGTAGGTGATGATCATATCAAACACCCACAAGCCACAAGCAGTCTGCTAAACGTAACGGCCACCCGGGTATTGAGCGATCAGAAGATCAACAAGCAAGCATGCTCATACTCCTGCGAATCCAATCAGTAACACTACCGTACAGTCCAGTCTCTTCGTCTGATATGTCGCATATCTCGTCTATGGGTGGTAAACGTCAGACCCCAATAACTCGATAAGTCGTGTCGATATGAGGCTCATAACGGGTCGAGAAACTACTGATAACACTTACCAGTAAATCTCAGAATTAGCCATGGCCAGGGACTTCCTGTTATAGCCAATCGAGCACATCGCAACATCAACTCCCTATACCGGGAGAGACGAATCCCCTCCTATCGCTCATTGCCTCCATGTGACTCGAGACTGTACCAAAAAACCACCGTTTTGCACGTTCTCTTGAACGTGGTAAGGTGGAAATCAAAGCACAGTGGGAATCACACAAGACTCTATGACGATCTCGGGTCGACAGACTAACCTGTACCAGTGTCACCAGAGAACTGCCATCTGACGTGAGGTATAATACCATCTGGGAGTTCTCGGCGAGTCCGTCCAGTGTACCCAGTCTCCACTGAGTACCCGTATATCATCTCTGATGTGAAACACCAATGGATATGGAATCATCCATCGCCCATCTGCATGGGTCGAGAAGCAATACGCTAGTCTACTCTGGTATATCGATGCCCCGTCTCGATACACCCACGACTAGGGATATTAAAAGATGTACTCTCGGACTACCTTTGTCCCACTAGTATGATTTGCATCATAATCTAGGTAGTCAAATACACATCCTAAAGGGTTTTATCAACATGTAACAGAGAGACAATCAGTGTACATGTTAAGATAAAGAGTAACCAGATAGCATACTATCATATCGAGCAAGAAAGTCCTCCCTATGTATGTCCAAGTATCCACTATAATATACATCATATGTACAATAATGGCATGTAGGGCATACATATAACTAACAGCCTTGACGAGTGAAGCGGTTCGAATTTATACAGTCAAATAATTCAGACTTGTTTATCTTATTATTGCCAGCATATTTCCTACGCTAGATCACTTAATCATTGGCGAATTATACAAATTTTCTAAACTTAATTAAAGTACTCAACTTGCATTTAAGACACATGTCCTTGTATATCGATGACTTCATCAACATAAGCAGTGCTCTTGGTTTTATCTCCTCTGGCAATTTATCTTAAACTTCAGTTGTTCTAAAGCACCAGCAAATGGCATCGCAATCGCTTTCCCAATAACCGTCTTCTTAATATATCGAGTAGAAAATATAAAATCGCCAATTGGTTTTGCTCAATAGACAATACTAGAGCATCACTCTTCAAATCCCGGACCTTGATGATATTACTCTTAAGTGTATCAACATGACACTGTTCGACTCCTTACATATGTAAGCTCTAATCAATAAATTAAGGAATATTATCGCATTGCGTAGATTACCCTGTAACTACCATATAACATATTCCACAATTGTCGAGTATGTAGATGATCCTGTGACTACCGCTTAGCTAATAGCATAGTAACTTGAAACATAGATAACCTCGTACTTACCTAAAGCATATACCGTGCTTGCTCGACAATAAAATCTTATATACTAATGACATCGCTCGTTATCACGTCCAACGTGCAGGATAATCCTTGATGCGTCTATCTTCTAAAAATCGTCGTATCTCGATGGTGCTGCGTCACAAAGCCATGCTGCATCGCTGCCATATTGTCATCAGAATTCGGGTCAAACAGCTTGTCCATGTGTTTAATTTAGCTGTGATCGTCATCTACATCTCATCCCTGAGGAGGATCTTGATAACATTGATTTTATTATGGATATTTTGAGTCTGTGGCATTTACTTGGAGTATTGTTCTTTCCTAAAGAACATTCTATCTTCACTTTATTGTAGCAACAATAACAAATTTATATTCCGAAGAAAGAGAAGAAAGCCTAAGTCCCCAACCACGGTCATCAAAAATGCGAAATTTAAAATCGTTCTAAAATAATTGAAAATAGATTAAAGATCTCCTAGAAACAGAATAGATTGGGCAGTATCTAAACTTTTGTCTCTAACCGAGATCTCCTACTTGAAATTATTTAGATTAGTAATTGCAATATGCGTCTTTACTTAACATAAGACATGTCATGCGCAATACAATATGTAATGACTGATCTAATGAATTCCAGTTTTCTAATTAACTACCCAAATCTAATTTTTTCCATTTTATTAGAGTTTCACATTTTCGAAATAATTAAAATACGTATTGGACGCTCCCACTGGAACAAATACCCACACAATCTCCAAGATTGCCAACGGACAATTTTACTTTGGGTGAAAACATTTATTTAAATAGCTTCCAAAGCCATAAAATTATTTTGGTAATTTTATAAAACCCCTAACAATCATTTTAGGCCCTTTAAATAATTTTTAAAACTTAAAACAACATTTAAAAATTAAAAACTGATTTAAAACTGCTTTAAATAAGTCAAAATTCTTTTTAATTCTTTAAACACCTCAAAATTTAGCTCAAATTTCAAATCTGGGTTTAAAACATGCCATAATAACCAAACTGCGCCCCATACAGTCCCACTGGTTCAAGCCAGTTTGACCCAGTCAAACCAAATCGGGTCTGCACCAACAGTCCGGACCAAATAGCTTCTGCTCAGGCCTGGTCACAGATCAGAATTTGGGCCTGCTACCCAGGCCGAATGACCTCGGCTACAACCCAGTTCGAATTAGCCCAACCCTATTAGGATAGGGCTCATGGCTTGGCCCAGCCCAAGCATGAAAACAAAAACTCCTTGCCCTTTTGCTTGCTGCGCAGAAAGTTAATGGGCACAGTCTATATGGTTATTTGAAGGGAGATTTTGAAATTGGCCTTGCGGCAAAAAAGCTACGGGTCTCGCTCACTGAATTTTGCAAAACCTATTCTTAGAAACATAGTGATAAATTTCCGATTCGAGAATTATTCGGCAAGGTCGAAAATTTGGATTCGAAGAATTATTCGGAAAAAATCGGCAGCTATTCGGAAAAGATACGTCAAGTATTCGGGAAATGTTCGGAAAGGATTTCAAGCAATAAATTAATATATAAGACGCTGGGTTTGATGTTGCGAATTATTTGCTGTTTTGGTGAATTATTAGCTGTTTATTTGAACAATTCGTGAATAATTCATGAATTATTTGCAAATTATTCGAAACGTTCATCAACGGCGATTAAATCGGCCGATCAAAATTTCACGAATTATTCACGATTTCGCAGAATAATTCGCTAATCATGTAACTATCCATGGAAACTAGTGTGGCAAGCCATCTTTTAATTAGTAAATCTGCCTACTAATAACAAGTTAATGCCTTAATTAACAATGGGTTTTAATAAAAAGGGTTATGATAACCCTTTGCCTATGCAGCCGCCACCCCTTTGGCGGCCTGGCCACCACCGCCGGTGGACAGCCGGCCGCCTTGAGCCGCCGCCTCCATCAGAGTTCGACTGGCGACGTCGCCGGCGATTTCCCGGTTGCCGACCGTCACTGGAATTTCATCCCAAAAAATATTTTTATAAAAGAATCCAATTTTTTTAATACAAAATTTTTCCTTTTATTCCATGATCAAAAATTCTTTAAAAAAAATAAATTTTTATGATCCTACGAACAAATATTAACATATCATATCTATATTAATTTATGATCCACAAACAAAATCAGGGTGGATCTCCAAAAATCCATCTTAGATCGATTTCATGATACAATCACTCAAAAGTAAATAATATAATTGACGCCGGGCAGATCCTCGCGTCAAGATGTTACCTTCCGTTGGTCTGCTGATGGCGGCGATGGACGGCTGAGATTTGATCTGGAGGCTGACTTCTGAGGCGTGTGGATCTCAATGGGTTTGAGGTTGTTTGCGCCGAGCTACCTGCAAGGAAGTCCCGGGGTGGTTGTACCACCGAGGACCCTCCGAAGGTCAAGTTAGAGAGGAAACTAGAGCAGGACAACGGCTTAGTAGAGTAAAAATGGCTTACTTGGACCGTCTAAAGAAGGGGTTTATATAGCGGTGGCAGTAGGCAGGGCAGGCGCGAGAATCATTGTCACGCCCCGCTTCCCATTCTACGGTGAAGGGGACGCGACTGACCCGCTACGTATTTACTCAGAAGCAAATACGCTAAGCGTAACAAAGCAATATAAAAGAAAATACACAAGAGACAAGGTATAATAAAAACAGCAACTTTTATTTATTAACATTCTTTTGTACAATGCATGAAAAGAAAATACAACTGAAATAAAAATGATGCCTAAACAATGGCATGACAGGAAACGAAAAGTACTGAATGGAAAATGTACAATGAAACTAGAGCTCTGGTTCTTCAGCAAGCTGATCCAAGTCTTCTGCAGATGGCTCGATCTCTGTCGGGTCTAAACCACCTGACGACATTCAAAGAAGAAAGAAATAGAATGTCGTCAGCGAACAGATCGCTCGGTAAGTCCCAAAGATAAGGGAGAAGTAGAAAAGAAGAAAGAGAGAGAGTAGCTTTTAATGTTGTATTATATTATTGTAATATTATATTAACGCTGTTGTTTGTAACTTGATACAGAAGAATACCAGTGTATACGAGAGGGGTCTCGGTATGCTAGAGACCAGGGCAAATGGAAGTACAAGGCTCTGTTATACAACCCGGAACAACGGCAATTGGATTCATGTTAGGTGTCTTAATCTTACCGTCTCGTGCCACCTTTAACACCTTCCATACCAATCTATCCCTTAAACCCCGCAGTATTTTATTTGTATTGTTTTGTACTGTAAATTGTATTGAATGTATAATTGAAAGACTGACCGAAACCATGATATCAGTAAACGGATGTAACCGTAGAATCATGTAAATGGAATAACTGGAGAACCATGTAAATGAAATGTATATTCATGATTCGGTTCGGTCAAGTTGTATAGATTGATAATTGGATTCATGAATTCATATTGAATTGTAATATTGAAGAGTGTAGATTGTAGATTGTACTTAAATTATATTCAAGTCAGATTATACTGAGACTTAAACTAAGTCAGACAATTAGAAAAGTAAATTGAAGTCTTGATTGTTTTTATTAATTTGTCTAGCTTAGATAGGCAAGCACCCACTTCTCCGGCTCTCTGAGGCTCAAGAGATTGGTTCCACTTAAACCTATATTTACTAGGGTCCTTATTATAATTTATATAAATTGAGGGGGTTTTATGTAAAAATAATTTTGTATAGTTTTCAAAATACAGCTCAAGTATTTAATTATTATCTTTATGTACATACAAAAATTTAAAAATCAAGATAAATATGTATACATGTTCGAAGAGCATGAAATGAGTCAAGTATATTATTCGAGTAACTACCATAAACAATGCTGTAAAGAAATATTATGTACGACTAATTAATCAAGTCGAACGAATTCAGAATATAAACAGAAAGATGTTTCTAAGTGTTTTTCATGCGTGAGTTCCAGTTTCACCTAAATACGACTACCGGTTTGGGAGATATATCTGTTTTCGTATCATCGCGCAAAACAGATCAGAATCTATTCGGCACCGTCACATATTTTTAAAATATAGTTTCGGTCAATTTCCATCAGGTTTTAGGTTAATAAAATTATTAGAAAATTGCAGGTCTTTCGATATACTTATCCAAAATATCAAGATTCATATGATTTAGATTCCTGAAACTCTAGTTATGATCATTTTAACATCAGCGTTTAAAACAGAAATTCAGATTTCTGGACAGCAACTATATGTTATATTGCAAAGCCTATATTGGATTGTTTCATGTGTTTATAAGTAATATAATATACATAAAATTATATTTCTATCAATTATGCATCTACACATCTAAAGTTTGTTACAAACGGACATCGGGTGTTCGAGTTATGTCCAATTTAAAAACAGTGTGCGAATCAGGACAGATTCTGTCCAGATCCGTTACTTAATATTGTAACACGGTTTTCTTTATCTTACTTTGGTTTTCAGTAAAAACTTAAAACTAATAAAATATATATTATTCGATGTAGATATCTAAAACATCTGAGTTTGCTCAATTTGGATATCGATATACAAAGTTATGTGTCCTAGAAGTTGACCAATAACTGCAGTTTTCTATTTTACGAACAGTGAATAAAAACGATATAATTCTTAAACTGTTAAGTGATTCGATCTAAAATTTTTACAGCATATAAAAATAATATACTCTATCATATGTAAATTTCCTGAAATTTTCAGAAGTAAAAATTAATTTCTAAAAATTATTTTAAAGATAAAAGGTATTGATGTGTATACTAAAATCGGCGAAAAGATTAACTAATATTTTATGCAGGCTTCTATTTTTCTTTTAATAAACAAACCGATTTCATGAGATATTATAGATATATTGTGGCATGAAATTTGTGTTCTCACAACTTATAATAAACATTCATAGTCATGAACAAAAAATTAAAAACACTTTAATTTGAACAAGATGCAATAAGGTATTATTAACCATATAAAACAATATATATCTAGACTTATATATATGTATATGTTTATATTTATCTTCTCTTACGGATTACGATATTAAAAGAATAGGGGGTTCACGAGATATGACAAAAGAAAAATAAGAGATGGGGGAAAGGAGAGAGAAGGGACTTACATGCACAAGCCGGTATTGTCACCGGGCTTATCTATCCGCCGATAGTCTCGCGTTACTAGCGAGACCTTCTTGAAAACTTCTTCATGTTCTTCTTCTTGGACTCTAGGTGAAGAGTGAGAAGTGAGAGATAGAAAAATATGAGGAAGGAAAAGATAGATGAGGACAATAAAGATGGTGTAATGGTGAATTATGTATAATAATATATACATTCAACATGAGAGTTAAAAGAGAAATGAAAGGTCACCATTCATTTTGGAAATGAAAGGTCTCATTTGTAGGTTATGAGAAGAATAAAAAATGATAAAAAATAATTGCAAGAATGGGGATTTGAACATGTGACTTATGGAATAACAATGCAAAGACTTAACCAATGAGCTACAAGGTTGTTCATGCACATATTTAATTAGAATTAAATATATGCTGTTGCTTAAAAAGAAAATGGGCTGTAGAGAATAAGAATAAAGGATTTGGGTTAAATATTTATGAAAGGAAAAATAAGAATGAGAAGTTAAAAAAACTTAAATATAAGAAAAAGAAATTGTATCTAGAAAAATATACATAATAGATTGAGGAATAAAATAATAATAAATTTAGGAGAAAACGGAAAATACCAAGTACAAATAAATACGGTATATTATTGAAGAGGGATAATACAAATGTATAAAGATTTTGGGGTCATTACAATCACGCCGGCCGTTATGCTCCCGACGTCACGCCCGCGTGATGAGCAGGATCTCCCATTAATGGCGAGAGAGGCTTATAATGGGGGATCGTGATGGCGTGGAACGTGGGATGTGGCCGGCGGATATCTCACGCATGGCGAGATTCGCGGGATGGCGGTTGCGCCTGTGAGCGGTGTCGTTGGTCGGTCGATAAGACCGAGGAAGATGACCTCGGCGGGAGACCTCGCGGACGAGGGGAAGAGCCGAGATATCTTGGTTCCGTGGTAGCCCGGAGACGAGCTGTGAGGCCGAGGAGGCCAATTGTGCCGGGGGCTCGGAGGTGAGCCAGCACTTGTTTATGGGACGGGCACAGGAGTGGTCTGGTCGGCCACTGTAGGTCCTTTCTTGCATGACCTGAGACACGTTATCTGCCACGTGTCATGATCTGGGAGATCAACGATATCGAGCATCATCATTAGCCCCCCACTCTCGTCCCGACCAGCTGATGGGTCGGATCGAGAGTGGTCTGCCGGGTCACCCGAGGTGAGCTCCTTTTCGAAGATATCGTCGGGCGTGTTCTCGGGCAATCTGTTGTATTTTCTGGATGACGCCAGCGGATCAGGAGAGAGATCTTTGCATTAAAGAGGGTGCGCCGGATCGTGTGTACGTTTACTAAAGCGACAGTCCACGTGTCGTGCGCTGGTTGGCTGACGCGACAGGCCGCAGACCACTGGTGTCTGAGGGAATATGCCAATGTGCATGCGACAGGTGGAGCGATCATGGCCATCGATTGTACTGAACCGTTTCGGCGGGAGATGACTGTCGCCGTTGGATGAGAACGCCGGCGGCAATAAGTAGATGTGGGGTCCACGTGACGGCTCATTCCTCTTCATAATCTTCTCTTCTTTGGTCTTGGTAGCTCGGCATCCTCCTCTTTAGGTCGGGATTTCCGCGTTTGCTTTTCCGAGGACTCCTCTTCATAATCTTCTCTTCTTTGGTCTTGGTAGCTCGGCGTCCTCCTCTTTAGGTCGGGATTTCCGCGTTTGCTTTTCCGAGGACTCCTCTTCATAATCTTCTCTTCTTTGGTCTTGGTAGCTCGGCGTCCTCCTCTTTAGGTCGGGATTTCCGCGTTTGCTTTTCCGAGGACTCCTCTTCATCAAGTTAGATATCTTCCTCTGAGGAGTCTGTAGATGTAGTTGGTGTAGAGTCTGTGGAGCCCTCTGTAGAGTCTTCATCTTCTTTCCCTTCTTCTTCTTCTTCTTCTGGACCGGAGCCTTCCCAGGGAGCTAGGGTTAGGTCTCCTTCCCAGGGTCGCACGATGGGGGCGCCCCCCCGAGTGAAGGTCGCGGATGTGCCTGGCGTGCCGTCTACGGTGAGGCACGAGGAAGAGCTTGCTAATACTCGGACTCGTTTCCATATTCCTCCCGGCTACACGTTGCGTTTAGCCGGGGAGGGGGAGAGGGCAGATCAGGTACGGGACAAGGAGATTTCCCTGTACTTGGAAGTCTTTTAGGCCGGAATGCGCCTGCCCTTCTCCCCCGAGGTTGTTAGGGCGATGAATTACGTCGGGTTAGCCCCGGGCTAGCTAGTGCCGAACTCCTGGAGGATTCTCCTCGGGTTCCTGGTCCGTTTGAAGTTGCAGACGATCCCCTTCGGTCTGTCCATCCTTGCCTCCTCTCTCATTTGCAAAGGTCACCCCGGCACTCCCATGGGCGACCCGAGGTGGGTTTACTTCTCCTTTAGGAAATAATAGGGGAGTGCGGCCGGGTCGGAAATCGTCGTCTTGCCTTCTTCCATCCACGATTAGAAGAAAAAGTTTTTCTTTGTTGGGCCGCCAGAGCGTGAGGACTGGCCCGTGCCCACCCAGTGGTCTAGGGTTAGGTGCTGGCGGGGAAGTCCGTCTAATGATCCCGACGCGGTGAGAGTGGCGGAGTGGGAGCCCATTCCTCAGGTCGACGTGCTGCTTTCTGAGCGGGCCCTTAGTTGGGCTGGGCTCGGCCCTGCCCAGTTCATCGATAAGTTAGGAGCTTGCGTTTGTCTTCATTTCTGTTTGGGTTGCTAATTCCATTGTATTTTGTCTTATGCAGAATCCATGGACTTGAGCCATCTCCGAGCAGCTATGCGCAAGCCGAAGAAGGGATCGAAGGCTGGAGGTGCCAGCTCTTCTCGTCCGACGTCTGTCCCGATTCCCCCGGCAGCCGTCCCACCCCAGCGTTCGACTGCGGGCCGAGCCCCGTAGCCCAGCCAGGCGCCGAGCAAAAAACAAGTTCGGGAAAAAGATGCCCAGGCTTCGGAGATGGAGACCGGCTCTCCGCCGTCGCCTCTCAAGAGGTTCCCCCGAACGGTTCCGCGGACCCCGGCTTCCCCGATCTTGGTGGACGAGGGGGGCCTCTGCTTTGAGGTGCCCTCGGGGCTTTCCGTCGCTGACAGCTTGCTGTCGGACATGGAGAGGTCGGCCGGGGGCAAGATCCCTCAGGGGACTCTCAGGGCACAGATGGCGGCAATCGCCCAAGAGGCCGTGCAGGTTAGTGCTCGTACTTTACTTGACTTTTGCTTCAGCTTCTCACCATTCGTGAGATTTGGTGCATCTCCTTTCTTTCTAACCCCCCTCTGACTTCTTCAGGTTCTCCAGCACGTTGCCCTCGTCATCCATATGGAGGACGAGGAAATTACCCCGGCGGTGCGATCCGCGGGCGAGCTCTCCTCGCTGGAGGAGAGCTCAAAGCGGGAGCTGGAGGCGGCGATGGCGAAAGTCGCTACCTTGGAGGGTGAGGTGGCGGCCGGGAAGCAGGAAATGGCGGCCGCGAAGCAGTAGGTGGCGGCCGCGAAGCAGGAAATGGCGGCCGCGAAGCAGGATGCTGCCAGGCATCACGAGGCATCCCAGGCCGCCGAGGCCAAGCTTCAGGACTCTAAGGTGCTCATCGGCACCTTGAAGAAGTCGACGAGCACCCTCCGGAAGGAGCTGGAGGCGGCGATAAAGGGGGTGAAGCGAGCCGACCTCAGAGCGGCGAAGACGGTGGAGAACTTCCAGAAGTCGGAACATTTTTACACCGTCCTAGCCTCGGCCACTACCGCCATCTGGAACGAGGCCCTCGATGTTGTCAAGGCTCGGATGCCGGAGTTCATTGATGACGAGCTCCGAGCTGAATATCCTCGCGGGGATGATGATCAGGGGGACGGCCCCGGGGGCGAGACCGAGGAAGAGATTCCCGGCAAGGGCGACGCCGAGGCTCCTGTGATGGGCGCTGAGCTTCCAGAGGCTGCGCCTGGCCCTGAGGCCTGAAGCCCCTCGTCTTCTTGTTTCATTTCTTTGTTGTATCGGGAGTTTTGTAGGCCTCCGGGCATTTTGTAAGGCGGGGGAGCCCCCAATACCCTTGTAAAGACTTTGACTTTGTGAATAAAGACTTTTTGCAGTAGTATTTGCGCGCGTATTTTCCTTTGTTGGTAAACACTTGTAGTTGAATAGTACTGCCTTTGTGTTATGTCGGTTCTTCATCTAGCGATTACGCGTCGAGTTGAATCTGTTAATTTGCCCACTGTGCAAAGACGGTATCTCCATGGCCCCGAAGTTGAGGTGGAGATCTCTCAGACGTAGACAGACCGGATGCCTTGTGGTGAGGTCATATTCTTTAGCGTGGGAGGCTCGGAGAGGCATGCTAAGGACGGGGCCGAGTAGGGTAGCTGCTCGGTGCCTCTTGGTGGGGACTTGGATCCTTAGCTCGGGAGAGGCCGTAAGTGGTCTACCAAGGACGGGCCAAGCAGGGTAGCTGCCCGGTGCCTCATGGTGAGGGCTTTGATCCCTGATGTGTTGGGTTAGGGAGCCACCAGCCAGGGATAACCGAGCAAGGGCGGGCCCGGTTGCCTCTTTCGAGGGCTTTGGATCCTTAGCGTGGGAGGGGCCGTAAGTGGCCTACTAAGGATGGGCCGAGCAGGGTTACTGCCCGGTGCCTCTTGGCGAGGGCTTTGATCCCTGGTGTGTTGGGGTAGGGTGCTACCAGCCAGGGATAACCGAGCAAGGGAGGGCCCGGTTGCCTCTTGCGAGGGCTTTTTATCCTTAGCGCGGGAGGGGCCGTAAGAGGCCTACTAAGGATGGCCGAGCAGGGTTGCTGTCCAGTACCTCTTGGCGAGGGCTTTGATCCTTAAGGCTGGGCCGGGCAGGGTTGTTGTCCGGTGCCTCTTGGCAAGGGCTTTGATCCCTGGTGTGTTGGGGTAGGGTGCTACCAGCCAGGGATAACCGAGCAAGGGCGGGCCCGGTTGCCTCTTGCGAGGGCCTTTTATCCTTAGCGCGGGAGGGGCCGTAAGAGGCCTACTAAGGATGGCCGAGCAGGGTTGCTGCCCGGTGCTTCTTGGCGAGGGCTTTGATCCTTAAGGATGGCCGAGCAGGGTTGCTGCCCGGTGCCTGAGAGCTTTGATCCCTGGGTTTGTGGGGTAGGGGAGCTCCCAGCCAGGGATAGCCGAGTAGGGTAGCTGCTCGGCTGCCTCTTGGTGAGGGATTTGATCTCTGGCGTTGTGGGGTAGGGGAGCTACCAGCCAGGGATAGCCGCTCGGCTGCCTCTTAGTGAGGGCTTTGATCCCTGGCGTTGTGGGGTAGGGGAGCTACCAGCCATGGATAGCCGAGCAGGGTAGCCGCTTGGCTGCCTCTTGGTGAGGGCTTTCATCCCTGGCGTTGTGAGGTAAGGGAGCTACCGGCCAGGGATAGCCCAGCAGAGTAGCCGCTCGGCTGCCTCTTGGAGAGGGCTCTGATCCCTGGCATTGTGGAGTAGGGGAGCTACCAGCCAGGGATAGCCGAGCAGGGTAGCCGCTCGGCTGCCTCTTGATGAGGGCTTTGATCCCTGGCGTTGTGGGGGTAGGGGAGCTACCAGCCGGGATAGCCGAGTGGGGTAGCCGCTCGGCTGCCTCTTGGTGAGGGCTTTGATCCTTAAGGATGGCATAGCAGGGTTGCTTCCCGGTACCTCTTAGCGAGGGCTTTGATCCCTGGCATTGTGGGGTAGGGGAGCTACCAGCCAGGGAGATCCGAGCGGGGTAGCCGTCCGGCTATCTCTTAGTGAGGGCTTCGATCACTGGCGTTGTGGGGTAGGGGAGCTACCAGCCAAGGATAGCCGAGCGGGGTAGCCGCTCGGCTGCCTCTTGGCGAGGGCTTTGATCCCTGGCGTTGCGCGGTAGGGAGCTACCAGCCAGGGATAGTCGAGCAGTGAACTCGCTCGGCTGCCTCTTGGCGAGGGCTTTGATCCCTGGCGTTATGGGGTAGGGGAGCTACCAGCCAGGGATAGCCGAGCAGGGTTGCCGCTCGGCTGCCTCTTGGTGAGGGCTTTGATCCCTGGCATTGTGGGGTAGGGGAGCTACCAGCCAAGGATAGCCGAGTAGGGTAGCCGCTCGTCTGCCTCTTAGCGAGTGCTTTGATCCCTGGCGTTGCGCGGTAGGGAGCTACCAACCAGGGATAACCGAGCAGTGAAATCGCTTGGCTGCCTCTTGGCGAGGGCTTTGATCCTTGGCGTTGCGCGGTAAGGAGCTACTAGCCAGGGATAGCCAAGCAGTGAAGCCGCTCGGCTGCCTGTTGGCGAGGGATTTGATCCCTGGCGTTGTGGGGTAGGGTAGCTACCAGCCAGGGATAGCCGAGCAGGGTAGCCGCTCGGCTGCCTCTTGGTGAGGTTATGTCCGATCTTCCCGGTGTAAGTACAGTCGCGGGCGACACGTATATTGAACGCGTGGGGGAGGCGAATCGCCAGGGCCCCATCGTTTCGATTTCGTATCGAGCGGCGCGATGTCTGCCGCGTGGTGGCACATTTGCGGGTGAAACGGGCGACCGTTGAACTTCGGGGGCGTTGTGGGCTATAAAACGGAGGGGGGGTTGATTACTCCCTTCCTCACACCCGAAACGCAAGAATGGAGGACTTCCCTTTCACCATCCGAATATCATAAACTTCGAGGACATGTACCTCTACGATCAGTACTGCACTGAGGACACGGTGCAGTTGGTGATAGGCCGCATCGAGGATCATTGAAATACCCAGTTCCTTTATACACCAATACCCGTATTTTTATAAAAAGGGTACTTACAAATTTATTTATTTATATCTATAAATTATTTTATATATTTTAAACTCCCAATCCATTTTATTTTCCCTCTCTCCTTTCACAAGCTCTAGCCCCATCTTCATTTTTTTGCTTTTCCTATTTACCCTCAAAGCCCGGCCCAAACCAATATATTAATTAAACAAACTCCATTCTTCCACCGGCCCACTCCCTTTTTCCCATACGAATTAAACATCAAATTCCCTCCTCAGCCCAACATAAATATAATTTAATTAAAACCTTAAATCTATTTTCCCTGCCCAAACCCACCTAGCCCGTGCCCCAGCTCCCAAGCCTACACCCGCACGACCCGACCCGACCCGTTTGCCCCTCCTTCCCCACAAAACTTTCCCGCTCCTTTTGCCTTCTTCCTCCACGCGTCCCCACGTCGTCGACGCACCGCCTTCGTCCCGACCATGACTCACGTTCGCGCACGCGCCCGCGACCCCGTTTCCATCCAGCTCATCTCTTCTCGTCTCTCTAACTCTCGTTCCCACTCCTCTCCACCTCTCCCTCCTCTCTCCCTCTTCCTCCCATCACCCCGCTCACCTCACCAACGACGACGACGACAACCTTCTCGCGCTTCTCCCCACTTCTCTCCCCCTTTCCCCACAAGAACCCCAAGCTCCCCCGTTCCACCAAACCGAGCCCCTCGCCTGCATACCCACTGCATCCTCATCCTCATTTCCACCACCCTCGTCACTGCAACCCCTCGCTCTCTCTCTCTCTCTCTCCTCTTTCCCCTCGCTCTCGTTCTCCCCCTCAACACTCTCTTCACCATTCTAGCCTCCGCAGACCCCTCTGCACACCCACGCCGAGCTCACTGCACCCGAACTCGAGCCCCTGCACCCTCTTGCTGGCGAGCCCCCACTGCACCTCGTCGACTCCCCCGCACCCTCCTCGTCATCAGCATCATTACCGTCACCTCCAAGCCCAAGCCCCACTGCCCCCTCTCTCTCTCCAAAACCATAGCCAAACCCATACTACGAGCTTGGACCCCGCTACTGCCATTCGCCGGAGCAACACCGCCGACCATCGTCAACCCCAGCGCACTCGCAAAGATTCACAGCACCACTCTCCGCCCCCGGTGATCGCGAGACATCTCCGGACAACTCCGACGACGAAACCGAATCGCGAGCCGAGGCCGCGAACCCTAACCGCGCCGTTCATCACGCATTCGTGCCGTTGCCGCTGCCGTGCATCGCCAAGGCGTCTCCAGGCAAGTACCCTACTTGCTACATGCTATATTATTTCCGTTATAAATCAAAACCGTATTAATTTCATATTTGTGATTCATGAAAACTTAATTGACATAACTGTTTGATGCAAGATATCAATGAAAACCTTCATCTAAATTGACGGAACTTAATTGCATTTTCTGGCCCGTATGGCAATGAGCACTGTGTAGAAATTTTACTGGAAAATACATTTGTTAATGGCTCAAACGAACACCCCCAATTACACCCGTAAAAACTGGGAATTTCCCGCACCTGAAACTTCTTTAACTCACAATTAATTGTATACATATTGAAATGAGGCGTTCGAGGGATCAAATTGAAGCCGACTCGACGACCTGTAACCCTATGCAAGTTATCAATTGTTTCTATACTGATATTATGACAAGAATTGATTTGGAGAGCGGCTGTGGACTGCAGTCCAGAGCAGCTCTGGTTGTTGTTTTCTGTCTCGTAATATTTACTACCTTACCGCCTGAATCTGTATGTTGCGGAACCCTACATTTTATTGAAGATAAAACTGTTAGCTAAATAACTCAAGTGATTTCACCCCTTTTCATCGTCTTTTACTATTTAAACTGCAATTTAAAGGAACGGGACGTATAGCAGTCCCAAACAGAACCAGAACTGATACCCTAGTGTTGAACAGTGCATAACTTCTGACATAGAGACGAGATTGAGAATCCATCTAGTACGTTAGAAACCTAATTGAAAACCCTAAATTTCATTCAACTGTATCATTGCTAAATTCTGATCCCAACTTGGATTAAAATGCGTTACGAAACAGACTTCCGATTCTGAAACCGGATTTCCAGCAGTGGACGCTTAAAATGAAATGGCTATATCTAGTGATCCTGAAACCCGATTGACGTGAAACCAAATTTTCTGGATAGATAATCAAACATACTACTTCACCCCTGTTCTTTGTTTCGCTAGATTTGGCATGTATGATTTATGATAAATTATGCAAGTGGTAGGACATCGACTTATGATATCCTAATCATACCTGAACTATCATATTCGCATCACACTACATATATATTATTGCATTGGTAACCTAGTGATCATGTGCATTACCCAGTGTTAGGTTTTAGCGTCTGATTGTGGCAAGTACGTTAGTGTTTAAGCATGAATGGATAAGTGAAAGTGACACGTATTTGTACACAATCAGTGTACCCTATTGATTTATTGCATTGTCGACGTCTGTGGGACGCGTATAAGTGTGACTATAATTGGTATGGGACAATTATGGAAGCACTTGTATGAGTGTCACAGGTAAGCACCAGACACTGTCTATTTATCTTGGGTATCAGTCGGGACATGCTTGATGGGGATCCTGTCTCCAGTTCTCGCGCAGACTTGTCATGGACCGACCGGTATTTGAGGTTATGGTAGGCGTTTGATGTAGACCACGGGGTGTGGGGTAGTTTGAGTGTGAGTTCAACAGAATCTCGGGAGTTCCATGCCGGCATATATGGAGATATATGGAGATTTACAGGGATATCACTGATTATTACCGTGCGTTTATAGGGCCCGTGGTCCCTTGCCCTTGGGTCCTGCCCTTGGATGGGGGATACTCACGAGTGGTTGACTCTCACACTTGGACTGACGATAGGCTTAGCGGCCTGTACAGTGAGACTTAGAGACTGATAGGGTTAGCGACATTGACATGCATTGCTTACTGAATCGACACACCTGACATATTATTCTACTGCTTTACTGTTCACCTGCTCTATTAGACACCCGCTTTGGCTGCTGCATGTGCACATCTTTACTCTCATGATTTACTGTTACATTTCATTATTATTACACGAGTTACTATTTGCACCCACATATATATTTTTCTATCGTGTCGCTCTGACGACCTGAGTATGCATGCTCAGAGTGAGAAGTGGGTCTAGCTTGGACCTGGACCAGACGTACATCGCGGACATCTTGATCAGCTATCCAGAGCTATACTCTTTTGATCTCCATCAGGTTAGTTCTTTGTATTTGTGTTGTTTCAGTTACTGCATCTCTCATTACCTGTGCATTGTTTACTGATTATCACGTAAAGCTAGAAGCCGAAGTGTGACTACGGAGGGATATTACCTCGACCGTAGGAGCATGGCTGGCCTTGTCAACCCCTCGTATTTCCGTATTTTGGGAAGCGGGGCGTGACATGGTTTTGTTGGTATCAGAGCCAGGTTTTGCTATGATTGGAATTGCAGTTTCCGATGTAGAGCTTGACAATTTAAGTAGCTCTTCCGGTCCAGATTGTGAACTGTTATCTTTGACTTGAATCTTTATTATTCGTCATGCCATATTTTGACTCTATCCGTTAGATTTTTGGGTGACTTAGTAGAGTTATGTAGTTGTAATTATGAACTGCAGCATAGCTACAATACTGTACTCTATTGGGTAACTTGGAGTTCTACATTTGTTTTCCGTTTAAATGAGTTTCATCTCACCCGATATTCCTGTTTCATTGTCAATTTTATATCTTGTTCTGATTTTTCCTGTATCTTATGCCGTCCTAAAATGGTTGTTTCAGGACCATGTCTTCCAATGACCCTTCCTCTATCTCCACTCCCCAGGATCAGACCGTAGAGATCCTGAATGCACTGCAAAGTCTGAAGGAAGCCCAGGAGTGAACAAACGAGCTATTAGCTGAAGGACTAAGAAGGCAGATGACTCAGGCACCAGCGGAAGCCTCCAATCGTAAAGGGATCCCCGTTAGACGGGGAAAAGAGGTGAAAATGAAGCGCCCACTTGTTCCCCCACGACGGAAGCAGCAGAAGACCCAATGTTGTAGGTACTGGAAGAAGCCAGGGCACCTTCAGAGGGATTGTCGCCGCGCCAAAGGGAAATGCCTGATTTGCGGATCCAGCGAACACTTTATCAATAGTTGCCTTAATAGGAAGGAGCTACAAGGAGACGGTTCGTCCACACTCTCCACTTAGGCTAAGTGATGGTTATTTCGTAGCTCGAGCTTCGAGGATAGTGCGGACCCCGCGCAGGATTCAACTCGCGAGTCAGGAATGCAGCAGTCCAGAAATCAAAGAAGAATTATCACGTTTTCTACTTTCAATAAAGATGTTGTCACTCTTTTGTAAATATTTCTTTTCGTTTGAAATCTTGTATCCGTCGAACTTTTAGCTGAATGCAATAAAACCCTGAGTTGTGATGTATGGATCGTTCCCCTGCTTCTCACTTTATTTATGCTATTCATTGCATTAGCATTTTTTTACATTTTAATTTTTCCGTCCTTGCCTCCATCATATCCTCCCTGTGCCACCGTATCCTTGGATATCTTCTTAATGTGTCCTACTGCCTAATCATGACTCCCTCTTTTCAGGTCATGGCCCACTTTGGAGAAGCGCCGCCTCTAGATGAGGACACACGGTCGTGCGTTTCCTCGGACTACATGCTGGTAAGATCAGATGATGAGATTAACGGCCTACAGGTCATTTTCGGAAACAGCGATTCCGAGAGTGAGGGATTCGCAGCCCCAGAAGTCGACATAGTCAGCGACTCTGACGACGAAGAAGAGGACCTCGAAGAAGACCCAATAGGGGAAGATTCCGAGGAGGACCCGATAGAAAAAAATCCTGGAGAGGAAAGCCTTGGGGAGAATCCAGTGGAAGAAAATCCTATGGAAGAGGATCCAGCAGAAGAAGATCACGTAGAATCAGACCTCGATGAAGAAGCTCCCGCCGAGGAAGAAGAACCAGAAGAAGAAGACCCTATAGCAGAAGAACCTCCAGTGGCGATCCCTGCGAGGCGACGTGAGAATGGATGCCCCTATCTGAGCGCGCGAGCCTACCGTAACCTGCTGAACCTCCACAACCGCGACTGACGTGATTGAGCTTTCGTCTCCTCTAGCCAGATAAAATCTATGTATAGTGTAGGGCTATCTTTTATTCGTCGTGGATGCCTTGTTCGGACTTTTCTGAAATAAAATAAATTTGCTGAGTTCGCTAATCTTTTGATTTTTGGTTCACATGATGCTTGACTGTTTCTCCTATATATTTATTTTCCTCCGGAGATCCCTGGCTGTCCACCCCTGCACCTTGTGCTGTTTTGACCCTCGCTTAGATTAAAAAGTACCGCACCCCGATCTTTTGAATGGGCCACCCTTCATCCTTCATATGTGCCTCGTTTGAGATCCTTCTGGAGGAGAAATTGATAGTGAAATTTCCGAGTTCGCTAACCCTTCAGATTTTGATTCGCATGGTGTATCGACCGTTTTCCTTCCCATACATCTCTTCCCCTCCTGAGGTTCATTAATGTTCACCAAACACCCTGTGCTGAACCGACCCCAGTCTCTTCGACCTTCAGTTTAAAGTGTCACACTCTGACCTGTTGAGTAAGCCATACTCTATCAAAATCCCTACCCTGGTTAGCCCCTATACATCTTTGTGCTATCTCCTATTACCCTAGCTATATTTAGGGGTATCGTTATTCGAAAATGTAGTTTTCATTATCTGGTAATTATTGAAAAAGTGCGTTTCATTGGCTATTTCCGCTTTATGCATTCTAAGTACTTTACTATTCTTCCCATTTTTCGATAACGCAACCATATGTTGCAATATCTTATGCTATGTTTCTTATTTTCACCATGTGAGTTTTCTAAGTCGTCTTGAAATTGTTTGATCAATACATTTATTCTAAAACACCTTGGCCTATTGGCAAACCCTCCACTATTGTTTGTTATTGCTATTTTATTTTCTGATATTGTGCATATAATCTATCATTATAGGCGGTCATGCCTTGTGTTTACTTAGGCCCATTCTTTTCGTTGCGTTATTTCTCATACTTGTATAGACCTTAGACTTTTATCTAGCTACTTTTAAATAAATCGCTATATGCTAGTACTTGAGTTGGTGGCCTCTTTGCATATATTTAGGACTTTGATTTTATCTAGCATATCTCGAATGTTATTGTCCGTTATTACTATTTTTATTCTCTGGTACATATAGTTGGCCCTTATAGTGGCTCTGCCTTATACTTACTTGGACCTTCGATTTTTCTTTTTACTGCTTTAAGTAAAACACTATATGTGAGTGTTCGAGGTCATAGCTTTTCGCATGTTATTTTTATAGCTTATCGCTTGTGTTAAATTTCGAGGACGAAATTTTTGTAAGGATGGTATGATGTAATACCCAGTTCCTTTATACACCAATACCTGTATTTTTATAAAAAGGGTACTTACAAATTTATTTATTTATATCTATAAATTATTTTATATATTTTAAACTCCCAATCCATTTTATTTTCTATCTCTCCTTTCACAAACCCTAGCCCCATCTTCAATTTTTTGCTTTTCCTATTTACCCTCAAAGCCCGGCCCAAACCAATATATTAATTAAACAAACTCCCTTCTTCCACCGGCCCACTCCCTTCTTCCCATACGAATTAAACACCAAATTCCCTCCTCAGCCCAACATAAATATAATTTAATTAAAACCTTAAATCTATTTCCCCGGCCCAAACCCACCTAGCCCGTGCCCCAGCTCCCAAGCCCACATCCGCACGACCCGACCCGACCCGTTTGCCCCTCCTTCCCCACAAAACTTTCCCGCTCCTTTTGCCTTCTTCCTCCGCGCGTCCCCACGTCGCTCCCCACGTCGTCGACGCGCCGCCTTCATCGCGACCATGACTCACGTTCGCGCGCACGCCCGCGACCCCGTTTCCATCCCGCTCATCTCTTCTCGTCTCTCTAACTCTCGTTCCCACTCCTCTCCACCTCTCCCTCCTCTCTCCCTCTTCCTCCCATCACCCCGCTCACCTCACCAACGACGACGACGACAACCTTCTCGCGCTTCTCCCCACTTCTCTCCCCCTTTCCCCACGAGAACCCCAAGCTCCCCCGCGCCACCAAACCGAGCCCCTCGCCAGCATACCCACTGCATCCTCATCCTCACCTCCACCACCCTCGTCACTGCAACCCCGAGCTCTCTCTCTCTCTCTCTCTCCTCCTTCCCCTCGCTCTCGTTCTCCCCCTCAACACTCTCCTCACCATTCTAGCCTCCGCAGACCCCCCTGCACACCCACGCCGAGCTCACTGCACCCGAGCTCGAGCCCCTGCACCCTCTCACTGGCGAGCCCCCACTGCACCTCGTCGACTCCCCCGCACCCTCCTCGTCATCAGCATCATTACCGTCACCTCCAAGCCCAAGCCCCACTGCCCCCTCTCTCTCTACAAAACTATAGCTAAACCCACACTACGAGCTTGGACCCCGCTGCTGCCATTCGCCGGAGCGACACCGTCGACCATCGTCGACCCCAGCGCACTCGCAGAGATCCACAGCACCACTCTCCGCCCCCGGTGATCGCGAGACATCTCCGGACAACTCCGACGACGAAACCGAATCGCGAGCCGAGGCCGTGAACCCTAACCGCGCCGTTCTTCACGCTTTCGTGTCGTTGCCGCTACCGTGCATCGCCAAGGCGTCTCCAGGCAAGTACCCTACTTGCTACATGCTATATTATTTCCGTTATAATTCAAAACCGTATTAATTCCATATTTGCGATTCATGAAAACTTAATTGACATAACTGTTTGATGCAAGATCTCAATGAAAACCTTCATCTAAATTGACGGAACTTAATTGCATTTTCTGTACCGTATGGCTATGAGCAGTGTGTAGAAATTTTACTGGAAAATACATTTGTTAATGGCTCAAACGAACACCCCCAATTACACCCGTAAAAACTGGGAATTTCCCTCACCTGAAACTGGTTTAAATCACAATTAATTGTATCCATATTGAAATGAGGCGTTCGAGGGCTCAAATCGAAGCCGACTCGACGAGCTATAACCCTATGAAAGTTTTTAATTGTTTCTATACTTATATTATGACGAGAATTGATTCGGAGAGCGGCTCTGGACTGCAGTCCAGAGCAGCTCTGGTTGTTGTTTTCTGTCTCGTAATGTTTACTACCTTGCCGCCGAATCTGTATGTTGCGGAACCCTACATTTTATTGAAGATAAAACTGTTATCTAAATAACTCAAGTGATTTCACCCCCTTTTCATCGTCGTTTACTATTTAAACTGCAATTTAAAGGAACGGGACGTATAGCAGTCCCAAACAGAACCAGAACTGATACCCTAGTGTTGAACAATGTATAACTTCTGACGTAGAGATGCGATTGAGAATCCGTCTGGTGAGTTAGAAACCTCATTGAAAACCCTAAATTTCATTCAACTGTAACGTCGCTAAATTCTGATCCCAACTGGGATTAAAATGCGTTACGAAACGGACTTCCGATTCTGAAACCGGATTTCCAGCAGTGGACGCTTAAAATGAAATGGCCATATCTAGTGATCCTGAAACCCGATTGACGTGAAACCAAATTTTCTGGATAGATAATCAAACATACTACTTAACCCCTGTTCTTTGTTTTGCTAAATTTGGCATATATGATTTATGATAAATTATGCAAGTGGTAGGACATCGACTTATGAAATCCTAATCATACCTGAACTATCGTATTCGCATCACACTACATATATATTATTGCATTGGTAACCTAGTGATCATGTGCATTACCCAGTGTTAGGTTTTAACGTCTGATTGTGGCAAGTACGTTAGTGTTTAAGCATGAATGGATAAGTGAAAGTGACACATATTTGTACACAATCAGTGTACCCTATTGATTTATTGCATTGTCGACATCTGTGGGACGCGTATAAGTGTGACTATAATGGGAATGGGACAATTATGGAAGCACTTGTATGAGTGTCACAGGTAAGGCACCAGACACTGTCCATTTATCTTGGGTATCAGTCGGGACATGCTTGATGGGGATCCTGTCTCCAGTTCTCGCACAGACTTGTCATGGACCGACCGGTATTTGAGGTTATGGTAGGCGTTTGATGTAGACCACGGGGTGTGGGGTAGTTTGAGTGTGAGTTCAACAGAATCTCGGGAGTCCCATGCCGGCATATATGGAGATATATGGAGATTTACAGGGATATCACTGATTATTACCGTGCGTTTATAGGGCCCGTGGTCCCTTGCCCTTGGGTCCTGCCCTTGGGTGGGGGATACCCACGAGTGGTTGACTCTCACACTTGGACCGACGATAGGCTTAGCGGCCTGTACAGTGAGACTTAGAGACTGATAGGGTTAGCGACATTGACATACATTGCTTACTGAATCGACACACCCGACATATTATTCTACTGCTTTACTGTTTACCTACTCTATTAGACACCCACTTTGGCTACTGCATGTGCACATCTTTACTCTCATGATTTACTGTTACATTTCATTATTATTACACGAGTTACTATTTGCACCCACATATATATTTTGCTATCGTGTCGCTCTGACGACCTGAGTATGCATGCTCAGAGTGAGAAGTGGGTCTAGCTTGGACCTGGACCAGACGTACATCACGGACATCTTGATCAGCTATCCAGAGCTATACTCTTTTGATCTCCATCAGATTAGTTCTTTGTATTTGTGTTGTTTCAGTTACTGCATCTCTCATTACCTGTGCATTGTTTACTGATTACCACGTAAAGCTAGAAGCCGAAGTGTGACTACGGAGGGATATTACCTCGACCGTAGAAGCATGGCTGGCCTTGTCAACCCCTCGTATTTCCGTATTTTGGGAAGCGGGGCGTGACAATCATTTTGGGCGGTTGCTTCCCCGGCGCTCCCCCTACTTCAGCTGTTGATGTACTCCATCTGGAGGGCATCGCCGAGGCTCTACAACCCCTTGTCCGAACAGCTGAAAGACGAGGCCGTCGGCAAGATAAGGTCCCTAAGACGCTTCGGCCCGATCTCTACGAGTCGGCTAAACCGCTCGGAGGTGCTCGTCCTTGAGTGCTACCAATTGAGGCTCGATGCCGACGCTTGCAGAGGGCATCGAAGGCAGAAGTTAGATGCTGCGAGGGCTCGGTTGGCGGAAATATCGTCAGAGTACCACGAGCAGTGTTCTCTACACCCCATTCCCCCGCTATTGTAAATTAATTTTTTTTTCTGATGTACGGCTGAGGAGCCCACATTACCTTTTGAATGAATAAGATTCTTTTTCTTTTCTGCAATGCTTTATTGATCCCTTTTATTATATGAATGAAAAGATCTCAAAAAAGGTGTACATTGCTTTGGAAAGAAAATACATGCTAGTAGATGTTCTTATTCGTGCAGCTTGAGCCCCTCGGATGTCTGTTGGCATCTATGCCCGGCATAGGGTACCGAGCTTCGTTGGTGCCAGACGTATCCTCCGCTGACACGGCCATGATTTGGCCGATGGTCAGCTCGGCGGGAGGGGTGTTCCTGCAAAAAATTTTGGCCAAGAGCTTCTTGTTCTCTTACAAAAAAGGGGGGAGAATCCTGAAAAAATAGGCATCACGTGTAAAACACATGGGCGCTCATATGCAAAGTATATAAGCGTTGAACATAAATAACCAAGGGCCAAACATGCTTCACGTGTTACACACGTGAGCGTTCTGAACATACACATGCTAAAACCCACACTAGGGGTCACGTGTTAAACACGTGAGTGCTTTTGCCAATCACATGCAAAGCATGTGAGCACCCTAATTTAAAATGTTCCTATCAAATTCTAGAATTAAATTCTATTTGGGAAATATTTTCTTAATCTTCCTTAAACTAGAAAAATCTTCTCTGTTAAACAGAGGACCCTTGGATCAAAAATCCAGCGTTGATCATTTCATAGAAGAAAAATCTATCATAACAAAATATTTTCCTAATCTTATAACAAGAATAAAATTCTTTGTTAATAAGATATCCATATTAAGAAAATACATTTCTGATCTTGTTAAACTAAAAAGATATGACAGAATAAAATTCTAATCTTGTTAAAACTAACAAAATATTCATAATCTTGTTAACAAACAAGAAATCCTCTCTGTTAAGCAGAGAGCCTTTGGATTAAAAATCCAATGGTGAATAAAATTCACCAATTGATCTAAAAGATCATGGAATCAATCATGATCTCTCTATGAGGGATTTTCTTAACAAATTGATTCTTTTTCTTCTCATATAAATAGGAGCAAAGAGAAGAGGAAAAAGGAGAGCGACAGAGGGAGAGGGGAAGAAAAATAGAGAGAGAATTTAATTCTCTAAAGAAGGGGAACCCCTCCCAAAAGCTCCCAGAAAAAAGAGAATTTAATTCTCAAACCAAGAGTTTAACTCTTCTCAAAGAACTTAGTTCTTTCTCTGGTTAAGAACTGCAGAAGCAATCTCCCCACAAGTTGAGAATTTAATTCTCATTGGGGAGATTATGTCATGCAGATTCAAAATCTAGGGGAAAGAACTGAATCCAAAAGAGTTTAACTCTTACAAAACATATAGGAATTTAATTCCTCTGGAACTAGGGTTTAACCCTTTAAAAAGAATTTAATCCTTATAAAGAACAAAAGGAGAACTTGATCTCTCGGAACCATAGAAGAACAGCCTGATGATTCATTAGCATTCAAACGCTACATAAAAGCTCACGTGATCCCACGTGAGCACCTTTGAGGAACAAAGAAGGAAAGAATGAGATCTAGTCACGTGACCCCACGTGACCCCTGAGAAGCGTTCAACACTTATAAAAGAAAAAAGGGAATAAACCCTATTTTAGGAGCGCCTCACGTGGCCCCACGTGACCCCAAGCAGTGCTTAACCTTTATAAAGCAGAAAATGGAATAAATCAAAGGGCAGTTTCCATTCTTGGGGCGCCTCACGTGATCCCACGTGACCCAATTGTGCTTAGGATTCAGAAAAGAAACAAGGGAATAAACCCAAAAGAGCAACACCAACTTCAAGCGTCTCACGTGACCCCACGTAAGCGCATCAAATTCTTAGTGTTTAACACTACTTTAAGCGTCTCACGTGACCCCACGTGAGCGCATCAAATTCTTAGTGTTTAACACTACTTCAAGTGCCTCACGTGACCCCACGTGAGCGCATCAAATTCTTAGTGTTTAACACTATTTCAAGCACCTCACATGGGAGCACGTGAGCGCTGATCATACACTAGTGTTTAACACTATGAGATGCAACATTAGCCCAAATTAACCAAGTCTCTGAAGCCAAAACCTTTTTTTGGTCATCAATCAGCCGATCCCCCATTATACTCAGGTTTTCTTAAAATTGATCCGAGTCTCAGAAATAGCTAATGAACTCCTGGCATCTAAGATGATGTTCATACCCACCATGATCTTTCCCCTCGATCTGGAATTTGGTTCAAGGGTACATCTCTCCACACCTCCGATACATGTCGTTGTAATTCTTCAACGTCTTAAGAGAGGTGGAGGGTCCCAATAACCAATAACTTTTGGCGCACCACCGAACAAGCTTTTCAAAAAAGGGAGTAAATTTAAAACACATCTCAATTTGGGGGCGCCTCACGTGACCTCACGTGATCCCTTGATAGTGCTTAGCACTCAGAAAAAGAAAAGGAGAATAAAGCAAAGGCAATTTTCATTCTTCAGAGTGCCTCACGTGATCTCACGTGACCCAATAGTGCTTAGCACTCAGAAAAGGAAAAGGGGAATAAACCCAAGATAGCTCCCATTTTGGGGGCACCTCACGTGTTCCCACGTGACCCCCCAACAGGGAGAAAATTCCAAAGACAGCGCTCGCATTTTGAAGGCACCTCACGTGTCTACACGTGACTGTTTGATGAACCAAGTGCTTAGCACTTATAAATGAAAGAGAAATAAAATCCAGAGAACAGTTCTCACCTCGGGCGCCTGTTCAGTTGATAAAACTGCACATTTGTATTACATTTTTCCTACTATTTTCATATTAAAAAAGGACTTTATTATAATATATTATACATATGAGGGTTTATGTGTAAAAACACCATTTTCCATGTGTTAATATATTTTAATTAGTATTTGGTAGAAAAATGTATGCAAATAAATTTCATTGACCAAATCCTAGTAGAACTAAGTCTACTAAATATTATTTGAGATTATTGTGCAGAATTTTCCAACTTGTTATGCAGAATTTATCAAACAAATCAAGTTGTTGAAGAAAACTTGCCAAATTAAGAAGCAAAACTTGGAGACCAAGTCTGGAAGCAACCAAAAGAAGATTTCTGAATTCTGAATGTACCAAGGATTGCCAAATGTCACAAGGAAAGAGCACCCAAAAGTTGATGAAGAGATCCTCACCGTTGGCCGCGGAACCGCGGCTAAACCCCCCTGTTCGCCGCGGATCCGCGGCAATCTAGAGAGATCTTTTGCTAAAATTTTGGGAGATCAATCACTGCTGAATTTTACCAAGTTTCCAACCTAAAGATTCTGGCTTTTCACTATAAAAGGGCACCGAGAGCCTCTTGGAAAAGTTATCAAGCCGAAGAGATCACGAAGTCCAAGACGGCTCACGCATCCAGGCTGATCATCAACTGTTCATCTACCTCCTTCGGAAGAGTTCGAGAAGCAAACCATGTTTTTGTAATCATTTTCTAAGGAATAAAGTGTAGATTGTTCAAGTTGATTAATAAAGGTAGTTATTTTATTTAATTCTTTTGCATTTTACATTATGTTTTCCCTCTCTGTCTTTTCATCTTCTTCTCCCAATATGCGCGAGTAATTCTCCGCTTGTTAGGGTTCGTAGGATTAGAGTAGGCTAATGGACGATGAACATCTCTAAACCCATTTTACGTCCTATAAAGTTTATAAACTTTATCAAAAGAATCATTAACATCCTAATCGGGCGCGCTAACAATTCTTTGTTAGTTCCGACCGCGATTAGAGATTAGATTAATGATTGTTTTGGTAAATGCTAGATATGAACGGAGTTCCGTGTCGAGATAAGGGTTAAGAGTGGGATTCCTTTTCCCTCAAGAAACCCTAATCTACACGCATCACCGTCGTTCTAGTTATAAATCTATTAAAGGATAAAAAGGGTAACTTTTAATTAATCGTCCATGACTACTAAATCGTAACGAACCCTACAAGCCCTTCTATTATATTATCTACATCTCTAAAATAATCTAGATCTATATATTTGCATTCTTGCTTAAAGTAGATCTAGAAACTTTTCACAAAATTCTTTATTCCTCCTCTCTTTTTCAACACATCTAAAGTAAGAGTAAAACATTCAACGTTTCCCTGAGGACGACCCGTACTCATCTCGGTCTAGCTACACGCGACACCGTTATTGATTGCGGTTAAACTACAAACACTCTCTTTCTCACTCCAATCAAATGGCGCCGTTGCCGGGGAAACATGCCTAATTTTTTATTCTTGCTATTTGTGTTGAATTCTTAGACGATTCATATCATTATTAAAACAAAACAGCAAATTGCATATTTAACGATTTGTGTGTGAATTTTGCGAGGGAATATGGAGTCACGGACTTGAGGAAACAGAAGATCTAGGGTTTCACACTTCTCTGATGTCTTTCTTTACTCCTCTCTCCTCTCAAATCCAATAAAATCTATTTTCTGCAGGATTCTTTGCAAAATATCGCCGCTCAAAAATCTTTTTGCAAAGTTTTGTTTTGCGGTTTGTTTTTGCATATTTTAATACGGATTTTTAAGGGGCAAAGACCAAATCAAGATTAGGTGGGGATTTCATCACCCTTCCTAAGCCCCACAAATCACAAACTGAGCATCTGCATCAACCCTACATTAATTTAAAAAATATCTAGACCAGACTCTAAGGACTGTCGCGCTCAATAAGGACAGAGGAAGGTCGTGGGTAATCTATCGCTTATCCGCATTACTTTTGTAGTGCCTAGGCAAGTGTGTCAAAGACTAGTGGTTTTTAATTAGGCCCACTACTGTGGTTCCTTCCCACTTACCTGGCACTTACCTGGCTACAAGGGTAGTACGGAGGCGGTAGAGGATTGATCCTGCGGCTTGTCCTTTGGAAATCTAGGAGCGGTCTAGAGACTGGACCTAGGTAACCATAGTTTTAGGGTTGTTTGTGCATTTTTGTGTGATTTGTCTAAATCCGTCATTTTTCAAAACAAACCAATTATTTTCTCTCCTTTTTACCCCTTCCCCCTTCTTCTCTTCTTATAATGGGTGACCTAAACAGAAGAACACTTGCCGAGTTTTGCTGTCCACAACCAGATATCTTTTGTTTTCGTAATCCCTTCGGTATACCGTCCGGCTCTTCCATGTCCTTAAGAGATCATATAGAACAAGCAGGAAGAAACAGTTGGCTACCTCAGTCTAGGTCTTATCAACCGTATCCTAATCCTACACCTGTTTCAGTTCATACCCAAAGTGAGGAAGCCCCTAGACGAATGTCCATTGCCGAGCACATAGCTAGGTCTAGAGGCCAAAGTTTCAACCCGGACCAATATCAACCATCACCACCACTGTCCGGAGAAGAGTTTGATATGCGGTTTGTGGCATATAAGATGTCTGTTGAAAATAGCCAGCCAACCAACCCATATCAATATTCTTCTTATTATAATATTGATCCTACTCCTACCCAAGTTCCGCAACCATTCTATTCCTATCAATCCAATCCGACTTTTCCACCTACTTTAGACAGTTCTTCTAATCGGTCATTTGGGAGTTTTAATTATCCACAGGAATTTCAATCTTATACTGAAACCTCTTATCAGCCCAAGACTAGTCTGGAGCAGACATTAGAAAAATTTATGGAACTGTCAAACCAAATTATGAAGGATTTGGGTAGTAAGACAGAACTGTACACCCTTCCAAATCAAACCTCCCCATTCCAAACTGAAATCCACAACTCCAGTTTCATAGATTCATCAAGTACAATGTCTGATAAGTTGTGTGACTTTGTAGTGTTTGATTTACCCAACTGTGAAGGGTCCATTTCAAGTGAAACCATACCCAACCCTTGTGATCTCTACACCTCCACTCTTGAACCAAAACTGATTGAAAACCATACTTTTGATGAGGAGTTTGAGAATTTTAACCTTCACTTGAATGAGGTGATTGACGTTGGGGATATTTTGATTGATGAACCCGAATTTTTGGATGATTTTGGCCCACCAATTCATCAAATCCTTTTACTTCCTTGTGGTCATCATCTTGAGCCTTTAATTCTTCCTGAATCCCAAATATGTCTTGAAGTTGATGATAATGGTATACCCGAAGATCAGACCGAAATACAGCCTCCATCTTCCACATCTGGTTCAGCAACACTCGACATACCAATTTGCTTACCCATTTCACCTTCTACTTTCTCCGATTCTTCTTCTGTTCCTATAGTTTCAGTGAGTTTTGATAAATCACAATCCGTTAATTCAAGTTCAAAAATACCAGAAATTCAACTTGATTTGGATATTTTTGAAAATGAGGTAGATGAGTTTTTCGAGTCCTCTACCTCAATAATTTTTGAATCAAGTAGGATAAATTCTGGCACAAAACTCGTTGACAGCAAAATATTCAATCACACCATTGATAAAAGTTTTGAAGAACTTTTTGCTGACGAACTTGAATTTTTAAACAATACGGATTTTGTGATTAATCAATCTCCACCTATAGAGGTTGAACCGTCACCATTCCTTCTTCCTAATCATTCACCTTCCTCATTCTTTCTTTTCTCTAATTTCAAACCCTTTCCAGACCACCTCTTATCCCTTCCCCACTTTTTCTTGAGTCGATACAACACATTCTTCCACCAATCTATACGATATACTGATAAAATCTTTGAATGGTTGGTATTAACTTTTGGTCTTTGTAAAGTCTTACTTTGACCAAATGACTCACCCCCTCTTAAAATGCTTCGTATTGTATAACTCATGTTTGAGGGGGGGTATATTTTTGGCTCTTGAACATAACTTTTGTTCTCAAATTTGTGAGCCAAAAATAAGTTTGGGGGAACATTTTCACTTTCATATATTCTTGCCCCCATTAATAATGTCCTTCCAAGCTTACAGGTTTTTGTGATCCAGCAGATAGCAACAGTGAGGACACTGTTGAAAACAAGTTTAGGGGAGATTTGTGCTTATTTACATATCAATTTGCATCATATTTTGCATAAGCACAACATTTTCAAAAAATTTTAAATTTTTTTTTCTTTTATAACAAAAGAGTAGAAAGTGAAAAATTACATCCAAAAGATAGGAATAGTTTAAGAAAACCAAGAAAATTAGAAGTTTTCTTAAACGAACTAGTAATAAGTAGTTATGAGCTGTTGTCCCAAGGGTTAGTAAAATGAAGGAAGTCACTAATCTGAGGATAAAAATAAGTCTGAAAAATAGTTTCTATTCTGGAAGCCAAACATTTGAATGTTGATACCCTACTATATGCACTTACACACGTCTTGAAACTCGGGATAGTAGAGAATACCTTGAAATGCTCTTGCCTAAAAGCCAAAGTATGAAGGAAATGAAGAAAAAATGAAGAAAATATAAAAATGGTGAAAAGAAAAAAATGAACACTGGTTTTGTTATCGCCAAGGCAGCAATAAAAAATATAGCGATGGTGCCTCTTCACCTAGTGCCCTAAGGCCAACTGGTCTGGGAGTCACTGCTAAGCCTTAGGTGGTGTAAGACGAGGAAAATATTATCACCTAATCAGCAAGCACATAAGTAATCGGTCGGTTAGTACCTTAAGAAGTATTAACGGTCGCATGAAAATGTGTGAGCAAATCTTTAATATTCATTAAATTAAAAAGTACTAAGGTAGATGGACAAGAGTATGATAGCTTGAATTGAATTCTCCGAGTGTAGGAATGTCCATTTCACACACGTGGGGTTATATGATCAATGTTTGGATGAAAGGTAGGAATGAAGAATAAAGACGATGTTTTATTGAGGGATGATGTGATTTTTTCATGACTATTAAGATAGGGCTCATGACAACTGAAAAGCTAATATAGTTGGAAACTCTTCTTTTCAAGGCCTTTCTTTTATGGTTCTTATCTTTATATGTAAATTTCACCATCTCTCTTTTGTTATTGGATTTTGTGGGTGTAATCCGCTGAAAACCCTCAGGAGACAACACTCCTAATAGGGACACCTAGAGGTTTAACGGCTTGTTGCACGTGCTCAGTGCAATCGTGTCTGCCTACGAAAGTGTGCTTAGTTTTCTCCTTTCTTTTTCTCCTCTTAAATAAACTAGTTTGCTCGGGACGATCAAAGATAAATTTGGGGGTATTTGTTCAGTTGATAAAACTGCACATTTGTATTACATTTTTCCTACTATTTTCATATTAAAAAAGGACTTTATTATAATATATTATACATATGAGGGTTTATGTGTAAAAACACCATTTTCCATGTGTTAATATATTTTAATTAGTATTTGGTAGAAAAATGTATGCAAATAAATTTCATTGACCAAATCCTAGTAGAACTAAGTCTACTAAATATTATTTGAGATTATTGTGCAGAATTTTCAAAGTTGTTATGCAGAATTTATCAAACAAATCAAGTTGTTGAAGAAAACTTGCCAAATTAAGAAGCAAAACTTGGAGACTAAGTCTGGAAGCAACCAAAAGAAGATTTCTGAATTCTGAATGTACCAAGGATTGCCAAATGTCACAAGGAAAGAGCACCCAAAAGTTGATGAAGAGATCCTCACCATTGGCCGCGGAACCGCGGCCAAACCCCCCTGTTGGCCGCGGATCCGCGGCAATCTAGAGAGATCTTTTGCTAAAATTTTGGGAGATCAATCACTGCTGAATTTTACCAAGTTTCCAACCTAAAGATTCTGGCTTTTCACTATAAAAGGGCACCGAGAGCCTCTTGGAAAAGTTATCAAGCCGAAGAGATCACGAAGTCCAAGACGGCTCACTCATCCAGGCTGATCATCAACTGTTCATCTACCTCCTTCGGAAGAGTTCGAGAAGCAAACCAAGTTTTTGTAATCATTTTCTAAGGAATAAAGTGTAGATTGTTCAAGTTGATTAATAAAGGTAGTTATTTTATTTAATTCTTTTGCATTTTACATTATGTTTTCCCTCTCTGTCTTTTCATCTTCTTCTCCCAACATGCGCGAGTAATTCTCCGCTTGTTAGGGTTCGTAGGATTAGGGTAGGCTAATGGACGATGAACATCTCTAAACCCTTTTTACGTCCTATAAAGTTTATAAACTTTATCAAAAGAATCATTAACATCCTAATCGGGCGCGCTAACAATTCTTTGTTAGTTCCGACCGCGATTAGAGATTAGATTAATAATTGTTTTGGTAAAGGCTAGATATGAACGGAGTTCCGTGTCGAGATAAGGGTTAAGAGTGGGATTCCTTTTCCCTCAAGAAACCCTAATCTACACGCATCACCGTCGTTCTAGTTATAAATCTATTAAAGGATAAAAAGGGTAACTTTTAATTAATCGTCCATGTCTACTAAATCGTAACGAACCCTACAAGCCCTTCTATTATATTATCTACATCTCTAAAATAATCTAGATCTATATATTTGCATTCTTGCTTAAAGTAGATCTAGAAACTTTTCACAAAATTCTTTATTCCTCCTCTCTTTTTCAACACATCTAAAGTAAGAGTAAAACATTCAACGTTTCCCTGAGGACGACCCGTACTCATCTCGGTCTAGCTACACGTGACACTGTTATTGATTGCGGTTAAACTACAAACACTCTCTTTCTCACTCCAATCAGCGCCTCACGTGCTCACACGTGAGCCAAGTGCTCAGCACTTTTATATATATATGAGGGAATAAACTCAAGGAACAATGCACACTTTGGGGCCCCTCACGTGTTCACATATGAGCTCCTCAAAAGTCCAGTATTTAACACTGATTCAGTGCCTAGCACTATGGGATGATTAAGGGAAATCAATCTTAGCTCAAATTAGCTAAGTCTTCCTAAACCAAGACCCTTTTTGTCACCAATCCACTGAGCCCCCATGTTCAAGTCTCCCCAAACTAATCCTAGTCCCAAAGTTGACTAGTGTTCTCCTAACAGATGACATCTAAACTGATGTTCATCCTATTCCCTAAATCGGGATATTGGTTCAAGGGTACATCTCTTCATACCTCTGATACATGTCGTTGTAATCCTTCAAAGTCTTCAGAGAGATGGAGGGTCCCAATAACCAATAACTTTTGGTGCATCCCCAAACGATTGAACCAAAACCACACAGACTATGACGTCTTTAAACTGGACTATGATGCCCTTAAACTTTACGGACTGTGAGGTCCTTAAACTCATGGACTACGATGTCCTTAAACTTTACAGACTATGATGTCTCTAAACTACCATGGACTGTGGGGTCCTTAAACTCCTAGACTATGATGTCTTTAAACTTTACAGACTATGACGTCTTTAAACTATGGACTATGATGTCCTTAAACTCCATGGACTATGATGTCCTTAAACTTATGGACCGCAAAGTCTCTAAACTAAAACAATAGAGCCCAAATGCTCTTTTGTTGGATCTAAATGATCATGTTAAGTAGATCTTAGTCTAAAATTAGACTAACGTATTCTTAACAAACTGTTAAGTAGATCTTAGTTTAAAATTAGACTAACGTATCCTTAACAAACGTTTAAGTTGATCTTAATCTCAAATGAGATTAACAATCCTTAAACCCAAACCAAAACCTAAATCTAAGAAAATACGGATTTGGACTAATCCACGCCCTACGGGCGACAACATAAATTAGTCTCCGTATACAATCCACGGGCAACCAAAAAAGAAAACAAACACACACGACACGAAGTGACCATCTGGAGAAGGAGAAAGTTGTTTCCGCGATGCGGTAGCGTAATTAACTGCAGGGGCTTGCGTCTGCAGGGGAGAGCATCCCCATAATCAAAAAACCCCTCAAATGAGAGGGAATCTGACGAAGTCTGCTACAATAGCCGCATCCATCTAAACCTTCGATACACGATGCCATAAATCAACTTGGCATCTCGGAGAGGTGGACGGATAAAACCAAATAGCATCTGCCCCCAAATTCAGGCAAGACATCAGTCTTCCCGGTCTTTCGGCGGAGAACAGATTCTGGCACGCCAAGTGGGACCTCTTCCTCTTTCCACTCCACACTTCGTGTGTCGTATTTTTCCCGCGATCAGATAATTGCGGTGTATATGTTTGTGGTTGCCCTTTGGTGATGGGATACTGAAGCCAGCATTTCGTCTTTATGAAGAATAGCGTTTGCTTCTACCCTAGCAACTCAGGCTTTATCATATATGGTGGAGTCAAATATGGGTCACTTGCAGCCTCAAATCTCTGCAATCCGGCTCTTCAAGAAATCAACGGGCTTCTCTTTGGGTCGATGCTCCCACTTCCCACCCTCGGTGCCTCAACGCCGATGGAGAAAGCCCAGAGGAAGTCTGTCTTCCACAGGCTGGTTCCCCAAGCTGCAACTTTGCCGACGGAATCAGTCCTCAAACAACTGGCACCTGCCAAGGACCAAGGTCGACGCAGAGGGGTAGAATATTCAAGCTCCTAAGGGAAATAGGGGGCAGGCTCGGCAAAATCCTGAGGCTAATCAAATCCTGGCCGTAAGAAATGGTCGATGTCGATATCGGCATCATACAAAATGAGCTGGGGGCAGTTCTCCGTATGGTCCTGTTTCAACCCCAGTGGTGAATGTTGTTCCAACCGGGAACAGTTTCAAATTGTTGCGAAGGGTCACACAAAATTCTCCTACCACAATATTGAAGAAATCTTCGCAGCCCATGGAGATCCCACGAGGGCAGAAACCAGTTCGCTCCCTAAAGCAACTTTCCTCATCTATATATAAAGTGCGGAAGCAAGTGAAGGTCTCTGTCGTTAACCGTGGCTCTTCCTCTAGACGTCAGCCAAATTCTGATAAATACTCTTTCAAATACAAGGGGACTCATCCCAAGACGGATCCTGATACAGCGGTTCCTCCCAAAACCAAAGCGGCCTTTCACAAAAAAAGGAGGCCCAATAAAGCTCAAGTGCCCTAAACAAAATCCAAAGGCCAAAAACTCCAAACACCCCAAGCCTGGGGGTATGGTAGTTCACATAGTCTATGTGATGAATTCCAAAGACGAAGTTCGAGATTCTACTAGCACCAACCTCAAACTCGGTCCTTAACAAAAGTTCAACTGCAACGTGAAAAGCTGCAGGAGATGCTTGCTCAGGCGGCACCACTCGCTAATCCATCGTCTAAGGCAAATTCCGAAGACGCACATGGAGAAGGAATAGAGAAGGAGTCGGATATTGATTTCCTAAAGCGCGCTCTGAAAAAGGGAGATGCAGAAGCGGCAGAAATGTCCCAGATGGCCCTTCTGATTCAGAATATGGCTGGAATGATGGTTCAATTGGAACCACTGGCAGATGAACTGCTGGTAGTCGGTATTAAAGATAAGGATGACATTTCAAATTCTCTGCAAAGCTCATCAATGGCTGAGGAGGAAATGATTCTTAAAAGCAAAGTTGAACGAATATATCGCTCAGCAAATCGAAGCTCACTACGCCAGTGAAGCCGCAAATAGATCAATTAAGATTGGTCGACCGTATCCGACATGGCACAATCAAATACAGTACCCGCTAGAGTACACACTTCCAACGTGCCACATGTACAAAGGAATTGAGAATTATCGCCGGCACATTACGCGATTTGAACCCATGTGCGGCAATACTGATATACTTCTCCTCTGATAGTTCATCGGCTGTCTGGAGGGCATTGCCTTCGAATGGTATGCGGAACTCCCGAATGACTCCATAAATACCTTCGACGAAATGGAGATGCCCTCCTGTCAGAGATTCGCTAGTGTGAATAAACGCACTACCGTGACGGCACTGGTCAACGAAAGGGTTAGACCGAATGAGACTTGGGTTCAATGTGTTACCCGATGGCAAAATCTCTGGTCAAATACAAGCAACGCATCGATGAAGTTGCAGCCATGGGAATGCTCATACCCACCCTTGACCCAAATTCAAAGGCGTCCTCGTATATAGCCCTCTTCAAGCCGACAGCCTTCCAAGAGCTCATGGATAAAATGACTCGATTGGATTAGCTGAGTCAAGACCCTTGATCATCTGATGAAGATGAATGAAAAGTGGAGGTAAGGTGGTATTTGTCGCCGACGCTCAATAAAAAATGAGCGACTTTGAAACAACCTGTCACCAAAATAGCGACAGCGTGGGTACTCGCTCCCCCCGAGGTATACACAGGGGGCATATTTCTCACTGGAGGAAGAATCTCTACGTGAGATGGTCCTTTCTTCTCAAAGAATAGAAAGGATATCAAGGGGCTTACAAACGAGATGGGCACGGATGAAAACCCGAAAGGGCGCCGTGAGTAAAAACAGCAGGACTACCGGCGATGTTTGTGAAAAGTCGAAAGGGCGCAGACTCGTAAAAAAAACGGTACGTCCAAAAGCAAAATGGGCACGAATGAAAACCCGAAAGGGCTCCGTGAGTGAAAACAGCAGGGCTACCGGCGAGTCTGTGAAAACCCGAAAGGGCGCAGACTCGTAAAAAGTTCATGCACACTGGCAAGATCCTCTCGACCTTGTAAGGAGAAAATACATGCATGAGATCCTTACGACTCACAAGAGAGCAACACACTTAGGGATCCCCACGATTCCTGAGGAGAAACGCACTTACGAGATCCTCACGGCTCGTAAGGAGAAACATCTTTATGAGACCCTTACGGCTCATGAAGTCAAAAGCCTTAGTCGACAGGATTCTAACCCTGTTTACTAAGACATCTTTGTTCGAATCGACAGAGGCAAATGATGATTCGCTCCTGGCAACATTCCAGTCACAGTGATACTGATGCTAATATTGGTATCGGATCTTGAGTCCCATACTCGAGAAGAAAAAAAAAGAAGGATACGTCCATAAGCAAGATGGACACGGATGAAAACCCGAAAGGCCTCCGTGAGTAAAAACAGCAGGACTACCGGCGAGTTTGTGAAAACCCGAAAGGGCGCAATCTCGTTAAAAGACACTTGCAAGGTCCTCTCGACCCTGTAAGGAGAAAATACCTGTGTGAGATCCTTACGACTCACAAGAGAGCAACACACTTAGGAATCCCCACGATTCCGAAGGAGAAAATACACTTACAAGATCCTCATGACTCATAAGGAGAATTCCTCTTTGAGACCCTCACGGCTCATAAGATTCAAAAGCCTTAAGCTATAGGGATTTGAACCGGTTCTCAAGCCGTCATACACCCCGATTTTGCCCTACAAGCGTTTCAATATTGACCCTTCTATGCAATCCATGGGCACGAATAAACATTTCCCTAACAAAGTCCCACCAGCGACTAGGGATATGCTCACACGGTGAACGACCCTTGTAAGTCCTCTCGACTTATAAGGAGAAAACACTCTTGTAATATTCTTACGACTTATAAGAGAACATATACTTAAGAATCCTCACGATTTTTAAGGAGAAAACGCACTTACGAGATCCTCACGACTCGTAGGGAGAAACACCTTTATGAGACCCTTACGACTCATGAAGTTAAAAGCCTTAGTTGACAGGATCCTAACCCTGATTGCTAAGCCACCTTTGTTCGAACCGACAAAGGCAAATGATGATTCGCTCCTGACAATATCTCAGTTGTAGCGATGCTGATGCCTAAATCAGTATCAGATCCCAAGTCTCGTACTCGCGGCAAAAGTCAGCGAGCCATAAATGCATATGAAATAGCCGAAATGATGGGGCAACTTGCAACAAAATCAGCAAGTAAAAATATATGCATACAAAATAGCCGAAATGATAGGGCAACTTGCAACAAAATCAGCAAGTAAAATATATGCATACAAAATAGCCGAAATGATTGGGCAACTCGCAATAAAAAGCAGCGAGTACAAAAGAAAAAATAGCCGAAATGATTGGGCACCGCGAAAAATAGCCGAAATGATTGGGCAATCGCGACTTTCGCGATCTAAAAAGCTGAAATGATAGAGCATCGCGGAAAGAAATATAAAAAATGGAAATGAAATGAAACCTTTTGCCCTACAGGTGAGATCACGTCGATCCCTGTATACAATTTAGGGGCACAAACAAAGAGGGAACCATATCATCCCACCAGGCTCATTTAGAAAGAGAGCCAAGTCTCGATGGCAATATCTGCAACCTAGATATCAACAATAGCGTTCCATCTCGTTACAGCAGACGCAACGTCAGCAAAGCAGAGCCATGGCAAAGTCCCTAGTTCTAAATCTCGACGGTTCATAGACAACCTCGAGACCACCTCGACATTCGTCTCATTACAGCAGACACAACGTCAGCAAAGCGGAGCCACGGCAAAGTCCCTAGTTCCAAATCTCGATGGTTCACAGAAAACCTCGAGACCACCTCGACATTCGTCTCATTACAGCAGACGCAACGTTAGCAAAGCGGAGCTACAGCAAAGACCCTAGTTCCAAATCTCGACGGTTCACAGAAAACCTCGAGACCACCTCGACATTTGTCTCGTTACAGCAGACGCAACTCAGCAAAGCGGAGCCATGGCAAAGTCCCTAGTTCCAAATCTCGACGGTTCACAGGCAACCTAGAGACCCCCTCGACATTCGTCTCGTTACAGAAGACGCAACGTCAGCAAAGTGGACCTACGGCAAAGTCCCTAGTTCCAAATCTCGACGGTTCACAGGTAACCTAGAGACCCCCTCGACATTCGTCTCGTTACAGCAGATGCAACGTCAGCAAAGCGGAGCCACAACAAAGTCCCTAATTCCAAATCTCGACGGTTCACAGGCAACCTAGAGACCACCTCGACATTCGTCTCGTTACAGCAGACGCAATGTCAGCAAAGCGGAGCCACGGCAAAGTCCCTAGTTCCAAATCTCGACGGTTCATAGGCAACCTAGAGACCACCTCGATATTCATCTCGTTACAGCAGACGCAACGTTAGCAAAGCGGAGCCACGACAAAGTCTCTAGTTCCAAATCTCTACGGTTCACAGACAACCTCGAGACCACATCGACATTCGTCTCGTTACAGCAGATGCAACGTCAGCAAAACGGAGCCATGGCAAAGTCCCTAGTTCCAAATCTCGACGGTTCACAGACAACATAGAGACCACCTCGACATTCGTCTCGTTACAGCAGACGCAACGTCAGCAAAGCGGAGCCACGGCAAAGTCCCTAGTTCTAAATCTCGACGGTTCGCAGGCAACCTAGAGACCACCTCGACATTCGTCTCGTTATAGCAGACGCAACGTCAGCAAAGCGGAGCCACGGCAAAGTCTCTAGTTCCAAATCTCGACGGTTCACAGACAACCTCGAGACCATTTCGACATTCGTCTCGTTACAGCAGATGCAACGTCAACAACTGACCCCAGGGTCAAAACAATGGAGCCATGGCAAAATCCCTAGTTCCAAGCCTCGACGCTTCACAGGCAACCTAGAGACAACCGTGACATTCGTCTTATTACAGTAGACGCAATGCTGGCAAACGAAGCAAAGGAAAATCCCTAACTTCAGGGTCTTGAAGGCAACTCAAATAAAACCTGAAAGACTATCGGAGATCATCCCATACCAGCGCGGAGTGGTTATGACTCATCGGGGCTCCCAAACTGAGCCTAAGCTCAAGTAAAAAGCGACATGGAATATCCCTAACGCTTGCTCTTTCGACGGTAATACTACCTAGAAGATTGCTTGAAGACGTCTTGTCCAGCTCCCAAAGGGATCAGAGACACGATAGTCGTGGGGCTACTCGAACAGCAAGATTGCATATCGAGGAGTAGGCCATCCAACGCGACGGTACGATGGACAAAACCCTAGTACCACAGACCCTAACGGACCTCTGTCGTAAAGAGTAGAGGTTAACTGTGACGTTAGGACATCTTTGTGAGAACTTCTCGATTCGTCTCGACTCGTAAAGAAATTAGTGTCCTTGCGAGAACTTCTCGATTCGTCTCGACTCGTAGGAAAAAACCTTAGGCAATGGGGATAAGGACCTGTTTCCTAAGCACTGGGGCCCTTCAAGTCGGTCCAAGATGGACTATTGCATACTATTCACGGGCCACACTCTCCAAAGTCGAATCTCGACAAGGAGGGAAACAACCACCTACGAGTCCTCTCGACTTGTAAGCGGGAAAATTCTCTTGTGAGATACTTACGACTCCCAAGAGAAAACACACACTTAAGAGTCCTCACGACTCCTAGGGAGAAAATACACCTACGGGATCCTCTCGACTCGTAGGGAGAAAAGTCTTTGTGAGACCCTTACGGCTCATAAAGTTGAAAAGTCTTAGGCGGCAGATCTAAACCTGTTTCCTAAGTCATCACTGCTCTGCAAGGAGGTCAAGATGGATTATCCACGGGCCACACTCTCCCAAGTCGAATATCGACAAGAGGAAACAACCACTTACGAGTCCTCTTGACTTGTAAGGGAGAAAATTCTCTTGTGAGATCCTTACGACTCTCAAGAGAAAACACACTTAGGAATCCTCACGATTCATAAGGAGAAAATACACCTACGAGTTCCTCTCGACTTGTAGGGAGAAAAAACCTTCTTGAGACCTTTACGACTCATGAAGATGAAAAAAAAGTCTTAGGCTACAAGGACTCTAAACTTGTCCACTAAGCCCTCGATTCTATTGTCATGCATAACTCCGCACTACTTCACCCACGTACATTCTTACGTAGGCAAAGTAGTGGAGGGCATTTGTTCCGGCCAAAATTTTCGGACAAGAGCTACTTGTTCTCTCACAAAAAAGGGGGAGAATCCTCAAAAAAACAGGCATCACGTGTAAAACACGTGGGCGCTCATATGCAAAGCATATGAGCGCTGAACATAAATAACCAAGGGCCAAACATGCCTCACGAGTTACACAAGTGAGCGCTCTGAACATACACAGGCTAAAACCCACGCTAGGGGTCACGTGTTAAACACGTGAGTGCTTTTGCCAATCACAAGCAAAGTATGTGAGCACCCTAATTTAAAATGTTCCTATTAAATTCTAGAATTAAATTCTATTTGGGAAATATTTTCTTAATTTTTCTTAAACTAGAAAGATTTTCTCTGTTAAACAGAGGACCCTTGGATCAAAGATCCAGCGGTGATCATTTGATAGAATAAAAATCTATCATAGAAAAATATTTTCCTAATCTTATAACAAGAATAAAATTCTATGTTAACGAAATATCCATATTAAGAAAATACATTTCTGATCTTATTAAACTAAAAAGATATGACAGAATAAAATTCTAATCTTGTTAAAACTAACAAGATATTCATAATCTTGTTAAACAAACAAGAAATCTTCTCTATTAAACAGAGAGCGTTTGGATTAAAAATCCAACGGTGAATAAAATTTACCAATTGATCTAAAAGATCATGAAATCAATCATGATCTCTCAATGAGGGATTTTCTTAACAAATTGATTCTTTTTCTTCTCATATAAATAGGAGTAAGGAGAGGAGGAAAAAGGAGAGCGACAGAGGGAGAGGGGAAGAAAAATAGAAAGAGAATTTAATTCTCTAAAGAAGGGGGACCCCTCCCAAAAGCTCCCAGAAAAAAGAGAATTTAATTCTCAAATCAAGAGTTTAACTCTTCTAAAAAACTTAGTTCTTCCTCTGGTTAAGATCTGCAGAAGCAGATCTCCCCACAAGTTGAGAATTTAATTCTCATCGGGGAGATTCTGTCATGCAAATTCAAAACCTAGGGGAGAGAACTGAATCCAAAAGAGTTTAACTCTTACAAAACATATAGGAATTTAATTCCTTGGGAACTAGGGTTTAACCCTTTAAAAAGAATTTAATCCCTACAAAGAACAAAAGGAGAACTTGATCCCTCGGAACCATAGAAGAATAGCCTGATGATTCATTAGTATTCAAACGCTATATAAAAGCTCACGTGATCCCACGTGAACACCTTTGAGGAACAAAGAGGGAAAGAATGAGATTTAGTCATATGACCCCACGTGACCCCTGAGAAGTGTTCAACACTTATAAAAGAAAAAAAGGGAATAAACCCTATTTTTGGAGCGCCTCACGTAGCCCCCCCGTGACCCCCAAGCAATGCTTAACCTTTATAAAGCAGAAAAGGGAATAAATCAAAGGGCATTTTCCATTCTTGGGACACCTCACGTGATCCCACGTGACCCAATAGTGCTTAGCATTCAGAAAAGAAATAAGGGAATAAACCCAAAGGAGCAGCGCCAACTTCAAGCGTCTCATGTGGCCCCACATGTGCGCATCAAATTCTTAGTGTTTAACACTACTTCAAGCGTCTCACGTGACCCCACGTGAGCGCATCAAATTCTTAATGTTTAACACTACTTCAAGCGCCTCACGTGACCCCACGTGAGCGCATCAAATTCTTAGTGTTTAACACTATTTCAAGCACCTCACGTGGGAGCACGTGAGCGCTGATCATACACTAGTGTTTAACACTATGAGAGGCTAACATTAGCCCAAATTAACCAAGTCTCCTGAAGCCAAAACCTTTTATTTGGTCATCAATCAGCCGAGCCCTCATTATACTCAGGTTTTCTCAAAATTGATCCGAGTCTCAGAAATAGCTAATGAACTCCTGGCATCTAAGATGATGGTCATCCTACCATGATCTTTCCCCTCGATCTGGAATTTGGTTCAAGGGTACATCTCTCCACACCCCCGATACATGTCGTTGTAATTCTTCAACGTCTTCAGAAAGGTGGAGGGTCCCAATAACCAATAACTCTTGGCGCACCACCGAACAAGGTTTTCAAAAAGGAGAGTAAATCTAAAACACATCTCAATTTGGGGGTGCCTCACGTGACCTCACGTGATCTCTTGATAGTGCTTAGTACTCAGAAAAAGAAAAGGAGAATAAAGCAAAGGCAATTTTCATTCTTCAGAGTGCCTCACGTGATCTCACGTGACCCAATAGTGTTTAGCACTCAGAAAAGGAAAGAGGGAATAAACCCAAGAAAACAGGGAGAAAATACCAAAGATAGCGCTCGCATTTTGAAGGCACCTCACGTGTCTACACGTGACTGTTTGATGAACCATGTGCTTAGCACTTATAAATGAAAAAGGAATAAAATCCAGAGAATAGTTCTCACCTCGGGCGCCTCACGTGCTCACACGTGAGCCAAGTGCTCAGCATTTATATATATATATATATATATATATATATATATATATATATATATATATGATGGAATAAACTCAAGGAACAATGCCCACTTCGGGGACCCTCATGTGTTCACACGTGAGCTCCTCCAAAGTCCAGTATTTAACACTGATTCAGTGCTTAGCACTATGGGATGATTAAGGGAAATCAATCTTAGCTCAAATTAGCTAAGTCTTCCGAAACCAAGACCCTTTTTGTCACCAATCCACTGAGCCCCCATGTTCAAGTCTCCCCAAACTAATCTTAGTCCCAAAGATGACTAGTGTTCTCCTAACATATGACATCTAAACTGATGTTCATCCCATTATCCAAATCGGGATATTGGTTCAAGGGTACATCTCTTCATACCTATGATACATGTCGTTGTAATCCTTCAACGTCTTCAGAGAGATGGAGGGTCCCAATAACCAATAACTTTTGGTGCATCGCCAAACGGTTGAACCAAAACTACACAGACCATGACGTCTTTAAACTGGACTATGATCTCCTTAAACTTTACGGACTGTGAGGTCCTTAAACTCATGGACTACGATGTCCTTAAACTTTACGGACTGTGGGGTCCTTAAACTCATGGACTATGATGTCCTTAAACTTTACAGACTATGATGTCTCTAAACCACTATGGTGGGGTCCTTAAAATAATAGAATATGATGTCTTTAAACTTTACAGACTATGACGTCTTTAAACTATGGATATGATATTCTTAAACTCCATGGACTATGATGTCCTTAAACTTATGGACCGCAAAGTCCCTAAACTAAAACAATAGAGCCCAAATGCTCTTTTGTTGGATCTAAATGATCCTGTTAAGTAGATCTTAGTCTAAAATTAGACTAACATATCCTTAATAAACTGTTAAGTAGATCTTAGTCTAAAATTAGACTAGCGTATTCTTAACAAACGTTTAAGTTGATTTTAGTCTCAAATGAGATTAACAATCCTTAAACCAAAACCAAAACCCAAATCTAAGAAAATACGGATTTGGACTAATCCACGCCCTACGGGTGACAACATAAATTAGTCTCCGTATACAATCCACGGGCAACCAAAAAAGAAAACAAACACACACGACACGAAGTGACCATCTGGAGAAGGAGAAAATTGTTACCGCGATGTGGTAGCGAATTAACTGCAGGGGCTTGCGCCTGTAGGGAAGAGCGTCCCCACAATAAAAAAAACCCTTAAATGAGGAGGAATCTGACGAAGTCTGCTACAACGGCCGCATCCGTCCAAACCTTCGATACACGATGCCATAAATCAACTTGGCATCTTCGGAGAGGTGGACGGATAAAACCAAATAGCATCTGCCACCAAATTCAGGCAAGACGTCAGTCTCCCCGGTCTTTCGAAGGAGAACAAAGGGGACGCTGCTCCTGCTCGCGCTCAGCTTGCCGCTTGTCCCTCAAGTATGCTGCGAGGTGCCCCGAATGGATGAGCTCCTCAATATAGTCACGGAGATGCTTGCAGCTCTCCGTGGAGTGGTCTAGCGACCTGTGGAAACCGCAGTAGGGGCCCCGGGTTCGTTTTGAGGCCATTCGCGAGATCGGGGGAAGCTTGAACAATCCCTCACCCTTGGCCTCCTCTAGTAGCACAGTCTAGGATACATTGAGCGGGGTGTATTCTTGAAACATCGGGAGATAGGGCTTTGCCCGCTCAGGTCCCCTTCTCTCTTCCCTTGCCCTTTTCTTCTGGTCGGCTTGCTCTGCCCGGGGGATATTTGCATTAACCTCGGATTCGAGCTGAATCTCGTGCTCGGTCCAGGCTTTTACCTCGGCCATGGTCTTAGGTTGCGCTAATGCAAAGGAGCGTAACCACTCCTTATGCCTAAGACCAGACCTAAGGGCTGTGATGACGATCTCGTCCCGGTACTCTGGGACCTCGAGAAGGGCGTTGTAGAAGTGGGTGACGTATGCTTTGAACGTCTCCTTGTCCCCGCTCTTGATCGTGAAGAGATGGTCGAGTGTACATTTTTACCGCCTGTTCCCAACGAAGTGGCCGAGGAATGGGTGGCCAGCTCATCGAAAGTTTAGATCGAGCAAGGTTCGAGTCCTCGGAACCAGTCTCGTCCGGAGCGGATGAGAGTGGTCGGGAAGGCTCGGCACTGGGCGGCGTCGGAGTTATCTTGGAAGCTCATTTTCGTGGTGAACGCATCCAAATGGTCCTTCAGGTCAGATTTACCGTCGAAGAGAGAGACCTTTGGGGGCTTGTTGCGGGAGGAGACGTGGACGGCGAGCAGCTCCTCGGTGAATGGCTTGGTGAGCAAGTCGGCGGAGTATTTAGCCCCATCGCTCGAGCGGTGACCTTCCCGATGCATACCCTCGATCTTCTTCTCGAGGGCGTCGAGTCGGCATGGTATCCCGACGATTCGGCACATTCTGATCCCCGACCTCTGCTGTTGGAGACCTGCATCTGGGAGCAGCCCCGGTTCCTCTCAAAGAGGTTTCTCAGATCCCCCGGCGAGGTGGTCTTCGAGCCGCCGTGGCGAGCCCCGTCCGTACGACCCCATCGAGGGAGGGGGTGTTGGTCATGCCTGAGAACAGGCGAGCTGAACGACATCTCCTCGGGAGGGAAAGGGTCGCGAAGAGGCTCGGGGCGAGGTGCTCTGGCGACGGACCTTGGTGTTGAACTGTGGGGCGCCCAGCGAGTCGCAGAAGGTATTGGCCCGGGAGATCTGCGGCCATGGGAGGTAGCGAGGCGGTGGTCGGCAGTGCCGACGCGTGCAAAGTCTTCTCTCCCCCTGTAGGGGTCCCGGTCTCGAGGCGGAGGAGCGGCAACCTGGGGAACTTTCCCTGCTATTTGGACATGGATGAACGCCTCCACGACAGACGCGGGTCAGTCTATCCGGCCGGCAAGGGCATTGATGGCATTCGTCGGAGAAGCTTCTTCCGCGCCTCCGTTGAGGGGGAGGCGGCCGTTGGTGCTGGGATCGTCGTGATGATCGCTCGCCATTAGATTAAGATCGGAAGATGAACTTTTGTTTTATGGAATCAAGTTTTCCCATAGACGGCGCTAGCTGATGCGGGGCGGATCCTTACGTCAAGATGTTACCTTCCGTTGATCTGCTGATGGCGGCGATGAACGGCTGAGATTTGATCTCGAGGCTGGCTCCTGAGGCGTGTGGATCTCAATGGGTTTGAGGTTGTTTGCACCGAGCTACCTGCAAGGAAGTCCCGGGGTGATTGTACTGCAGGGTTACCTTGGACGGCAGCAAGGTTTTGGGAGGCATCTCTCATGCCAAATTAAAATTTTGCCGTTCTAGCTAACCCTAACCCTAGAATCATATACTAGAAATCGACGGAAAAGTAAATGCAAACACTTTGCAAGTCTAGTGAGCAAGGAATACAACCTTTGTAGACCGGTCCTTCACTTCGTTAGCTCCATGTAGTAGTCCCTTCGCTGCGATTAAGAAGTCCCGGACTCTAGAGAGGCTCCGATGAAGAAACGAACATGCTTGTTTCGAAGTTTTCGAGGCCGAAAATGATCTACGTCGAGGAGACACTAACCCAAGCTATCTCTTCACTAATCATAGAATTAGTGAAGCAAACACCCTATACTAAATGGAAAGTAGTAGAGGATGATGAAGTAGGAATTTTGCTCACATTAGAAATCATTTTCTCACTCAAAATCATCACCATTGAAAAAGCTAGAAAGCTTTTGTCAAGAAGAAGAAGAAAAACAAGTGATTAAAATGAATTATTGTGTGAGGTTAGAAATGCAACCAAGGGTTAAGAATGTCATGCTTAACCTTTGTAGAGAGTTAACCATGGCCATTGGTTAAAGGGTTGGGTTAAACAAATATCCTAAACTAGACAAAAGAGTGGACAAAGTCAAAGATACTTACAAGCTTTTACAAGCTTTCAACAAATATCAACCATGATAAAATCCATAATTTTGAATAACTTAATGATAAATATAAAACCCTAATCTTAACCCTAGCATGGTTCAATCCTCATAAACCCTAGTTGCATTTTTAACCTAGCATGATACATTTAACATATATCACATATATATATCAATGTATCCAAAGTGAGAAAAGAAATCTTAACTTAGCTAATATTAGTTAATGTAATGTAGTATATCAAATATATAATTATACATTAAATTATTAAATCAACACTTGATTTAATAATTCGGCTATGTCACATATAACCGACTAATATCATGTGTAACAATTTATCGAATCAACACTTGATCCGATAACCCGACTATATCGCATATAACCGGCCAATGTCATAAATCGTGAGAATAGAATACGGTATCTCATATCGTATCAATCTCGGTCCCGCACATATCACATATATACTCCTACTCCATTTCGCTTGAGCCAGGAAACCCCTGTGTAGGACTCTAAAGACTCGTCAATACGCCGGCAGTAGGCGATGATCATATCAAACACCCATAAGCCGCAAGCGGTCTGCTAAACGTAACGGCCATCCGGGTAGTGAGCGATCAGAAGATCAACAAGCAAGCTTGTTCGCACTCCTGCGAATCCAATCAGTAACACTACCGTACAGTCTGGTCTCTTCGTCTAATATGTCGCATATCTCGTCTAGGGGTGGTAAACATCAGACCCCAGTAACTCGATAAGCCGTGTCGATATGAGACTCATAACGGGTCGAGAAACTACTGATAACACTTACCAGTATATCTCTAAAGCAGCCCTGGCCAGGGACTTCCTGTTATAGCCAATCGAGCACAGCGCAATATCAACTCCCAATACCGGGAGAGACGAAACCCCTCCTATCGCTCATTGCCTCCATGTGATTTAGGACTGTATCCAAAAGCCACCGTTTTGCACTATGACGATCTCGGGTCTACAGACTAACCTGTACCAGTGTCACCAGAAAACTGCCATCTGACGTTAGGTATAATACCATCCGGGAGTTCTCGGTGAGTCCGTTCAGTGTACCCAGTCTCCACCGAGCACCCGTATACTGTCTTTGATGTCAAACACCAATGGATATGGGATCATCCATTGCCCATCTACATGGGTTAAGAAGCTATACGTTAGTCTACTCTGGTATATCGATGCCCTGTCTCGATACACCCACGACCAGGAACATTTGAAGGATGTACTTAGTGACTACACTGTCTCCACTAGTATGATCTGCATCATAATCTTGGTAGTCAAGTACTCATCCTAAGGGCTTTATCAACATGTAACTTAGAGACAATCAGTATACATGTTAAGATAAAGAGCAACTAGATAGCATACTATCATATCGAGCAAGAAAGTCCTCCCTATATATGTCCAAGCATCCACTACAATATACATCGTATGTACAGTAATGGCCTTTAGGGCATACATATAACTAACAATCTCCCACTTGCACTAGAGCCATCTGTTGTAGTATTCCATACCCAACAATCAGCAGTGGTTGTATTATCTCATACACAACCATCCCATAAAAGTCTCTTCTGGGTATAGGCCTTTGTGAGTGGATCCGTCCTGTTCTCCTCTGTGTTTACTCTCCTAACCTCGATCTCCCTGGAGATCATTCATCTCTATGATCAGATGATACTGCCTAAGAATATGTCTGGATCATAGATGGGACGGGAGTTCCTAGGCCTTAGCCACAACTCCATTGTCACACAATGGCAGGAACGAAGTTCATCTCATGAACTTATATACATCCAGACTACCTCTTTGGTAGCATCCTTGGTAGCAATGTATCCAGCCTTTATCGTCTAGTTTGCCATGGCATCTAGCTTGGAACTCTTCCAATATACCGTCCCTCCACTGAGGGTAAAGACAATACCTATGACTGACATTCAGTCGACCTTACCACCTTGGAAGCTATCCAGTGATTCTCCCTAGGATCAATTGATACCATCTTACTACACCTAGTGAGAATCCTAACATCCACTTAAATCTATCACATAGACCCAAATCCCAGGATTTAGGAGGTATCACCTTGATCCTATATGGAGAATCCTTGTGATAAGAGGAGATTGACCGAGCGTAGCATAGGAAACTCCTTTCCTATCAAGAGTATATCATCCACGTACAATACGAGGATCAACACCATACTCCCTACTACCTTTTTGTATATACAAGGTTCATCTACCATTTTGATGAAGTCAAACTCTTTGACTACCACATCAAAACAGATGTTCCAACTCCGCGATGCCTGCTTTAACTCATAAAGCAACTTGCACACGTTTCCGCTGCTCCCACTGTCTACGAAGCCCTCTGGCTGTGTACTTATAGACGCTCTCTTCTAAATCACTATTTAGAAATGCAGTCATCACACCCAACCACCAGATATCGTAGTCATGGTATGTAGCAATGGTAAGTAGGATCCAGATGGATTTAAGCATAGGCACTAGAAAAGGTTTCATCATTATCCACACATGGTCGATGAAGAAAACCTTTGCAACAAGTCTTAGTTTTGAAAGTCTCAACTTTTCCATGTACACCAAGTAATCTTCTCAAGATATACTTGCTCCTGATAGGGATTTAACCCTTCAGATATAGCAACCAAAGTCCATACTTTGTTGGTGTATATGGATTCCATCTCAGATCACTTAGCATTCAGCCATTCTCACAGAGTCCCCACTCTTGATGGCCTGCTCGAAACTAGTTGGGTCATCATCTCATGATACATTCCTCGCTCCCACTATCATAGAGAAAACCGAAGTATCTCTCAGGCGGATGAGGAACCCTACTAGATCGGTGGAGAGGCTGAGGTTCGTTGGGAACTATTGAATCCTCTGATTCTATCAACCATCAGCTGCAGTTTGTATAGCTGGAACTTCTTCCAGTTCTACCTCATGACCACTAATTTCTTCATAAGAAAATCCTTTTCTAAAAAGGTGGCATGCCGAGAAATAAAACACGTTTTGTTCCTCAGTGTGGTAGAAGACATTCCCTTGCGAATGCTTAGGATATCCAACAAACTTCCACAGAACTGAACTTTCCTCGAGCTTGTCCGGACTTTGCTTTTAGACATAGGCCGGACAACCCCAAATCTTAACATCCTTAAGAGATGGGCTCTTCCCATACCATAACACATATGGAGTGGTAGGCACCTGATTTGGTTGGAACCCTATTCAATAGGTATGCAGCTTCTCAAGTGCATAACCCCAAAATGAAATAGGTAACTCAGTAGTACTCATCATAGAGCACACCATATCACATAGGGTGTGATTGCTCCGCCCCGACACACCGACGTGCTGTGATGTATATGGAGGAGTAATGCTGAGAGAGAATCTCATTCTCCTTTAGAATAGTCCAGGAACTCCGTGCTCAAGTATTCTCCTCCCTGATCACATCAAAAGATATAATACTTATACCCATTTTTGATTCTCTACTTCAGACTTATATTCTTTGAATTTCTTAAAAGCTTCAGACTTGTGTTTCAACAGGAACATATGTCCGAATCTTGAGAGATCATCAGTGAATGTAATGAAGTATAAAGAACCATTCCTGACATGTGTAGACAGGGGACCTACATACATCATCATGTATCAATCTCAAGAGTGCACTAACTCTTTCTTTGTTTCCAACGGAGCTATGGTCATCTTATCTTTGTGACATGACTGGCAAGTTTCACAAGATGTAAATTCAAACTGATTTAAATATGCATCTACATACAACTTAGCTAGTCGGGTCGCATTGATATGACCTAGTCTACAATGCCTCAAGAAGGATTCATTCATTTTTGAACTCTTCCTCTTGTGTGTGTTTTGTACGTTAAGAACGGTGGTTTGATTTAGAACGTATATGCTTTTAGATAACGTGCATGGCCGATCAACTCTTGATATAGGAAATGTTCAAAATATTATCCAACAATACAAAATTATATCCTTCTTTACTAAATAAAGAGACTGATATGATATTGTATATCAAGTTCGGTATCTAATAATATTCGTTCAGAATCAATGTATTTGGTAATACAGGGTGATAACTGTCAACAAGCTTGGCTGCAACACTTGCACCGTTTCCAACTCTTGAAACTTATCATCCGTTCCCAGTTCTCTACCTATCTGTAGCCCATGAAACAGATTACATATATGGGATCCTGATCCAGTATCATCAATCCAGGACGTAGAGGATACTGAAAAACAGTTCTCGATAATGAATATACCCGAAGAAGATGCATCAACATGCACTTTCTTCGTTTGGGCGGCACGGGAATCCTGGTAATCTCCTATTTCCTGCTCGATCTTATAACAATTATAAGTTAGAGCGGGACCAACGTTCCCCTAGCTCAGTATAACAAGCGGGTTTGGTCAATACATCCATATTATTATCTTGATTAAGGCATGACATGGTCGCTACCTGGAGAGAGAGAAGAAAACACTCAGCGTATGCTCTTGCAAGATTAGATTGGTTATTATTTTATCTAATCAAGATGGCTCCCACTGTTTTTACCAAATCTTCTTTCAAACCCTAAAAAGAAAGACTAGCTGGGATTAATTACACCCTATAAGTTCGCCAATCTTTCAGCCAGGCTAGTACCGGTACTTTGAGGGAGGTTCTCCGTGCTTTTGCACGGACCTAATTAAAATAAATCTCGTTTTCCCAGGGGCGTAACCCCGTTGACATCTTTCTAGACACCTACTTGATCGGCTAATTTTAATGTGCAAAACTCTCCCAGGAGTAACTCTTACTCGCAGTGGGTATCGGGATCCAACTATCTCATAGAAGGTATGCAATCTCATTGCAAATTTCAACACTTGAAATTCCCGATAATATTTTGCCCCTAACCTCTTATGACCTTGACAAAGGCCAATAAACCATAGGATGCTAGTCAAGTTCAACCCGTCATTTCCTGATTGAATTAAATCCACCCGCACGACCCTTGACAAAGGCCAACAAGGTCGCACGACTACCCTAATCCAATCGCATCATATGCTTAAGCAGATAAGCAATATTCAGCTACCGCATACTACGCCTTGACAAAGGCCAACAAACGCAGCACGAGTACTAAATACTACTTATCTGAAATGACGGAGGGCTACGATATGTTTTTAAGAAAACCTTTTGCGTAATGAACTTGATATCGTTGTAGAATCGAGTGATTTTGAAAAGGAGTGTTTTTTAGGCTTTTACTAGTTTCGCTAAAGAGGTCACTCCCGGTGAAGGGATCTCGGCTCTTTCCTTATCGAATAAGGTGCAGGATATTTCATAAATACTACTATGCAAAGCAAAAACTATAAAAGCAATCAAAAGACAAACCGAGTGAGTTGTAGCATCTGCTAGTTTCGCTAAAGAGGTCACTCCCGATGAAGGGATCTCGGTTCTTTCCTTATCGAATAAGGTGCTGGATATTCTACAAGGAATATCGCTATGCAAAGCAAAAACTAGAGCTACTAGTTTTTAAAACAAGTTTCTACAATATCTTTAAGGTTTCTTTTATTTCATTAATCTCATTAATGAAGTCTCATCATTTAAGTTATCTAAACATCACAGATAAATACAATGTACGCTTATACCATCCGCATTCGTCTCGATGTCCCTTGTGCACCGTTAGGTTAGGTAACTAACGGCAGAGCGGGGCAGGGCTAGCGCGGGTGTAAAACATAAGCAACGTCTATAATATATCTCATATATTATATATAGTATCTATCTCAACATATCAAAAGCTCACATCACAGATATCGCAGCAGAACACAACATATGAAATATTGGATATACTAGGATTTCCGGGTTTTATATTAAGTCTGTATAAAACACGAATTCCACGGTCGTGATGAATAGCCAAATCCACATCCCTAGACCCCTACGAGAGCGGCAAGAAACCCTACCAGTTCTAGAGTTAGGAGACCCGGTCTCGACTCCTCGAGATGGTCTCCCACTGGACCCTAGAACCCGGTTACTTGTGCTCCCTGTCTTGGGTCTATCCTAATACGGAAAAGTAAATAATATACAATAGTGACATCATCATCAACCCGGAAGTGCCCCAATAAAAGAATATTACATACAATGAATTTTACATGAATGAAAATGAAAAACTCTCATCTCACATAAAACCCACAGCTATTCAATCACGACGATCCAATATAACATATTCCAGCAACATATAACATCACATGTTATCAACATAAGTAAATATGCATATCCCAATTGTTGTTGACGTATAGCACCGAAACCGGCGATACACCACATATTACACTTACGGTCGCAGAAAAGAAAGTGAAAAACTACAACAGTTGGAATCCGCAACCAACTTAGACATCATAAAACCAACGTATCACATACTTTGGATTTCATGCCTAACCAAATGAATTCCTTAGACATCGCATGCCTAACAATTATAAACCCCGCATTTTAATCTCGATCTCGAAAACACTTTTCAATATCTAGTCGGGCAATTCAACAAGATTCCTGATATCCTGATCGAATGCTCGTCGGAAACTTTAGTAAACGGCCGCACCCCCCGATACCATCGACGAAGTGCATTAAGGCGGAACACCACTGCCGTATGCTTTTGGCAACGGGGTTCTCCTACAGTCACTTGGTCAGGGCTATGGGGCGTGGCTATCTAATAATGTTACCCGGCGGGTATCCGCGTACGCTATGTGATTGCGACGGACTTTTGATCACATCAAAATCCCGTGGCAACTGATCAAATGAGACTAAATTGCTAGATTTATAACATTCAAACTAGTTATCTCATAACTACATTTATGGATTCCAAATATTGTATCCCATCACATGATACTCAGATGAACGTTAAACTTTTCGATCGATTCATCAAAATCCCACAATTTCCCGACAGCTCAACACTTGAGTACAGTTCAATAATACCCAGAATATGCCACAGTACCTATGCACCAGCCGCAGAAGGGCAAACCCACGCCTCACTCATGTCGCCACGGAAATACGGCAAATCCTTGGGTTTAACCGCGGTTCCGCGATCCAAAAAGTCGAGTTAGGGTTTCATTCTCCTAGAGGGTTCATAGACTTACTTGCATGTTTTTCCGAATACGATAAACTTGGAAAAATGGGTTTTTAACATTCGACCGAACTTTTCAACTTCGCCTAGACAACATGCGAATAATCCGAAACAATATTAAAACCACGAATACGAAACACTCCGAATTTCTTATAGTGTAAGATTACATCACATGCAAAATTAGCAAAAACAAACAACACCTGAAACATCAAAACCAAGTCACTGGAACACACAAAAAATTTCAGGGGGGGCTCAGATTTGGCCGAGATCATGGGGTAGGTGGCCAGCCAAAATTGCATAAAACCCTCTGAAATTTTGACTGTGTTCATGATATATCTCATACATCACTCTGTATTTATTTTAAAAAAAATTTGACAATTATTTAAAATCGACAGAAACTTCAATTTTCCGTTTCAAGTTTCGGAGTATTTCGGTTTCGTAATCATAACAAAATTTGTATAAATTTCTAGCATGGCTCTGATACCACTGCAGGGTTACCTTGGTCGGCAGCAAGGTTTCAGGAGGTATCTCTCATGCCAAATTAAAAATTTGCCATTCTAGCTAACCCTAACCCTATAATCGTATACTAGAAATCGACGGAAAAGTAAATGCAAACACTTTGCAAGTCTAGTGAGCAAGGAATACAACCTTTGTAGACCGGTCCTTCACTTCATTAGCTCCGTGTAGTAGTCCCTTCGCTGTGATCAAGAAGTCTCAGACTCTAGAGAGGCTCCGATGAAGAAACGAACATGCTTGTTTCGAAGTCTTCGAGACCGAAGATGATCTACGTCGAGGAGACACCAACCCAAGCTATCTCTTCACTAATCATAGAATTAGTGAAGCAAACACCCTATACTAAATGGAAAGTAGTAGAGAATGATGAAGTAGAAATTTTGCTCACATTAGAAATCATTTTCTCACTCAAAATCATCACCATTGAAAAAGCTAGAAAGCTTTTGTCAAGAAGAAGAAGAAAAACAAGTGGTGAAAATGAATTATTGTGTGAGATTAGAAATGCAACCAAGGGTTAAGCATGTCATACTTAACCCTTATAGAGAGTTAACCATGGCCATGGGTTAAAGGGTTGGGTTAAACAAATATCCTAAGCTAGACAAAAGAGTGGACAAAGTCAAAGATACTTACAAGCTTCTACAAGCTTTCAACAAATATCAACCATGATAAAATCTATAATTTTGAATAACTTAATGATAAATATAAAACCCTAATCTTAACCCTAGCATGGTTCAATCCTCATAAACCCTAGTTGCATTTTTAACCTAGCATGATACATTTAACATATATCACATATATATCAATGTATCCAAAGTGAGAAAAGAAATCTTAAGTTAGCTAATATTAGTTAATGTAATGTAGTATATCAAATATATAATTATACATTAACTTATTAAATCAACACTTGATTTAATAATCCGGCTATGTCACATATAACCGACTTATATCATGTGTAACAACTTATCGAATCAACACTTAATCCGATAACCCGGCTATATCGCATATAACCGACCAATGTCACAAATCGTGAGAATAGAATACGGTATCTCATATCGTATCAATCTCGGTCCCGCACATATCACATATGTGCTCCTACTCTGTTTCGCTTGAGCCAGGAAACCCCTGTGTAGGACTCTAAAGACTCGTCAATATGCCGGCAGTAGGTAATGATCATATCAAACACCCACAAGCCGCAAGCGGTCTGCTAAACGTAACGGCCACTCGGGTATTGAGCAATCAGAAGATCAACAAGCAAGTATGTTTACACTTCTGCGAATCCAATCAGTAACAATACCGTACAGTCCGGTCTCTTCATCTGATATGTCGCATATCTCGTCTAGGGGTAGTAAACGTCAGACCCCAGTAACTCGATAGGTCGTGTCGATATGAGGCTCATAACGGGTTGAGAAACTACTGATAACACTTACCAGTATATCTCTAAAGCAGCCCTGGCCAAGGACTTCCTGTTATAGCCAATCGAGCACAGCGCAACATCAACTCCCAATACCGGGAGAGACGAAACCCCTCCTATCGCTCATTTCCTCCATGTGATTCGGGACTGTACCCAAAAACCACCGTTTTGCACGTTCTCTTGAACGTGGTAAGGTGGAAATCAAAGCACAGTAGGAATCACACAAGACTTTATGACGATCTCGGGTCTATAGACTAACCTGTACCAGTGTCATCAGATAACTGCCATCTGACGTTAGGTATAATACCATCTGGGAGTTCTCGGCGAGTTCGTTCAGTGTACCCAGTCTCCACTGAGCACCCGTATACTGTCTCTGATGTCAAACACCAATGGATATGGGATCATCTATCACCTATCTACATGGGTCGAGAAGCTATACGCTAGTCTACTCTGGTATATCGATGCCCTGTCTCGATACACCCACGACTAGGAACATTTGAAGAATGTATTTAGCGACTACACTGTCCCCACTAGTATAATCTGCATCATAATCCTGGTAGTCAAGTACTCATCCTAAGGGCTTTATCAACATATAACATAGAGACAATCAGTGTACATGTTAAGTTAAAGAGCAACCAGATAGCATACTATCATATCGAGCAAGAAAGTTCTCTCTATATATGTTCAAGCATCCACTACAATATACATCGTATGTACAGTAATGGTCTCTAGGGCATACATATAACTAACATGTACCACTGAAGACCCTCCGACGGTCAAGTTAGAGAGGAAATCCGAGCAGAGTAACGGCTTAGTGGAGTAAAAATGGCTTACTTGGACCGTCTGAAGAAGGGGTTTATATAGCGGTGGCAGCAGGCAGGGCAGGCACGAGAATCACGCCGGCCGTTACGCTCCCGACGTCACGCCCGCGTGATGAGCGGGATCTCCCATTAATGGCGAGACATGCTCGTTAATGGGGGATCGTGATGGCGTGGAACGTGGAATGTGACCGGCGGATATCTCGCGCATGGAGAAATTTGCGGGATGGCGGTTGCGCCTGTGAGCGGTGTCATTGGTCGGTCGATGAGACCGAGGAATATGACCTTGGCGGGAGAGCTCGCGGACGTGCGGGAAAGCCGAGGTATCTTGGTTCCGTGGCAGCCCGGAGACGAGCTGTGAGCCCGAGGAGGCTAATTATGCTGGGGGCTCGGAGGTGAGCCAATGCTTGTTTGTGGGACGGGCACATGAGTGGTCTGGTCGGCCACTGTAAGTCCTTTCTGCATGCCCTGGGACACGTCATCTGCCACGTGTCATGATCTGGGAGATCATCGATATCGAGCATCATCAATAATGAAACCCTGAATTAGATCCCTATTAAAAAAATATCGATCTAATTTTAGATCGATAAAAACATGATTTTGATCACAAAAAAAAAAAATAATAATATAGCGGTTCTAATAGCACAAAGGTTCTGATACCAATGTTGCACATGCATATAGAATAAATTAGATCGATCGATCGTTTAAATAGAAATCTAGATGAGATCAAACAGAATAGCAGAAGTAAAACTATTAGCATGTAATAATTCTATATAGAAGTGGATCGATTGTACCTCGTGTCGATTAGATGAAATATCTTACCCACACTACTTTTGCATTGCTATCTCCTTCTTATACCAATGGTCGGAAAGCAACTACACAGTTAAACAGTGAGAAGCCTTTATATAGTCACCCCGTTACTAACCATTAAAGGGAAAGAAGAGAAAAGGAAGAAGATACGGCTAATTCTTTTATGGAGGCACAAACCTTAATTTTATATATCATCAATCACTTACAAATTCTAGGCTTGCAATATACTTATATAGGGAACCACCAATCACTTGGAGGGATATGGGCCAAGCGGGTCAAATGCCAATAGTCACAACACAATATCGACGAAAGGCGGAATTGATCGTGCAGGTGCAAAGTGAAGAGTTATACAGCAGATACAACATTAAAGCGCAGCTAGTGGTTAATAGGTTATTAGTCGCGACCTATTTCAAAACCTTTCTATAGATATTCTACTTCCACTGCCTCTTTCTCTCCTCTCTCTCTCTCTCTCTTTCCTTCCCTCCCCGCAATCTAATTTCACATTTTTTTGTGTTATTGACAATTTTGAAAGGGAAAAACACATCAAATTTAAGTTTGTAAAATCCGTATATGGTATTTCGATTTGCCGGCGGATAAATCATAGCCGGATTATTTAGCTATCGAAGTTTTAAAATAAATATTAAATTTATTATATAATATATAGTATATATAAATATATAACTATACACACACTAGAAGAAAAGTAGAGGGAAAAGGCTAGAGAAGTCATCTGAGAAAACCCTAATCTCAAAGTTGTAGTTTCAAAGGAGCAATCTCCAAATCACAGGATCGGGAAGGCGTCGAAGTTGCTGGTTGGAGAAGTCGAGATGATCGGAGGTGTCGAAGCTGCTCCCTGGAGAAGTCGAGATGATCGGAGGCCTCGAAATATGAAGGAAGCAAGGAAGAGATCACGGTTACTGTTTGGAGGAAGTGCCAGTGTTTATTTGTATATTAAGTACTTTTAAGATGAAATTTTAAAACGAGATATTTATAATAATTGGTTTGGTACCAGGTTAAAACTTACTACCAGCTTGCACGTGCTATCCACGAGTTCAAATAAAAAATATTTTATTTTTCCTAATTTGAATTAAAAAAAATTAGGGAAGATTAAAACTTATGTGCAATTAAGTGGTGGGAGTGGTTAATTTGTTTTCAAAATAATTCAGAATGATTCTACTCGTTATTTAAGATCAATAGAGATAATTGTATGGTTATGACTGATCCAGATGATTGTATTTATTAAATATTTGTTAAAAATTTTCTATATTTAATTTTTTTGACTGCTCACGTGGCGCTATTTGAGACTATGTTAGATCATCAAATTGAAAGCAATTTGGGGGCCCTCAAGTTTTGTTATTATAATAGTAGAGATTATTCGATCCAATTACAGACCGGTTATATATAACCGGTTTTTTTTGGCGGATATCCACTTTGACTGGATAATGGGCCAAATATTCTGTTTTTAACGACCTTGAACTAATCAAACAAAAACAAAATCAAAACAACACTGAGTGATGGTTCCATGCAAGAAATATCCACAAAGGAGCGTGAGAGGTGGAAAATGGCATGGTAATGGAAAATGGCATTACCGGTAATGGAAAATGGCATTACCGGTAATGGAAAATGACATCGAGTGATGGTTCCATGCCAGGGGAAAAGGAAAGGAACAAATATGTGGCTAACATTTGCAGGACAAGATTACCAGCAGAAACCAACCAAGCAGAGAGAGTAGTGAGAGCAGCAGACCAGCAGCAGTTGAGTAGCCCAGGGGTCCGCTCGCAATGAATGTTCTCTCATCTTCTCTTGTTCCTCCATCTCTCTCTCTCACATGCTCTTCATCCCTTTCTCCTCTCTCCCCTCCATTATTCCCCCCACCCCCACCATCTCTTCCGCCTCTCTCTCAAAACCCTAGCGATCAATGGCGTCGGAGCTCAGCAACAGCGAGGTATCCTCTCCCCCCCGCCACGTCGTCCTCGTCTCCGCCGGCGCAAGCCACTCCGTCGCCCTCCTCTGTCCGTACACTCCCTCTCTTCTCTCTCTTCCAATTCTAGGGTTTCATAATTGCAATTTTTAACTTATAAGGCTTCGATTTTTTTAGCAGCTGGTTGCGTGATCTGCTCATGGGGACGAGACGAAGACGGGCAGCTAGGGCACGGGGACGCCGAGGACCGCCTTCTTCCCACTCTGTTGACCTCGTTGACCATCCCTGGGGTCGTCTCCATCACCTGCGGGGCCGATCACACCACCGCATACTCGGAGCCCGAGCTGATAGTTTACAGTTGGGGATGGTGAGTTCTTGAAAAATAAAAAAAGCGTAATGAAATTCATGACTGACGATTACTATTGATTTTGTAATTATTGTAAGTTTTTTTTGTGTTAAAGGGGGGATTTTGGGAGGCTGGGGCATGGGAACTCAAGCGATTTGTTTACTCCGCAGCCGATTAGAGCGCTGCAGGGGATCAGGATTCGGCAGATCGCTTGTGGTGATAGCCATTGCTTGGCTGTGACTATGGATGGCGAGGTGCAGAGGTGAGTGTTATTGTTATGTTGTGACATCGATCTATCTGTGATATTCATGTGGTTGCATGTTTTAGTAGAGTTACACCATGCACATTAGAATGCTGCTATACCTGTAGTTGGATACAAGTGGGAATTCCCCATATCACGATACGTGGCTGATGACGTGTCCCGGGTGCTACGAAGCTGGAATAAGCCTGGTGCATCAGGGACATTCCTCGGCTTCCCGACTCGTCTCCGAGTTCCTGACAGGCCGAGCTTCCTCGGCCTCCCGCTCATCTCCGAGCTCCTGACAGGCCGAGCTTCCTTGGCCTTCTGGCTCGTCTCCGAGCCTTCTGACAGGCCGAGCTTTCTCGGCCTCCCGCTCGCCTCCGAGTCATCTAACAGGCCGAGCTTCTTCGGTTCTCCCGTTCAATCAAGAGCGCGGAGCCCATACACCCCCGCAACGGCTCCGCGTATCTCGCCGAAGCGGGATATCCGTCGCCCCACGGTCCACGTCCTCAGATGGCACGTTCCTCCATTAATGAGCGTATCCCGTCATTAATGGACGGATCCCGCTATCAACGCGGGCGTAACGATGGGAGCGTAACTGACAGCAGGAATCTCATGCCGGCTCGCTCTATGCGACCCCTATATAAACCTCTCTTTCAGACGACTCAGGTAACTCGGATTGATTTCAATACGCCGCTACTCTGCACTTATTCCTCGATACTAACTTGATCGTCGGAGGGTCCTACGGTGGTTTCCCATCCCGGGACCTCCCTTGCAGGTAGCTCGGTCTCAGCAACTTCCAACAACCCATTCAGATCCACACGCTCAACTCCCAAACCAATCTAAGCCGCTAAAAACCGCTCGCTACCAGATCGACGGAAGACAATATCTGAGGGAGATCACAGCCTCCATCAGTTGGCGCCGTTTATGAGAACGTTTCAGAAGTTTCTCCACCCATAAGTTGCCAACTGATAGAGGCTGCGATCTCCCTCAAATGTTGTTCTCCGTCGATCTGGTAGCGAGCGGTTTTAGCGGCTAAGATTGGTTTGGGAGTTGTTTAGCATGTGGATCTTGTTGGGGTCAAAAATTATACCCCGGTTGACCAAGTCAAAGTCAAAGTCAATCCCAAGCCAGATAGGCCCAAGCCCAGGCCAAGCGGGCTGATGCCCAAGTCGAGCCCCGTGGCCAGCCTCCCCCATACTAACATGAAATCATGTAATAAATAATTTTGATGTTTTTCTTTTTTTATTATATGCATGAATGGGCATAAAGCCAAATTTTTGTAAAGTCCATGACCCATGTGCAAAATAAATGAGCTGCACATAAGGCATAGGATGGGCAAAATGCCATTTTGTAAAGCCCAATGGGCTATATGTAAATTTGTAAGCCTATAAAAGGCAACATGATGATGAAATGAAAAAATAATTCATTCTTCCCAAAAATTAGGGTTTGTGCCTCTTTCTCCTTGCTCAAGGTTCTAAAACCTTCTTCTCCTTTTGAATTAAATCAAGAGTTTAATTCTTCCTTCTCCAAAAATAAATAGTTTTTCACCATAAAACCCTTGAAAAGGAGCTCGGATCTGGCATCAAATCCCTAAAAAGAGGAGATTTTAAGTCTCACCTTCCCTTTTCCCCCTAAGATCCAGCCAACAGAGAAGAAGAAGAAGAAGGATACCCATCTCCAAAAATCCGATTTCGGAAGGATCCGAGGCTTAAAAGAAGATCCAAAGATTTCTAAGAGTTTAACTCCATTCAAGATCCGTTGGAGTTAAACTCCATAAATCAAACCTCTTTTTAGGAGTTTAACTCCAAATCCATACATAATCCCTGTTCGGAGTTCAACTTCAAAGCCCCTTAGGAGTTCAACTTCAAAGGGGCTAATCCTCTTTTCCGCTGGTGTTTCCAGCGGTCGCGTGCTGCGCACGTGACCCACGGGCTCCTAGCGATCGCGTGCCGCGCACGTGACTCGCGGGCACCCAATGGTCACGTGCAGGGCACGTGACCCGCGGGTGCTAAGCGTCCACGTGCGCCTCACGTGACTCGCAGGCGCTCACGTGACCCATGGGTGCTAAGCGTCCACGTGCGCCTCATGTGACCCGCTGGCACCCAACGGTCACGTGCAGGGCACGCGACCCGCGGACGCTAAGCGCCCACATGCGCCTCACACGACCTGCAGGCGCCCAGCGGTCGCGTGCAGCCCACGTGACCCGCCGGCACCCAGCGGTCGCGTGCTGTGCACGTGACCCGCTCAGTGCACAGCGGTCGCGTGCAGCTCACGTGATCCGCTGGCGCCCAGCGGTCGCGTGCTGCGCACGTGACCCGCGGGCGCCCAGCACCCACATGCCAAGCACGTGGCCTGCGGGCGCCAAGCACCCATACGCCGGACATGTGACACGTGGGCGCCTAGCGCCTATGTGCCATGTACGCGTCTTTAAGACGCTCCTCACCCTTCATTTTTCATGCACTCCACACCAAAACACGTCTCTCGTTGGGAAATTTTTTCTAAAGGAACGCTGTCCCGCACCCCGCAAGGGGCTGCTAGCCCTCTTGACCCTGAGCCCGCTATCCGGATACCGGGACCCTCGTAAACTCTGTGGGCCCCCCGATATATCCAAAACCTTTCCAAAACACAACACACGCACACTGCATATTGAGTTCGCATGACTAGTTGACCCGTCAATCAGAGGTTCCCTCCCTTCAAAGGCGACGGGTAATTAACGACAGCTTAGTCCGCGGCTGCCGGAGATTCAGATCCCCACAATCAATAAACCCCAGCCTACCCTAGGCAGGGAGAATCTGTAATGCGCCTGACAAGCGCGCGCGTATTCCCATCTCAATGGGGTGACGAAAAACACCCTACAGATCTCAATAGGTTGTTAGAAGTTACTGAGGCCGAGCTATCTGCAAGGAAAGTCCCGGGGTGGGAAACCACCGCAGGACCCTCCGACGATCAAGTTAGTATCGAGAAATAAGTGCAGAGTAGCGGTGTATTGGAATCAATGCGAGTTACCCGAGTCATCTGAAAGAGGGGTATATATAGGGTTCGCATGGAGCGAGCCGACGCGAGATTCCCGCCGTCAGTTACGCTCCCCTCGTTACGTCCGCGTTAATGGCGGGATCCGTCCATTAATGGCGAGATGCGCTCATTAATGGAGGGACGTGCCAGCGGGGGACGTGGACCGTGGGGCGGTGGATATCTCGCTTCGGCGAGATATGCGGAGCCGTTGCAGGGGTGTATGGGTTCCGCGCCCTTGGTTGATCGGAAGAACCGAGGAAGCTCGGCCTGTCAGATGGCTCGGAGGCGAGCGAGAGGCCGAGGAAGCTCGGCTTGTCAGGAGCTCGGAGACGAATGGGAGGCCGAGGAAGCTCGGCCTGTCAGGAGCTTGGAGACGAGCGCGAGGCCGAGAAAGCTCGGCCTGTCAGAAGCTCGGAGATGAGTTGGGAAGTCGAGGAATGTCCTCGATGCACCAGGCTTATTCCAGCTCCGTAGCACTCGGGACACGTCATCAGCCACGTGTCGTGATCTGGGAAATTCCCACTTGTGAGCATCATCATTATCCCTCCACTCTCGTTCCGACCTATTTATGGGTCGAGTCGAGAGTGGTTCGCTTGGCTTTCTCTGCTCGGCTTGGTGCTAAGAATTCTTCGTGGTGGATCATCCGGAAACGACATGGCGGTTGCACCGTTTTGATCTTTAAGTCCACGTGGCGTCTCATCGTGTGCCTAAGTTTTTGCGCGTATCCCTGATGACGTCAGCTAATCGGTGAAATGATTGCGCTTTAAAGAAGGGGCGCCATTTCACTCGATCGCCTGTTGGGTTATGGGCCACGTGTCCCACATCGGTTGGCGAACGCGACAGGCTGTCTCTGACCCCTGTAACGAAGAGACGTCCCTAATGGTCGTTTGCCATGTGGAGCCTCAATGACCGTTTTAGGCGCGACGCTTCGTTTTGACGGGATTTGATCTGGGCCGTAGAATGCTCTCTTTAGGGATGCATAAATGGAGGGGACCATCCTAGGGCCAATACTTTGTCTTAATTCTCTTTCGTTGCCTGAAGATTGCTCGGAGCTCCTCCGCATAGATCGGACCTTCTGTTGGTTTTTCCTCGGCGAGTCCCTTCCTTTGAATCAGGTAAGATGTCTTCCTCCGAGGTGTTTGTAGATGTAGTAAGGAGTAGAGTCGGGTGATGAGGCCTCAGTTTCTGGGGCCGAGTCCAGTGGGTCTTCTTCCTCTTTGGCTTCATATAGTCGAGGGGTTCTTCTTCAGCGTCTTCTGTGTCGGGCTCGCCCCCGAGAGTCCGGGCTGCCATTGTCACTCGCCGTCGGACGGCGACAAGGGTTCCCAAAGTGCGCATCGGGAACACCCGCGATGCGCCCTCTGTCTTGGATTGCATGGTTGAGCTTTCCTATATTCGGACTCGATTCCATATTCCCTCTAATTATTCCCTTCGTTTGGCTAGGGAGGGTGAGCGAGCAGATCAGGTGCAGGGTAAGAAGATTGCGCTGTATCTGAAAGCATTCCGGACAGGAATGCATCTGCCCTTCTCACCCGAGGTTTGTGTGGTGTTTCATTGCTTCAATCTTGTCCCGGGCCAGCTAGCGCCGAACTCGTGGAGGATCCTCCTCGGGTTTCTGGTCCGCTTGAAATTAAATCGGATCCCCTTCAGTTTGACCCTCTTCGTGTCTTTCCTTTGTTACAAAAATCACCCCGGTACAAGTAAGGATGAGCCGAGCTGGATATACTTTTCGTTTAAAAAACGTAAGGATGCGAGGCCGGGTCGGAGGTAGTGGTCGTCCTTTCTTCCATCCATGAATGGAAGGAGAAGTACGTATTCTTCGGGCCATCGGAGGGCGAGGATTGGCCCGTGCCTACACAGCGGCACATGACCGACTGCCCGAGTGCGAAGCAGTCGACCTCCCCCGAGGCGAGGGTGGTGTCCCAGTGGGAACCGATCCAACGGGCAGATGTCCTACTTTCCGAGCAGGTACTGAGCTGGGCTGGGCTCAGTCCTGCGCGTTTCCTGGATAAGTTAGGGTTTTTGACGATCTGTTTAGGTTTTGCTTAAGTTTCTTTTCCTTTTCAATGTCGCTGACCTTTTTCTTCTGTGTGTTCTTTTTTTTGCAGAGCCCATGGACCGATCAAAAATCATTGCTGCCATGGCCGCAAAGGCCCAAGGAAGAAAGGCCGGTGGCGCCAGCTCGTCCCGCCCTGGTCCAAGCGTGGCCCTAAGGAAATCTCCTCCGGCCAAGCCTTCCATAGCCCCCCAGTCCCGGAGGAGTGCCTTGGGGAGGTCAAAAGCACGTGCGGGATCCGACGCCCTGGGTGAGGGAGGGGTCTCCCAACGCCGAGGAGGTCCCCCGCAAGAGGCAGAAGCGGGTGGTCTTTCGGCCACCCCCTACCGGGATCCAAGTGCAGGAGGGCGACTTCTGCATTGAGGTGCTTTCGGGGCTTTCTGTGGCCGACAGTTTGCTGGCGGACATAGAGAAGACGGCGGGGACCAAGATTTTCCAGGGCACCATGAAGGCCAGTGGCCGCGATTGCCCAGGAGACGGTTCAAGTCGGTAGTTTCTTTCTTAAGGAATCACTCAAGTTTTATTTCCTCGGTTTCAGTTTTCTAACATGTTTATTGTTTTTCTCAGGTCCTCCAGCACTGTGCTCTCCTCGCCCACATAGAGTCCGAGGAGATAGCCCCTGCAATGAAAAAGGCTGGCGAATCCTCCTCGCGGGAGGAAGAGCTTCACCTTCAATGCAACAAGCGGAGAAGAAGAAGGCCATTCTCGACTCGAGATTGGTCGCTGAGGGGCTGACGAACTCCAAACTGAAAGAGTCCCATCGTCTTCTTACCGAATCCAACGGGGCTATTTAAGCCAAGATGGAGGAGACGGACGACCTTTACAACTCCATGAAAAAGTTGAGTGACGCCTTCAAGAAGGATGCTCGGGTGGCTTTGGACGCGGCGAAGCTTGCTGAGAGCCGGGTGGTGAAGGCCGTGGAGGATTACAAGACGTCCGATCAGTTTTACCTTGATCTCGCCGAATCTACGGCCGTCGGGTGGCATAAGGCCCTCGACGCCATCAAGGAGTCTATGCCGGAGTTTGTCGACGGCGAGCAACATGCTAAGTTTCCTCGTGCCGAGGAAGAGCCGCAGGGGGCGCCAAGCTGGCAGCAAGGGGCGGGGCTGTTGGCGGAAGCACCGAGCCTAAGGTCGCCGTTTTGGCCCTTGATGGTGGCGTCGAGCAGGGAGAGATCCCGGTCGAGCGGGCGGTCTGGGCTATCCCCCTTCCGCGATTTTCTTATATATATTTTTGTTTTTAGATTTTTGTAAGGCTCCGGACATTTTTGTAAGGCTGAGGAGCCCACAATACATTTGTACATAATTTTGATCAGGAATAAAGTGTACTTTTTCTTCGCTCAGATATCTGATCAATCTGCAAGTAATTTAGCTCGTATACTTTTCATTATTCGAATTTTTATTCTGAAAGTATTTTTAGTTCGTAAGTCTTTTTATCTTGCTAGTGTAAGGCCGGTGTCTACCCTTTCTGGGTAACGATCGTTCATTGAGCATGAGTCGAATGATAGCTAAGCGTAGGAAGGTCGGTATCCTCCTTTTTTTCGGAGTCGAGGTGGCGGTCGCGCATAGAGTATGAATCGATTGATAGCCAAGTGTAGAAAGGTCGGCGTCACTCGATTTTACCCGGCCGTCTCGTGGTGAGGGCTTTGGATCCACAGTGTTTGTTTGAGCAGGAAGCTACCCTTTTGTGGATGAGCCGAGTAGGAAGCTACCCAGCCGCCTCATGGTGAGGGCTTTTGATCCATGGCGTTTGTTGAGTAGGAAGCTACCCGCTGTGGATGGGCCGAGCAGGAAACTGCTCAGCGGCCTCACGACGAGGGCTTTTTTTAACTCTCTAGTTTCTTCTTGGGGTGTCGTTCAACCTTCTTTGACCCGTAAAGCAGGGGAAGGGTGACCGTCATGGGTGATACGTGGCCGTTTCTTATTGGGAAAGTGCGATATTCCGTGATTCGCGTAGTTTGTGCGAGTAAATCTCGACCGTTGGAAGATTCTTGTTGAGGGTATAAATATCGAAGACATTTTGGTTTGTTCCTAGACTTGCATCCTTTGAAGATGACCGGCCGCGTGTATACCATAAGAGAGATCGTTTCTCGTGACGATATATACTTTTATAAGCTTGATCGTTCCGAGGAGACGTACGAGGCGGTGATAAGCCGCTTGGAGGGCCACTGTGGACGCTTACTTCTTCGGGGATCTCCTCTCCTTCAGGTGTTAATTTATGCGATATGAAGGACTTCCCCGGGTCTGCACAATATCCTATCTCTGCAATTGATGGATGAGGCGTTCGATAAAATGCACACTGTTCATGGGCTTGGTCTGATCTCAAAGAGTAGGCGAGTTCGCTCGGTGGACCCCTTCTTGAGAGTTTCCAGCAAAGGTTGGTCATTGCTTCCTGCTCGGCGGATGAGGATCCCGGAGAGTTCGTGGCTTCTGGGGTCCGCGAGTACCGTCGGAGGGAGCGGGTTGAGGCTGCTTGGGCTCGGTTGGATGATCTTTCTTCGCTGTATCACCGGCAATGTTTCCTTAACTCTCCCCCTCCTTTGTTGTAATCGTTGTAAGGCTGGAGAGCCCATAATACCTCTTAAATAAATAAACTTGTTTTTGGTTGTAGTGTACTGTCTTTTTTCCTATCTTTGATATAATTTTTATGTTCTCCCGAAAAAACTTCGAAGTCTTGAGAACCAAGAAAAGAAAGGTTGGAGCCCTATGGTGGTACACAAGGTCTTTTTCGTAAGAGGATCTAGCCCGGAAGAAATAGTTTAATGCAGAAAGAAATTACATTATTTGAAAGACGATACATGTTTATTTATACAATTTAAGCTTTTCGGCATTATAAGGCCGAAGAAAATTACGCCCCCCGGCGTCGGGCAACGCTTATGTTACGAGGAATGATCCGTCCCACTTCGGGAAGAACTTGTATAGTCTCCCTTGGTCTACAAACTCGTTTCTTCGTAAGACCAGATCTCCCGTCTTGAAGGCCTGATGTTTAACCCGGGTATTGTAGTAGCAAGCGGTATGCTGTTGACAGGCGGCCGTTCTGATTTGCGCTCTATCCCGCTTTTCAAATAAGACGTCCAAGTTGTTTCGGAGCACCGAAGTGTTGGCTTCATCGTCGAAGTGTTCGACCCTATAACTGTGCAGTGCGATCTCCGTAGGGACCATTGCCTCGGTATCGCAGCAGAGGCTAAATGGGGTTTCTCCCGTGGGTGTTTTCTTCAATGTTCGCAATGCTCATAGCACTCGTGGCAGTTCCTCGACCTAGCTGTCTTGCCTTCCTTCCAAACGGGCTCTGAGACCGTGGATGACGTCTCGGTTTGCTATCTCGGCCTGCCCGTTGTATTGAGGATGTGCGACTGCGGCAAACTTCATCAGTATGTGGTAGTCGCTGCAAAACTCTTTGACTTTATCATTTTCGAAGTTGGTCCTATGGTCGGTAACTATGCATCTCGGGATCCCAAATCGAGAAATTATGTTGTTCTGCAGGAATTTTATCGTAGAGGCGGCGTCCGATTTTCTGATGGATACGGCCTCTACCCATTTCGTGAAATAGTCCCCATCGACGAGGATGTGTCTGTGCCCGTCCGTGCCGGTGGGGAGTTGGCCCACCATATCCATCCCCATTATGCAAACGGCCAAGAGGAACTGAGTGGAGTTAGCGCTGTGGCGGGGAGACGAGGTATGGTGCCGAAGAGTTGGCAATTCTTGCATCTTCTGACAGCTTCTCGGCATCCTGGTGCAATCTCGGCCTTGCAGTAGTGCCTTTTGGACCAGGGTTCGGGCCCCTTGATGTGCTCCGCCGACCCCTTCATGTATCTCTCGCAGAACGTAGTCAGCCTCATAAGGGTCGATGCACCAGAGCAGAGTCCGAGTGTATGATTTCTTGTATAGGTTTCCGTTGCTCCAGACGAAATATCGTGCTTTGGCCCGAAACCGGCGAGCTTCTTCCCGGTCTTCGGGAAGTACACCGTCCTTTAGGAACTCCACGAGGGGCTTTCTCCAATCTCGGCCTTCTTCTTGAGTTATGTAGATCTGGAGTGTTACCTTTCTGTCTTCTACGCTGGGCCGTGGTAAGACTTCGAAGAGGTTATTTTTCTTATGGTTGGCCGAATAGGAAGAAGCGAGCTTGCTCAACGCGTCGGCTTGGGTGTTCAAGTTCCTGGGAATCTGCTCCATTTGGACTTCGTCGAAATTTTTTCGAAACCTTTTGACTTCGGCCAGGTATTTTATCATGAATAGCTCCCGGGCTTCAAAACACCCGGTTACTTGGCCGACAACCGGTGCGGAGTCGCTGCGAACTCTGATGGTCTTCAGCCTTATCCCGGAAGCGATTCGCAGTCCCGCTAACAAAGCCTCGTATTCCGCGGCGTTGTTCGACGTTCTAAACCCGAGCTTTAAAGAGTATTCCATTTCTGTTTCGTCCGGGCCGTGGATGATCAGGCCAGCCCCGCTCCCCTTCCCGGTAGAGGATCCGTCCATGTAGAGCACCCAGTCCGAAATGGGGTCGGGTATCTCTTCGACCGAGGGACGTGGTTCGGGGCCTTGCGCTGCCGTTCCTTCTTTAGTGAGAATAATGCATTTGACAACGAAATCTGTTAAGACCTACGCTTTGATGGCTTGTCTGGGACGGTATTTGATATCGAATTGGGACAATTCCCATCTCCATTTCTCCAGACGACTTGATGATTCGGGGAAGACGAGAATAGACCCTAAAGGTCGCTCGGTAAGAACTAGGATGGTGTGCGCTTGGAAATAGTGTTGAAGCTTTCTGGAGGCGACGACAAGTGCCAGGGCTATTTTCTCTATGGCCTTGTATCTTGTCTCTGCATCCTTGAAGACATGGCTCACGTAGTAGACCGGCCTCTGTATGCCTTCAAATTCTCTGACAAGAACCGAGCCTGCAGCCTGGTCGGAGACAGCTAGATATAATAATAGCTCGTCTCTCTCGACTGGTCGGGTGAGTAGCGGTGGAGTCGCTATGTGCGCCTTGAGTTGCTCAAAAGCATTCTGGCATTCCTCAGACCATCAAACTTAGGAATTTTCTTTAGGGTCTTGAAGAACGGGAGGCACTTCTCTCTGGATCTAGACATAAAGCGACTCAGGGCAGCCACCCTTCCCATAAGGCGCATGATGTCGACATTGCTCTTGGACGTTGCCATGTTGAGGATGTCGTTGATCTTTTCTGGGTTTGCTTCGATTCTTCGATGGCTAACCATGAACCCGAGGAACTTCCCACTGGTGACTCCGAAAGCACACTTAGCTGGATTCAGCTTCATTTTATACTTGCGCAGGACGTCGAATGTCTCGCCGAGGTCTTTAGTGTGCCCGGCTGAGGAGACAGATTTTACGAATATGTCGTCGACGTAGACTTCTATGTTTCTCCTAATCTGTGGTTTGAACAGCTTGTTAACCAGGCGTTGATACGTGGCCCCTGCGTTCTTGAGTCCGAAGGGCATCACTTTATAGCAGTATACCCCCGATCCGTGGTGAAGGCGGTAAGCTCTTCGTCGGCCGGATGCATCCGGATCCGACTATAACCGGAAAAAGCGTCTATGAAGCTCAATAGTTCGTAGCCTGCCGAACTATCCACTAGCTGATCTATCCGAGAAAATGGATAGTTGTCTTTAGGGTAAGCTTTGTTCAAGTCCGTGAAATTGACGCACATGCGTCATTTCTCGTTTACCTTCTTGACCATGACCACATTCGCCAGCCAATCTGAGTAGTCCAGATTCCTGATGAAGTTGGCTGCGAGCAATCGATCTACCTCGTCTTCTATCGCCTTTTGTTTAACCGGCGCAAAACTTCTTTTCTTTTGTTGGACAGGTCGAGCTTGTGGGTTGACCCCGAGCTTGTGGGAGATCACCCTGGGGTCGATCCCAGGCATGTCCGCGGGCGACCAAGCGAATACGTCCGAGTTTCCGCAGAGGAAACGGATCAAGTCTTCATGGTGGTCCCCAGTCAAGAGAGAGCCGATCTGGACTGTCCGGCCATCGACTCCTTCTACGAGGGGGATTTCTGTCAATGCTTCCACCGGGGCACCTCGAATTTCCCTTTGGTTGACGCGTGTATCTAAGAACCCCTAGAAATCATGTGCGTCCTCAAAATCGTTGTCCTGCTCTCCGGCGGTGGATGTCGAGACGAGGCAAATCTTAGCGGTTTGCTGGTCTCCATAGGCCCGGCCTATCCCCCTTGATCCAAAGAGAATTTGATCGCAATGTGATAAGTCGAGATCTGGGCCCGGAGGACGTTTAAGGTAGGACGTCCCAGGAGAATGTTATAGGATGAAGGGACCTTAGCGACGAGAAAGTCTACTGGTATGGCTCGTGTATTGCCCGCTTTCCCAATGTTAAGAAGGAGGGTGACCAATCCTTCGGTCGGGACAGAATGACTGGTGAACCCAGAGAGGAAGGTAGGTCGAAGGCCGGATAGTCCTAGCCCCATACGCTGGAAACAGTCGTGGAATGGGATATCCGCCGAGTTATTTGAGTCGACTAATATTCTCTGGACTTCGTAACGGTGGACTTTGGCCGTTATCACGAGAGAGTCGTTGTGAGGAAGCGATATGCCATGGAGGTCTTCATCGGTGAAGATGATTAGTTCGTCCCTCCTGCACCTCTTATGTGGTATATCGCTTACACCCTGGACTGGGAGGATGTGGTGGTTCCCCTCATTTTCCTGAGCTGGATCCGAGGTAACGACCATGATTTGCCCTATCGTTGATTCTCCGGGAGGGGTTTGGTCCTTTTGCTCCCGCTCCGCCTGCCGCTTGTCCCGCAGGTATTTCACCATATGGTCAGAGCGGATCAACTCCTCGATGTAGTCACGGAGTTGTTTGCAGTTCTCAGCCGAGTGACCCTGCAACATGTGCAAGGCGCAGTATGGGCCGCGGAGACGTTTTTTTGACCCTTTGGGTGACGGCGGGAGCTTAAAGAACCTCTCGCCCTTAGCTTCTTCCAGCAGCTCGGTCTGGGAAATATTTAGAGGAGTGTACTCCTGAAAGCTCGGGGAGTAAGGCTTCGTACGATCGACTTTCTTTTTCTCCTCTCTGTCCCTTTTCTTTCTATCCGCCTGGTCGGCTCGGGGCAAGTTTGAGTTCACCTCCGACTCGAGTTGGATTTCTTGCTCGGTCCAGGCTTTCACTTTGGTCATGGTCTTAGATTGCGCTAATGCAAAAGAGCGGAGCCACTCTTTGTGCCTAAGATCCGACCTCAGCGCGGTGATGACTATTTCATCGCGGTGCTCGGAAACCTCCAGAAGGACAATGTAGAAACGGGTGACATACCCTTTGAAGGATTCCTTATTTCCGCTCTTGACAATGAATATGTAGTCGACCGTCCTCTTCTGTCGTCGGTTCCCGACGAAGTGACCGAGAAATTGGATAGCCAGCTCGTCGAAGGTTGAGATGGAGCGCGGCGCAAGTTCTCGGAACCAGTCCCGGCTAGCCCAGATTAGTGTGGTGGGGAAAGCACAGAATTGACCCGCGTCTAAGTTATCTTGGAAGCTCATGCCCGCCGTAAATGCGTCCAAATGGTCGTTCGGGTTGGACTTCCCGTTGAGAGGGCCACTTTTGGCGGCTTGTTCCTGGACGAGACGTGCTCGGCCAGCAGCTCTTCTGTAAAGGGCTTTGTTAGTGAATCGGTGGAATATCTAGCCCCTTTACCGGACGCATGGCCATCCCGTCGTATGCCTTCGATTTTCTTTTCGAGGGCTTCAAGTCGGTGGTGGTACTCCGAGGATTCTGCACAGTCGGAGTGGTGGCTACCCCCGCTCCGGGTCTGTGCGATGGTGCGGCTTCGATTCCGCTCTATCAAATTTCTCAAATTCTCGGGCGAGGCCCTTCTCGAGTAGTCCCACCGTTTGCCGTTCGTGTGGCCACGGTGGGCGTGGGGACGTCGGTCATGCCTGGAAGCAGGAGAGCTGACCGACACCTCCTCAGGGGGTGAAAGCGCGCGGCGGATATCGGAGCGACGGCCTAGTCTTCCTTAGGATCAGGATGTGGAGCTCTCTGGCGTCCAGCGGGTCATGGAATCATTCGCCGCATGAGGGCTATGGTGGTCGGAGTCGGCACGCCGGCACTCGGTGACGCTGAGATGAGCGTGAGTGAGATCGAGGGCCTGAGCATGGCCATCTGTCCTTCTGCGGACGTTGTTATCCTGGAAAGGGGGAACCGCGTTCTGGAGGGTAGGATTTACTGCTTGAACGCGGACGAGTGCATCCACCATCGATGTGAGCCTGTCGATCCTAGCGGATAAGGCGTTGATGACGTTAGGAGGGAAGACGGGCTGCTTCTGCCTCCGTTGTAGGGAGTGTGACGGCCCATGTTTGGATCGTCGCGGTTGTCACTCGCCATTGGGTCGAGAGCGGAAGATCAACTTATGCATGGAGAAGCTTCTGAAAGGTTCCCATAGACGGCGCCAACTGATAGAGGCTGTGATCTCTTTCAGATGTTGTCCTCCGTCGATCTGATAGCGAAGCCTCAACTCCAACAACCTATTGAGATCCACACGCTCAACAACCCTCAAAACAAATCTCAGCCGCTAAAAACCGTTCGCTATCAGATCGACGGAGGACAACATCTGAGGGAGATGACAGTCTCCATCATACTGTGCCTTTTAGTTGGAGTTCATGGCGATTTGTTGATTTGGAACACTTGCTTATCCGAAATAGGCTGCAATTTCTCATTGTATGTATTATCTCAAGCTTTAACAGTTTCAAACCAAATATATCACAACTCGGGGCTATCCTATAGCAATATGCTTGGAACCGAAGTGAAGATTTGGATTCTTGTGGAGATGTGTGGCACATTAACAGTTGTTATGAACCGTGGCCTATGGATTTTTTTTTGGGATCAGACTGCGTTTTTTGAATAACCATATCATCAACATACCCGTGCGAGCTTTTGTGATATTTGATTGCTGAGGCGCAACGAGCCACACTAGCGCGCCTCTCAAGTTGGCTAGGGGCTATGAATTTCAGAGGTGTGCACCTGATAGTGTCTCATGTGCGCTTCATGAGAGGCGCAAGGCTCGTACCTCTACTTACATGTGAAGTCGGTTTGGTAATGGACCTTCTAGCACCCAAAACCCAAGCTCACTTCAGACTTCCCAATTGCCTAACTAGAGAGCATATCTTTCTCCGGCCCAAGAACAAAACTTTTGCAAGATATAGCTAGGACATGTGTTTGGGGCAAGCCAAAGCTAGGAAACAAGCATAGGGTGCTTAATTCTTCTTTTTCGTTGTCTCTATAGGATGGGCATAGGCAAGATGCCATATCTGGGGCAGAGTAACAAAATTTCTAACACTTCTCATCTTCTTGTAGAATGTAGAGCAAAAGGGAGAAGAAATGGAAATTAAGGCCATTCTCTTTCCCCTCTATTTATTCGTTTCTCTCTTTTCTATTGACTTCATAAAAGGTTAATTCATCTTTTTTTCTCTTTCAAATATGAATATGCAAATAGTAAAGCTTTTTTCTACAACTCTTCAAATAACCAAGTTTTTTGCTCCTTTTGATGGGAGAAAATGGAAAAATAAAAATTAGTTAATAGTTAGTAATTATATTTGAAAGAGTAGTGAATTTTTTTGATAAGAAATTAAGTGTTGGTGTAAAATAGATTGTATTATATGTTGAAGTTATTAATTGGGTGTAAACTATGAATACGAATTGCAATTTGAATATTTCTATTTTCAAACAACTTGTGCACCTTACTTACTCGGGCGCACGCCTTAGATGGATTATGCCCTAGCGCAGTGACGGATCGAAGAATCTGAATCAAAAGGGGCACCGTATTAACAAGGTTCCATAAAATTTCCAAGTGCATAATATTAATAAGTTATTTCAATTGGATATATATAATATATTTTTAAATTAATAATAATATAATAAAAAATATTATTGCTATAACATATTTGGAAGACTTTATATCGTCAACGATAACATACTAATCAAGCTTTTGGAGAAACTGGGATAAACTTATTTTATTGCCAATGTGGTGTATGTATTTGCACCACATCTGTGTGTGTTCAGAATTGGTGCATGAAGAATTTGCAAAGTGCAAATGTATATTAAAGGCAATGTTGTTTAGGAATGCTTGAAGCTAAAAAAAATTCTTGGAAAAGAGAGAAGAAAGCAAGTTAAATCATTAGATTTGGCTATAATAGCAAAGTAATCAACCGTACTTAATACTCAAGTTATTTAAACAAAAGTTAAAATAAATGTCAAAAATGGGAATCGAACTCATGCCCTCTTGCTTGAAAATATCACATGTAACAAACTGAGCAATAGTTCCGTTGTATTATTTTTATGAACACGGTATATATAATACATGCTCATATGTAGATTATTGAATTAATAGATCAAAACAGGGCTTTCTTTTTCCGCAAAATCTTAGTGGGGGCGCGTGCCCCCACTGACCTCTATGTGAATCCGCCCTTTCCCTTAAGCCCTGCATAGTGTCTTGCGCATCAACCACACTTCTCAGCCTAGACGGTCAAGATAAGCTCTCTCGAAAAAAGCAATCAAGAACACAATAGGCTTCCAAGAACTGATATTTTTTGATGTGTCCTTCCAACATTGGATACCATCTTAAAAACAGGACTCCATGTGAGAAGTGGCTCTTAGATACCTTAATGGTCCACCTCACTAAAGATCCCCTTGGATGCAGTCTCGTGCTCTTTGCTCAGATCTAACTTATTATATAAGTGCTTTCTGCAAGTAGTATTTGTACCTTTTGTCAATCATTCTCAGATTGAATGGGAGGTGAGGCCTAAAACCAAATACTTGGCTAAAGGCAATATCAAAATGCAAACGGGCACAAAAAGGATAGACAACTCACTTTGGAAGCTTAATGTTTCCCTTAATAAACTTTAACTAGCAACCATAATGACATTATCGCCTAAACTATATCCCTCAATTCTGGATAGACATTTGATGAGATATCAGTATTTCCCATGTAATGCTTACTTGTTGCATTTGTTTTCTTAAAACTTACTTTCTCTCCACCAGAAGTAGTGCATGGGAAAAATGTAGGTATTGACCTGCATTAGTGGATGGGTATCTTGTTACTTCTTTTCTCTGTGAGTAATGACCTCTTTGCATATCAAGTAAGACCTTTCCTATCGTAATAGAATTCAGTTCATGAATCTTGACCGATATTTAGTTTTAGGTGATACTATATGAACCAATAGACTCTAGGGTATAACCTCTGTTTTTCTTGTTTAAAATTAGTATATGTTGAATTTTTTTCCTTCCATTTTTATGATATATACTGGTTTGGCCCCTTGCAGACAAATAATTTATGATTAAATATTGTACAAAGATTTTGGCCTACCTTGCCACATGTTGTGCTGAGACTCATTTAGCTTCTTTGTTTCGTTGAAGTTGGGGGAGGAACCAAAATGGGCAACTTGGTCTTGGAACCACCGAAGATTCTCTTTTACCACAAAAAATCCAAGCCTTTCAGGTACATTTAGCCATCACGTTTCTTGATTTATTAATCTACATTTCTATATTTTATTGCTAGTCATTACTTACATCAACAAATAGAAATGTGACGGAATTTACTAATATGTCTATAATAGGTAACAATAGACCTAAAAAACTGTTTAATTGGGAAGGCTTGGAGAATATGTCACCTATGGATAGATAAATGATACCCCATTTTAATCTCTTATTTATATTGACGTGTTTTACTTTCATACTAATATATAGCCTGCTAGTCCAAGCCTCATGCAGTTAACCTAAATTTCTATAACAAACTTCCACACGCTGAGCTATAAGTATAGAGGACACCATGGAACCATTTTTAATCTTATGCTTTTCACAGAAACTTTAACGCCTTCTGTTTGCAATTTACCATTCAAAAAGTTATTTTTGAGATGCAGCAGTACCTGATATTTTAGAATAAAATATTTAGCCGTTCCTTGGAAATTTGGTTTGCAGTCACTATCTACTACGTATAGTTATGAAGTAGTGAATTCATGGCATTTTAAATAACCTTAATAGTACTTCATTATTTCATTAAAAACATAGCTTTGAACGCCGAACTATAGTTTGAACTTTGAAGTATAGTTTGTAGTTGTGAATGTTGTAGTGAGTATCAAATGAGTTGAATTTTCTTTGTGTAATCTATGTATAGTTACATCACATCATTTGTAGTCATGATTGTTGCCTGGTAAATCTAAATTCTAAATAGTAATTGCTTCTTTTTATGCCCTTGTTGTAGAGTATTTGACTCAAACACAACTATAAATATTTTGTTCAGGTGGAGGTAAGTATAGTTGGATCAATTACCGAGACACATGTTGAACTAACTTAAATTATCCGTCGTTTGCCATATTGCACACCTGATTCTCTGAACGCGACTTCTGAACCACATTACTACTTACAAGCCATCCCTTGTGATTTTCTTTCATTGGAATCTCTTTTTCGTATAATCAATTATGTGCCACAACCTACAGTTAGCTTTGGAGGTGAACTATGCTTCTATAAAGATATTACCTATGCATGAACTTGACATATTGGCTTATTATTGTAGGGGATTCCTATCAAAATGATCGCTGCAGGAGCTGAACATACTACCGCGATTACAGAAGACGGCGAGCTCTATGGGTGGGGCTGGGGTCGGTATGGTAATTTGGGTTTAGGTGATCGAAATGACCGTCTAGTTCCAGAAAAAGTTCTCGATACAAATGTATGCCCCTCAATCCTGTCTTATTCTGCAAAGTATTTAACAAATCTTCAATATGCTCTTATCTTCGTCGAGTTTGCGTATTTTTAGACTCGTATATGTTGTTGGTGCTAATTATGCTTACTTCTAAGATTTATTTAAGTTGCTTGTTTACATATTTGTGTGCTTTGTGAGCATGTGTTTATGTTTGCGTGTGTGCAAATGTGTGTATGATCACAAGTGCCTCACTTCTCCTTAGGTGTCCCTCATTTCTCAAGTAGGGCTGCATTTGGATCATATACGGATTGGATATGAGCATTATCATATTTCTATCTGTTTTTTAGTCACGGATACAGATACATATCCATATGAATACATATATAGTCCTGGAATAAAAGTTATAGCCATATTTGACAAAATTGAATATGGATATGAAGCGGATAAGAAAGAGATCAAGTACATATAACTTTCAGATTTGGTTATAGAGTATATACGAGGTAAAGCAGAAGTGAATATGCAGTGAAAATATTTACGTAACTGATACATACCAAAACAAATTTGACTACTAATTTAACATGCATGCTCGAATATTTGAAACAAATAAATATGCATGTAAATGGAATGTTATGTGAATAAATAGAAAAATAATATATATTTTATTTGCCTATAATATATATTTTGAAATGACAGCGTTGATTAAAATATTATTTTAAATGCATAACTTCTAGTAAATAAATATATTTTGAAATGACAGCGTGCCATTAAATTGACTTAACAAAACATTCCAGAGAAAAGAAAGATAAAATAAAAATAAACAAGAAATAAGAAAAATATATTTAGTAGTTAGTATTAGCAAAAGACATTTTAATTCTGATGTAATGGAAATGGCCTAAATCCAAACTTTACAATGGAGATTAGGCGGTGTAATCTAATTGGCTTGTCACATCCTGCTTCCTAGAAGACCGTGGCGGGGGACGTGATGAGGCCGGCCACATATCTATACCGAGAAGCGCAACTTCTCGATAAAGATACGCAAAGCGTCTAGAACGCAGTAGTAGTATCACGTGAAATTTATATTATCAAATCCAACAACATTTATTTAAAAGATTACACAGAATTAAACAAGGTGCTACAAGTCTCAAGAACAAGAAATAAAAGCCTTTAAACACAAGGCAGTTTACTGAATACACAATAAGAAGCAAACCAATAACAAGGACGGAGATGGCTAGTACTCTGATTTATTCCGGAAATGAGAGGTCTTCAACCATTGGGTTCACCTCGCTGTGCGTCGCCTTGTCCCTGTCAAGATCTAGATTTGACGAATATTTCCGATGTGCCCCCAAAGTTAGAATGTTTCAGCGTAGCCCTTTCCAATTTGCATTTGGGCCCCATCGTCGGGGAAATCAGCAAAAGACAGTCCTCCGTCCCAGTCGCCTCACAAACTTTAAACTCATTTAATATTTTCTTCTTCCATCTTTTTCACTCTTCCCCTTTTTTGCATCATCTTCCTCACCATTGTTGCGCCCTTCAGAGAAATCACATCTTTAGATAAATCCTTCCATTCGATCCTCATATTACCCCCAAACAGCTTTCAATTTTATTTCCCCCTGAATGTTTTCAAATTGGGTTTAAATCATTATTATTGACAACCTTGGATACATTGTAAGGGGCATAAAGGCTCATTGATAAAAAGGCAATTTCCAAGGACCAAACAGACAACCAATTATATCTATTCTCTCAAATATTTCCGACTTGCACACGTCGACAACCTTTCCTAAAACTTTAACAATTAGCAACTATGTATACGTTTTGAGAGAGAGAGAGAGAGAGAGCTGCATTTATTACCTACCCGCCAATCAATATTCACCACATAATCGTCAATTTATGGTGTGGCCTGCAATGTCCCTGCCAATGTAATGCGGAACGAAAACAGGAACGCGAATCGGCACTTGTTGCGAAATCCGATACGATAAGGATAGTCTCCTTTCATATGCTTATATAAGACGGAAAACACACCTCTTGAAAGTGAAGTATTTGTGGATTGTTTGTATATTTGTGTGTGTGTGTGTATAATTCAATTTATTTTACTAAAACATACATATTTTTTAGTATAATGTAACACAAATCTAATTATATGCCTCATTTAAGATGAGTTTTTATCGAATCGATCGGAACGGCGATTCTTCCGATCTGGGAAGCTAGTGTTCCGAAATTGTTTAGGATAATTCCAATTCGCAAATCGCTAATGGTATAGTGATTTATGATAACATAGGTCCCTGCAAGATCTGTTTACCTTCTCCTTAAGAAAATACTTTTTATACCAGGATGGTAGAATCCATGTAGGCTGCATGGATTCTCATTAGGTAAAAAGTGGGCATGGTATCCACTATATAGAAAATTGTACAATCTACGTCATCTTGCAACCAATAAAAGTCCTTGTAGACGATGTGGATTCTGCCACATGGGTCGGAAAAGTATTTCTCTTTCCTTAAAATGTATTTTGTCAATATATAATTATATTCCATGTTTCTTGATGTTTTTGCTTGTATGCATGCCATTCTGTAGGGTCAAAAGATGGTACTGATTGCATGTGGGTGGCGTCATACAATAATCGTTTCCTCCTCTGGGAGCTTATACACTTATGGATGGAGCAAATATGGTCAGCTAGGACATGGGGACTTCAATGACCATCTTATTCCACATCAGGTGGAGGCCTTAAAAGATAGCCACATATCTCAGGTTTGGTTAATGGCCTCACTTCGACTTGTTTTGGATTTTGTATTAGCCTATCATGATGTTGTAAGCCACACATTTATCCATTCGAACCTCATTTATGTCTGTTGAAATTCGTGGATTTCGTTATTTACTTCATAGCAACAAGTACAGGGGACTGAAATTTTATGAGGACATCCTACCATTTTAGGGATCATATCAAGCTATTGCTGTAGGGACTTAGCAATATACTCTTTATATGATTGGTATGAATTCTCTCAATCAGTTAATCCGATTTTATAAACCTCTGGGAAACAGTGATTTCCCACATTATCCATGTGCTTGTCCTGTCAAGATAACATGTTATTGAAATTTGTTGAACATCGACTTCATAGGCAACCAGTGTGTGTGAGAGAGAGAGAATAATGAAGAAAAGAGGCCTTAGGAGGGTTTTTCGTTAAGCGGCGGCGAAAATACATCTTCCAACATTTTTTCCGATGATCAGCATCCATCATCATTGTTGAAAGTAAAAAACCAAATGATGAGACTTTAAAGATAGTCTTATATTAAAAACAACAAAAGGAACACATGGGTATAAAATATAAAATGGGTCATACCTCAATAAGGGAAACCCACTTATCATTAAAAGCCCATGTGTACCTATAAAAAACCCATTACTTTCTCAGCTTTAAATAAACTTTAATTTTTAACATGATCAGAGCTTTTATGATCGGGACATCGCTACAGTCACTGCTGAGTTGATTACCTGTCAAGTATGAATTGTGGTATGTATATATGTAATAATGGGACAAGGGAGCAGTCATATCTAGGTGAACCTGAGATCGAATCGGGGGTTGAGATCGACGTCGAACAGATAATGGTGCAAATCCTTGACAGAGACCAGAGATCTCGCCATCTTCCCCATGAGATTCCGTGACCGCAGCTGCCGAACATGCTCGAAGATCCGGCCCGCCTCCTCGGCGGAGAGGTCGCTGTCGCGCTGTGAGTCGGCGAGGAAGAGTCGGAACTGGTCGGGGCTCATGTGAGCCCCGCCGCCGGAGAAGGCGGAGACGACGTCGATGGGGTGTTGCGTCTCAATATAAAATGACTCGATTCTCCACGTGACAACCACACCAAGAACTCCACGTGACAACCACCACACCAAGAAAAAGTGATGGTTGCACACAACTCTTCGACAACCACCACACCAAAAAAAAGTGATGGTTGCACGCAACTCTTCTCGTATTTTGCACGTGACAACCACACCAAAAAAAATTGATGATTGCACGTAACCCTACCCGTACTTTCCACTTGACAACCATACCAAAGAAAAAAGTTATGGTTGCATACGAGAAGAAGTGTTGAAAGTAAAAAAACCAAATGGGACTTTAAAAATAGTCTCACATTGGAAACAACAAAAGAAACACATGGATATAAGATATAAAATGGGGCACACTTCAATAAGGCTTAAGTCTTATTATTGGAACCCACTTATATCAAAAGCTCATGTGTACCTATTAAAAAGCACATCACTCTCTCAACTTTAAATACTCTAAAATTTAATATGGTATCAGAGCCAATGGCTCGATCATCCACGTGACAACCACCACACTAAGAAAAAGTGATGGTTGCACGTAACTCTTTCCGTACTTTGCACGTGACAACTACACCAAGAAAAAGTGATGGTTGCACGTAACTCTTCCCGTACTTTGCACGTGACAACTACACCAAGAAAAAAAGTGATAGGAGCACGTAACTCTACTAGTACTTTCCATGTGACAACTGCACTAAAGAAAAATATGGTGGTTGCACGTAAGGAGGAGTGCTGAAAGTAAAAAACCAAATGATAGGACTTTAAAGTCCCACATTAGAAATAACAAAAGAAACGTATGGGTATAAAAGATAAAATGGGTCATATTTCAACAAAGCTTGAGTCTTATTGTTGAAACCCACTTATCATTAAAAGCTCATGTGTACCTATAAAAAGCCCATTACTCTCTCAGTTTTAAATAAACTTTAATCTTTAGCAATCATCATCTTTATCATCTAAGATGCGGACAGACCAAATTTCATGTGATTCTACCATTTTTTCACCGTTGAATTAACAATGTAAAGAGTTCTATTGTCGGTAAAACGTTGATTTTGTACCCACTAAATCAACGGTGGAAATGTGGTAGAATCACATGAAATTTGGTGTATGCGCATCTTAAATGATAAAGATGAAGACGATAAATGCCGATCGTCGAAAATAATCGTGGATGGTGTATTTTTTCAATGCCATAGGAGAAATTTTCTCCTACGACACCTTTCCTCCATTATTCTCTCTCTCTATATAGAGAGAGAATAATGGAGGAAAAATGCCATAGGAGGGAATTTCCTTCTATGGCGTCGCAAAATTACCCCTCCCTCATTTTTTTCGACGATCGGCACCCATCATCTTCATCGTTATCATCTAAGATGTGGGTACACCAAATTTCACGTGATTCTACAACTTTTTCATTGTTGATTTAGCAATGTAAAAAGTTCTATTGTTGGTAAACCGTTAATTTTGAACCCACTAAATCAACCGTGAAAAAGTTGTAGGATCACATGAAATTTGGTGTACCCACATCTTAGATGATAACGATGAAGATGGTGGATGCCGATCGTCGGAAAGAATGAGGGAGGGGGTATTTTTTCGACGCCATAGGAGGAAATTCCCTCTTGTGGCCTCTTTCCTCCATTATTCTCATATAACCATTCAAACGGTCTTTGTACATAGTATTTATCTTCTACCACTGATAATGCCCCAGAACAACTTTCTAGACTCACAAAACTATTATTAAGAAGAGATACAACACACACATTTATATAATGTTTACATCATCAACTTTCTTAACCTATTTTCTGCTTTTGCTTGTGTTTTATAATTGGTTTTTTGCTCTTGCTAATTAGAAGAAAGAGCGTTACGATTCAGTTGGTTTCCCTATATCACTACTTAATTGGTCTTTGTTAATATCTTGCAAACTTATTTCTGCTTGTTTGCTGTCAGATCTCAGGTGGTTGGAGACATACTATGGCACTCACATCTGACGGACGACTTTATGGTTGGGGCTGGAATAAGGTTCTTGTCTTTTATACGAATATTTAGTCCATATCCCTGCTGTGCGAATTCTTTTGCCATAGGTTGGCTAGTTCATAATTCTTTTAATGTTACCTCAAGCTAATATATATGATCTGATTTCATTTCGATCTCAAAATTGATATGGAGGCATGATAATCATAAAGTAATATGTAATCGCATGAAGTGCTATGTTGGGGTGACAGGCAATTCCTAGGTTCATTGACATGAAGGAACAAACTCAAACATTTTACCGAGAAAGTTTAATTGTTGATCGATCTCCAGAAAAGAACTTCAATTTTTCCTAAGCTATTCCAATAGGAAAGTTTATATTTACGCTGCAATTACTATCAATAAAATGATGCCATCTTGTGTATTTTAAGTTTAATTGGTTGGCTATTGATGTTCATGTTTGTATGTTCTCTTTGACAGTTTGGTCAAGTTGGGGTAGGAGATAATGTTGATCATTGTTTTCCACAGCAAGTTAAATTTCCAGAAGAACAGGTATTTAATTATTTTTAGAACTTTTAAATTATTACCCACCATGGCAGACAATAATATCAACCGTTGCAAATAATACTGTAGCAGTAGCTTGAAGTACAGTCCCATTTTAGCACATCACAAGGTTAGGGTATATTGGTTATATGTGTTACAACAGAAAAAAATAATATTCAATTTTGGTTTGTGCCTTTCTTCGTACAATATTTTGGGCCGTTTACAGAAAGTAGTCCAAATCGCTTGCGGGTGGCGACACACTCTTGCCGTGACAGAAAGGAAAAATGTGTTTTCTTGGGGAAGGGGTGCCAGTGGACAGCTTGGGCATGGAGATATTACAGACCGGTATCGCATTTGCATTTGACAAAATAATTTTAAATTATTTGCTATTGCTCTGAGCTTACTAAAATTTTCGGCTTGTGGCTTGATCGGTTTAGCTTTTGCCAGCCCCCCCTGCCCCCCCTCCCCCCCCTCCCCCGACACACACACACACAAAAAGGGAAAGAGAAAGAAAATGACGAAAATCATAAATTAGACTCGTGTGCCAGACACAAGCACCTTATTAGCATCATAGTAAATATTCATTAATATTGCAAAAAACAAAACAAAAAACAAAAAAAACTCCAAGTAACAATGCAATTAGCAATACTGAGAATAGAATGCTAAAATCTCTACCGCTAGCTAGATTAGGTAATATGATGTTATATTGTCGATCCGGTCATCTATTATTTTCTTTGATTAAAAATAAAAACAAGTTAAAACAAATGGTTCCTTTTCAGTTCGAAAGTTCTGGCTTTCACAGGGTTTTTGTAACTAACATGAAACTTGCTTTTGTGACTTTGAAGTAACATCCCCAAGGTTATTGAAATTTTAAGCACGGATGGTTCCAATTGTAAGCAATTAGAATCTTCAGGATCTTTATCAGGTTAGTTTCTTAAGTTTAATCCAAGAGCAACTTTACTACATTCAGTTGTCAGAACTCTTTACACGCTTATCTTGTGTAGCAGGCAAATTCTGGGTTTCACCATCAGAAAGATATGCTATTGTTCCAGATGAAATTGTAAGTTTGACTAGTTTTTAACTTCATAATTTTAATTCCTTAATTTCTAAAGTCAAGATCGCTTCGACATTCCAAACTTGTATTTTGTTGAGGACATGTGTGTTAGGGATTCCAATCTCCTCATCACATAAAGCACATCAAGTTCACAAAATAACATATTCACACCAGAGAACACCGAATTTAATATGGTTTAACTACCTTGCTCTACATGCATGGGGCAAAACACGACCACAAGGATTCTATTGACATGAGGAAGTTACAAGATCACACACACATCAAAACTCTCTTTCGCATCTCATCCTCCTATCTTGCAATCACACAAGAGAGGGTTGGTACAACCCTCACGCTCACAACACTCTACATCTCTCAAGCCCATCCATCTCTCACCAATAAGAGAGATACGTGTGGTGCTACAACCCTAACACAACTCATCACCTATTGGTAGCCCCTCATCAATATATGGGGTTCGGAAGAATTCATATGTTCGGTACCCCGGGATTTCAAAGGTCGACGAAAGCAATTCTTGCCTAATCCAAATAGCCATAGATGCACAAATGGATACGAGACACAACCCTCAATCACCGCCCTTTAAGTCAGTTTGCTGTTGAAAATCTGCTGTCTTCCCCCATACCTGACTTCATCCTAGCCTTCAAGAAATTTACAAATTGAGGCCAAGTTAGAACAGCGATAATAGGTGGCTGTTGATTTTCAATTTACAGTTCTGCTCTATAGACAACCTCATTTAGGTGAAGAAGCGCTAATGATGTGATGGAGTTCTGCTGCAAATATAGATAATTTTTTTCACCGGAAGGCGGGGGGTGGGGGCACACGAAGCCCAAAGCTTGAGTTTCGGGTAATGTTATAATAATATTTCTGGTGTGTGGATTGCAGTCAGCATGTTCGGCCAAAAAAAATTGGAGTCAACTATTAAAGAGTAATAATTCTTAATTCTTATCTTCAAACACGGTGAATAAAATTTTATTTCTGTAGCGGATCATACACACTTTCTCATTGGAAGGACCTGGATGTAAAGAAAGGCTTCTTTTTTTTACGTCAAAACATCAAGCCTCAACAACCTTCCCAAACTCAAGCTAGGCATCCGCTCAGGCTGCTGAGAGAAGCTTATCAAACTAAATGAAGAATTGTAGATTACTCATGCATAAATTCTCTGATAATTTTCTAGTAATTTTTTTTAGATAATCTTATATGATGATAGAATATATGATTTTATCCTCAGCCCTCGGCATAGCTCTAGAGTTGTGTAGCAGCAAGGACTTTAAGGCGGTGTTAAAGAAAATCTTAATGTTATATCCCTACTGAAGCACTTTTAAAGTGAGGGTTAAGAAAATGAAGGGGCATCTAAAAATATAGAATTATTTCCTCACCCCTCATCAAAATTTCTCTCTCACGGTTTTTATAATATGATAAAACAAATTTAGCAAATTAAAATTTATAAAAATATATACATACCGCAAAGATAACCAATTCACTGGTGCAGGCTATGAAGCGAGTAACTGATCCGAACACAGGAAACGGGGCCAATGTAAATGTACCAGAGAAGGATTGATAAGCGGGTTCGAGTCTAGTCGTCCCCCCCCCCCCCCCCCCCCCCTATTTCGCATATTATGTATTTGTGTTTCCTGTAAAGATCAATCAATGCTGTATTTCTATTAGTTTCAGATGTCGACTACTAAACTAGTTATTTTAGGCATTTGTAAGTTAATCCTAGAACTTATTGTAAAGTCTGGAAACTGATATTAAAAATAAAAAAATAATTCTACTTGCGATTGGACACAATGTTATTAGTAGTGCCCTAATTTTATTATAGCGCTTTATGTGAATGCAGACATTAGCATCAATCACTTTGCAGAGAATTGAGTCTCAATGTTGTGAGCATTCATATATGCAGAAGGTTATGATCAGATTGATCCATCCTTAGCTAGCCGATTTCTACATAGTAATGCCTCATTCGGCAACATGATTGTGTTATCCAAAACCATGGTGTTGTCTATTTTGGAGGCAAAACGCCAAATTTGATATTTTGTTTTGTTTGACAATCAAAATCGAGTTTTCAAAACTAGTGTTCGGATGGTTAGGGATTCGAAAACTAAACATATTAGGGTTTTGAAAAGATGAACCTGTGTTTCCAAACAAAAGCAAAACTTTGGTTTTACAACTGTTGAAACAAAACCATGGAACTGTGTTTGTAGGGTGTACTCAGACTGCATAAAATCAACTTTCTGTCTCGTCTTCTTTCAGTTGAGTCATTCCGTGCACAGTCATGTCAGAAATCTGTAACCTTATCACATGTTACCATTTTCTTCCAGCTCAAAATTGAGATCTTGTCCATTGACTGTTGTCCAACATGTTAGCCAGAATCTATAATCCTCCCCCCCCCCCCCCCCCAAAAAAAAAAGATCCTAGTTCATCATCAACCTCAATTTTTTGGTTTGTCAAAGCAAGCCATGCTCTCCCTCAATCTTCAATGATATTTTGAGCCTAGGTGGGTCCGCCGGCGCCAGCAGGGATCCGATAGTGGAGGCGGGGCTGTCGCCGCCCGCACCTTGGATGGTCCAGCTCTTGAAGAAGACTTGTGAAAGTTTGTGGGTGGTTGTGATATAAAGAGGTTAGATATGATGTGCTTTTCTTCTCAACCTTTCTTTTTTGTGTTGGTTCAATTCTCCAATCACAATCTTTAGAATTCAATCATAATCTTTGCTTTTATGGTATTTTCTTATTATATGTTCAGCTTCCATGATTGTTTTGTTGACTATATTCCTGTCACGTTTCAAAATTCCAACGACTTTTTATTATGTTGAGCTTGGAACCTGCAATTGAAGATTTTCGAAAATCCTTATATTCTTAAATATGGGATGACTGTGCATCTAATTCCAAGAAAAATTGCATTAACAAATACTTGATATATTTTAATCATTCCCGGCAATATATATGTAAGTGTAACCGTCGACCGGCGGCGCAATCGGAGAGGGGTCGGTGGATGGATGACGAGGCCGGTGACGAATGACCAATTGGCGGTGGGCCGGTAACGAACTACGGCTGGCCAGTGCCGAACGTCTGATCGACGACATGCCGGCCGGTGAACAATCGGCGATGACCGCCGGGCAGCCGGCGGCGGGCTGGTCGGCGGACGACTGACAATGGACGGCGGGGCCGGACGGCTGGCGGGGGATGGTCATGGCTCCTTTCATGTTAGGCACAAATATTTCGTGGTAATCATAGACGCGTGTTCTGGGGGATAGGATTACCATGGAATGGAATCATTTGATTACCATGGAAATCCTATTTTACCGGAAATACCGTTTACACCTAAACAAGTATGGTAATATTTCATGGTAATTTAAAATTACCAACTAGATTACCTCATAACAATTGCATCCTTATATTGAAGGGTACGGGGCATTTAGAGAGCCTATAAAATTTTGTTAGGCTAAATTTCGTTGAACTACCTTGCATTTAGTGTTTTCCAAAGTATTAGCTTTTCAAAGAACCTCCCGTCATTAGTTCCACGTTAAAAGTAACTTTTTGTGGGAAAATACATGCTTTTTTTAATACTAAATACCCATGTAAATTTATCTAAGCTCGTTTCAATTTTCCTTCTTGCTACCAAGTTGTTTTTTCCATGATTCTAACTAGTTATTTAGATTTTATTTTTGGTTATTCCCCCACCCCCAAATTTCTTGAATATTTTATTTTTGAATTTTATTATTAAATTAGGGTTTGAATAATTTACAATTAGTTAATGCTGTTAAGAAGTTAAGGAAGTTCAATTAGTTCAAGGTAGTTACTGATAATTAAACAAATTAAGGGAAACTAGTGTTTTGCATGTGCCATACACCATGATGTAAAAAATTCTATATTGCAAATTGAAATACCTTCAAATTGTTTGTTAGTTGTGCTGACTCCATATCGAAGTAGAAAGACGGAATGCACAAAAATTAAAATTTTAAGCAAGCACAACCAACTTAACTCAAGTGATCAAACCATAACCTAAACTAGAAACTATTAGGAGTTTTATCTATTATGAAAGTAGGGTTATACTGTCACGCCCCGCTTCCCAGAGTACGCTAGATTGGGCACGCGACATAGCCAACCATGCTATATGTGGGTAAGAAGTATCCATCCACAGTCACATTACGGCTGTAGAGATATTAAGAACAAGATAAAACTATTTAAAACATGTCCATAATCCAGAATAACAGGAGTCAATAATAAATAAATGCGGAAGCAAATGATCCAATACAAATAACTGAAAAGTATGTCCCATAATGCGGGCTCACATTAGGAAATAAATGCAGGAAATAAAACTAACTACTACCGAACTCACAGCTCAGCCTGCTGGCTGAAGTACTCCTGCTCGGACTGCGACAGCGGTACAGAATCTGGGCCATGCAAAACCCAGACGTCAGCGCGTCATATCATCAAGTAATATAATATGAACAATGTAACGGGCAATACAAAATAAACATGAATAAAACGATAGTAGCAATAATGTGAATCAAGCAGTGCGGGGGCAGTGTGCAGTGGGTAACTAAACTGTTCTATCAGGTTTTCTATTCTAAAGTCTTTGAAATCAATTGATGAATCGTCGATGTAATTCAATAGTATCCCGTGCATGCCCGGGACCACGGTCAAGATCCTCGGGGCTGAATCCGAGACGTGCCGCTAGGCAGTAACAGGTAGCAGGATGGGCGAGTGATGTCAGCATCATCACTCCGGGGCTGGCCTAGCCCGTAAGACTGATCAGAACATGTATCGAACTGTTGAGTTACAAGTCAGGTTTCACCTTTGATTTCCCCATACCCCAAGTTATGTATGTCAAGTCAGGTATTCAGTAATCAAGAACTAGTGCCAACACAGGATCAGGTAAAAGCAGGTTTGTCTGGATAGACAACAGGAACGGTCCATGAGGACTACATGTCAGGTTTGTTGGCACTAGACACAAGATCAGGTAACGGGTCAGGTCATGGTACATCAGGTCAAGTCAACAGTATACGGTACCATGTCAGGTGTATCAATATATATATGTGTAGCAATGTCAGGTCAAGATGTAAACAATATCGTGGGTGTGCTCACAATCAGATATATAATCACACATGGGTATTAACAACATGAGATAAGCAATGAATTAAGTAATAAGCAGTTTCATTCAATTTCCAATACAGATATCAATTTGTTACAGAGATGATTACAAGAGTGCAGTAAGACAAATATAGCCGTTTAGTCATGTTAACAGGTTTAAGAACCCTTAGAGGTGCAATGATTTGTATAACGGTTCAGTGTAGCTGTTTCAGGTTAAATGCATACGAGTGTCTGAACGGAACAAAACTACAGGGATGAATGCCACAAGCTATTTTAACATCAAAATGTGATTGAACAGATAAATATGATTATTAGGTTCAATTTGCAAACTATAAGTTCCATGTTTAACAGTAAAATGATATAATGCAATATTGTACTCGAAAATTGGGAAACGATTGTACCAAGTTAAATTTTACAGGTTTAGGGTGTCAATATATATATGTAAATATTGTATAGCATGTAGCAAGGGGTACTTGCCTCGACGGGTCGCGAACCGGCAAAACGGAACGTAAACGTCGGCGGGGAAACTCGCGACGGACGCACGGTTCACGGATTGAACCCAAACAACGAACAGTGGAACCACACGGATCGGGGTACCTCGCTGCAACGTCGGATCACGTCGTCGGCACGGCCGGATTCCGGCGATATCAAAAACAGCGAATGTTAAGAGTTGCAATCAAGAAAAGAAAGGGAAAAATAAAGAAGAAAGGGAAAGATGATGGAGACGGAAGGCTTACAATGGTCTGTGGGACGGGTTGCGACGGTCGACGAACTCCGGCGGTGGCCTACGCCAACAGTGAATGAGATTTCCAGATCAAGAAAATATTTACAAAGAAATAAAGAGGAAGTGAAAAGAGAAGGGGAACTAGCTCACCAAGGGGGCTTGCGAGGCTAGGGACACGAGGACGGGGTCGCCGGCGGCTACACACGGCAGTGCGACGGTGTGCAGGGGGTTGCAGGTGGCCGCGGTGAGGTGCAGGGTGCACGGGGGTCGATGAGGGAGGATGTGGATGAGACGAGGTTGAAGAGACGAGGGTGCTGGTGGTGGTGGCGTCGGCGTTGGGGCTGCGGCGGCGAGGGTACGGCTAGGGTTCGCTGGCTCGTGATGCGTCTTCTGCGTTCTGTTTAAAAAATGAAGGAGGGGGGAGTTTTAATATAAGAGAGATAGAGAATAAAGTGAGAGAGAGAGAGAGAGAGAGATTTAAGGGGTAGAGAGAGAGAGATAGGGTGAGAGAGAGAAATAGATGAGAGAGATAGATGGGGCCCACGGGGTTTGAGAGAGAGAGAGATAGAGAAAGAGATAGACGGGGAGAGAGAGTTTAGCGAGAGGAGAGATAGAGAGAGAGGAGAGAGATCGAGATGAGAGAGAGAGAGAGATATGGGGAGAGAGAATCTTGTATTTTAGTGGAGAGAAGAGAGAGAGAGAGAAGGAGAAAGGGGGAGAGAGAGAGAAGCGTAGGAAATTTTAGTGGGGCCCAGGGAAGGTTAAGAAGGATTCGATTGGTTGGGATTAAAATTTTGAAGGATTTAGATAGGTTTTTAAAGATTTAAGGAACAGTAGAATTCATACTGTTAAGAAAATATATGATGGTTAATTATATATTAAAATTTGGGATTTTGGCGCCAAATAAAACATTTCCAAATCGCGCCCGGGTCGGGTCCAAAAATTTGAAATTGAAATAATAGGATTTTAAGCGGGTTCCAAATTTTAAAATTAAGTGTCTTATGATTAAAAAGCATACCCCCAAAACGGACACATGTACGCGCGCGTAGCCGTCCAAAGTCGCCCGTTTCACTGAACGGGACGAGAACACAAAACACGGACGCTACCACAAGGCTAGGGGTGTCGAGTAGGCCAAGATGAATATTTTTAATTTTATTTTAGATGCCAAAATTTGTTATATACAGAAATGACTTTACCGGGTAAAATTTTACAGTAAGCAACAAACAAGTAAGCTAAAAGAAATGAGTACTATATTAGGCTCAAACAGTAACTGAAATTAGTAGTATTGGGCTCGGGTGTTACATATACCAAAAGATCCGTGTCCTTCGGTTTTCTACCCTCTTCCTTAGCTCCATGAGATCTTCATGATCGAGCTTGACTTCCGGTCTTCTTCCGTCGAAGATGATCCACCCGAGAGATGTGGTTCATGGCTCTAACTCCACACAAAAACCTAGTGGAGCAACTAAAACCTCTAGGTTGTTAATCTAGAGTGTTTAGTGATGTAGTATGTTGTTCTAGTAATTTTTCTATCTCTCTTTATCCTTGATTCTCAACTCATGAGAGTGTGGGGTGAAGAGAAAGAAGGAGCTTTAGAATGGAGAGAGAAAGATAATGGTCAAATGAAAATCTCATCCCCAAAACAATAATGCAAGTATGGTTTTATCAAAAAATATTTTTGCAATAATAAAAAGCAACAATACTTAAATAGTGTAGACAAGTGAATTATAAATTAATTTGTCTACCCTGTTCAACCATGCATCACACCATTCTCTTGCAACCTCATCCCTCCATCTCATTTCCAATTTCTAGAAAAGAAAAAAACCATGGAAATGAGGTGTCCTCTTTCTAGAATGTTTTCCGTATAAATACGGAATACACTCTACCGTATATACATGCCCGTATTCATATCAAAATATGAATACCCAAAGTGCTAGAATAATACATAGAACATAATACTAGAATATACATATCGAAATGTGTATATGTAAATTATTAAATCAATATCTGATTTAAAAATCCGGTTTAATCTCAAGCCGGCTAGTATTATCATTCGATCGGAACCCTGCACGTATCTAAATACGGCCATTATATCATTTCGCCTGAATCAGAGAAACTCTATGTGTGGGACTCTAAAGACTCGACAGTACGGTGGCAGTGGATTTAACCACAAGCACGTCAGCGGCACTAGCTGTACGTAACGTGTCGGGACCCGGTTCTTGTTTACGGAGCAAAATGCCACACAGAACAAAGTGCCACGCCAACTGTCATACCAAGGGGGCGGGGGCCACCTCTTGAATCTGTGAGGGCCACCTCTAGAGTCCGTGGGACCCACTGTAGAACAATGGGGAATTTTCGGAACACATTCCGAAAGAGGACCGGACTGCATTATAAATATATAATGATACCACCCTCAATTACAGAGGCGCCTTTTAAGTGAATCGGAACTACAGGAGCTTGAGAACTCCGTAGTTAAGCGTGCTCGGGCCACGGAAGTCTTGGGATGGGTGACATTCTGGGAAGTGGCCCCTGGTCGGGTCCGGTTCGCTCTAAAGGGAAAAACCGTGCGGTTTCGGCCAGAACGGACAATACCATCTGTACTGGGGCGTGGGGCATTACATTTATGGTGGCCCATGCAAGTCTCTCAGTAGTAGGTATGTGGTTCGAGGACGAACCATTGTTCAAAGGTGGGGAGATTGTCGGGACCGATTCTTGTTCACGGTGCAAAGTGACACAGAACAAAGTGCCACGCCAATTATCATACCAAGGGGGCGGGAGCCGCCACCTCTTGAATCTGTAGGGGCCACCTATAGAATCCGTGGGATCCACTGTAGAACAATGGGGAATTTTCGGAACATATTCCGAAAGAGGACCGGACTGCATTATAAATATATAATAATACCACCCTCAATTACAGAGGTGCCTTTTAAGTGAATCGGAACTACAGGAGCTTGAAAACTCCGTAGTTAAGCGTTCTCGGGCCAGGGAAGTCTTGGGGTGGTGACCTCCTGGGAAGTGGCCCCTGGTCGGGTCCGGTTCGCTCTAAAGGGAAAAACCGTGCGGTTTTGGCCAGAGCGGACAATACCATCTGTACTGGGGCGTGGGGCGTTACATAACGGCTACCCAAGTACCCGTCGAAAGGAAGGCCGACGAGCAAGCTCATCCGAACCCCTACCGAGACTATCCGTGACAATCTCCGTACAGTCTGGTCTCTTCGTCTAAGAGTATCGCATACCAGGTCTAGGGGATGGTAAACCCCAGACCCCTACTGACCCGATAAGTCGCGTCGATGTAGCTAAGGACCAATCAAAGAAACTACTGATCTAACCATCAGTAAATCTCAACTGTCTTGGCCAAGATCTTATGGTTATGTCCAACCAGACACAGTGCGATATCGACTCCCAATACCGGGATAGAAGAATCCCTGACAATCACTCACTGCCTCCATGTGGCTCAGGACTGTACCGAACTAAAACTTGTTTGCACGACTCGGTAGAGCTGTGGTAGGATAGTGATCAAAGTACAGTGGGAACTCATACGAGACAAATAATGATCTCAGGTCTAAAGACTAACTTGTATTCATATCATATGAGAACCGCTATCTGACGATATGTACAATACCATCTAGAGGTTCTCGGCGAGCCCGTTCAGTGTACTCACCTCCAGTGAGCACCTGTACACTATCTTAGGTGACTCAATACCAATGGCTTGTGAGACCGGCCACCGCCCTTCGTCGGGGTCTCGAAAAGTATACACTGGTCTACTCCGGAGTATCGATGTCCGGTCTCGATACTTTCTCGACTAGGGACATTTAAGGATGTGCATATGGACCACCCAGCTCCCACATAGATGATCGATATCATAATGCTGGTGGTTATGCAATAATCCTACAGGTTTTATCAAAATATCTACACATAATGATAAAGACAAACCAGATAGCATACTATCATCTCGAATAAGATTGTTCTATCTGTATAGATTCTCGTTCAATTACCATAATCGCCTACTTGCAATTACAAAAATTTCCTTGAAGGCACTATATCCAACAATCTCTCACTTGCACTTAAGGCTAATTATTATGGTATCGCATACTCACAGCTCGTGTGCTACCGAATACCCGACTTCTCTACTAGTTAGTTTCTTAAAACTCGTTTTGAGAAACTTACGTGTTCGAGAAACAGCCTCAATGAGTGGATCCTTTCCAATATTTCTATCTTTATTTCTTTATATTTTAACTTCGCGGAGAACAACTATCTCCTGAAATGAGCGATACATGTCTTAGAACTTTTCTGGATATCTGATGAGACCTTGTTTACAACATGAGTACCAAATCCAACAAACTTCTTAGACTGTATCATTATCCTGATGCAATCAGCACCCAGCGCCATGACCACCTCAATATCTTACATGGAAACCTATCTAACATACTGTAGCTCAAAAGAGGGAAAACTATTAACTCTGATAGCCACTCTATCATTCAGGCCACCTTGGAAGCCTAAATCGGTAACCGCCTCCTTCAGGAGGCTGCCATTACCATATACCAAGAATATCCACTTATGTTCATAACTGCTTCCCAATGTTTCTCCAGGATTGGATTAATATATGCTTATTGCAGCTAGTGCAAAAACAATATCCGGTGTGGTACTTGGCATCTCATGGTTGACTCAATTATTTAAGCAAGTGATATGTCAATCAAGAAAATATCTCTCCTCATCAGTCTAGAAGATATCTTTTTAGAAAGGGTGACTCCATCACCTGCGAGTACACCACCACGTCAGGAGTCGTCCATTCTTAAATGCTTTAGAATAGTGTTAAAGTACCCGAATTGGGACACTTTCCAAAACTATAGATCTAGTCACCAGAATCCCTGATATTTTGTTCAGATCCTATGTGGAGAAACAACTTGTGACAATTATAGTATAACCGATCGTAGTATAGGAACACCACTTCCTATCAGGAGCACGTCATCCAAATACTAGGACATCACTCCTTACAACCTTCTTACCAGGTTCATCTGTTGTTCTCATGAAGTCAAACTATATGACTGTCATATTAACTAGATGACCAATTCCGCTCTCCTTAGTTTAGTTTATAAATAGACATAAGCAACTTGTCCACCACGCTTTCGCTGCTCTCACTGACTAAAACAACCCTCTGGCAAAGTCATATACACGTGCACTTCTAAATTCAATTTAGAATGACGTTATAGTCATCCACCTACCAGATCTCATAACTAAGGTGTTAGTTGTATGTATGCCCTAGAGGTCATTATTGTACATGATTGTATATTATAGTGGATGCTTGGACATATATAGAGATGACTTTCTTGCTCGATATGATAGTATGCTATCTGGTTGCTCTTTATCTTAACATGTATACTTCTATCTTTATACTGTCTTGTTCTCCGCCGAAAGATGCGACCGGGACGTTGGGACGTCCGGCCATGAATTTAGGGGCAGATGCTATTTGGTGCTATCCGTCCACCTCTCCGAAGATGCCAAGTTGATTTATGACACCATGTATCGAAGATTTAAACGGATGCGGCCGATGTAGCAGATTTCGTCAGATCCCCTCTCGTTGAGGGGTTTTTGATTGTGGGGACGCTCTTCCCTGCAGGCGTAAACCCTTGCAGTTAATTACGCTACCGCATCGTGGTAACCACTTTCTCCTTCTCCAGATGGTCACTTCGTGTCGTGTGTGTTGGTTTTGTTCTTGGTTGCCCGTGGATCGTATACGGAGACTAATTTATGTTGTCGCCCGTAGGGCGGGGATTAGTCCAAATCCGTATTTTCTTAGATTTGGGTTTTGGTTTGGGTTTAAGGATCGTTAATCTCTTTTGAGACTAAGATCAACTTAAACGTTTGTTAAGAATACGTTAGTATAATTTTAGACTAAGATCAACTTAACAGGATCATTTAGATCCAACAAAAGAGCATTTGGGCTCTATTGTCTTAGTTTAGGGATATCATAGTCTATGAAGTTTAAGGACATCATAGTCCATTTTTAAAGACATCATAGTCCATGAGTTTAAGGACCTCATAGTCCAGTTTAAAGACATCATAGTCTAGTTTAAAGACCTCATAGTCTGTAAAGTTTAAGGACATCATAGTCCATAAGTTTAAGGACCTCATAGTCCATAAAGTTTAAGGACATCATAGTCCATGAGTTTAAGGACCTCATAGTCCATGTGGTTTTGGTTCAACCGTTTGGGGATGCATCAAAAGTTATTGGTTATTGGGACCCTCCATCTCTCTGAAGACGTTGAAGGATTACAACGACATGTATCAGAGGTATGAAGAGATGTACCCTTGAACCAATATCCCGATTTGGGGAATGGGATGAATATCAGTTTAGATGTCATCTGTTAGGAGAACACTAGTCATCTTTCGGACTAGGATTAGTTTGGGGAGACCTGAACATGGAGGCTCGGTTGATTGGTGACAAAAAGGGTCTTGGCTTCAGAAGACTTGGCTAATTTGAGCTAAGGTTGATTTCCCTTAGTCACCCCATAGTGCTAAGCACTGAATCAGTGTTAAACACTGGACTTTGGAGGAGCTCACGTGAGAACACGTGAGGGGCCCCGAAGTGGGCATTGTTCCTTGAGTTTATTCCCTCATATATATATAAAAGTGCTGAGCACTTGGCTCACGTGTAAGCATGTGAGGCGCCCGAGGTGAACTGTTCTCTGGATTTTATTCCGCTTTCATTTGTAAGTGCTAAGCACTTGGTTCATCAAACAGTCACGTGCAGACACAAGAGGTGCCTTCAAAATGCGAGCGCAATCTTTGGAATTTTCTCCCTTTGTTATACACCACTGTTTGGGGGTCACGTAGGAACACGTGAGGTGCCCCCAAAATGGGAGCTATCTTGGGTTTATTCCCTTTTTCCTTTTCTGAGTGCTAAGCAATATTGGGCCACGTGAGATCACGTGAGGCACCCCCAAAGACTGAAAGCCGCCTCTATTTTATCTCTTTTGAAAAGTGCTAAGCACTCTTAAGGGGTCACGTGATGTCACGTGAGGCGCCCCCAAATTGAGATGTGTTTTAGATTTACTCCCTTTTTTGAAAAGCTTGTTCGGTTATGCGCCAAGAGTTATTGGTTATTGAGACCCTCCACCTCTCTGAAGACGTTGAAGAATTACAACGACATGTATCGGAGGTGTGGAGAGATGTACCCTTGAACCAAATTCCAGACCGAGGGGAGAGATCATGATGTAATGAACATCATCTTAGATGCCATGAGTTCATTAGCTATCTCTGGGACTAAGATCGATTTGGGGGACCCTGAGCATGGGGGCTTGATTGATTGCCCTCGGGAGATTTGATCTAAGTTTGGCTAATATTGGCCTCTCATAGTGTTAAACACTAATATATGACTGGCGCTCACGTGCTCCCACGTGAGGCCTTAAAGTAGTGTTAAACACTAGTGTATGATCAGCACTTACGTGCTCCCACGTGAAGCGCTTGAAATAGTGTTAAACACTAAGAATTTGAGGCGCTCACGTGAGGCGCTTGAAGTAGTGTTAAACACTAAGAATTTGTCACGCTCACGTGGGGTCACGTGAGGCGCTTGAAGTGGGCGCTGCTCCTCTGGGTTTACTCCCTTGTTTCTTTTCTAAGCGCTATTGGGTCACGTGGGATCACGTGAGACACCCCAAGAATGGAAACTGCCCTTTGATTTATTCCCTTTCTGCTTTATAAAAGTTAAGCATTGCTTGGGGGTCACGTGGGGACACATGAGGCGTCCCAAAAAATAGGGTTTATTCCCTTTTCTATTTTATAAGTGCTGAGCACTTCTCAGGGATCACGTGGGGTCACGTGAGGCGCTCCAAAAATTGGATTTATTACCTTTTCTTTTTTATAAGTGCCGAGCACTTCTCAGGGGTCACATGCGGCACTCCAAAAATAGGGTTTATTCCCTTTTCTCTTTTATAAGTGCTGAGCACTTCAGGGGTCACGTGGGATCATGTGGCTAGATCTTCGTCTTTCCTCTTTTTTGTTCCTCAAAGATGCTCACGTGGGAACACGTGTAGCGTTGAACGCTAATGAATCACCGGGCTGTTCTTCTATGGTTCTAAGGAATTAAATTCTTTTTAAAGGGTTAAACCCTAGTTTCAGAGGAATTAAATTCCCATATGTTTTGTAAGAGTTAAACTCTTTTGGATTCAGTTCTTTCTCCTGGGTTTTGGATCTGCATGACAGAATCTCCCCGATGAGAATTAAATTCTCAACTTGTGGGGAGATCTGCTTCTGCAGATATTCAACCAGAGGAAGAACTAAGTTCTTTTTAGAAAAGTTAAACTCTTGTGAATATGAAGAAGAGGTAAGAGGTTCTGTCTTTGTTCCTTTCCTTACCTAGGGTTTCTTTTTGGAGATCTTCTTCTCTCTATCATTTTGAATTTGGAGTTTATAGGGGGGTTCCTCTCTGTTGTTGTATCCTCCCTTTCTTTTCTCTTCTTGGCTCCTATTTATAGGAGAAAGAAAAGAATCAGTTTGTTCAGCCAATCTCTCATTGAGAGATTTTGATTGATTTTATAACCAACATGATCTTTTAGATCACTCGGTGAATTTTATTCACCGTTGGATTTTTTTAATCCAAAGACTACAAGATATTTCATTTGTTGTTCCTGGAAAATTTTAGGAAAATATTTCCTTATACAGAATCTTTCTATAAATTGGTGATTTTTAATCACCATTGGATTTTTAATCTAACGGTGCTCCCTTTTATAGAGTGCAATCTTTTTTTATTTGGAAAGATCTAGGGAAACATTTTTCCAATTAGGGTTTTTGATTTCTCTTAATTAGAATTTAATTCTATTAGTTCAGATGATTTAAGAGTCTATCACGTGTTGGCATGTGACCCCACTGATTAAGTATTTAATTAGAATTTAATTCTATTAGTTTAGAGGGCTCAGAAACCCATCACGTGTTGGCACGTGACCCCACTGATTAAACATTTCCAATTGTTTATTTCATTCAGCGCCTATAGTCTTTGCCTGTAAAAGGTCACGTGCCTGCACGTGAGACCCGGTCACGTGTGGGCACGTGATGCCCCCTTTGGGGGTTTTCCATGCTGCTTTATTTGTATTTTATTTAGTTCCCATGAGGGAACAAATGCTTTTAATTCCTTTTAATTAGAGTGGGTTCAAGAGCCCATCACGTGTGGGTACGTGACTTTATCAATTGGGTGTTCAGACGTAGATAGAATCTGCCCATAAAAGGCCACGTGTTTGCACGTGAGGTCCGGTCACATGTGAGCACGTGATGCCTCATTTGGGGGTTTTCTTTGCTGCTTTATTTGTATTTTATTCAGTTCCCATGAGGGAACAAATGCCCCCACAGCGTTGTTCTCACGTGTTTGCACGTGAGTGCAACGCTGTCATCTTTGTGGCCGTTGGATTTGCCTAGGGAACGGGGAAGATGAACCATTTCCTATCATGTCTTATAAATGCAAGGATCTTTTCAGCAGCGCCTTCGTTCCTTCATCTTCTTCCTTCTTCATTTTCTTTGAGAATTTAATTCTCTTTGTCAGAGCTTAGTTCTCTGTTCAAAAAATTCCAGAGTTTAACTCTGTCAACAAAAAAGAATCCTTTTTCAGGTAAGGATCTTGAACGACCGAGGAACTTTTTATAAAATTCTCTTTGGATTTTAAATCCACACCAAAGGTTTTTCCATTTAATAAAAAAACTCATCTTTCCAAGTTCTAAGAATGCACGATCTTTAGGTAGTAAGCCCCCAATGTTAGGCGTTTTTCTGCTCTTAGGGGATTGATGATGGTACTTGTTTTCTTCTGGAATTTAATTCCATTCTAAAGAGCCCAGCTCTGAAAATTTTCTTGGAATTTAATTGCTCTGTTCAAAAGGAATTTAATTCCCTCAGAGAACTTAGTTCTAACAAGAAGATCTCTTGAGATTTTTATCCTCAGTTGTTCTTGACAAAATATTTTAGGAGAGGTTCTGTTTGATTTGCACAGAGTTCATGATGGGCTTTTCTTTGGGGGAATGTGCAGAGATGTTTGAACTCCACTATTCATTTATTGAAAATCTTACTTTTGCTCTCATAATGATTACCCTGCCTCATCATTAGTGAGCCGTCATATTGATTTTATGGGGCCCATGTGTTTTGCAGTCAATGGTCCCATGGAATAAGCTGCTTGTTGTTTTCTTTCATTGTCTATATATATATATGCACGTGTAGGTTTCATTGACAATTTTACCTTCCTTTATTTCAGGAACAATGGCTTCTCTTCCATACTTTCCTTTTACCCGCTCGGAGATTGCCTTTCCTCAGTCACCATCTGACGAAGAAGTTATGGCAATGATTAGGGCCTATGACCCGGATTGCACCAATCTGCTTTTGTGGGGAACCTGGTATTGTCATATCATCCGTGGTCGCCGAAGTTTTATTTGCGGGGAGCCGATGGAGCCTCTTCGTCTTATATTGCCAATGGAACGCCTACAGACTGCTTACGCAGTGGAAGTGACCAATTGGACTCTTTCGGGCCGGTTGGAGCCCTCTACCTCTGGGATACCTAACCATCCCCTGCCAGCTATAGACATCTTCGGGCGTCGGATTTGCCAAGGTGAAGCTCGACCTTGGGGGCAGGTTTATAAAGTGGATATCACCCCCCGGCACCCAGTGGGCTATCTTATTTGGGCTCGCTATATTCTTTCTGCCCACCGCGCAAGACTGCAGAAGGTTGGAATATATCATGCGGTATATGCATCGCTCTTTCATGACCATGCTCCTCACGTCTGGTGGATCAAAGCCTTCTTGAACCAGTGGAATCTGCCCACCAACACCTTCCTGCTAGGGGATCGAGAGGTGTCTGTCTCATTGGATGAATTCCATGAGATTTCAGGATTGCCCGTTAGGGGGGAGTATTACGAGGAACTGCTGCCTCCTGATGAATACATTTTCTCCACCATGCCGGCTATGCTCGATGGTCTGACAGCCGAAATCGCCGTCCGTCATAAGTATCCCAATCTGATCAAGGCCCTGGGTATTTTCGACAGATTGTTTGCGAAGTCAGAAGGGCAGGGTGTCACTTTTGAGAGCTTTATCGCCTGTTTCATTTGGGGGGATATTTTATCTAAGGAGGCCCCGAAGTTTGCGAGCATTGATGACCCTTTTGGGTTTGGTCTGGATAGACTGCCGGTTAAAGCAGAAGATCTACCACAGTTTTACATCCCGATCTTGTCAGTCGTTCCTTTTGGTTCGATTGCGGCTCCCGGCATGGATAAAGAGACTTTCTTTTTTGGTTTTATCAGCCTTTGGCTCAGCTGGTTTGTGATACCGTCACACCGACGCTTCATGAGAGCTTCTGTATTCTATCCCGCCCATCGTGTAGCTGAAGGGGCAAAGTTGGCCGTCGGCATCGCTGGACTATCGCATCTTTATCACGGGTTAAGTGTTGCGGCCAACACTTCGACTCCAGGTGTAGATGATGTGAATCTCTCCCTTCATTACTTCACATCTTGGATTGAAATGCATGTGCTGGGGGCATTCGCGGCACATCAACGTCCGAACTTCTATGACTCCTACACCTTCCCTCGAGTTATGAGACTGGTGGATGCCTCCGCTCCCGATCCGACTCAATTAAGGGCTCTCCGTGTTCTGCTCAATACCTATACCCATGAGGGAGGAATGGTGTTTATTGATCGCGTTCTTTCTGCTCCAGCGGGGCCTGTCCAGCAGCTATTCGACTTGTCGAAAAGGGGAGCACCTTCTTTAAAGCCGAGGGAGATCATGCATCTGTACTCGATCAGGCCAGGCTATTTGGTGTTCCTCCAGGATGATACGGCTTTCCTTATGCGGTATAATCCGCACCTCTTTGCCCGGCAACTGGGCTATGATCAGGGCATCCCCTTCGAAGCGTTCTTGGTTGAGCCTACTTCATCGTTGGGAGTTATTCGCGATGTTATTCATCATTTTACATGGCTGAATACTGGCTCCGTGTTCATGATCCCAGAACCTGACTATCTCCCCAGGTCTGTGGGCTCTTTTATGGGCTGGTATCGCCACCGGGTTGGTCCTATCATTGCCGAGGAAAGGCGGGTGCTCTTCGAATATAAAACCCCTGCCCCAACCCAAGCTGCTAGCGTTCCGTTGCGACCGCGGTCAGTCGTTTGCCCTCTTTTGAGGGATGGTGGATCGGTCCTTATCTCGCAGGCCGCAGAAACCGAGCCGATTCCTCCCACTGCAGGGATGCCGATGCGTACTAGAGCTCGAGCAAAGGCTTCCTTCGAAGCACCAGCGGCCACTCCATTAGTGGCGACGTTATCAGCAGCGGTGTCGCCAAAAGGGGACGGTGGAGGCGAAGTGGGTCAACATCGCGCCAAAGCGCCGATGGGAAGGAAGCGATCATCTTCCAGCGCTAGTTCCGGGTCGAAGAGGAGAAAGAAGGCGGTCACCGGTCTGCTTGACCTTTTGGTGGATCCGAGCCTATCGTTCAGGACGAACCCATATCCATGCAAAAGCCGGATGATGGTCTTCTTTTTCCTGGTTCATCTGCCGAGGAGGCCACACAATTGGCTGAGACTATAAGGCGTTCCCAGGATAAGACCGAGAACGTGCGCGTCCTGAAGAGTTCTTATCATGCCGTCATATTCTACGAAAATCCTCCAACAATATAGCGAGTATTTATAGGTCCTTTGGAACAGGGGGGTGAGATAGCCCTCAAACAGCTTATCTCAGTCACTTCTGAAGATGAGTTGTCATTGTGGACCGACGGCCGTGAATCTACACTTGAGCCCCGGCGAGCATACCTTCTCAGGAAGGAACATCGGCTTGAAAAAGCCATACTAGAGGCATCTTGGCGTATTGGTATGCATGTTCTCTGTATTTTTCCTTTGGCAAGTAATTTGTTTTGCTTTCTATGTCTTCTTATCTTCGTAAAACATTGCAGGGAATTCGGCCATGTCAGAGAATCTGAGCTCGAGTAGCGTCTTGACCGTGGACTCTGTAAATATCCCCGATGAGACACCAGTAGGTATGGAGGGGGTCACTACAGTTGCTATTCCTGCAACAGAGCTTCCATTGGCGGCTTCTGTTCCCCTTGTGCCCGTTCACCCTGAAGAGGTGTCCCTTCCGGCCGTGGATTTAATAGACCTTTCTGGTGATGGCCTGGAGATGGTGGAACAGGTAACTGAGATTGCCGTCTCTGAAGTGGTGGTCGCTTCCCCTCGACTGATAGCCGTCACACCAGCAAATGTCTCCGATGATGTGCTTGAGGGTATAGAGGAGGCTGCCGAAGCTGCTATCCCTCCTGTTCAAAGTTGGAGGAGTGTCGAATGTATTCTTCTATCTTTTGTTTTAATGATCTCTTCATTATCTGAATCCTTCCGTCTTTTCAGAATTACGCGGATTGGCGGCGTCTATCGCGGATCTATCCCCCAGAAAGTCTTTCCAGCGTTTGCTCGAGATGGCCGCTCCGCAGGCAATATCCCCGCAACACATCGTCCTCTCTTTCGGGCAAGGTTAGTGTTATTTTCCCCTCCTAATGACATTATTATTATTTTGTATAACGATGCTAATGTCTTCCGTAGTTCTGGAAGCTAACGACGAAGTTGAGATCCTTGACGGGCCTGGAGATCTTTTAAACCCTTCTTGCATGACTGGGGGTAAGTAAAGCTTTGACGTTGTTCCATCTGCTCTTTGTTTTTAAATCTCGTTGATTATTAATGAATCTTGATAGCTTTGCCCGTTCTTATCCCGCTGGAATCTCGCATCCTTACGCCACCTGGCCCTTATGCCTTACGCGCATCTGAACGGATGGCGAAGCAAAGCCTTCACTCTTTGTCGGCTCTCATCGAAGATCTTCGTGCTGGTAGCTCGGTCACGGCCTATGAATTTGCTGCTGAAACCAACATTTCTCTCCTCTTTCTTTCTTCTTACCATGATGAAACATTGGTGCATGTTTGGGTCGAGTTTTGTCGTCGGGTGGAGGCTTGCTTACATAGTCTTGAGTGCACGCGCCTTCCTTCAGAGGTCATGGCTGCAAAGGCGAGCTTGCGGGGGCTGGTTGAACGGTGGGCCGCAAATCTGCAGTCATGTGAGAAGAGGCTCAACCGAAAGTTTTCGGAGAGGGAGCTGGCTTCCAATGAGCCGGGGGAACTCCAACCTGAACTCACGACCAAGACCACTCGTGTGTATGAACTTTGGCGGGTGCTTCAAGAAGCTATCAGGGAGGTGGTAGCTATTGATAAAACCTTCATTTTTACTCGCGAGATGGTTGAAGCTCACAAAGTTACCGAAAAGGATCTTGAAAGCCGGCTTGCCTCGTACCAGGCCCAACAGTCTCAAGCGGAGGCCCGTCTCATGGCAATAACAAATTATGAAGCTGAGACCCAGCGGAAGAAGGATGAACTGATGAATTTATTAAACCGTCTGCCGGCTTAAACAAATGTATATGTTTCATTATATTCTCCTTTTGTACTTACTCCTGAATGAGAGTATTTTTTGATTCTTTATAGATTGTACTTTGTATTCATTTTGATTCATGAATAAAAGACATATTTTGTTTCATGGTGATGTGTCCCTTTTAGCGAATGCATTTTGTGGATAATCTATTTTGATATCTTTGTAGGACAACGATGGCTTAGGAGTCAGGTTCAGATCTGCCACCTAAGGCTTTCCAACTTTATGAGCCGTGAGGGTCTTATAAAGATTTTTCTCCCTACGAGTCGAGAGGATCTCGTAGGTGTATTTTCTCCTTAGGAATGTGAGGATTCCTAAGTGTACTTTCTCTTGAGAGTCGTAAGGATCTCACAAGAGAATTTTCCCGCTTATAAGTCGAGAGGACTCGTAAGTGGTTGTTTCGCTCCTTGTCGATGTTCAACTTCGGAGAGTGTGGCCCATAAATAGTCCATCTTGACCTCTTTACAGGGCAGTGATGGCTTAGGAGACAGGGTTAGGATCTGCCACCTAAGACTTTTCAACTTTATGAGCCATGAGGTTCTCATAAAGATTTTTCTCCCTACACATCGAGAGGATCTCATAGGTGTATTTTCTCCTTAGGAATCGTGAGGACTCCTAAGTGTGTTTTCTTTTGAGAGTCGTAAGGATCTCACAAGAGAACTTTCTTCCTTACAAGTCGAGAGGACTCGTAAGTGGCTGTTTCCCTCCTTGTCGATGTTCGATTTCGGTGAGTGTGGCCCATAGATTGTCCATCTTGATCTCTTTGCAGGGCAGTGATGGCTTAGGAGACGGGGTTAGGATCTGCCACCTAAGACTTTTCAACTTTATGATCCATGAGGGTCTCATAAAGACTTTTCTCCCTACGGGCCGAGAGGATCTCGTAGGTGTAATTTCTCCTTAGGAATCGTGAGGATTCCTAAGTGTGCTTTCCTTGGGAATCGTGAGGATTCCTAAGTGTGCTTTCTCTTGAGAGTCGTAAGGATCTCGAAGAGAATTTTCCTGCTTATAAGTCGAGAGGACTCGTAAGTGGTTGTTTCCCTCCTTGTCGATGTTCAACTTCGGAGAGTGTGGCCCATAGATAGTCCATCTTGACCTCTTTACAGGGCAGTGATGGCTTAGGAGATAGGGTTAGGATCTGCCACCTAAGACTTTTCAACTTTATGAGCCATGAGGGCCTCATAAAGATTTTTCTCCCTACAAGTCGAGAGGATCTCGTAGGTGTATTTTCTCCTTAGGAATCGTGAGGACTCCTAAGTGTGTTTTCTCTTGAGTGTCGTAAGGATCTCACAAGAGAACTTTCTTCCTTACAAGTCGAGAGGACTCGTAAGTGGTTGTTTCCCTCCTTGTCGATGTTCGACTTCGGAGTGTGTGGCCCATAGATAGTCCGTCTTGACCTCTTTACAGGGCAGTGATGGCTTAGGAGACAGGGTTAGGATCTGCCACCTAAGACTTTTCAACTTTATGAGCCATGAGGATCTCATAAAGATTTTTCTCCCTACAAGTCGAGAGGATCTCGTAGGTGTATTTTCTCCTTATGAATCTTGACGACTCCTAAGTGTGTTTCCTCTTGAGAGTCGTAAGAATCTCACAAGAGAACTTTCTTCCTTCCAAGTCGAGAGGACTCGTAAGTGGTTGTTTCCTTCCTTGTCGATGTTCAACTTCGGATAGTGTGGCCCATAGATAGTCCATCTTGACCTCTTTGCAGGGCAATGATGGCTTAGGAGACGGGGTTAGGATCCGCCACCTAAGACTTTTCAACTTTATGAGCCATGAGGGTCTCATAAAGACTTTTCTCCCTACGGGTCGAGAGGATCTCGTAGGTGTAATTTCTCCTTAGGAATCGTGAGGATTCCTAAGTGTGCTTTCTCTTGAGAGTCGTAAGGATCTCACAAGAGAATTTTCCCGCTTATAAGTCGAGAGGACTCGTAAGTGGTTGTTTCCCTCCTTGTCGATGTTCAACTTCGGAGAGTGTGGCCCATAGATAGTCCATCTTGACCTCTTTACAGGGCAGTGATGGCTTAGGAGACAGGGTTAGGATCTGCCACCTAAGACTTTTCAACTTTATGAGCCATGAGGGTCTCATAAAGATTTTTCTCCCTACAAGTCGAGAGGATCTCGTAGGTGTATTTTCTCCTAAGGAATCGTGAGAACTTCTAAGTGTGTTTTCTCTTGAGAGTCGTAAGGATCTCACAAGAGAACTTTCTTCCTTACAAGTCGAGAGGACTCGTAAGTGGCTGTTTCCCTCCTTGTCGATGTTCGACTTCGGAGAGTGTGGCCCATAGATAGTCCATCTTGACCTCTTTACATGGCAGTGATGGCTTAGGAGACAGGGTTAGGATCTGCCACCTAAGACTTTTTAACTTTATGAGCCATGAGGGCCTCATAAAGATTTTTCTCCCTACAAGTCGAGAGGATCTCGTAGGTGTATTTTCTCTTTAGGAATCATGAGGACTCCTAAGTGTGTTTTCTCTTGAGAGTCGTGAGGATCTCACAAGAGAACTTTCTTCCTTACAAGTCGAGAGGACTCATAAGTGGTTGTTTCCCTCCTTGTTGATGTTCGACTTTGGAGAGTGTGGCCTATAGATAGTCCATCTTGACCTCTTTGCAGGGCAGTGATGGCTTAGGAGACAGGGTTATGATCTGCCACCTAAGACTTTTCAACTTTATGAGCCATGAGGGTCTCCTAAAGACTTTTCTCCCTACGGGTCGAGAGGATCTCGTAGGTGTAATTTCTCCTTAGGAATCGTGAGGATTCCTAAGTGTGCTTTCTCTTGAGAGTCGTCAGGATCTCATAAGAGAATTTTCCCGCTTATAAGTCGAGAGGACTCATAAGTGGTTGTTTCCCTCTTTTTCGATGTTCAACTTCGGAGAGTGTGGCCCATAGATAGTCCGTCTTGACCTCTTTACAGGGCAGTGATGGCTTAGGAGACAGGGTTAGGATCCGCCACCTAAGACTTTTCAACTTTATGAGCCATGAGGGTCTCATAAAGATTTTTCTCCCTACAAGTCGAGAGGATCTTGTAGGTGTTTTTTCTCCTTAGGAATCGTGAGGACTCCTAAGTGTGTTTTCTCTTGAGAGTCGTAAGGATCTCACAAGAGAACTTTCTTCCTTACAAGTCGAGAGGACTCGTAAGTGGTTGTTTCCCTCCTTGTCGATGTTCGACTTCGGTGAGTGTGGCCCATAGATTGTCCATCTTGATCTCTTTGCAGGGCAGTGATGGCTTAGGAGACGGGGTTAGGATCTGCCACCTAAGACTTTTCAACTTTATGAGCCATGAGGGTCTCATAAAGACTTTTCTCCCTACGGGTCGAAAGGATCTCGTAGGTGTAATTTCTCCTTTGGAATCGTGAGGATTCCTAAGTGTACTTTCTCTCGAGAGTCGTAAGGATCTCACAAGAGAATTTTCCCGCTTATAAGTCGAGAGGACTCGTAAGTGGTTGTTTCCCTCCTTGTCGATATTCAACTTCGGAGAGTGTGGCCCATAGATAGTCCATCTTGACCTCTTTGCAGGGCAGTGATGGCTTAGGAGACAGGATTAGGATCTGCCACCTAAGACTTTTCAACTTTATGAGCCATGAGGGTCTCATAAAGACTTTTCTCCCTACGAGTCGAGAGGATCTCCTAGGTGTATTTTCTCCTTAGGAATCGTGAGTATTTCTAAGTGTGCTTTCTCTTGAGAGTCGTAAGGATCTCACAAGAGAATTTTCCCGCTTATAAGTCGAGAGGACACGTAAGTTGTTGTTTCCCTCCTTGTCGAGATTCGACTTCGGAGAGCGTGGCCTGTGAATAGTATGCAAGAGTCCATCTTGGACCAACTTGCGGGGTCCCAGTGCTTCGGAAACAGGTCCTTATCCCCATTGCCTAAGGCTATTCCCTACAAGTCGAGACGAATCGAGAAGTTCCCGCAAGGACACTAATTTCCTCATGAGTCGAGACGAATCGAGAAGTTCTCGCAAGGGTTTCCTAACGTCGCAGTTAACCTATGCTCTGTACGACAGAGGTCCGTTAGGGTCTGTAGTACTAGGGTTTTTCACCCGTCGTACCGTCGCGTTGGCCGGTGTATTCCTCGATATGCAATCTTGCTATTCGAGTAGCCGCACGACTATCGTGTCTCTGATCCCTTCGGGGGCTGGACAAGACGTCTTCAAGCAATCTTCCAGGTGATATTACCGTCGAAAGAACAAGCGTCAGGGATATTCCATGCCGCTTTTTACTTGAGGTTAGGCTCAGTTTGGGAGCCCCGATGAGTCATAACCACTCCGCGCTGGTGTGGGATGATCTCCGATAGTCTTTCAGGTTTTATATGAGTTGCCGTCAAGACCCTGAAGCTAGGAATATTGCCTTCGCTTTGTTTGCTGGCATTGCGTCTGCTGTATCGAGACGAATGTCGCGGTTGTCTCTAGGTTATTGGTGAACCGTCGAGGCTTGGAACAAGGGACTTTACCATGGCTCCGTTGTTGGTGTTGCGTCTGCATCCTGCTGGGGGATGAATGCTGGGGTGATATCGCGTCTGCTGTATCGAGAAGAACGTCGAGGTAGTCTTTAGGTTGTTGGTGAACCGCCGGGACCTGGAACTAGGGACTTTGCCGTGGCTCCGTTGTTGGTGTCGCGTCTGCATCCTGCTGGGGGAAGAACGCTGGGGTGACATCGCGTCTGCTGTATCGAGACGAACGTCGAGATAGTCTCTAGGTTGTTGGTGAACCGTTGGGACCCGGAACCAGGGACTTTGCCATGGCTCTGTTGTTTGGTGTCGCGTCAGCATCCTGCTGGAGGAAGAACGCTGGGGTGACATCGCGTCTGCTGTATCGAGACGAACGTCGAGGAGGTCTCTAGGTTGTTGGTGAACCGTCGGGACCTGGAACTAGGGACTTTGCCATGGCTCCGTTGTTTTGACCTTGGGTTCTCTTATTGACGTCGCGTCTGCAACTTGTTGTAGTGAGAAGAAACGCTGTTGTTGACACTGAAACTGCTGTAACGAGACTGTTAGTGATATGTATGCCCTAGAGGCCATTACTGTACATACGATGTATATTTTAGTGGATGATTGGACATATATATGGAGGACTTTCTTGCTCGACATGATAGTATGCTATCTGGTTTCTCTTTATCTTAACATGTATACTGATTGTCTCTATGTTACATGTTGATAAAGCCCTTAGGATGAGCACTTGACTACCAGGATTATGATGCAGATCATACTAGTTGGGACAGTGTAGTCGCTAAGTACATCCTTCAAATGTTCCTAGTCGTAGGCGTATGGAGACAGGACATCGATATACCAGAGTAGACTAGCGTACTTGACCTATGTAGATGGGCGATGGATGATCCCATATCCATTGGTGTTTGACCTCAGAAACAGTATACGGGTGCTCAGTGGAGACTGGGTACACTGAACGGACTCGCCGATAACTCCCAGATGGTATTATACCTAACGTCAGATGGCAGTTCTCTGGTGACACTGGTACATGTTAGTCTGTAGACCCAAGATCGTCATAGAGTCTTGTGTGATTCCCACTGTGCTTTGATTTCCACCTTACCACGTTTAAGAGAACGTGCAAAACGGTGGCTTTTGGGTACAGTCCCGAGTCACATGGAGACAATGAGCGATAGGAGGGGTTTCTTCTCTCCCGGTATTGGGAGTTGATGTTGCGCTGTGCTTGATTGGCTATAACAGGAAGTCCTTAGCCAAGGCTGCTTCAGAGATATACTGGTAAGTGTTATCAGTAGTTTCTCGACCCGTTATGAGCCTCATATCGGCACGACTTATAGAGTTACTGGGGTCTGACGTTTACTACCCCTAGACGAGATATGCGACATATCAGATGAAGAGACCGGACTGTACGGTAGTGTTACTGATTGGATTCGCAGGAGTGTGAGCAGGCTTGATTGTTGATCTTCTGATCGCTCAATACCCGGGTGACCATTACGTTTAGTAGACCGCTTGCGGCTTGTGGGTATTTGATATGATCATCACCTGCTGCCGGCGTATTGACGAGTCTTTAGAGTCCTACACAGGGGTTTCCTGGCTCAAGCGAAACGGAGTAGGAGCACATATGTGATATGTGCGGGACCGAGATTGATACGATACCGTATTCTATTCTCGCGATTTGTGACATTGTTCGGTTATATGCGATATAGCCAGGTTCGGATCAAGAGTTGATTCGATAAGTTGTTACATATGATATTAGTCGGTTATATGTAATATAGCCGGATTATTAAATCAAGAGTTGATTTAATAATTTAATTTATAATTATATATTTGATATATTACATTACATTAACTAATATTAGCTCACTTATGATTTCTTTTCTCACTTGATGTGCACATTGTATATATGTGATATGTATATTTGTGTACATGTATTGTGTCATGATTGATGATACATGCAAAATGGGTGTATGAGACTTAAACCATGCTAGGGTTAAGTTAGGGTTTTATTTATTTCTTAAGTTAATAACAAAAGAGAGAAGACTTGGTCATTGTTGTCAAGCTTGGATGAAGCTTGTAGAAACATTGATAAAGTCCACTCTTTTGTCTAGCTTAGGATATTTTGTTAACCCAACCCTTAACCTTAGCCCTTGGTTAATTCTCTACATGAGTTAGGCATGAAGGCTTAACTCACCCATGGTTGGAATAATTCATTTTGGATTAACTCATATGATGAGTTCTTCTTCATCTTTTTCTTCCTCTCAAGCTTTCTAGCTTCAATGGAGGTATAAGATAAAATGTGAGAAAATCAATTCTAAAGTGAGCCCATTTCCTACTTCATCATCCTCTACTACTTGCCATTTATTATTGGGTGTTTGCTTCACTAATTCCATGATTAGTGAAGAGATATCTTGGGTCAGTGTCTCCTCGACGTAGATCATCTTCGGCCTTGAAGACTTCGAAGCAAGCATGTTCGTTTCTTCATTGGAGCCTCTCTAGAGTCCGGGATTTCTTGATCGCAGCGAAGCGACCACTACATGGAGCTATTGAAGTGAAGGACCGGTCTACAAAAGCTGTATTCCTTGCTCACTTAGGATGTAAAGTGTTTACATATGTTATTTCCGTCGATTTCTAGTTAACGATTCTTTGTTAGGATTAGCTAAAACGGAAAATTTTTGAATTTGGCATGGACGATGCCTCCCGAAACCTTGCTGCCGTCTTAGGTAACCCTGTAGTGGTATCAGATCCATGCTAGAAATTTATACGGATTTTGTTAAGATTACGAAACCGAAATACTCCGAAACTTGAAACAGAAAAATGAAGTTTCTGTCGATTTTAAAAGTTGTTCAAAAAAAGTTTTAAACAAGTACAGAGTGATGTATGAGATATATCATGAACACCATAAAAATTTCAGGGGATTACAAGATTTTTTGGCCGGCCACATGTATGATGATCTCGGCCAAAACCGAGCACCCTCCCTTAAAATTTTTATGTGTTCCAAAAACTTGGTTTTGATATTTCAGGTGTTGATTGTTTTTGCTAATTTTGCATGTGATGTAATCTTACACTATAAACAATTCGGAGTGTTTCGTATTCGTATTTTTAACATTGTTTCGGGTTATTCGCATGTTATCTAGGCGAAGTTAAAAGGTTCGATCGAATGTCAAAAACCCATTTTCCCAAGTTTAACGTATTCGGAAAAACATGCAAGTGATCCTATGAACCATCTAGAAGAATGAAACCCTAACTCGACTTTTTGGATCGCGGAACCGCGGTCAATCCCTAGGTTTTGTTGTAGTTCCGTGGCAACATGAGTAAGGCTTGGGTTTGCCCTTCTACGGCTGGTGCATAGGTACTGTGGCATATTCTGGGTATTATTGAACTGTGCTCAAGTGTTGAGTTGTCGGGAAATTGTGGGACTTTGATGAATCGATCGAAGAGTTTAACGTTCGTCCGGATATTATGTGATGGGATACAATATTTGGAATCCACATGTAGTTATGAGATAACTAATTTGAATGTTATAAATCTAGCAGTTTAGTCTCATTTGATCGGTTGCCATGGGATTTTGATGCGATCAAAAGTCCATTGCAATCACGTAGCGTACGCGGATACTCGCTAGGTAACATTATTAGATAGCCACGCCCCATAGCCCCGACCAAGTGACTGTAGGAGAACCCCGTCGCCAAAAGATCCGTTCGGGTACTCACGGCAGCGGTGTTCCGCCTTAGTGCACTTCGTCGACGGTATCGGGGGGTGCGGCCGTCTACTAAAGTTTCCGACGAGCATTCGATCTGGATGTCGGGAATTTTGTTGAATTGCCCGACTAGATATTAAAAGGTGTTTTGAATATCGATACTAAAATGCGGGGTTTATAATTGTCAGGCATGCGATGTCTAAGTAATTCAATTGGTTAGGCATGCGATATCTAAGAAGGTTGCGGATTCCAACTGTTGTAGTTTTTCACTTTCTTTTCTGTGACCGTAAGTGTAATATGTGGTGTATCGCCGGTTTCGTTGCTATATGTCAAAGACAACTGGGATACCCATATTTACTTACGTTGATGACATGTGATGTTATGTGTTGCTGTGATATGTTATATTGGATCGTCGTGTTTGAATAGCCGGGGGTTTTATGTGAGATGAGAGTTTTTCATTTTCATTCATGTAAAATTCATTGTATGTAATATTCTTTTATTGGGGCACTTCCAGGTTGAGGATGATGTCACCATTGTATATTATTTACTTTTCCGCATTAGGATAGACCCAAGGCGGGAAGCACAAGTAACCGGTTCTAGGGTCCAGTAGGAGACCATCTCGAGGAGTCGAGACCGGGTCTCCTAACTCTAGAATTGGTAGGGTTGCTTGCCGTTCTCGTAGGGTATAGGGGTGTGGGATTGCCTCTTCATCACGACCATGGAATCCGTGTTTTATACATGCTTAATTTAAAACACGGAAATCCTAGTATATCCAATATTTCATATGTTTTATTCTGCTGCGATATCTGTAATGTGATCATTTGATATATGTTGAGATGAATACAGGATATAGTATATGTGATATATTATATAGACATTGCTTATATTTTACACCCGCGCTAGCCCTGCCCCGCTCTGCCATTAGTTACCTAACCTAACGGTACACGAGGGGATATCGAGGCGAATGCGGATGGCATAAGCGTACGTTGTATTTATCTGTGATGTTTAGGTAACTTAAAATGATGGGACTTCATTAATGAGATTAATGAAATAAAAGAAACCTAAAGATGTTGTAGAAACTTGTCTTGAAAACTGGTAGCTCTAGTTCTTGCTTTGCATAGCGGTGTTCCTTGTAGAATATCCAGCACCTTATTCAATAAGGAAAGAGCCGAGATCCCTTCACCGGGAATGACCTTTTTAGCAATAACTGGCAGATGCTACAACCCTCGGTTTTGTCTTTTGATTGCTTCTATAGTTTTTGCTTTGCATAGTGGTATTTATGAAATATCCTGCACCTCATTCGATGAGGAAAGAGCCGACGATCCCTTCACTGGAAGTGACCTCTTTAGCAAAACTAGTAAAACCTCAAAAACACTCCTTTTCAAAATCACTCGATTCTACAACGATATCAAGTTCATTACGCCAAGGGTTTTCTTAAAAACCTGTCGTAGCCTTCCGTCATTTCAAATAAGTACTTCATAGTATTCGTGCTACGTTTGTTGGCTTTCGTCAAGGTGTAGTGTGCGGTAGCTATTTATGCTTATCTGCATAAGCATATGACGCGATTGAGTTAGGGTAGTCATGCGATTTTGTTGGCTTTCGTCAAGGGTCGTACGGGTGGGTTTAATTCAATCAGGAAATGTACGGATTGAACTTGACTAGTACCCTATGGTTTGTTGGCTTTCGTCAAGGTCATAGGATGCTAGGGGCCAAATTTTATTGGGAATTTCAAGTGTTGAAATTTGCAATGAGATTGCATACTTTCTATGAGATAGTTGTATCCCGATACCTACTGCGAGTAAGAGTTACTCCTAGGAGAGTTTTACACATTACAATTAGCCGATCAAATAGGTGTCTAGAAAGGTGTCAACGGAGTTACGCCCTGGGAAAACGAGATTTATTTTAATTAGGTCCGTGCGAAAGCACGAGGAACCTCCCTCAAAGTACCGGCACTGGCCTGGCTGAAAGACTGGCGAACTTGTAGGGTGTAATTAATCCCGGCTAGTCTTTCCTTTTAGGGTTTGAAGGAAGATTTGACTAAAACAGCGGGAGCCATCCTGATTAGATAAATTAATAACCAATCTAATCTTGCAAGAGCATACGCTGAGTGTTTTTCTCTCTCTCTCTCCAGGTAGCGACCATGTCACGCCTTAATCAAGATAATAATACGGATGTATTGACCAAACCCGCTTGTTATACTGAGCTAAGGAACGTTGGTCCCACTCTAACTTATAATTGTTAAAAGACCGAGCAGGAAATAGGGGATTACCAGGATTCCCGTGCCACCCAAACGAAGAAAGTGCATGCTGATGCATCATCTTCGGGTGTGTTCATTATAGAGAATTGTTTCTCAGTAACCTTTACGTCCTGGGTATGAGATACCGGATCGGGATCCCACATATGTAATCTGTTACATAGGCTACAGATAGGTAGGGAACTGAGAATGGGTGATAAGTTTCAAGAGTTGGAAATGGTGCAAGTGTTGCAGCCAAGTTGTTGGCAGTTATCACCCTGTATTACCAAATACATTGATTCTGAATGAATGTTATTAGATACCGACCCTGATATACAATATCATATCAGTCTCTTTATTAGTAAAGAAGGATATAATTTTGTATTGTTGGATAATGTTTTGAACATTTCCTATATCAAGAGTTGATCGGTTCAGGCACGTTATCTAAAAGCATTTACGTTCTGAATCAAACCACAGTTCTTAACGTACAGAACACGCACAAGAGGAAGAGTTCAGAAATGAACGAATCATTCTTGAGGCATTGTAGACTAGGTCATATCAACTGCGACCCAACTAGCTAAGTTAGATAAAGATGCATATTTAAATCGGTTTGAATTTACATCTTGTGAAACTTGCCAGTCATGTCACAAAGATAAAATGACCATAGCTCCGTTTATTGGAAACAGAGAAAGAGTTAATGAACTCTTGGGATTGATACATGATGATCTATGGAGGTCCCCTGTCTACACATGCCAAGACTGGTTCTTTGTACTTCGTTACATTCACTGATGATCTCTCAAGATTCGGGCATATGTTCCTGTTGAAACACAAGTCTAAACCTTTTGAGAAATTCATAGAATATAAGTTAGAAGTAGAGAACCAAAACGGGTATAAGTATTATGCCCTTTGATGAGATCAGGGAGGAGAATACTTGAGCACGGAATTCCTGGACTATTCTAAAGGAGAATGAGATTCTCTCTCAGCATTACTCCTCCGTATACACCACAGCATGTCGGTGTATCGGGGCAGAGCAATCGCACCCTATGTGATAAGGTGTGCTCTATGATGAGTACTACTGAGTTGCCTATTTCCTTTTGGGGGTTATGCACTTGTGAAGCTGCATACGAATAGGGTTCCAATCAAATCAGGTGCCTACCACTCCATATGCGATATGGTATGGGAAGAGCCCATCTCTTAAAGATGTTAAGATTTTGGGTTGTCCGGCCTATGTTTAAAAGCAAAATCCAGACAAGCTCGTGGCAAGGTCAGTTATGTGGAAGTTTGTTGGATATCCTAAGCATTCGCAAGGGAATATCTTCTGCCACACTGAGGAGCAAAAGATGTTTTGTTTCTCAGCATGCTACCTTTGGGAAAGGGAATTTCTTGTGAAGAAATTGGTGGTCATGAGGTAGAACTGGAAGGAGTTCCAGCTATACAAACTACAGCTGATGATTTGGTAGAACCGGAGGATTCAATAGCTCCCAACGAACCTCAGCCTCTCCGCCGATCTAGTAGGGTTCCTCATCCACCTGAGAGATACATCGGTTTTCTCTATGACAGTGGGAGAGAGGATTGCATCATGAGATGATGACCCAACTAGTTTCGAGTAGGCCATCAAGAGTGGGGACTCTGTGAGAATGGCTGGATGCTATGCGATCTGAGATGGAATCTATGTACACCAACAAAGTATGGACTTTGGTTTCTTTATCTGAAGGGTTAAATCCCCATCAGGAGCAAGTATATCTTGAGAAGATTACTTGGTGTATATGGAAAAGTTGAGACTTTCAAAGCTAAGACTAGTTGCAAAAGGTTCTCGTCATCGACCAGGTGTGGATAATGATGAAACCTTTTTCTACTGCCTATGCTTAAGTCCATCCGGATCCTACTTGCCATATGCTACATACCATGACTACGATATCTGGCGGTTGGGTGTCATGACTGCTTTTCTAAATAATGATTTAGAAGAGAACATCTATAAGTACATAGCCAGAGGGCTTCGTAGACAATGGGAGCAGTGGAAACGTGTGCAAGTTGCTTTATGAATTAAAGCAGGCATCGCGGAGTTGGAACATCTGTTTTGATGTGGTAGTCAAAGAGTTTGACTTCATCAAAATGGTAGATGAATCTTGTATATACAAAAAGGTAGTAGGGAGTACGGTGGTGATCCTCGCATTGTATGTGGATGACATACTCTTGATAGGAAAGGAGTTTCCTATGCTACGCTCGGTCAATCTCCTCTTATTACAAGGATTCTCCATATAGGATCAAGGTGATACCTCCTAAATCCTGGTTTTTGGATCATGAGATAGATCTAAGTGGATGTTAGGATTCTCACTAGGTGTAGTGAGATGGTATCAATCGATCCTGGGGAGAATCACTGGATAGCTTCCAGGGTGGTAAGGTCAACTGAATGTCAGTCACAGGCATTGTCTTTACCATCAGTGGAGGGACGGTATGTTGGAAGAGTTCCAAGCTAGATACCGCGACAAACTAGACGATAAAGGAATGATACATTGCTACTAAGGATGCTACCAAAGAGACAGTTTGGATGTACATTAGTTCATGAGATGAACTTCGTTCCTACCATTGTGTGACAATGGAGTTATGGCTTTGGTCTAGGAACCCCCGTCCCATCAGAGATCCAGACATATTCTCAGGCAGTATCACCTGATCATGGAGATGGATTATCTCCAGGGAGATCGAGGTTAAGGAGAGCAGATACAGAGGAAAACAGCGCGGATCTATCCACAAAGGCCTATTTCCCAGTAGAGACTTTTATGGGATGGTTGAGTATGAGATACTACAACCACTGCTGATTGTTGGGTATGAGATACTACAACAGATGGCCCTAGTGCAAGTGGAAGATTGTTAGTGATATGTATGCCCTAGAGGCCATTACTGTACATTCGATGTATATTGTAGTGGATGCTTGGACATATATATGGAAGACTTTCTTGCTCGACATGATAGTATGCTATCTGGTTGCTCTTTATCTTAACATGTACACCGATTGTCTCTATGATACATGTTGATAAAGCCCTTAGGATGAGTACTTGACTACCATGATTATGATGCAGATCATACTAGTGGGGACAATGTAGTCGCTAAGTACATCCTTCAAATGTTCCTAGTCGTAGGTGTATGGAGACAGGGCATCGATATACCAGAGTAGACTAGCGTATAGCTTCTCGACCCATGTAGATGGGCGATGGATGATCCCATATCCATTGGTGTTTGACATCAGAGACAGTATACGGGGGCTCAGTGGAGACTGGGTACACTGAACGGACTCGCCGAGAACTCCCAGATGGTATTATACCTAACGTCAGATGGCAGTTCTCTGGTGACACTGGTACAGGTTAGTTTGTAGACCTGAGATCATAGAGTCTTGTGTGATTCCCACTATGCTTTGATTTCCACCTTACCACGTTCAAGAGAACGTGCAAAACGGTGGCTTTTGGGTACAGTCCCGAGTCACATGGAGGCAATGAGCGATAGGAGGCGTTTCGTCTCTCCCGGTATTGGGAGTTGATATTGCGCTGTGCTTGATTGGCTATAACAAGAAGTCCTTGGCCAAGGCTGCTTCAGAGATATACTGGTAAGTGTTATCAATAGTTTCTCGACCCGTTATGAGCCTCATATCGGCACGACTTATCGAGTTACTGGGGTCTGACGTTTACCACCCCTAGACGAGATATGCGACATATCAGACGAAGAGACCGGACTGTACGGTAGTGTTACTGATTGGATTCGCAGGAGTGTGAGCAGGCTTGCTTGTTGATCTTCTGATCGCTTAATACCCGGGTGGCCGTTACGTTTAGCAGACCGCTTGCTACTTGTGGGTGTTTGATATGATCATCACCTGCTGCCGGCGTATTGACGAGTCTTTAGAGTCCTACACAGGGGTTTCCTGGCTCAAGCAAAATGGAGTAGGAGCACATATGTGATATGTGCGGGATCGAGATTTATACGATATGAGATACTGTATTCTATGCTTGTGATTTGTGACATCGATCGGTTATATGCGATATAGCCGAGTTATCGGATCAAGAGTTGATTCGATAAGTTGCTACATATGATATTAGTCGGTTATATGTAATATAGCCGGATTATTAAATCAAGAGTTGATTTAATAATCCGGCTATAATTATATATTTGATATATTACATTACATTAACTAATATTAGCTCACTTATGATTTATTTTCTCACTTGATGTGCACATTGTATATATGTGATATGTATATTTGTGTACATGTATTGTGTCATGATTGATGATACATGCAAGATGGGTGTATGAGACTTAAACCATACTAGGGTTAAGTTAGGGTTTTATTTATTTCTTAAGTTAATAACAAAAGAGAGAAGACTTGGTCAATGTTGTTAAGCTTGGATGAACCTTGTAGAAACATTGAGAAAGTTCACTCTTTTGTCTAGCTTAGGATATTTTGTTAACCCAACCCTTAACCTTAGCCCTTGGTTAATTCTCTACATGAGTTAGGCATGAAGGCTTAACTCACCCATGGTTGCAATAATTCATTTTGGATTAACTCATATGATGAGTTCTTCTTCATCTTCTTCTTCCTCTCAAGCTTTCTAGCTTCAATGGAGGTATGAGATAAAATGTGAGAAAATCAATTCTAAAGTGAGCCCACTTCCTACCTCATCATCCTCTACTACTTGTCATTTAGTATAGGGTGTTTGCTTCACTAATTCTATGATTAGTGAAAAGATATCTTGGGTTAGTGTCTCCTCGACGTAGATCATCTTCGGCCTCGAAGACTTCGAAGCAAGCATGTTCGTTTCTTCATCGGAGCCTCTCTAGAGTCCGGGACTTCCTGATCGCAGCGAAGGGACTACTACATGGAGCTATTGAAGTGAAGGACCGGTCTACAAAGGTTGTATTCCTTGCTCACTTAGGATGTAAAGTGTTTACATATGTTATTTCCGTCGATTTCTAGTTAACGATTCTTTGTTAGGGTTAGCTAAAACGGCAAATTTTTGAATTTGGCATGGACGATACCTCCCGAAACCTTGCTGCCGTCTTAGGTAACCCTGCAGAGACGAGTGTCGAGATGGTCTCTAGGTTGTTTGTGGACTGTAGAGTGTTGGAACTAGGGACTTTGCCGTGGCTCCGCTTTGTTGACGTCGCGTCCGAATCCTGCTGGAATGCAGAGGAACGCCGTTGTTGTTCTTTTGGGATGCAGATGTTGCCGTCGAGATCTGACTCTCCCTTTGACAAGGTCTGGTGGGGAAATGTGGTTCCCTTCCGTTTATGCCCATGGATTGTGTACAGGGGTCAGTATGGACTTACCTGCAGGGCAAAAGTTTCATCATTATTTTTTTTATTTCTTTCTGCGATGCTCTGTCATTTCAGCTTTTATATCGTGAATTTCGCGATTGCCCAATCATTTCGGCTATTTTTCGCGGTGCCCAATCATTTCGTCTATTTTTGTTTTTATTCGCCGCTTTTTATTACGAGGCGCCCAATCATTTCGGCTTATTTTATATGCATATATATTTTTACTTGCTGATTTTGTTGCAAGTTGCCCCATCATTTCGGTTATTTCATATGCATTTTTGGCTCGCTGATTTTTATCATGAGTGTGGAACTTAGAATCTGGTGCCAATCTTAGCGTCAGCATCGCTGCGACTAGAATATTACCAGGAGTGAATCATCATTTGCCGTGAAAGGACTTGGAATTTGATACCGATTTAGGCATCAATATCGCTACCACTGGGACATTGCCAGGAGCGAATCATCATTTGCCTCTGTCGATGTCGAATAAAGGTAGCTTAGCAAACAGGGTTAGGATCCTGTCGACTAAGGCTTCTGACTTCATGAGCTGTAAGGGTCTCATAAAGGTATTTCTTCCTACAAGTTGTGAGGATCTCGTAGGTGCGTATTCTCCTTAAGAATCGTGAGGATTCTTAAGTGTATGGTCTCTTATAAGTCGTAAGGATCTCACAAGAGTGCTTTCTCCTTATAAGTCGAGAGGACTTACAAGTGTCGTTCGCCATATGAAGATACCCCTCGTCAGTGGCGGGACTCTGTTGGGGAAATGTTTATTTGTGCCCGTGGATTGTATACAAGGGCCAGTATTGGGCCACCTATAGGGCAACCTGTAGGTTGTGATAGCTTAAGAACAGGTTCAGATCCCTGTAACTTAAGGCTTTTGAATCCTATGAGCCGTGAGGGTCTCATAGGGGAATTCTCCTCACGAGTCGTGAGGATATCGTAAGTGTAACTTCTCCTTAGGAATCGTGGGGATCCCTAAGTGTGTTGCTCCTTTGTAGTCGTAAGGATCTCACGCAGGTATTTTCTCCTTACAAGGTCGAGAGGACCTCACAAGTGTCTTTTAACGAGATTGCGCCCTTTAGGGTTTTCACAAACTCGCCGGTAGCCCTGATGTTTTTACTCATGGAGCCCTTTCAGGTTTTCATCTGTGCCCATTTCGCTTATGGACGTACCTTTTTTTTTAACGAGATTGCGCCCTTCCGGGTTTTCACAAACTCGCCGGTAGTCCTGCTGTTTTTACTCACGGAGCCCTTTCGGGTTTTCATCCATGCCCATTTTGCTTGTGGATATACCTTTTTTTTAACGCGTCAGCCCAAGGATGCTGCGGGTTTGCAGTAGTTTAAAGACGTTTCGGTCAGGCGTAGTATTTCTTCATGAAACGGCCGTTTATTGGCCTGAAGGGTCTTTCGCCATGCATATCTATGAGCAAGTAAGCCCCACTATGTTAGACTTTGTCTATAATATACGGGCCTTCATAGTTCGGCTCGAATTTCCCCCGTTTGGCATGATTGGGGATCATAGGTCTCTTGACCACTAGCACTAGTTCGCCTTGGCGGAATGTTCTCGGCTTACCTAATCTTTCGTACGAGCGCGTAATCCTTGCTTTATAAGCCTCCATGTTTTGCTGCGCCATGAGCCGGGTTTCGTCAAGGGCGTCGAGCTCCTCAAGCCGAAGATGAGCATTGTCTTCGTCCGTTAGTTCGTAATAAACCGCCACTCGTAAGGAGGGTAGCTCTATCTCCAAGGGGAGTAATGCTTCAGTACCGAATACCAATGTATACGGCGTTGTGTTTGTGGCCGTTTTGAACGTAGTTCGATACGCCCAGAGAGCTTCATGCAGTCTCTCGTGCCAGTCCTTTCTATTTTTGGACACCGTCTTTTTCATGATCTTCGTCAAGGTCTTGTTGAAAGCCTCAGCCAGACCGTTGGCTCGGGGATTATAGACCGAAGAGTATCTCCAGTCTATATTATGTTGCTGCGTGAAGCGGCTGATTTTGTGACTTCTGTAGGCCGACCCGTTCTCGGAGATAATCCGTCACGGAGTGCCGAACCGATAGATGACGTGTGTCTTAAAGAAATGGAGGATATTCTTCGTCTTCACTTCTCTAAGTGGTACTGCTTCTGCCCACTTGGATAAGTAATCAGTTGTCGCCAGTATGAACCGATGTCCTCTGGACGATGCTGGTTCAATGGGCCCGATTATGTCAGTTCCCCACATTTCGAACGGCCAGCTAGCCACCGTCGGGTATACCGGATTTGGATGCTTGTGGATGAAGTCCCCGTGAATTTGGCACGAGTGGCACTGCTTCGCGTATTCGAGAAAGTCTTGGATCATCGTGGGCCAATAGTAGCCCATCCTTTTGATCTTCAGCTTCATCTTTGGTCCGGCTTGATGAGAACCGCAGAGTCCTTCATGAATTTCTTAGACGACTCTCTTTGCTTCTTCCGGCCCCAGGCATCTTAGCCATAGAGAGTCGAACGATCTCTTGTATGGAGTATCATTGACGAAGGCGAAAGACAGAGCTCATTTCATGAGCCGATGTCTTGAGGAGGCATCTTCAGGTGTTCGACGGGATTTGAAGCAGTCTATAAAGACTTCTCTCCAATCCTTAGCCTTTTCCTGGTCTTTTACTTGTAGGGCCGTTTGCTCGGTCGTTCCCTTTCCTTCGGACGGCTCTGGAGATATTTCTGCCGGTGCAAGAACTCGACGGCTTTGTACAACGATCCTCACATCATCGAGGTTCTCATCGGCCAGTTCTTTAGTGATCTTGGCTAATGCATCCGCCTTACTATTTTCCGCGCATGGTATGCTTTCCAGGGCGTAGGAAGGGATTCGAGTCAGCAGTTATTTCACTCTCTTACCGTACTTTACCAACTCTGGTTTGCACGTTTGATAGTCGCCGTTTACTTGACTAATGACCAGTTAGGAGTCCGCGTATATGAGGAGGTTTTCGATTCCCATGCCTACAGCGATCTCAAGACTTGCTATCAAAACATCATATTCGGCTTCATTGTTTGTCCTTGGCTCTGTCAAGGAAAAGGCAAAGCGCATTATCCCTTCTAGTGGAGTCACGAAGATTAGGCCTATCCCATATTTGATTATGGGGGTGCTGTGCTCTCGCTTCTTCATGGAAGATGCCCTGTCGAAGTAGAGTTCCCATCGGGTGTCACTCTCTCCTTTCTCCCCATCGATCATGTCAAACGCGTGCTCGTCTGGCAATTCGCAATTTAGGGGTGAATCAGCAGGTATAGGATACTCAGCGAGGAAGTCGGCGGCGGCCTGGCATTTCACTGCCTTGAGCGGTCGATATGTTATCGAGAACTCCATCAAGAGTTGTCACGCCCCGCTTCCCAGAGTACGCTAAAATGGGCACGTGACATAGCCAACCATGCTACCTGTGGGTAGGAAGTATCCATCCACAGTCACATTACGGTTGTAAAGATATCAAGAACAAAATAAAACTATCTAAAACATGTCCATAATCCAAGATAACATGAGTCAAGAATAAATAAATGCGGAAGCGAAAGATCCAATACAAAATAACTGGAATGTATGTCCCATAATGCGGGCTCACATCAGGAATAAAATGTAGTAAAGAAAAGCTAACTACTGCTAACACTCACAACTCAGCCTGTCGGCTGAAGTACTCCTGCTCGGGCTGCGACAGTGGTACAGAATCTGGGCCATACAAAACCCAGACGTCAGCCCGTCAAGTCACCAAGTAATAACATAATAAACAGGCAATGCGAATATAAACATGAATAAAGCAAGGGCAATAATAATATGAATCAGAGCAGTGCAGGGTAGTGTGCAGTGGGTAAACTGGACTGTTCTATCAGGTTCTCTGTTCTAAAGTCTTTGAAACCAAATTGATGAATCATTGATGTAACTCAATAGTATCCCGTACATACCCGGGACCACGGCCTCAATATTCTCGGGCTGAAACCGAGACATGCCGCTAGGCACCAAACATGAATGTGTACACTCAATAGTATCCCGTACATACCCGGGACCACGGCCACAATATTCTCGGCTGAAACCGAGACATGCCGCTAGGCACCAAACAGGAATGTGTACACTCAGAACAGGTAGTGAACTGTTGAGTTACAAGTCAGGTTTCACCTTTGATTTCCCCATACCCCTATGTTATATGTGTAGGCCAAGTCAGGTATCCCGAAATCAAGAAAACTAATGCCAACACAGGATCAGGTAAACAGGTTTGTCTAGATAGACAACAGGAACGGTCCATGAGGACTACATGTCAGGTTTGTTGGCATTAGACACAAGATCAGGTAACGGATCAGGTCATGGTACATCAGGTCAAGTCAAGCAGTGTACGGTACCATGTCGGGTCAATCAATATGCATGTAGCAAGTCAGGTCAAGATGTAAACGATAACATAGGTGTGCTCACAATCAGTTATATAATCAAGCATGGTTATCAACAACATGATATAAGTAATGAATTAAGCAATAGGCAGATTCATTCAATTTGCAGTACAGTTATCAGTTGTGTCACAGAGATGATTTCAACATTATAAGAATGCAGTAAGACAATTATAGCCGTTTAATCATGTTACCAAGTTAAGATTTCATGGATGAAATGATATCTACATATATAGGTTCCAAGTTTGAAAGATAAAATGTTATATAACAATATTGAACATGAAAAAGAGAAATGATCATACCAAAGTTAAATTTATCGGTTTAGGGTGTCATTAATATATATGTAAATATTGTTTAGCATGTAGCAAGGGGTACTTACCTCGACGGGTCGCGAATCGGGAAAACGGAACGTAGAATGTCGGCGGGGAAACTCGCGACGGGCGCACGGTTCACGGAATGAACCCAAACGACGAACATTGGAACCACACGGGTCGTGGTACCTCGCTGGAACGTCGGGACATGTCGCCGGCACGGCCGGAATCCGGCGAGATATAAAAACAGTGAATGTCAAGAGTTGCAACAAGAAAAGAAAGAAAATAAAGAAGAAAGGGAAGGCGGATGGAGAAGGGAAATGCTCACGAGGATCTGTGCGACGGGTGGTGACGGTCGACCGCGTCAACGGAGCTCCGGCGGTGGCCTACGACGACAGCGACCAACTGCAGATCAAGAAAAATCGCTACAGAGAAGGAAAAGGAGAAAGGAAAAGAGGAGGAGGGAGAAGAAGCTTACTGGGTGCGCACGAAGGTTGGAGACACGGGGACGAGGCCACCGGCGGAGACTCCAGCGGCGCAGACGTGTGCAGGGAGGTGTGCAGGTGGCCGCGGCTGGTGCAGGGTGTACGGGAAGAAGGGAGAGGAGGAAGGAGGTGCAGTGGATTGGTCGAGGGCGAGGAGGCGAGGATGCTGGTGACGGTGTCGTCGGCGTTGGGGCTATAGCGGCGAGGGGGTGAGGCGGTGGTAGGGTTTGCGATGGGTTCTGCGTTTTTTAAAGAAAGGAGAGGAGGGAAAACAAGATGTATAGAGTAGAGAGAGAGAGACGGAGGAGAGAGAGGGATGTGGGGCCCACGGGTAAAGAGAAGGAGGGGATTGGTTGGAAGGGATTATGGTTTGTTTAGGAAATAATTTTAAAAGATTTGGAATAGGGAGAAATATTATACAGTTATATTTAAAAGATTTTAGGGAACAGTAAATTTATATAGTTAAGAAAATATACGATGGTTTAAATATTAAAATTTGGGAATTTGGCGCAACGTGAATCATTTCCAAATTGCGTCCGGGTCGGGTCCAAAAATTCGAAATTGAAATAATAGAATTTTAGGCGGGATCCAAAATTTAAAATGAAGTGTTTTACAATCAAAAAGCATACCCCCAAAACGGACACACGTATGTGCACGTAGCCGTCCAAACTCGCCCGTTTCACTGAACGGGACGAGAACACGATGCACGGACGCTACAACAGGATTAGGGGTGTCAAGTAGGCCAAGATAAATATTTTTAATTTTATTTTAGATGCTATAAATTGTTATATGCAGAATTGAATTGACGGGGTAAAATTACAATAAGTAACAATCAAGCAAGATAAATGAAATGAGTGCCACACTACGTTCAAACGGTAACTGAAATTAGTAGCATTGGGCTCGGGTGTTACATTATACCCAACTACAAAAAGAATTTTGTCCTCGAAATTCCAAGAATGCAAAGATAAACAAACAACTACAAGAAAAGATGAGGAAATTTCTGCCGGATTTCATCTTCTCGTTCCCAAGTGGACTCTCCATGCGAGCGATTATCCCAAGAAACAAGCACAAGAGGGATCACCTTGTTCTTAAGAACCTTTTCCCTTCGATCCACGATTTTAATCGGTCGCTCCTCAAAAGTCAAGTCTTCTCGTACTGTTAGCTCCGAATGATCCAATACGTGTGTTTCATCTCGAACATACTTACGGAGTTGAGATACGTGAAACACATCGTACACATTCGCCAAGGATTGCGGTAACGCCAAACGATACGCTACCTCACCAACGCGTTCCAAGATCTCAAAGGGTCCAACGAATCGAGGACTAAGCTTTCCTCGACTTCCAAAACGAATCACCCCTCTAGTATGTGATATCTTCAAGAACACCAAATCACCCACGGCGAACTCTAGAGGTCTTCTTGACGTGTCTGCCCAACTCTTCTGTCGGTCTTGTGCTGCCTTCATATGATTTCTGATAGTGTTAACCTTCTCAACTGTCTGCACAACCAAATCTGGTCCCAATAATCTTCGTTCACCGACATCGTCCCAACAAACAGGTGAACGGCATTTGCGACCATACAAAGCTTCAAATGGAGCCATCTGGATAGTTGCCTGAAAACTGTTGTTGTAAGAAAACTCCACTAAATGTAGATGATCCTCCCAAGACCCTTTGAAGTCCAACATGCATGCTCTCAACATATCCTCAAGAGTTTGGATCGTTTTCTCCGACTGACCATCAGTTTGAGGATGATAAGCTGTGCTAAACTTCAATCGAGTTCCCAAACTTTTCTGTAAACTCCGCCAAAAGTGTGATAAGAACCGAGTGTCCCGATCGGACACAATGCTCACCGGTACTCCATGCGATCTTACAATCTCTTGCATGTACCGCTCTGCCAAAGTCTCTGTTGATTGACCAACCCGAAAAGGAATGAAGTGAGCTGCCTTGGTCAATCGGTCAACAATCACCCATACAGCATTGTTGCCCTTTGGACTCCACGGTAAAGCCGTCACGAAATCCATGGTTATATGTTCCCACTTCCACTGAGGAATCGGAAGTGGTTGCAATAAACCAGCAACTCTTTGATGTTCAGCCTTAACTTGCTAACACACCAAGCACTTCGCCACAAAGAGAGCAATCTCCCGTTTCATGCCTTCCCACCAGAAATGCTGTCGAATATCTCGGTACATCTTTGTGCCTCCTAGATGTACAGAATAAGCTAAACTGTGTGCCTCCTTCATAAGCTCTTCACGAATATCTCCCTTTGGCACACACAAACGGGTACCATACCTCAACGAACCATCTTCGTGGATCAATAAATATGTTTGTAGTCCGGCTTCACCCTGTCCTCGAAACTTTTGCAGTCTAGGGTCCTGCGATTGTGCTGCTTTAATATTCTCGATCAACGATGACTGTACTTGCAGCTGCATCAACTGTCCCGTAGAATGCGGTAGCACAACCTCTAAGTCAAATCTTCTAAAATCTGCAACGATCTCCTTCTGCGTAGTTAACACCTGAATTGCTGATAACCGACTAAGCGCATCCAGCACGACGTTAACCTTCCCCGGATGGTACTTAAGATCAAGATCGTAGTCAGCCATCAGCTCCAACCATCTACGCTGCCTCATATTAAGCTCTTTCTGTGTGAACACATACTTTAAGCTCGTATGATCAGTAAAAACTTCGACCCTTTCGCCCAAAAGGTAGTGTCTCCAAATCTTCAAAGCGAAAATCACAGCCGCAAGTTCCAAGTCATGAGTTGGGTAATTCTTCTCATGGGTCTTCAACTGTCTCGATGCGTACGCTGCAACCTTCCCATGCTGCATCAAAACACATCCCAATCCTTTCCCAGATGCGTCGCTGTGAATCACCAATCCTACGGAATTGTCTGGCACGGTCAGAATAGGGGCGGTTATCAATTTCTGCTTCAACGTCTCGAAAGCTAACGCATATTTGTCCGTCCATACAAAAGGTACCTCCTTGCGCGTAAGCTTGGTTAACGGCTCTGCCAGACGAGCAAAGTTCTCCACAAATCTCCTGTAATATCTGGCGAGTCCAAGAAAACTTCTTATCTCCGCAACATTCTTTGGAATTGGCCAATCTCGAACTGCTGCAATCTTTTCTGGATCGACGGCAATTCCATCGCCAGACACAACATGCCCCAAAAACTTTACTTCCTCCAGCCAAAACTCGCACTTACTCATCTTTGCATATAACTTCTCTTGTCTTAACGTTTGCAGTGCGATCTTCAAATGTTCAGTATGCTCCTCAAAACTCTTCGAGTAAACCAGAATATCGTCAATGAAAACCACGATAAACTGGTCCAAGAACGGTGAAAAGATTCGGTTCATCAAGTTCATGAATATTGCCGGCGCATTCGTTACTCCGAAGGGCATCACTAAGTACTCATAATGTCCATACTGAGTTCGGAATGCCGTCTTGCAAATATCTTCTGTTTTCACTCGGACCTGATGATATCCGGATCGCAAATCCAGCTTCGAGAATACCCTAGCGCCACTAAGCTGCTCGAAAAGTTCGCCACTGTGAGGGATCGGGTACTTGTTCTTCATAGTCACCCGGTTTAATTCTCGATAGTCGATGCACATCCTTCTTGTGCCATCCTTCTTCTTTACTAGAAGAACTGGAGCTCCCCAAGACGAGTTACTGCTTCGAATCCAACCTTTTTCAAGCAATTCAGCAGCATGTTTCTTGACTTCTTCCAATTCCACTAGTGCCATTGGATAATACGCTTTGGATACTGGCGCTGCACCAGGAATAAGATCAACTGCTAACTCCACGTCTCGCTTCGGCGGTAAACCCGATATATCTTCAAACACGTCCATAAAATCGTGAACAACAGCCGTCTCTTTACTTTCATCAACTTCCATTGCTGCAAGAATATTGTTTGTCGGCCTAGCCCTGAACTCGACTGGCCCGACAGAATTGCTTCCTCCAGTGAAGCTAAACTCTGGATGTCTGGGAATCTGGAAAATTACCTTCCTTGCCCTACAATCAATGTGAGCGTGGAAAGTGCCAAGAAAATCCATTCCCAAGACAACTTCGTAGCTGCCCGTATCAATCACCAAGAAATCTGCAAAAAGCTCCCGTCCGCACACAACAACTGTACAATCCTTACATTCCCTACTAGCTATGATTTTCCCATTCCCAGTGTGTATGTCCCAGAAACTAGACAGGGTTGTGTAGTCAATCGAGTGTGTAGTTATAAACTTGGATGACATAAAACAATGAACCAGAATCAAATAACGCTAATGCGGGAAAACCATGAACGAGTAGAGTACCTGAAACAACCTCTCCTGACGCCTTAGCTTCTTCAGCTGTCAAGGTAAAAGCTCGAGCCTGATTAGGTCCCTGAGTCAGCTGTTTCTGTCCCTGGAACGGTCTTTGCGGAGGCTTCTGAAAATCATCTCTCGTACGAAGCTTCGACGGACAAGCACCAACGGCGTGATCTGCCGCTCCACAAACCAAACAGAGTCCCAGCCTCCTTCGACAATCCTTTTGCATGTGGACAGGTAAATTGCAGTAGTTACAAGTCATGCTCTTTCTTCGATCGACGACAATAGGCTTCTTCATGGGTGCTACACCACGACGGTCCACTGGAACACCTCTGCGACCATGAGCTCGGTTTGGTACAAATGCTGGCTTCCTTACCGAAACTGCTGTCTGCTGCAGACTCCCCTTCATCCCAGATAAACTCTGCTACTCTCGGGTTGCCGCAAGTACTTGTGAGAAAGTGGTCAAACCCAGGAAGACGATCTGCCTATGGATGTCCACGTCCAAGCTGCGCATGAACCTCCGTGCCCTGTCTGCATCGTTGGCAACTAAAGGTCCAGCGAATCTACTGAGTCTTGTCCATTCTGCTGCATGCACATCTACGGGTGCTCCATTCTGCTTTAGCCCGATGAATTTCTCTTCCATTTCCTCCCGTGCAGTCCGCGGGAAGAACTTTTCAAGGAAACTCTTTGAAAAATCCGCCCACATGATCGGCTTGGGCAAGCGGTTCTCTTCCACAAGCCACCATTCTCGGGCGTAGTCTATTAACTGAATGCGTACCACATCAACTCTTTTCTCATCTGAAATCTGTGCCGCAACAAGCAAATTCTCTGTGTCAACTAGCCACTGCTCCGCTGGCAACGGCTCCTCCAAACCAGTAAATGTAGACGAACCCAAACACCTGAAATCTGCTACGGTCCCTACTCGGTCAACTGGTTTAGCTCCAACATTGTTCACAGACTGCTGAATGATCTGCAAACCTTCCTGAAAAGATTCCGCTTGCTGCTGGATCAGCTCGGTCCGTTTCTTTTGATTCTCCAGCATTCCTCTTATCACTCTAAGCATGGCGGCTTCGTCTACACGCCTCTAGTACGTCTTCAAATTCTTACCAGCCATATTCCTGAAATCAAAACACCCAACATTAGCATGATGATAGATTCAATATAGATCAAGGCTAGAACTCCAAGATACTTAAATAGAGTGCCGCATTGTAACTATGCCACGGTATCATAGCCACAATTACATAACTCCACCCAAGTCGCTTAAGTCCTAGAGATAACAAGGAATCAGGTTTTCGAGTTGATATGCAAAGGAAGTTTGCACATCGTAAATGATATAATCAGGAAGAATGCGATTCAAGAGTGGTAAACGGCAAGGTGGCAGGACATGTTTCCTAAACACGGGTATTCTGATTCGTGTATTGGGTACAATACCCAACTACAAAAAATCAACCCGACTAACCTATGTCTCTGATACCAAAAGAACCATGTCACGCCCCGCTTCCCAGAGTACGCTAAAATGGACACGTGACATAGCCAACCATGCTACCTGTGGGTAGGAAGTATCCATCCACAGTCACATTACGGTTGTAGAGATATCAAGAACAAAATAAAACTATCTAAAACATGTCCATAATCCAAGATAACATGAGTCAAGAATAAATAAATGCGGAAGCGAAAGATCCAATACAAAATAACTGGAATGTATGTCCCATAATGCGGGCTCACATCAGGAATAAAATGCAGTAAAGAAAAGCTAACTACTGCTAACACTCACAACTCAGCCTGTCGGCTGAAGTACTCCTGCTCGGGCTGCGACAGCGGTACAGAATCTGGGCCATGCAAAACCCAGACGTCAGCGCGTCAAGTCATCAAGTAATAACATAATAAACAGGCAATGCGAATATAAACATGAATAAAGCAAGGGCAATAATAATATGAATCAGAGCAGTGCAGGGTAGTGTGCAGTGGGTAAACTGGACTGTTCTATCAGGTTCTCTATTCTAAAGTCTTTGAAACCAAATTGATGAATTATCGATGTAACTCAATAGTATCCCGTACATACCCGGGACCACGGCCTCAATATTCTCGGGCTGAAACCGAGACATGCCGCCAGGCACCAAACAGGAATGTATACACTCAATAGTATCCCGTACATACCCGGGACCACGGCCACAATATTCTCGGCTGAAACCGAGACATGCCGCTAGGCACCAAACAGGAATGTGTACACTCAGAACAGGTAGTGAACTGTTGAGTTACAAGTCAGGTTTCACCTTTGATTTCCCCATAACCCCAAATTATATGTGTAGGTCAAGTCAGGTATCCCGAAATCAAGAAAACTAATGCCAACACAGGATCAGGTAAACAGGTTTGTCTAGATAGACAACAGGAACGGTCCATGAGGACTACATGTCAGGTTTGTTGGCATTAGACACAAGATCAGGTAACGGATCAGGTCATGGTACATCAGGTCAAGTCAAGCAGTGTACGGTACCATGCCGGGTCAATCAATATACATGTAGCAAGTCAGGTCAAGATGTAAACGATAACATAGGTGTGCTCACAATCAGTTATATAATCAAGCATGGTTATCAACAACATGATATAAGTAATGAATTAAGCAATAGGCAGATTCATTCAATTTGCAGTACAGTTATCAGTTGTGTCACAGAGATGATTTCAACATTATAAGAATGCAGTAAGACAATTATAGCCGTTTAATCATGTTACCAAGTTAAGATTTCATGGATGCAATGATATCTACATATATAGGTTCCAAGTTTGAAAGATAAAATGTTATATAACAATATTGAACATGAAAAAGAGAAATGATCATACCAAAGTTAAATTTATTGGTTTAGGGTGTCATTAATAAATATGTAAATATTGTTTAGCATGTAGCAAGGGGTACTTGCCTCGACGGGTCGCGAATCGGGAAAACGGAACGTAGAATGTCGGCGGGGAAACTCGCGACGGTTCACGGAATGAACCCAAACGACGAACAGTGGAACCACACGGGTCGTGGTACCTCGCTAGAACATCGGGACACGTCGCCGGCACGGCCGGAATCCGGCAAGATACAAGAACAGTGAATGTCAAGAGTTGCAACAAGAAAAGAAAGAAAATAAAGAAGAAATGGAAGGCGGATGGAGAAGGGAAATGCTCACGAGGATCTGTGCGACGGGTGGTGACGGTCGACGGAGCTCCGGCGGTGGCCTACGACGAAAGCGACCGACTGCAGATCAAGAAAAATCGCTACAGAGAAGGAAAAGGAGAAAGGAAAAGAGGAGGAAGGAGAAGAAGCTTACTGGGTGCACACGAAGGTTGGGGACACGGGGACGAGGCCACCGGTGGCGACTCCGGCGGCGCAGACGTGTGCAGGGAGGTGTGTTAGTGGCCGCGGCTGGTGCAGGGTGTATGGGAAGAAGGGAGAGGAGGAAGGAGGTGTAGTGGATTGGTCGAGGGCGAGGAGGCGAGGATGCTGGTGACGGTGTCGTCGGCGTTGGGGCTGCAGCGGCGAGGGGGTGAGGCAGCGGTAGGGTTTGCGATGGGTTCTGCGTTTTTTAAAGAAAGGAGAGGAGGGAAAACAAGATGTATAAAGTAGAGAGAGAGAGACGGAGGAGAGAGAGAGGGATGTGGGGCCCACGGGTAAAGAGAAGGAGGGGATTGGTTGGAAGGGATTATGGTTTGTTTAGGAAATAATTTTAAAATATTTGGAATAGGAAGAAATATTATACGGTTAGATTTAAAAGATTTTAGAGAACAGTAAATTTATATAGTTAAGAAAATATACGATGGTTTAAATATTAAAATTTGGGAATTTGGCGCAAAGTGAAACATTTCCGAATTGCGCCCGGGTCGGGTCCAAAAATTCGAAATTGAAATAATAGAATTTTAGGCGAGATCCAAAATTTAAAATGAAGTGTTTTACAATCAAAAAGCATACCCCCAAAACGGACACACGTACGTGCACGTAGCCGTCCAAACTCGCCCGTTTCACTGAACGGGACGAGAACACGATGCACGGACGCTACAACAGGATTAGGGGTGTCAAGTTGGCCAAGATGAATATTTTTAATTTTATTTTAGTTGCCATAAATTGTTATATGCAGAATTGAATTGACGGGGTAAAATTACAATAAGTAACAATCAAGCAAGTTAAATGAAATGAGTGCCACACTACGTTCAAACGGTAACTGAAATTAGTAGCATTTGGCTCGGGTGTTACAAGAGTAGGGCCCATTTAGCGAGCCGTCCTGTTAGTATGGCTCTTGACATCAAATATTTGAGAGGATCCACTTTTGATATGAGATGGACCTCATGCGCCAAAGCATAATGCCGAAGCTTCGTTATAGCGAAGATTAACGCCAGGCAATGTTTTTCGATAGGGGAGTAATTGTTTTCTTCCCCCAGGAGAACTCGACTCAAAGGGTAGAGGGCCCTCTTTTTCCCTTGGTCGTTCTCCTGTGTCCATAGCATGCCTAAAGAACCTTTGAGGGCTGTTGTATACGGGATGAGAGGCTTCCCCTTGACTGGAGCAATCAACATGGGCGGATTCTGCAGGTATTGCTTGATTTCGTCCAGTGCGCTTTGGCATTTGCGATCCCAAATGAACGGGGTTCCTTTCTTCATTAAATGACTGTAGGGGCGGCATTTGCCGGAGAGATTGGTTATGAACTTCCGGATATACACGAGCTTCCCTTGGATAGATCGCAATTGCTTGAGAGTTCTTGGCGGAGGCATTTCCGTGATCACTTCGATCTTCGACGGGTCTATCTCGATGCCCCGGTGTCGTACGATGAATCCTAGGAATTTTCCCGAGGAAACCCCAAACGCGCATTTCAGAGGGTTCATCTTCAGGTTGTATTTCCGAAGGCGCTGAAACACGATCTTCAGATGCTCCCAGTGCTCCTCATACGATTTACTTTTCACCACGATTTCATGTATCAGGTTGTCGAAAATCCTCGTCATGGCCCTCTGATAGGTAGCGCCGGCGTTCTTCAGACCGAAAGGCATCACTTTGTAGCAGAATATGCCCAGAGGAGTCCGGAAAGCGGTATGGTTCTGGTCTTCGGGATGCATCTTTATCTGATTGTACCCTGATGATCCATCCATGAAGGAGAAGACTTCGTGAGTGGACGTATTATCTATCATCAACTCAGTAACTGGTATGGGAAAATCATCCTTCGGGCAAGCTTTATTGAGGTCCCGAAAGTCCACGTAGATGCGCACCGTCCCATTTTTCTTCATCACCGGGACAATGTTGGCAATCCAGTCAGGGTACTGAACTTCTTGGATGAAACCAGAGTTGATTAGTTTCATGACTTCGGCGTTGATGCTCATCTCATGCTCGATCCGCATTCTTTTCGGTGCTTGCTTGGCTGGCTTGACGTATGGAGAAATCGCCAATTTGTGGACGGCTATTTCTGGATCTAGTCCCGGCATCTCGGAATAGTTCCATGCGAAGCAGTCTTTATACTGCATGAGCACGTCTTTTAGCGTAGCCACCTGTTCTTTAGACAATAGCTCACTGACGAACGTCGGCCGCGGGTCACTTGCCGTCCCCAAGTCGATTTTCCTGAGGTTATCTGTAGTAGTATGTATTCCATCTTCCATCTCTTTTGGCGCTGGTGTAAACTCTGAGATCAGCTCGTCATCATCGTTTTCGAAGCACCAGGGGAGGTCAGCTATATTCTTACGTACTCCTTCTCCTGACAGCGTTATCGCGTGACAGGTACGAGATCGCTTCCAAGACCGATGTTGATCCGGCTCTACTCTCGCTGCATATGTGGCTTTCAGTTCATGCTTCTGTGGCGGGGTTACCCTCCAACTGCTGGATAGAGTGAACCTGCCTTGCTGATACTGGTCTTCTACCCAGTCTTTTAAATGTGAAGCAGTCTTCGAGAGGATGTCATATCGCTCGGTGATAGAAGAATTAATCCGGGTGAGAGACATCGTCTGCTTGCTCGGGGTGTTTGTCTTCTGGGAGCGTAATCATTCGATGTTTCATGACAAGACTGAATATCTTCCTTGTCTTGTCTTGGGAAAAAGAATATGCTCGACCCATTTTTCTTATAAGAGACGAATCCCGGCTGCTTAATTCTCGATCGCGTGGCTTCTTGGACCCGCTTAGCCACTGCCGAACGTTTTTTTCGTTCTTTAGTTTGATTTTACCTTTGCGTCGGGTCTTCTGTATGATGGGCTGGCAACGAAGGGCATTGTCATTCTCCGTAGCCTGCTGAAGGAGGCGCTGCATCCTGGCTTTCTCATAAATGGCCATTTCACAGTTGTGGTCATCCTGGACCTTTTTGACCCGCTTCCCTTATTAGCATTTCCATCTGTTCCTCAAACGACGGTCTCGGCATTTTTGTAGTAGGATCTTGTTCTGGTTCAACTGCAGCGTCTTCTAACAGAGTGTCCCCTTCTTCATCGAAGTCATATATAACATAGCAGCCATAGAATCTTTCCCGTTTCTTGGATTGAAAATATCCAAGCCCGATCGTTTCCATTCTCCCGTTGGGCAATTTTCGCTGAGTTCCGGGGACGTTCCAGATCCAGTTGTAGAACTGAGCTTGTCGAGCAGTCTGTTTGAACGGTACGCCTTGATGCCTTAACAGCCTTTTTAATCCTTCCGTGTAGTATCTGGGCAGACGGATGGGCTGGAGCCTGTCAAGTGTAGAATCGGCACCATGCCAGATTTCTTTCTCCACTTTGGTTTCCGCAGATCGACAAAAGAGGATCGTCTTTTCATCTTTTCTCCTGGGAGGGACGTAGAACGTCTGCAGTTCTTGTACACTGTAGGTATCAAGTGCGTCGAGCTCTTTGTAATTCTCTTGCGGAACCATGGAGATCAGAAAACTCTCATCATCTCCAATGAAGGCTTGCACTGATGGACGAGCCGAGAATACTGCGTTGACCTCATCTTCAGAGTCACTGCCAAAGACCAAAATAGGGGTAGACGGTCCCGGTTTGTTGTATCGGGGAGGTCCCGAATAGACTATCTCTTCTTCCTCCTCGGTATCGCTCTCGAATACTGGAATGGTGGTGATAGCTTTTTTCTTATCCTCAGGTTTATGGCATCTTTCCGTGTCTTCAAAGTCTTGTAAGAAGTACTTTGCATCTTCGTACTTTCGGACTTCGTTTACGGAGAATGCGTTCAGCTCCCCTGTCATAGTGTATTTAAGCCCATCTTTGAAGTACTTCATATACTGATGCTGTGTAGAAAGGATAATGTTGTACTCGTGTAGCCAAGGCCGGCCGAGCAAAGCATTGTAGAAAGTCTTGGTGTCAATGACATGGAATTTGATATCAGTGACGAGCAGCCCAAAGCGTAACGTCAGTATCACAGACCCGAGCGTCCGTGATGACTGGGAGTCGAACCCGGAGATAGTGATTTTATCCCGAGCGAGGTGTTGAACGCTCATGCAGATTTCTTTCAGCACCCTCACATTTAGGAGATTGACAGATGACCCATTGTCAACTAGGATCTTCCCTATCTTAATGTCATGGCAATACCCAAAGACATATATGGGACGGTTGTGCTCGCATGTTCTGAGGAGGAGATCTTCATCGCTGAAAGTGATGTCAGCTGTGTGAATTTCTTCCAGCTCGTCCTTCATCTTTTCTTCGGCGAGGAAAGATTGAAACTGGTCAGTCTCTTGTAATGCCTTGATCAGAGAATCTCTCGCCTCTTTGGATAGCAGAAGGGCGTCGAGAGTGCTTAGCTGCGAGGGTATCTTCCTCAGGTGTTCCAAAACGTTGTAATCCACCTTGTTTTTCTTGGGCGGGTCCTTGGCTGCCAGCTCTTCGACGACTCGGTTATCGAGGGTGATATCCTCAGGGACCTTTTCTTTCCCCTTATCCTTTTGTTCGATCACTTGTTTGCAGGTCCGAGATTCTTTTCAGGTAGCGTGTGATTGCGCAGCTGAATGTTCTCGCAGGTCTTCATCTCTTCTGTTTCAGAGATGGATTCCTTGAAAAGAGGGCCGAGGGCTATTTCTTCATCAGAATCACTCCCGAAGGTGAGAACTTGCGATCCCCCGGAATTAACTATATGACATTCACCGGCTGTTCTTTTATGCTCGTCTGTCGTGCTTCTTTGTTCCCGACGAGTTTTGCGCTTCATCCGCTTGAAATGCTGCCGGTGAGCAACATATCCCTGCCACTAACTTTTAAAGGAATTGCATTCTTCAGTAGGATGTGTGGTCCTCCGATGGTACAAGCAGTAGTTTGGATGTGCGTCCTCTTCGTTAAGGTGTATCCTATCAGGAGTGTTTCCTTCGGAGGGTGGCAGCTTCATTCCCATCGATATGGTTTTGGCGAACCTTTTCCTTGTCTTGAACCTGCTTTTGCTTGCGGCCGAAGTGCTCCTATCCAATTGGGGTATTTCAATCCTTTCGTTCAGTCACCGACGTTTGGCTTTTTCGTATATGGCCATTTCACGCTCTCGATCAGCTTTGCTCTTTTGACAGGCATCGTTCAGCAACATGTCAATCATCTCGTCTGACGGTTCTAGGAGTTCCGGTTCGAGATCTGCCCCAGTTTCTTTGCATCAGGAGCTTCTTTACCATTTATCGAGTGAGAGATCATATGGCAGCTTTCCACATAGTCCTCAGGCCCTTCCGAAGAATCGTCTCCTTCATCAGCGTCATCGTCTTCATTCTCAAGAACATGCTTAAAGAATTCCTCCAATGTGATTAGGGTCTGTGCCTTCTGGTTATATTCTTCTAGTGCATCGATATGCTTTTACAGATTCGTGCGCTTGTCGTCAAACTGTGCGGGCTTTTTGGTCTTCTTCTTTTTCTTCAAAGACTTTGACAGCTGGGCGTCGGTGTTTTGCCCCTCGTTACCAGTTCTCGGCGTTGGGCACGGTTTCAGCATCCCCTCAATGATTTCCGGCTCTAACGGGCTTCTCCATCTGATTGCCGGGCATGTTTGGAGATCCTTCAGCATTCTCTTAGTTTTTTCTGAAAGAGCGACCTCCCATGGAGCTTCTTCTATAAAAAAGCACGATGCCCCCGGCGTGTCCATCTTTTTAGGAGCGTGCTTTAGGAAATCAATATCCGACCGCTTCTCTATTCTCTCTCCAGGTGCGTCTTCGGGATTTGCCTTAGACGATGGATTAGCGAGTGGCACCGCCTGAGCAAGCATCTCCTGCAGCTTTTCACGTCGCAGTTGAACTTTTGTTAATGACTGAATTTGAGGTCGGTGACTAGTAGAAGCTCAAACCTCGTCTTTGGAATTCACCACATAGACTATGTAAACTACCATGCCCCCAGGCTTGGGGTGTTTGGAGTTTTTGGCCTTTGGAGTTTGCTTCGGGCACTTGAGCTTTATTGGGCCTCCTTCTTTTTTGTGAAAAGCCGCTTTGGTTTTGGGAGGAACTGTTGTATCAGGATCCGCCTTGGGGTAAGCCCCCTTCACCTGCTTCCACACCTTATATATTGACGAGGAAGGTTGTCTCAGGGAGCGAATTGGTTTCTGCTCTCGTGAGATCTTCATGGGCTGCGGAGACTTCTTCAATATTGCGGTAGGAGAATTTTGTCTGACCCTTCGCAACAGTTTGAAGCCGTTCCCAGTTGGAACAACAACATTCACCACTGGGGTTGAAACAGGACCATACGGAGGACTGCCCCCAGCTCATTTTGTATGACGCTGATATCGACGTTGGCCGTTTCTTACGGCCGAGATTTGATTAGCATCAGGATTTTGCTGAGCCTGCCCCCTGTTTCCTTTGAGAGCTTGAATATTCTGCCCCCTGCGTCGACCTTGGTCCTTGGCAAGTGTCAGTTGTTTGAGGACTGATTTTGTTGGTAAAGCTACTTGGGGAGCCCGCCTATGGAAGACAGACTTCCTCTGGGCTTCCTCCATCGGCGTTAAGGCACCGAGGGTGGGAGGTGGGAGTATCGATCCAAAAAGAAGCCCGTTGATTTCTTGAAGAGCCGGATTGCAGAGATTTGAGGCTGCAGGTGGCCCGTACTTGACTCCACCAGATATGACAGAGCCTGAGTTGCTAAGGTGGGAGCAAACGCCATTCTTCATAGAGACGAAACGCCGACTTTAGTATCCCCTCCCTTAAGGGCAACCACAAACATATATACCGCGATTATTTGATCGCGGAAAAACACGACACACGAAGTGTGGATTGGAAAGAGGAAAAGGTCCCCCCAGACGTGCCAGAATCTGTTCTCCGCCGAAAGACGCGACCGGGATGTTGGGACGTCCGGCCATGAATTTGGGGACAGATGTTATTTGGTGCTATCTGTCCACCTCTCCGAAGATGCCAAGTTGATTTATGACACCATGTATCGAAGGTTTAAACGGATGCAGCCGATGTAGCAGATTTCGTCAGATTCCCCCTCGTTGAGGGGTTTTTGATTGTGGGGATGCTCTTCCCTGCAGGCGCAAGCCTCTGCAGTTAATTACGCTACCGCATCGCGGTAACCACTTTCTCCTTCTCCAGATGGTCACTTCGTGTCGTGTGTGTTGGTTTTGTTTTTGGTTGCATGTGGATCGTATACGGAGACTAATTTATGTTGTCGCCCGTAGGGCGGGGATTAGTCCAAATCCGTATTTTCTTAGATTTGGGTTTCGGTTTGGGTTTAAGGATCGTTAATCTCCTTTGAGACTAAGATCAACTTAAACATTTGTTAAGGATACGTTAGTCTAATTTTAGACTAAGATCAACTTAAGAGTATCATTTAGATCCAACAAAAGAGTATTTGGTCTCTATTGTGTTAGTTTAGGGACATCATAGTCCATGAAGTTTAAGGAAATCATAGTCCATGTTTAAGGACATCATAGTCCATGAGTTTAAGGACCTCATAGTCCAGTTTAAAAACATCATAGTTTAGTTTAAAGACCTCCTAGTCTGTAAAGTTTAAGGACATCATAATCCATGAGTTTAAGGACCTCATAGTCCATAAAGTTTAAGGACATCATAGTCTATGAGTGTAAGGACCTCATAGTCCATAAAGTTTAAGGACATCATAGTCCATGAGTTTAAGGACCTCATAGTCCATGTGGTTTTGGTTCAACCGTTTAGGGATGCACCAAAAGTTATTGGTTATTGGGACCCTCTATCTCTCTGAAGACGTTGAAGGATTACAACGACATGTATCAGAGGTATGAAGAGATGTACCTTTGAACCAATATCCCGATTTGGGGAATGGGATGAACATCAGTTTAGATGTCATCTGTTAGGATAACACTAGTAATCTTTGGGACTAGGATTAGTTTGGGGAGACCTGAACATGGGGGCTCGGTTGATTGGTGACAAAAAGTGTCTTGGCTTCGGAAGACTTGGCTAATTTGAGCTAAGGTTGATTTCCCTTAGTCACCCCATAGTGCTAAGCACTGAATCAGTGTTAAACACTGGACTTTGGAGGAGCTCACGTGTGGACACGTAAGGGGCCCCGAAGTGGGCATTGTTCCTTGAGTTTTGTTCCCCTCCGAACGGCGGCCTGCGACGTTAGGACGTCACGTAGCCTGGGGTTCGGGGCAGATCTTGACGAGAGCCTTCTGATCCACGTCGACTCGCAGAGCCACCAGCGCCTCCGTGGGAACCATCGACTCGTTTCAAACCCCAAGGACACAAATAATCCTTGGCGCTTGGGAAACAAATAATCCCTCGCAAAACTTCTCAACTCACGGATACAAATACTCCTTGACGAGAGCCTTCTGATCCGCGTCAACTCGCAGAGCCACCAGCGCCTCCGTGGGAACCATCGACTCGTTTCAAACCCCAAGGACACAAATAATCCTTGGCGCTTGGGAAACAAATAATCCCTCGCAAAACTTCTCAACTCACGGATACAAACACTCCTTGACGAGAGCCTTCTGATCCACGTCGACTCGCAGAGCCACCAGCGCCTCCGTGGGAACCATCGACTCGTTTCAAACCCCAAGGACACAAATAATCCTTGGCGCTTGGGAAACAAATAATCCCTCGCAAAACTTCTCAACTCACGGATACAAATACTCCTTGACGAGAGCCTTCTGATCCGCGTCAACTCGCAGAGCCACCAGCGCCTCCGTGGGAACCATCGACTCGTTTCAAACCCCAAGGACACAAATAATCCTTGGCGCTTGGGAAACAAATAATCCCTCGCAAAACTTCTCAACTCACGGATACAAACACTCCTTGACGAGAGCCTTCTGATCCGTGTCAACTTGCAGAGCCACCAGCGCCTCCGTGGGAACCATCGACTCGTTTCAAACCCCAAGGACACAAATAATCCTTGGCGCTTGGGAAACAAATAATCCCTCGCAAAACTTCTCAACTCACGGATACAAATACTCCTTGACGAGAGCCTTCTGATCCGCGTCAACTCGCAGAGCCACCAGCGCCTCCGTGGGAACCATCGACTCGTTTCAAACCCCAAGGACACAAATAATCCTTGACGCTTGGGAAACAAATAATCCCTCGCAAAACTTCTCAACTCACGGATACAAACACTCCGTGACGAGAGCTTTTCTGACTCACATCTCGGGCAGTAAGGATTCAAAAACTTGCTTCCTGAACAATGGGACCCTGCAAGTCAATCCTAAATGGTCTCTTGCATACTATTCACGGGTCTCACTCTCTGAAGTCGATTCTCGACAAAGAGGGAAGCAACCGCTTACGAGCCCTCTCGACTCGTAAGAAGGGCAATGGGATCCTGCAGGTCAATCCTAAATGGTCTCTTGCATACTATTCACGGGTCTCACTCTCTGAAGTCGATTCTCGACAAAGAGGGAAACAACCGCTTACGAGCCCTCTCGACTCGTAAGAGGGAGAAATTCTCTCATAAGATCCTTTCGACCTATGAGAGAAAACCACACTTGGGAATCCTCACGATTCCTAAGGAGAAAGTCCACTTACGAGATCATCTCGATCCGTAGGGAGAAAAGTCTCTATGAGACCCTCACGGCTCATAGAGTTGAAAAGTCTTAGGCAGCAGATCCGAACCTGCGGCCTAAGCCATCGTTATATCTTGAAGAAACCAAAATGCTTACTCTGTTACCTGTCAATCATGTTTATCAAGACAACATGCTGATAATAAGAGAAGGGAGAAAGCAAAGAAATGATACAAGACATTGCAAAAAAAAATGTGTATCTTTATTTATTAACTCAATCAAGTACATAGCGAATCGTATAAAAGAATAAAGAATGCATACATCTTATTCAAAAAAGAAAATTACAAGTATATTGATACAATGGCAGCTACTGGGAAGGGAGCGCCTTGCACAGATGTAGCAATCGCTCGCAGATGTCCTTCCATGCCTTCTCTTGATCGGCTACCACCGCCAGCTCTGCCTCCACTTGGGCTCGTTGCCGCAAGACCACTGCAAGCTGCTCCCTCACGCCCTGATAAGCAGCCTCCCGACTTGGGATATGGCGCTCAGCCACGTCAAGCTTCCTCTTTAAGTTTAGCCCATGGGAGATGCGCTCCAAGAGACCCTCAAAGATAGTCTTCACTTGGGCAGCATTTGCCTCAACCTCAGCGCGCAGATGGGCCGTTTCGTTTGAGATCTTTTGGCATTCCCTTAGTCTCCGAGCTGCTTCTTGCTCCAAGTGGCGGGAGTGCGAAGTGCTTTGCTCGAGCCAAGTTGTGCGTTGGGTGCTCAGAGCTAAAACTTCGGGAGAAGGGCGCGTCGACTCCAGCCGATATAGACAGGCCTCGATCCCCCTGCAGTGGTTAACCCAAGATTCGACGACGCCTTCGTTATGAAAATTTACGAGCGCCGCCAACATCGGGTTAACCTCCGCAGCAAAATCTACGGCAGAAGGGAGAGAGTCCATATCGAGCTCTTCAATATACCCGCTCAGCATGCCCAAACTCATCACAGCACCCTTGGAAGATGGACGTCTCAAGAAAGGGCCTGCCGGTGAAAGGACGCGAGCCTCAAAGGGGACCGGAGCCGGAACAATAGCTGCAAAACAAAACATGGTTAAACGATGGTTCAGAAGATGTTGAAGGGTTACCAAAAAAGGAAATTTACTATACCAGCTGCAACGGACGGTAAAGCCGGAAGGGCCGGTGGCGCAGCAGGTCTTGCATCCCCTCCTTCGATTTGTGGCACTGCAATAAAGAAAAGGAAAAATCAGAAATTATCCCATTGTTAGAAAAAAGGGGGTAAGTAAAGATATTATAGTGAAGGTATACTCACCGGCGCCACTAGAAGGAGAAGCGAGTTCGGATGGGAAAGAAAAGTGCGGGAGCAACACTTGATACAAGTGATCAAAAAGCACTCCTGCAAAGGCACAACGGTGTAACGTTAGTACAAAAGCCGCATTTTTGAAAGATTAATGCATGAGTCGTAAATCCATACCTTCCAACATCCGTGACGGTACAAGGGAAGACGGGGAGGTGACTACTGCCAAAGCAGTAGTTGACGGCGCCCCCTCGAGCAGTGGAGCATCAGTACTGGCGGCACCTGCAAGAACAAGTTTGTTAGAAGAGATCACAAGATATATACAAAAAAAAAAGGGAGAAATGCTGGTGATAAAAAAAAAAAAAAAATTTTACCCGACGAGCTGCCAGCAGAAACTGAGGCGGTCCCTTCCTCCACTGACGGAAGACCACCGCCTGTAGCTTCATCACCCGACTCAAGGGGAACCGTTGTTATGCTCTCAAGCCCTGCAGGCGTCGGGGAACCATAGACAGGGAGGGCCAAGATAGGAACATTGCCAGATTCCTGAGAAGGAGCGCCTAGCTCGTCCTCAGGAATCATGGCCGCCTCACCTGCTGCTCCCTCAGGATCAGCGATTACAGCTGCCCCGTCCATCGGCACTACGAGGTCCCCAGCCTCAAGTAACTCGCCCTCTCCCGCCTTCGGCTCGGTCGAGACAATCATCTCATCTGCCGCCACTTCGGGTACGGCATCAATGACTTTCTCCGCGGTAGGTTCCTCAATCTCGGCTCCAGGCTCCATGGCCTCGACAAAGTTGTCCACTGTCGGTTCGGGTTCGGCGAATACCGCTTCTTCCGCTCCCTTGGGTTCGACGGTCGTCTCCGCCTCCCCCTCAGTTGGACTTGACCCTGCAAGATGAGATATGTATAAGCCAATAGTTTTACAAGTCATACAACAAGGCTCTGAAAGGAGTACTACCTGAAGCGGATTTATCATTAGCGTTCCGAACCGCGCGTGCAACTTGCCGATGAGCGGTAGACAGAGCCACAGGGGGCTCTTCAGAAGGAGTACTGGCGTGAGGAACAGTGCTAGGGCCCGCTCCTGCGGCCAGAGCAGCTCTGCGCGCCTTAGCTTCGCGTCTGGACCGCTTCCGCTCCTTTTGAGCCGATGAGACAGATGCCATCAGAGCTTCCTTGAGCGAAGCCTCCTCATCCGTGTAGAGGGATGCCTCCAGATTTTTCAGAGCATCCCTCGTTGTTGCATCAAGCCGAGGCTCTTGCGGCAGCTTCGACGGAGCTGGGACTTCGATGACGGGCTTGGGAAGGGTCCTGGCGCCAATTAATACCACCCCTGTAAAGAAACAAGAGAAGGTCAGGTCGGCTATCATAAAAAGACAACAAACTTTCCTTATAAAAGAGAAAGGGATAGAACATACCGACGCTTGCCAGGGCACGTTTCTTCTCCTCCTCTTGGAAGGTCTTCAAGGATGCAGCGATAGCATCTTCAGTGGAGATACCTGTTAAAAAAGGGAGCAAAAGTTAGTTAAATGTAACAATATAGAGTGCAATGAGATAACAAATAAGGCGTCTGATGATTACCGGACTCGGCGAGTTTGCTCAGCATCGCTTCGAGCCTCGCTGATCGCTCTGATTCTGCAATGGCGGCGGCTAGGTTGGTGTCCTCAGGATCCACCACGAAACCCTCGTTGCTGCCGTACTCACATATAGTCTCGGCAGGATGAGCCGCGGGCTCCAAGTTAAGAATCGCATCGAGGGATAAGGTGGACTTCTTCTTCTTTTGTTCACCAGCCTTGGATCCACCCGGAGCAGCTTTGCGCTTGCCAGTTTTGGCAGTCACTTTCGGGCGGCGAGTCCCGATGTCCGCTCCTGCACCCGACTCCGGCGATGCCGCTTTAACCGTCTCTGTCGGAGCACGGGGTGCCGTTGGGGCATCCACCGTAGTAGGCAGTGGCAGTCCACGCGGAGGGGCCAACACGCGTGGTCGATCTGCTCCGGCCTCTTTCGTCGGAGGGATAACCTGGACCCTAGGCTGCAATGGAGCCTTGCGATTGCCGCCGGGAGGCGCAGCCCTACGATCGACCAGTAGACGTTTCTCCATCAAGATAATTAGGCCCATCGCGTGCGCGTACCAAGCCACATACGAATTGAGTATCTTGGGGGTACAGCTGGGCTCACTGATGAAAAAGTAGGAGCCTGTATTGAGCCGGATGAAGTGATGCATCGCATTCCGTACTCCCTCTGGACCGACTGCAGGTGTTCCCAAGAAGGCTTCCAACGGGACTCCTTGGTTATAACTCGATTGCCGGGCAAATCGATGCGGGTTATACCTCATGAAGAGGGCCGTTTCATTCTGCCTAAATACCAAGTAACCCGGCCGAATGGAATAAAGGTGGAGGATTTCCCGAGCCTTCAACACGGAGACACCGCCCTTAAAGTCATCACGCAGCGGCACCACCGACTTAGTGGTCTCGGAACCCATGGTGATGACCTTATCCACAAAAGAGGTCTTCGCCCCGACTAGATGCGAACGCAGAAGCAGTCCCCTAGACTCCCGCGGAGGTGCAAACACGATGGAAGCCCCGATCAATCGTATGATTCTTGGAAATATGAATCTCTCAAAGAATGGAGGAGTTTTGTGGGCACCAAACACTCCTCGAACATGCAGCTCCATCCAAGAAGTGAAGTAATGCATCGGGAAGTTAGCAGGCTGCACCCCAGGTTCATTAGCGTCCGCCGCTACGCTAAGTCCATTATAGAGGTGAGCCAACCCGGTGATCCCCACTGATAACTGTAGACCGGCCACCATTTGATGCGCCGGGTAAAAGACAGAAGACCTCATGAGGCGTGGGTGCATGGGAAGCGCGAAGCTGCACAGCCACAGACCTAAGAACCCGATGAAGAAGGTCTCCTCATCCATGCCAGGAACGGCGATCTCTGAGAAAGGAACGCTAGCAGTGCCGGGAAGGTAAAAACTTCGCTGATCAATTTCAGATGAAGGTCGGCGGTCCAGGCCGAAACCAAAAGGATCAGCAAGTCGGGCGAACTTCTCACCTTGCTCTGATAAAAATTCCGGGCGAATAAAACGAGCAATGAAGTCCGCGAAACTAACTCCTCGGTCGCCCAATTCCAAATGAAGCTCCTCGTAAATCTCCAACACCCTCACCAGGCCCGGATGCTGATGCTGGATGGCATTTTCCGGAGTCAAGTCGAGTACCACTTGCTTGGTGGCAAAGACGTACTCATCAGGAGGAAGCAACTCTTCGTAGTGCTCCCCCCTCGCCGGTAAACCAGAAAGCTCAACGAATTCCTCTAGAGAAATTGAAACTTCCCTATCCGCTGCCAGGAAAGTATGCGTGGGGATATTCCATTGTTCGATGAAGGCCTTTGTCCACCATGTTGGAGGAGTAGGATACTCGAAAAGCGAGACGTAGACGGCGGAATATAAACCTATCTTCGTCAGGTGAGCTCTTTTCGCCGCTAAAATGTACCGGGCCCATGGCAGGTATCCAGCAAGCGGTCGCGGATTTAATCCAATATTGTAAGCCTGTCCCCAAGGGCGTGCTTCACCCCTGACAGATTCGCCTTCCTAAGATATCTATGGCCGGCGGCGGCTGTACCGGAATAGCGCCGATTGCAGGCTGGAGAAGGTCGTCCGAATTCCAATTTTTAACCTCCACGGCATACTCCACCGGGGGTTTATCCGCATAGGGGATCGTAACTATAGGTTCGGAGGGCGAGGCGGAACTAAAACTGCGACGACCCTGGATGATTTGGCTATACCACCTTCCCCATAGGTGGAGATGTTTGCACTCAGGATCACGATCTTTAATCAAAGCAAACACTACCCGGTCCACTGGTGCATGTGGGAACCCTCCTTCTGAGCGAACGAAGGGAAAAGACAAGTCGTCAGACATCTTTCCTGCATAAAATATATATATATCATTAGTGGCCTGGCGTTTAAACATTAAAAAAAAAATAATGATAAAAAAATAATAATAAATAAAAATCTTGCTCCACACTGTGATGCAGAGGGTAGGGGACCAAAGGGGGACCCACAAAATCAAGATGACGGCGCATCATTTGATGAGACAATCCCACCATTGGATGAGACTATCAGTCAATAAAAAGAACTCCCAAGAGAATATCCTCATTGGGGGGGACCCCTAGAGACAAGGAGAAGATCTCCTCTTTTCAGAGCAAAGCTCTGTCACAGAGTGACATTTGTCAAACTCCTGTTTCAAAAGAATAAAACTTCTTAAAAAAGAGCCTAACTCTGTAGCAGTAATAAAAATTCACAACTCCTAAGAATTAAAATTTTGGGGTCTTAAAGATCCATGGAAACTTTTAAAAAGTTTTCTATTTGATCTGTGAGCAGGGCTCTGTTCATGGGTTAAAACCTAAGAACAGAGTCTCTGCAAATTTTTGAGAGCAAGGCTCTGTGAATAGAAACCCCAAAGGAGTTTCCTTTAGATCAAAGATCTATAAGAGCAAGGCTCTGTTGAAGAAACCCCAAAGGGGTTTCCTTTAGATCAAAGATCTATAAGAGCAAGGCTCTGTTAATTAAGTTTGATTTAAATTAAATTAATTTAATTTACCTAGAATGGTTCTAAGGATAGAACTTGGAAGTTCTTAAGGAATCGCAAGAGCAAGGCTCTGGAAGTTCTCAAGTAAGAGCAAGGCTCTGAAATTTAATTTCTTGAGAATGGTAAAAAAATTACCAAGGACCAAGGGTCCTATTTATAGGCGCCTGCGCCTGTTCACTTGACCCGTCAATCCGACGGTCAGGATCTTGCCACCGTTGCACTCACGCGCGCGCCACGTGAGCGCAACGGTGGGGGGGCATCTGTTTCCCCCAATCAGAGCAAGGCTCTACTGAATTTTGAAAATTCAAAATTCGAAGCAACGCTTCGGTTTCCGTGCGCAGCGCGCAATTTGCCACATGGCAGAAGGTGATTCGGCAGCGTAACGCCCGAGACAGTGCGTCCCATCAGAGCAAGGCTCTTCAGAAAACAAAATTAAGACTTAAACTGCGCAAATGCATGGCAGCGCGACACGTGTCTGCGCAAGCGCATGGATGCACGACACGTGTCTGCGCAGTTGCGCAATCGCAACTGCGCAAGCGCACGGATGCGCGACACGTTTCTACGCAAGCGCACGGATGCGTGACACGTGTCTGCGCTGTTGCGCAATCGCAGTTGCGCAAACGCACCGATGTGCGACACGTGTCTGCGCAAGCGCACGGATGCGTGACACGTGTCTGCGCAGTTGCGCAGTCGCAACTGCGCAAGCGCACGGATGCGTGACACGTGTTTGCGCAAGCGCACGGATGCGTGACACGTGTCTGCGCAGTTGCGCAATCCCAGCTGTGCAAACGCTCGGATGCGCGACACGTGTCTGCGCAGTTGCGCAATTGCAACTGCGCAAGCGCTCGGATGCGCGACACGTGTCTGCGCAGTTGCGCAACCGCAACTGCGCAAGCGCACGGATGCGTGACACGTGTCACACGCTGGTGAGTTGCGCAGCAACTGAATGAAGATTTAGACAAATCTTTTCTGTTCCCCTGTAAAACAGGAACCCTTGGATCAGAGATCCAATAGTGGGAAAATTCCCAAAATTATTCATGAAAGATTTTGTTAACAAATCCAACAAATTGGTGGGCACTATAAATAAGACCCCAGGCCTCATTCAAAGGCATCAGATAATCAATCATCATCGAGAGAGGGAAAAAGCTTCTGAAAAAAGAGAGCTCTTGAAGATTAATCAAGAACCAAAAAAAAAAGAAGGTAAAATTTCTGAAGAACAGAAAATGAGAAAATAAATAGTGCCTTGCACTTGATAGGAACCCCTGGTTCTAAAAAAAAAATATAAATAAAAAAATAATAAATAGTGCCTTGCACTTAATATGAACCCTCGGTTCTGTATGATCAGGAAAAAACAAGAACTTGTTTTCCTTTGATCCAAATTCAAATCAAAGTGCCATGCACTTGTGTTCTTCAATCTGAAGATTTCTAGGGTTTCTGCAACCCCTTGTTTTGGGCCCGGCCCAAACTAAATTGAAATAATAAAAGGGCAAGGCCCTGTTTGGAAAAATTCCTGAGTTTCTGCAAACTCGTTATTCAAATGGGCCTGGCCCAAACTAAATTACAGAACAATAAAAGGGCAAAGCCCTGTTTGTAAAAACTTCTTGAGTTTCTGAAACTCATTATTTAAAAGGGCCTAGCCCAATTGCAGAAAAAAAAATAATAAATAAAAAGGGCAAGGCCCTGTTTGGAGAATTCCTGAGTTCTTGTAACTCATTAATTAGAAGGGCCTGGCCCAAATCAGACTTGTAAAATAATGAAAGGGGCAAAGCCCTGTTTAGATTGATTCTTCTAATCTGGCAAAGCCTAAAATAAAAATTGGACTTAACCCAATCCTGGCTGTAAGTCCTTAAATTAAATGCCCCTCATAAACCAAGTCATGACCGGTTCGAGGGTACATCTCCGAACTCCTCTGACATCTGTCGTTGTAATTCCTCAGCGACGTCAGAGAGGTAACGAGTCCCAACGACCACTCATCTAATATCGGACCGAAACGTCCCTAAACTAATATCGGACCGAAACGTCCCTAAACTAATATCGGACCGAAACGTCCCTAAACTAAAATCGGACCGAAACGTCCCTAAACTAATATCGGACCGAAACGTCCCTAAACTAATGACGGACCACTACGTCCCTAAACTGGCGACGGACCGAAACGTCCCTAAACTAAAATCGGACCGAAACGTCCCTAAACTAATATCGGACCGAAACGTCCCTAAACTAATGACGGACCACTACGTCCCTAAACTGGCGACGGACCGAAACGTCCCTAAACTAAAATCGGACCGAAACGTCCCTAAACTAATATTGGACCGAGACGTCCTTAAACTAATGACGGACCACTACGTCCCTAAACTGGTGACGGACCGAAACGTCCCTAAACTAAAATTGGACCGAAACGTCCTTAAACTAATAATGGACCACCACGTCCCTAAACTGGAACATGGACCACCACGTCCCTAAACTGGAGCAATAGAGCCTTCAAATGCTCTTTTGTCGGATCTAAACGGTCCCGCCTAAGTTGATCTTAACCCCAAATACGGTTAACGTGTCCTTAGACATCTAAATAAACAATGAAATCCCAAACCAACTTTGGTTCAAGGGTACATCTCGGAACTCCTCAGACGTATGTCGTTGTAATCCCTCAATGACGTCAGAGAGGTGACGAGTCCCGACGGCCGGATAATTAAATCAATCACTACGTCAGGTCGATCTTAGTCCAAAACAGGACTAGCGTATCCTTGATGAACGTTTAAGTTGATCTTAGTCGCAACGCGACCAATGCATCCTTAAACTAAAAACACCAAACTCAAATCTAAGCAAACACGGATTTGGACTAATCCACGTCCTACGGGCGACGACATCACTAAGTCTCCGTATACAATCCACGGGCAACCACAAATAAAATAAACATACACGACACGAAGTGAAATTCTGGAGAAGGAGAAAGTTGTTATCGCAACGCGATAGCGTAATTAACTGCAGGGGCTTGCGCCTGCAGGGAAGAGCGTCCCCACAATCAAAAACCCCTCACCCTGAGGGGGAATCTGACAAAGTCTGCTACATCGGCCGCATCCGTCTAAACCTTCGATACACGGTGCCATAAATCAACTTGGCATCTTCGGAGAGGTGGACGGATAAAAACCAAATAGCATCTGTCCCGAACCCCAGGCTACGTGACGTCCTAACGTCGCAGGCCGCCGTTCGGAGGGGAACAGATTCTGCCAGAATCTGTTCCCCTCCGAACGGCGGCCTGCGACGTTAGGACGTCACGTAGCCTGGGGTTCGGGACAGATGCTATTTGGTTTTTATCCGTCCACCTCTCCGAAGATGCCAAGTTGATTTATGGCACCGTGTATCGAAGGTTTAGACGGATGCGGCCGATGTAGCAGACTTTGTCAGATTCCCCCTCAGGGTGAGGGGTTTTTGATTGTGGGGACGCTCTTCCCTGCAGGCGCAAGCCCCTGCAGTTAATTACGCTATCGCGTTGCGATAACAACTTTCTCCTTCTCCAGAATTTCACTTCGTGTCGTGTATGTTTATTTTATTTGTGGTTGCCCGTGGATTGTATACGGAGACTTAGTGATGTCGTCGCCCGTAGGACGTGGATTAGTCCAAATCCGTGTTTGCTTAGATTTGAGTTTGGTGTTTTTAGTTTAAGGATGCATTGGTCGCGTTGCGACTAAGATCAACTTAAACGTTCATCAAGGATACGCTAGTCCTGTTTTGGACTAAGATCGACCTGACGTAGTGATTGATTTAATTATCCGGCCGTCGGGACTCGTCACCTCTCTGACGTCATTGAGGGATTACAACGACATACGTCTGAGGAGTTCCGAGATGTACCCTTGAACCAAAGTTGGTTTGGGATTTCATTGTTTATTTAGATGTCTAAGGACACGTTAACCGTATTTGGGGTTAAGATCAACTTAGGCGGGACCGTTTAGATCCGACAAAAGAGCATTTGAAGGCTCTATTGCTCCAGTTTAGGGACGTGGTGGTCCATGTTCCAGTTTAGGGACGTGGTGGTCCATTATTAGTTTAAGGACGTTTCGGTCCAATTTTAGTTTAGGGACGTTTCGGTCCGTCACCAGTTTAGGGACGTAGTGGTCCGTCATTAGTTTAAGGACGTCTCGGTCCAATATTAGTTTAGGGACGTTTCGGTCCGATTTTAGTTTAGGGACGTTTCGGTCCGTCGCCAGTTTAGGGACGTAGTGGTCCGTCATTAGTTTAGGGACGTTTCGGTCCGATTTTAGTTTAGGGACGTTTCGGTCCGTCGCCAGTTTAGGGACGTAGTGGTCCGTCATTAGTTTAGGGACGTTTCGGTCCGATTTTAGTTTAGGGACGTTTCGGTCCGATTTTAGTTTAGGGACGTTTCGGTCCGATATTAGTTTAGGGACGTTTCGGTCCGATATTAGATGAGTGGTCGTTGGGACTCGTTACCTCTCTGACGTCGCTGAGGAATTACAACGACAGATGTCAGAGGAGTTCGGAGATGTACCCTCGAACCGGTCATGACTTGGTTTATGAGGGGCATTTAATTTAAGGACTTACAGCCAGGATTGGGTTAAGTCCAATTTTTATTTTAGGCTTTGCCAGATTAGAAGAATCAATCTAAACAGGGCTTTGCCCCTTTCATTATTTTACAAGTCTGATTTGGGCCAGGCCCTTCTAATTAATGAGTTACAAGAACTCAGGAATTCTCCAAACAGGGCCTTGCCCTTTTTATTTATTATTTTTTTTTCTGCAATTGGGCTAGGCCCTTTTAAATAATGAGTTTCAGAAACTCAAGAAGTTTTTACAAACAGGGCTTTGCCCTTTTATTGTTCTGTAATTTAGTTTGGGCCAGGCCCATTTGAATAACGAGTTTGCAGAAACTCAGGAATTTTTCCAAACAGGGCCTTGCCCTTTTATTATTTCAATTTAGTTTGGGCCGGGCCCAAAACAAGGGGTTGCAGAAACCCTAGAAATCTTCAGATTGAAGAACACAAGTGCATGGCACTTTGATTTGAATTTGGATCAAAGGAAAACAAGTTATTGTTTTTTCCTGATCATACAGAACCGAGGGTTCATATTAAGTGCAAGGCACTATTTATTATTTTTTTATTTATATTTTTTTTTTAGAACCAGGGGTTCCTATCAAGTGCAAGGCACTATTTATTTTCTCATTTTCTGTTCTTCAGAAATTTTACCTTCTTTTTTTTTGGTTCTTGATTAATCTTCAAGAGCTCTCTTTTTTCAGAAGCTTTTTCCCTCTCTCGATGATGATTGATTATCTGATGCCTTTGAATGAGGCCTGGGGTCTTATTTATAGTGCCCACCAATTTGTTGGATTTGTTAACAAAATCTTTCATGAATAATTTTGGGAATTTTCCCACCATTGGATCTCTGATCCAAGGGTTCCTGTTTTACAGGGGAACAGAAAAGATTTGTCTAAATCTTCATTCAGTTGCTGCGCAACTCACCAGCGTGTGACACGTGTCACGCATCCGTGCGCTTGCGCAGTTGCGGTTGCGCAACTGCGCAGACACGTGTCGCACATCCGAGCGCTTGCGCAGTTGCAATTGCGCAACTGCGCAGACACGTGTCGCGCATCCGAGCGTTTGCACAGCTGGGACTGCGCAACTGCGCAGACACGTGTCACGCATCTGTGCGCTTGCGCAAACACGTGTCACGCATCCGTGCGCTTGCGCAGTTGCGACTGCGCAACTGCGCAGACACGTGTCACGCATCCGTGCGCTTGCGCAGACACGTGTCGCACATCGGTGCGTTTGCGCAACTGCGATTGCGCAACAGCGCAGACACGTGTCACGCATCCGTGCGCTTGCGTAGAAACGTGTCGCGCATCCGTGCGCTTGCGCAGTTGCGATTGCGCAACTGCGCAGACACGTGTCGTGCATCCATGCGCTTGCGCAGACACGTGTCGCGCTGCCATGCATTTGCGCAGTTTAAGTCTTAATTTTGTTTTCTGAAGAGCCTTGCTCTGATGGGACGCACTGTCTCGGGCGTTACGCTGCCGAATCACCTTCTGCCATGTGGCAAATTGCGCGCTGCGCACGGAAACCGAAGCGTTGCTTCGAATTTTGAATTTTCAAAATTCAGTAGAGCCTTGCTCTGATTGGGGGAAACAAGTTTATTCCCTCATATATATATATATATATAAGTGCTGAGCACTTGGCTCACGCGTGAGCACGTGAGGCGCCCGAGGTGAGAACTGTTCTCTGGATTTTATTTCTCTTTCATTTGTAAGTGCCAAGCACTTGGTTCATCAAACAGTCACGTGCATACACGTGAGGTGCCTTCAAAATGCGAGCGCTGCCTTTGGAATTTTCTCTCTCTGTTGTACACCACTGTTTAGGGGTCACGTGGGAACACATGAGGTGCCCCCAAAATGGGAGCTATCTTGGGTTTATTCCCTTTTTCCTTTTCTGAGTGCTAAGCACTATTGGGCCACGTGAGATCACGTGAGACACCCTGAAAGACTGAAAGCTGTCTCTGTTTTATTCACTTTTGAAAAGTGCTAAGCACTATTAAGGGGTCACGTGAATTCACATGAGGCACCCCCAAATTGAGATGTGTTTTAGATTTACTCCTTTTTTTGAAAAGCTTGTTTGGTGATGCGCCAAGAGTTATTGGTTATTGGGACCCTCCACCTCTCTGAAGACGTTGAAGAATTACAACGACATGTATCGGAGGTGTGGAGAGATGTACCCTTGAACCAAATTCCTGATTGAGGGGAGAGATCATGATGGAATGAACATCATCTTAGATGCCATGAGTTCATTAGCTATCTCTGGGAATAAGATCGATTTAGGGGACCCTGAGCATGGGGGCTTGATTGATTGCCCTCGGGAGATTTGATCTAAGTTTGGCTAATATTGGCCTCTCATAGTGTTAAACACTAATATATGATTGGCACTCATGTGCTCCCACGTGAGTCCTTAAAGTAGTGTTAAACACTAGTGTATGATCAGCTCCCATGTGCTCCCACGTGAGGCACTTGAAATAGTGTTAAACACTAAGAATTTGAGGCGCTCACGTGGGATCACGTGAGGCGCTTGAAGTAGTGTTAAACACTAAGAATTTGTCGCGCTCACATGGGGTCACATGAGGCGCTTGAAGTTGGCGCTGCTCCTCTGGGTTTATTCCCTTGTTTCTTTTCTCAGCGCTATTGGGTCACGTGGGATCACGTGAGGCGCCCCAAGAATGGAAACTGCCCTTTGATTTATTCCCTTTCTGCTTTATAAAAGTTAAGCACTGCTTGAGGGTCACGTGGGGGCACGTGAGGCGCCCCAAAAAATAGGGTTTATTCCCTTTTCTATTTTATAAGTGCTGAGCACTTCTCAGGGATCACGTGGGGTCACGTGAGGCGCTCCAAAAATAGGGTTTATTCCCTTTTCTCTTTTATAAGTGCCGAGCACTTCTCAGGGGTCACGTGGGGTCACGTGAGGAGCTCCAAAAATAGGGTTTATTCCCTTTTCTCTTTTATAAGTGCTGATCTCTTCGGGGTCACGTGGGATCACGTGGCTAGATCTCAGTCTTTCCCCTTTTTTGTTCCTCAAAGGTGCTCACGTGGGAACACGTGCAACATTGAACGCTAATGAATCACCGGGTGTTCTTATATGGTTCTGAGGAATTAAATTCTTTTTAAAAGGTTAAACCCTAATTTCAGAGGAATTAAATTCCCATATGTTTTGTAAGAGTTAAACTATTTTGGATTCAGTTCTTTCCCCTGGGTTTTGGATCTGCATGACAGAATCTCCCCGATGAGAATTAAATTCTCAACTTGTGGGGAGATCTGCTTCTGCAGATCTTCAACCAGAAGAAGAACTAAGTTCATTTTAGAAGAGTTAAACTCTTGTGAATATGAAGAAGAGGTAAGAGGTTCTGTCTTTGTTCCTTTCCTTACCTAGGGTTTCTTTTTGGAGATCTTCTTCTCTATCTCTTTTTGAACTTGGAGTTTATGGGGGGTTCCTCTCTGTTTTTGTATCCTCCTTTTCTCCTCTCTTCTTGGCTCTTATTTATAGGAGAAAAAAAAGAATCAGTTTGTTCAGCCAATCTCTCATTGAGAGATTTTGATTGATTTTATAACCAACATGATCTTTTAGACCACTCGGTGAATTTTATTCACCGTTGGATTTTTTAATCCAAAGACTACAAGATATTTCATTTGTTGTTCCTCGCAAATTTTAGGAAAATATTTCCTTGTACAGAATCTTTCTATAAATTGGTGATTTTTAATCACCATTAGATTTTTAATCCAACGGTGCTCCCTTTTACAGAGTGCAATCTTTTTTTGTTTGGAAAGATCTAGGGAAACATTTTTCCAATTAGGGTTTTTGATTCCTCTTAATTAGAATTTAATTCTATTAGTTCAGATTGCTTAAGAGTCTATCACGTGTTGGCACGTGACCCCACTGATTAAGCATTTAATTAGAATTTAATTCTATTAGTTCAGAGGGCTCAGAAACCCATCACGTGTTGGCACGTGACCCCACTGATTAAACATTTCTAATTTTTTATTTCATTCATCTCTGATAGGCTTTGCCTGTAAAAGGTCACGTGCCTGCACGTGAGAACCGGTCACGTGTAGGCATGTGATTCCCCCTTTGGGGGTTTTCCTTGCTGCTTTATTTATATTTTATTCAGTTCCCATGAGGGAACAAATGCTTTTAATTCCTTTTAATTAGAGTGGGTTCAAGAGCCCATCACGTGTGGGTACGTGACTTTATCAATTAGGCGTTCAGGCGTAGATAGAATCTGCCCATAAAAGGTCACATGTTTGCACGTGAGGCCCAGTCACGTGTGAGCATGTGATGCCCCATTTGGGGGTTTTCCTTGCTGCTTTATTTATATTTTATTCAGTTGCCACGATGAAACATGTCTCTCTCTTACATGTTGATAAAGACCTTAGGATGTGTACTTGACTACCAGGACTATGATGGAGATCATACTAGTGGGGCCAGGGTAGTCCATAAGTCCATCCTTTAATTGTTCCTAGTCGTGGGAGTATCGAGACATGGCATCGATATTCCAGAGTAGACTGGCGTATACGTTTTTTGACCCATTTGATGGGCGATGGATGATCCCACATCCATTGGTGTTTGACATCAAAGATTGTATACGGGTGCTCAGTGGAGACTGGGTACACCGAACAAGACTCACCGAGAACTCCTAGATGGTATTATACCTATCGTCAGATAGCAGTTCTCTGGTGACACTGGTACATTTAAGTCTGTAGACCCGAGATCGTCAAAGAGTCTTGTATGATTCCCACTGTGCTTTGATTTCCACCTTACCACGTTCAAAAGAGCATGCAAACATGTGGTTTTTGGGTACAGTCCCGAGTCACATGGAGGCAATGAGCGATAGGAGGGGTTGATGTTGCGCTATGCTCGATTGGCCATAACAGGAAATCCCTGGGCAGGGTTGCTGAGATTTACTGGTAAGTGTTATCAGTAGTTTCTCGAATCGTTATGAGCCTCACATCGGCATGACTTATCAAGCTATTGGGGTCTGACGTTTACCACCCCCAGGCTAGATATACGAAATATCAGACGAAGAGATCGGACTGTACGATAGTGTTACTTATTGGATTCATGGGAGTATGGACAAGCTTGCTTGTTGATCTTCTGATTGCTCAATACCCGGGTAGCCGTTACATCGAGCTAGTACCGCTGACGGCTTGTAGGTAACTGATATGATCGTTACCTACTGCCGGTGTATTAACGAGTCTTTAGAGTTCTACACAGAGGTTTCCTGGCTCAAGCGAAACGAAGTAGGGCACATATGTGATATGTGCAGGACTGTCACGACCCAAAGTTCGGCCCGTGACCGACACTTAACCACGTAACGTCTAAAGGCGTAACCTGACTAAGTAAGCCGACAACCCAGAAATCAAAACCATTTAAATGTAGAGTGTTGAGACATTTTTTGTAAAAACGGTTTCAATTGTTTAGAAAACCTTTTTAGTTAATTTAGTAGAAATCCTTTTTGAGTTCATGTGTTATTTAATAATTTTATTTGCAACATTTTCTTATAAAAGAGTTTGTCCCGGAAATCGGGTGAAGACAAGATATAAGTAAAATGACATGTGGAATAAATAGAGCATCTCAATGACTGAGAAAAAATGAAATGAAGATAGCAAGAAATATAAGACTGCATAAATGAAGTCGGCTCACAACGAGCTCGACACCAGAGTACAAAATAACATATGTCGTCCTCACGACTGTCTCTAAGTCAATACATGAAGGTAGATGGAGAATACTAGATATATCAATATACAACTGAAAGTAAACAGATACCGTACAAAAACCACCTACTAGCAAAAGGGCTAACACGCCTCAGCCAAAGTATCTGTGTCAAAGGGTGTGGTAAACAGCCAGCCGCGACTACTCCAAAAGGCAACCTGCAAACACTGTGGCACAACGGGGGTGAGTTGCCAACTCGTGAGTAGCAGATAATATATAAAGGTAATCGCGAGTATGCACGTGCTGCGATACTCTAATCTATGCCAACAGGTAACATCTATATGATGAACTGGATGCTCAATATCATGCAACAAGTATGATCTAATGTCATCTCTATGTAATGAGCAGATATGTGATAATCAGACATGGCAATGTAATCTAACAACCCTATATAGAATGAGCAGGGTACGCAATGATATGCAAGCATGTGTACTCTATCAGGTATGCTAGCTACAGGATGAGATGTCAAGTACTAAATGCTGAGTATGGGAAGAAATAATGTCTATACGGAATGTCAACATGGAAAACATAACTGGTGTCTGTCAATACACCCAATCCCAATACAACTCAGGCGCCGTCATCCACGTCGGCCCTCAAATCCTGTAATCTCATAAAATCGTGAGTGCCCAACATCGGCACCCAAATATCAAGAAAACTCGTGTCCAGCATCGACACGCAAAACCTCATATCTCGGGCATCCGTCAGTCCGGGTTAGCCCACGGGCACTGTCTGCGGTATCGGCCCTCGGTCTCGGCAGTACGAGTCATCCCGTATCCATCTCTCGACTCTAGTCGGTATCCTCCGGATAACCGCCAGGTCCAACCAATCACTGATAGGTAGTAGTCCCTCTGCCAGGCTCACCGTCTACTGCACAGCGATTTGTTCTTGCCCCGGGGTACCATACCGGGTCCACCATGTACCCGCAATCGGCCTCGTCCAGCTCCTCGACTCGGGTTCACATGTATCGCTCTAGCACCGAGAAAACACATGGTGGACGCACTGAAATATCATATCATGGGAAACCGGGTTTTTAAAACAGTGCGTATTTTCTTAAAATAGTACTCTGGTTCCCAAATCCAGAATCACATGAATCATTCTAATGCGTAAATCCACGCCATGCGTCGTATGACACTAAGAGTAAAAGAAAAGGGAAAACCACTCTTTTTTAAAAAGATCCAGTTTGAAAAGTATCGTATGCGGTCCCTTAGTTTTTGAATTAAGTCAATATCATCGATGTATATAACATATGAATATGAGTATAGGTATGGATGTGCGAAAAGATAAATGAATGTAGCAATGTACATATGCATTGATGTGGCCATATGATGTATTTGTGTCCAAGTACGAATAGGTGATATATGTGGTACAAGTATGAACATGTAATGAATGTGTACCCAAGTCTGAATATATGCAGTGTAGGGGTACAAGGGTAATCCTGTCAATATATATATATATATATATATATATATATATATATGCACTATGATAAAGTATAGGGGTACATGTGCACAGGTAGCGACATATAAATGAAGGTATGCACAATGGTATGAATATAACATATGCTAGTATGTGACAAAACATGACAACGTCAATAACACGGAATCAATATGATATATGATTTCTAGCAATCCTATACTGTGCGTGTCATGGAAATCACTAACGGTGTGGGTGTAGCATATAAATCGTGCTCGTGCAACTGGTACCGTTAGTGACAGTGCAGTGTCCTATACTACCAGTTCTATGTACGTAACAAAGGTATGCTGTTCTAGTATATTTGCATGAAAATAAACATCCTACTACGCGCTGACGCTTAACGCCATACAAGCGATTTTCCCGTAGATGTTAAATTTACTCACCTGGTCGCGTGCTAAGTATAGCCGACCACCTGCTTCCCCTTCCTGGCGGCGTCTGACGTACCCGCCTGCGAATCTGGAATTTATACAAGAATCCAAATATAATCAAAAATCTCGCAAACACGATATCAAAACAAAGCGAGAACTTGTGTCGCGAATTGACGCGTGTGTGTGCGATACGCTGAAGCGTGCGTGTATGTGCCTAACGCTTAACCCGATACGCCGCGATACGCTGAATCACAGAACCACTCGCATATCGCGCGTATCGCGCAAACCATAAACACCAGAAAACGATATAGTGCCCCAGATTTTACCCAGATCAAAATATTACAAAACTATATATATCAGAGACCTATAAAATGTAGCAAACACCTGAAGCAAAAACCCTAGGACCTATCTCCCTAGACTGGCCGCAATTTGCGGCCAGAATGGATTTTCCGGCGGCCTGGGTTTGGGTTGGTGGGGTCGGGCTCAGGTGGTGTGGTCAGGATCTCTCAAGTAGGCTATAGTCCACTCAAATTCATTCTGAACTCACTGGGTCAAAGCAGATTTTAAAAAAACTAAGTTTTGCACAAAAACGTCAAGTTTTGCACCAATTTGAAACTCAGGGTATTTTTGTGTAATCTGGGGTTTTCCTAGGTCAAGTTGGTCCTAACAATACCTAATTAGGATAGTCTAACTAACACTAACATCACTTAACACCAATCCACACAAATCCCTAAAATCGTAGTTATCGCTAAAAGGATACGCGTGTGTGAAACTAAACGTGCGTGCACACGACACGTCGCGACGCGTGTGAACTTACCAGAACCAACTTCGACGCGCTATGTCATGCAGCGCTCCACAGAACCACGCGGATCACGCACGTGTCGCACAAGGTTTAAAACATCGAAACACGTTTATAGCTCCAGATTTTGCCTCTGGGCCAAACCTAAAAAGTTACAGATACCAAAATCCTAAGCTACCCAGAAGAACCCTACAACCAAAAACCCAACACCATAGGCCCTGTTCTGGCCGTAATTTGCATCCAGAAGGAATAAACCGGTGGCCTTACCTTGGAGGTGGGTCCCCGTGCTCTGTGTGTGTGTCTCTGCTAAGGTCACTGTGCTACAGTCTTCACAATTTTATGATTAAAGGTTTGGGTCAACAGCAGATCTAACAGAGGCTATAAAATCACTAAAATCGCTAATTTACGCCAAGTCGGACAAAGCAGGAATTCCGGTGAAATCTGGGATAAATCCTGGTTTCACTAGCCTTAACAGCACTTACTAAGGTTATACTAACTATTAAAACCATCACTTGGCAATATCTCACTCAAAGTTGCTAAAACTAGCATTAACTACAAGTTATGAACACTAGTTACACTATCAACAATAACCTCGCAATAAGGAGTTTAGTTGAGGGGTTATACCTCTAGAGATCCTTGGTGAAGGAGAAGAGAACAAGGAGGAGAGGGAAAGAGGGCTGTTGCTACTGCTGAACTGCTGCCTAGTGTAAGTCCACGTTGCTCACCCCGGTTCTTACGGGGAGGCAGAAACGGCGAAAAACAATAATTTTGGCGCAAGGCAACATGGACTAAAAGTCGGATCTTTGCTAAACTAGAAACTAGTAAACACTAAGAGGTTTAACTACTATGCTTGTAGAAAATATACCTCACGGAACCGGTCCTTCGGGTCTTCATTCCGCTGTCCCACTCGTCCATCCAAGCTCCAAGCGTCGATCCGGACCTTGGGCACCTCCGCGGCCTTCTTGAGTCGAAGACGATCCACCCGAGAGATGTACACTAAGCTCAGCCTCAAGCCGAGGCAACTAGGGCAAAGTGATTGCTAGTCAAGAAGCCCTAGAATGTATATAGGAGATGTATGGATGTATTTGTCTTTGTGGGATCTTTTTCTCTCAACACATGAGATCAAAAGATGAGATCAAGAGGAGGAAAAAGAAGGAGAAAGGTTAGCAACCATGGAGCTTCTCATTTCAAGAGAGAGAATGAGAATGAACAAATGAAAAGCTTAACCAAGAAAAAACCCAACCATGGTTGCAATAATGCAAAACATTATCATTACTAATCCCATCAAGATAAAGTTGATGTTTACAAATGACAGGACCATTATCATAACAAAAAGAAAAAGAAAACCAAAGAATACTTTAGATCTTTCAAGAAGATCCTAGTCAACTTTGATCAAACGGTCAACAAAGTCAAGATGGTCAAATGGTCAATGCAATTAGCCACAACATAATTATCAATAAGAGGATTAGTAAATAATGTCCCCGACTCATAATGGTTTTGACCGAACCAACTGTCAAAACCCTAATGAGGCACCTCCTCCTTCACCGCTCCTCAAAACTGTGCATACACACCCGCATCCGCATTCCGTAGAATGCGAATGCACAGAAGACAAAACAAATCCATCTGTGCAATACTAGAATCCGGCTTAAACTAAAGCCCACTAGTATTGCCTGCCCGAACAACTTACGCACACAAGTGTACGCAAGTGATCGCAGCCCTGCCGTAAAACCATACGGCCTCTACACGTTTCGTCCAGTGCAGGGAAACTCTCTGTGTGAGACTCTAAAGACTCGACACTACGCTGGCAGTGGGTTTAACCACAGACCGCAAGCGGTACTAGCTGTACGTAACGGTCCCCAGGTAGATGTCGACAAGAAGGCCGATGAGATAAACCCATCCGAACTCCTACTGAGCCTGTATGTGACAATCTCCGTACAGTCCGGTCTGTTCGTCTGATACATCGCATGGCGGGCCTAGGGGGGCGGTAAACGTCAGTCCCCTAATAGCGGTACAAGTCGTGTCGGAGTGAAGCCAAGAACACCCTGAGATAACACTGGAAACCTACCAGTATATCTCGCTTGCCCTGGCCTGGGACTACTTGTGTAATGGCTCTCCTAGACACAGCGCGATGTCAACCCCCAATACCGGGAGAGACGAATCCTGTCTAACCGTCACTGCCTCCAAGTGTTTCGGGACTGCACCCAACTACTACCTGTTTGCACGATTCCTTTGAGCCGTGGTAGGGTAGTAGTCTAAGTACAGTGGGAACACACTAGTGACAGTGTCAAGTCAGCGGACTAAGCTATACTCATATCACCTGGGAACTGATAACTGACGATAGGTATAATACCATCCATCAGTTCCCGACGAGTCCTGTCCAGTGTACTCGTAACCTAACGAGCACCCACATACTATCTCCAGTACGACGTACTGATGGCTGTGGGACAGACCACCTCCCGTGCTGGGATAAGAAGCGTATACGCTAGTCTACTCCGGAGTATCGATGCCCTGTTTCGATAGTCCTACGACTAGGGACCTGTATAAGGATATGCTTATAGATTACCCAGCCCCCACAAGTATGACTGCCATCACAACGCTGGTAATCAAGCAAAGATCCTAAGGGCTCTACTAATATGTATAAGCGATATGCTAAAAGAAACACATGCACATATTGAAGTAGAAACAAACCAAGTAGCATACTACCATTTTGAGCAAGATTGTCTATACAACTGTGAATATCCCAAGCTTCCATTAAGTAATATACAATCTAGTATGATACAGTAATGGCCTCTAGGGCATATACACTAACAATCTCCCACTTGCACTAAGGCCATGTACTGGCGTATAGAAGACCTATCATCTCGATCAGCCGCTCGAACTGAGTCTGGAGTAGGGCCTTCGTAAGTGGATCTGCAGTGTTGTTCTCCGTATTTACTCTCTTCACCTCGATCTCCCGGCGATATACGATCTCCCTGATCAGGTGGTACCGCCTCAAAATGTGCCTGGACTTCTGATGGGACCTGGGTTCCTTCGCTAAAGCTATAGCTCCGTTGTTGTCGCAATATAGCGGTATTGGATCAACAATGGTAGGAACCACCTGAAGCTCCGTGAGGAACTTCTTCATCCAGACATCTTCCTTTGCGGCATCGCAAGCAGCTATGTACTCCGCTTCCATTGTTGAGTCAGCAACGGTCTCCTGCTTGGAACTCTTCCAGCAAACCGCCCCTCCATTGAGGGTAAAGACATAACCCGACATGGACTTGGAGTCATCCTTGTCACTCTGGAAGCTGGAGTCAGCAAAGGCCTCGAGCTGGAGGTCTTTTCCGCCATACACCAAGAACATCTTCTTAGTCCTTCTCAGGTACTTGAGAATGTTCTTTACCGCTATCCAGTGTTTCTCCTTTGGGTCCGACTGATACCGGCTTACAACGCTCAATGCATATGCTACATCTGGTCTGGTACATAACATCGCATACATTATAGAGCCTACCGCAGAAGCGTAGGGTATAATAGACATGCGATCCCTTTCCAAATCAGTCTTGGGAGACATCTCTTTGGAGAGGGTGATCCCGTGACAAGCCGGTAAATTACCGCGCTTGGAATCTTCCATACTGAATCTTTTCAGTATGGTGTCAATGTACCTGGACTGTGAAAGTCCCAACATCCTCTTAGATCTATCACGATAGATCTGAATCCCCAGAATGTAGTTGGCATCGCCCAGGTCCTTCATGGAGAACCTCTGTGACAAGAATCCTTTGACTGACTGTAGCATAGGAATATCATTTCCTATTAGGAGAATGTCATCCACGTACAAGACGAGGAATACCATAGTTCTCCCTACAATCTTACTGTAAATGCATGGTTCATCTGGGTTTTTGATAAAGTCGAATTCCTTGACAGTATCATCAAAGCAGATGTTCCAACTCCGCGATGCCTGCTTCAATCCATAAATGGACTTGAGCAACTTGCACACTCTACCGCTGCTCCCACTCTGAATGAATCCCTCCGGCTGATCCATATAGACGCACTCTTCTAAATTTCCATTTAGGAAAGCCGTCTTTACGTCCATCTGCCAGATTTCATAATCGTGGAAGGCAGCAATGGCAAGAAGGATCCGAATGGATTTCAGCATAGCCACTGGAGAAAAGGTCTCGTCATAGTCCAAACCAGGTCTTTGACGAAAACCTTTTGCAACAAGTCTAGCTTTATAGGTCTCAACCTGTCCATCTACACCAATCTTCTTTCTGAAGATCCATTTGCAGCCTACGGGTTTTATCCCTTCTGGAGCAAAGTCCAAAGTCCAAACTTTGTTGGTGTACATAGACTCCATCTCGGCCCGCATTGCATCCAGCCATTTTACTGAGTCGCCGCTCTGAATGGCTTGCTGGAAGCTAGTAGGCTCACCATAATCCATGGTGCAATCCTCTCTATCCTCGTCTATGAGAAAACCGTAGTATCTCTCGGGCGGATGAGACTGCCTACTACTCCTGCGGAGTGGCGCTGGGATGTCCGGTTCTTTCGAACCCTCTGGTTCTACTAAGCTTTCAGTAATAGCTCGTGGTTCTGGAATTTCTTCCAGTTCTATCGCGCTCCCACTTATCTGATTTTCCAAAAACTCAGTTTCCAAGAAGCGGGCATGACGAGAAACAAAAACCTTTTGTTCCTCTGCGTAATAGAAAAGATACCCCTTGGAGTTCTTTGGGTATCCCACAAACTTACACTGTACTGAACGTGCCTCGAGCTTGTCCGCATGCTGCTTTTTTACAAAAGCTGGACATCCCCATGTCTTAAAGTGTTTAAGACTGGGTTTCTTCCCACTCCACATCTCATATGGTGTGGTAGGCACTGACTTAGTAGGAACTTGGTTCAAAAGATATGTAGCTGTTTCTAGTGCATAACTCCAGAAGGATTATGGCAACTCAGCCTTACTCATCATGGAACGAACCATATCCAATAGGGTTCGATTCCGCCTTTCCGATACACCGTTGTGTTGTGGTGTGTATGGAGGAGTAAGCTGAGAGAGAATTCCATTCTCTTTTAAGAAGTCCAGAAACTCGGCACTTAAGTATTCACCACCTCGATCAGATCTCAGTGTCTTGATACTTTTGCCTGTTTTTTTTTCAACTTCATTCTTATATTCCCGAAATTTCTCAAAGGCTTCGGATTTATGCTTCATCAAGAAGACATGCCCAAACCTAGAGAAATCATATGTGAAAGTAATGAAGTATGAATAACCACTTCGCGCATGTGTAGACATTGGACCACACACGTCACTGTGTATGAGTCCCAAGAGCTCGCTCGCTCTTTCTCCGTGTCCAGTGAACGGAGTCTTTGTCATCTTTCCCATGAGACAAGATTCACAAGTGGCATAAGACTGGTACTCGAACGGATCTAAGTATCCTTCTTTATGTAACTTTGTCAACCGTGTCTCATTAATGTGACCCAGTCTACAATGCCATAAGAAAGCCTGATTTAATTCTGGAAACTTTCTTTTAAGTGTGTTCTGGACACTGAAGACCTGAGCTTGATTCAAAACGTATATACCGTTTTTCAATGTACCTGACCCAATCAGTACTTGATTTAGGTGGATGTTTACTACATCGCTTACAAAAGCAAAATCATACCCTTCCTTAGAAAGTAAGGATACAGATATGATGTTACAAGTCGCACCTGGTACATAAAAACAATTACGCAGAATCAATATCTGCCCAGTTGTCAGTCCTAAATGATATTCCCCTACAGATACAGCATACATGCTCATTCCGTTAGCAACCCTGAGAGTCATATCACCTTTCTTGATAACCCTACGGTTTCTCAGAGCCTGTAACGAATTACGGATATGAGATCCTGATCCGGTATCCAATACCCAGAAAGTAGGGTTAACTGACATACAGTTCTCAATTACAAACACACCCGAAGCCGAAGCCACAACATGCTTCGAATTCTGGCTACTGGCTTTACAAGCCCTGCTATCCTTCTGCCCATGTTCATTCCCGTAACAATAGGAACATCCCTCTCTTACTGCATCCATTCCCGAAACTTCTGCCTTTCCCTTTCTTTCTACTTCCCTAGTTTCCTTCAGGGTAGTAGGTAGAGACTGTTGAACAAGGTCAGCATCTGACCCGTTCTTCAACGTGGTCTTCAGGTCCAAGAGCTCAAAAGAGCTGGTCTCTGTAAGGACGTTGCCCCCTACAAATGACCCGATAGCCAACCTCGCTGGAAGCAATTCGTTCAAGGTCTCATATCTTGCGATACGAGATTGCTCTCCATATAAAACTTTGTTATGGAGGAAGATAGAAGCTGAGTCCATCTTCTCGTGCTGCCTCTGGTGTATACCATCAACTGAGGCTAACACGAGGCACTTGGCTTTCGCACAGTCTTCTTCCGATGTCCTATGGATATTAATATCCGTGACAGGGGAAACTGGACCTGAGACGGCAGGGGTTGGATTAGTTAAGAGATGTTCCAGCTTGTCCTGGGCAATGGACATCTGGACAGACCTTTGCCAGTCATAACAGTTAGATTCAGTCATTTTATTATCTAGATGTAACCTAGGTGCGGTCACTGGGTCGCTGCAATTAAGAGAGAGAGAAGAAAACACTTAGCATGATGCTCTTGCAAGTTTATATTGGTTTTTAATTTATCTAAACAGGATGGCTCCCACTGTCTCTCGAATCCCTCCTCAAACCATAAAGGAAGAATTAGTCAGGATCAATCTCACTGTACAATACTTGCTTAACCGTTCAGCCAGGCCAGTGTCGGTACTTCGAGGGAGGTTTTTCAACGCTTTCGCGAAGTTCCTTAATTAAGTAACCTCTTTTCCCTGTGGGCGTAGCCCCGCTAACACTTTTCTAGACACCTACTTGGTTTATAGCATTGATCGTTAAGTGAAAAAGTTCCCGAGGAGTAGCATATACTCACAGTAGGATCGGGATCCAAATATCATCGTGCGATAAAACCGAAGGAATCCTACCAGAATCATCACACTCCAAATGGTATGCAGTGCTAGCAAGTTTCAGTACTTAAGAAACTCCCGATGTGGATTTTTTCCCCATGCTCTTATGACCTTGACTAAGGCCAACAAATCATAAGTCACATGTCAAGTTCTACCCGTCGTTATCCAGGTTGATTTGAACCCACCCGTATATACTCTTGACTATGGCCAACAAAGTAATACGACTGTCCCAAACCAACGCATTCTATCTATGCAATATATGAATACCCACCAGCTACCAAACACTGTGCCTTGACTAAGGCCAACAAACACAGCTTGAATACTGTTGAATATTCATATGAAACGACGGAGGGCTACGGATGGTTTTGGCGAAACCGTGAACGTAGTGAACTTGATATAGTCGATGGAACGAGATAGCTTTTAAAAGGAGTGGTTTAAGCTCCGCGTTTAAAATTCTGGTTTTTGAAAAGAACCGAGTGGTTTTTGAAAGTGTTCCAACGACTTTAACTTGGTTTATTTTCTGGTATTAGTTCTTTTAATGCGTCCCATCATTTAATCCTACCATTGCAGAAAAAAACCAAAATATGACGTACGCTTATGCCATTCGCATTCGCCACGGGGCCCCGTCATCACCCGTTAGGTTACTTAACTAACGACAGAGCGGGGGCTGGGCTAGCGCGGCTGAAAAACGTAAGCAACGCCTAAATAGATATCATATATAGATATATAGCAATGATAGACATTACAGATCACAGATGAACACTTTGGATATACTAGGAATCCGCGATTCGTTCGAGCCTGCAACGAAAAGCGGATTACACGGTCGCGATGAATAGACAAACCCCACCCTAGACCCCTACGGGTGCGGCAAACTACCCGCCAAGTACCCGAAGCGAAGCAACCTCCCTCAACCCGTGAGTAGGCCACTCGGCACTTCGAGATACCCGATAGTTTGTGCACCCCTCCTTGGGTCTATCCTAGGAGCAAAAACAGTAAAAAGAAATTATACAATGACGGCTACAACCCCGACCCGGTTGTGCGGCCATACAAATAATATTACATCAATTTACAACTTTTACAATGAATTAAAGAAAAAGAAACACTCATCTCACACCCATTCCCGGCTATTCATCCGCGACAATCCACCGAGTTCATATACACAAACCATCAACATTACAGATCACAGATATGTATAACCCCCACTAATCGACGTATAGCGATTAGCGGACGTTCAATACATATATCATATCACAGAAAATATTCATTAGCCAAAGAGTACGGAATATCGATCAAAATACGGATTTTTAGCCACCCGAAAAGTCAATTTGCACTCTGGAAATTCTGGGTGGAAAAAACATGTCTTAAAAATCCCAAAACATCCATACTAAAACACTGCACAAAACCCGATCCAGTGCCGAGTCAAAACGGCGGCGGAACTGCGGCAATGAGCATGTCATTGCCGCGGAACCGCGGTCGTTTGATCGAATCACTGGATCGTTTTTCTGCAGTGTTTTCATAAAACCCTGAGACGATTTTTGAAGTATGATTTTTTTATTTTTAGAGCAGAAAAAAATCAACAGAAAGTTGTGGTTTTGCGGATGTGTTTTGCGACTTTTTTCCGATCGATGTTCTTAATAATTTGCTAACTTACTAGTTTATGTTTAGCTAGGCTCTGATACCACTGTAAGTCCACGTTGCTCACCCCGGTTCTTACGGGGAGGCGGAAACGGCGAAAAACAATAATTTTGGCGCAAGGCAACATGGACTAAAAGTCGGATCTTTGCTAAACTAGAAACTAGTAAACACTAAGAGGTTTAACAACTATGCTTGTAGAAAATATACCTCACGGAACCGGTCCTTCGGGTCTTCATTCCGCTGTCCCACTCGTCCATCCAAGCTCCAAGCGTCAATCCGGACCTTGGTCACCTCCGCGGCCTTCTTGAGTCGAAGACAATCCACCCGAGAGATGTACGCTAAGCTCCGCCTCAAGCCGAGGCAACTAGGGCAAAGTGATTGCTAGTCAAGAAGCCCTAGAATGTATAGAGAAGATGTATGGATGTATTTGTCTTTGTGAGATCTTTTTCTCTCAACACATGAGATCAAAAGATGAGATCAAGAGGAGGAAGAAGAAGGAGAAAGGTTAGCAACCATGGAGCTTCTCATTTCAAGAGAGAGAATGAGAATGAACAAATGAAAAGCTTAACCAAGAAAAAACCCAACCATGGTTGCAATAATGCAAAACATTATCATTACTAATCCCATCAAGATAAAGTTGATGGCTACAAATGACATGACCATTATCATAACAAAAAGAAAAAGAAAACCAAAGAATACTTTAGATCTTTCAAGAAGATCCTAGTCAACTTTGGTCAAACGGTCAACAAAGTCAAGATGGTCAAATGGTCAATGCAATTAGCCACAACATAATTATCAATAAGAGGATTAGTAAATAATGTCCCCGACTCATAATGGTTTTGACCGAACCAACTGTCAAAACCCTAATGAGGCACCTCCTCCTTCACCGCTCCTCAAAACTGTGCATACACACCCGCATCCGCATTCCGTAGAATGCGAATGCACAGAAGACAAAACAAATCCATCTGTGCAATACTAGAATCCGGCTTAAACCAAAGCCCACTAGTATTGCCTGCCCGAACAACATACGCACACAAGTGTACGCAAGTGATCGCAGCCCTGCCGTAAAACCATACGGCCTCTACACGTTTCGTCCAGTGCAGGGAAACTCTCTGTGTGGGACTCTAAAGACTCGACACTACGCTGGCAGTGGATTTAACCACAGACCGCAAGCGGCACTAGCTGTACGTAACGGTCCCCAGGTAGATGTCGACAAGAAGGCCGATGAGATAAACCCATCCGAACTCCTACTGAGCCTGTATGTGACAATCTCCGTACAGTCCGGTCTGTTCGTCTGATACATCGCATGGCGGGCCTAGGGGGGCGGTAAACGTCAGTCCCCTAATAGCGGTACAAGTCGTGTCGGAGTGAAGCCAAGAACACCCTGAGATAACACTGGAAACCTACCAGTATATCTCGCTTGCCCTGGCCAGGGACTACTTGTGTAATGGCTCTCCTAGACACAGCGCGATGTCAACCCTCAATACCGGGAGAGACGAATCCTGTCTAACCGTCACTGCCTCCAAGTGTTTCGGGACTGCACCCAACTACTACCTGTTTGCACGACTCCTTTGAGCCGTGGTAGGGTAGTAATCTAAGTACAGTGGGAACACACTCGAAAGTCGTCTTCACCGGCAGGAAGTGAGCCGCTTTCGTCAGACGATCCACGATCACCCAAATGGAGTCATACCCCCGCCTAGTCCTGGGTAGACCCACAATGAAATCCATCGAAATCTGTTCCTATTTCCACTCTGGAATGGGTAACGGCTGTAGCTTTCCTGCGGGCCTCTGGTGCTCGGCCTTGACTTGCTGACAAGTCAGGCATCTCGATACGAACTCCGCGATGTCCCTCTTCATTCCGTCCCACCTGTAGGTCTCTCTCATATCGTGGTACATCTTGGTGGAACCGGGATGGACACTGTACACCGATCGATGCGCCTCCTCCAAAATATCGCGCCGCAATCCCTCAGCATCTGGTACGCACAGTCTAGACCCAAATCGTAATATCCCCTGATCATCAATCACGAACTCGGAGAATCTGCCCTGTCCAATCTGTGTCATGATCTCTGAGCAACGGTCATCCCTACGCTGTGCCTCATATATACGGTCAAGCAACTGTAGGCGTGCACGAACGTGCGCAAGCTGTCCCCCGATCTGCGTGAACTTGAACTGCACTCGGCTGTCGCATAATATCTGCCAATCTGCCGATGACTGCCTCTGTACTGCACTCAAACACGCTAGACTACCCTCGGACCTCATACTCAAAGCATCTGCCACTACGTTAGCCTTGCCCGGGTGATATAAGATCTCGCAGTCGTAGTCTTTCACCAGTTCCATCCAACGGCGCTGTCGGAGATTCAGGTCTGGCTACTGAAATATATACTTGAGGCTCTTGTGATCAGTGAATATCTGGCACGACTCGCCGTAGAGGTAATGTCGCCAGATCTTAAGTGCAAAGACCACTGCAGCCATCTCCAAATCGTGAGTGGGGTAGTTCTGTTCATGCTTCTTCAATTGCCGGGAAGCATAAGCGATCACCCTGCCGTGTTGCATCAGTACGCATCCTAGCCCCACTCGTGAAGCGTCACAATAGACTACAAATCCGCCCGATCCTGAAGGCAATGATAACACTAGCGCCGTAGTCAAGCAAGTCCGTAGCTGCTGGAAACTGCGCTCGCACTCCTCCGTCCAAACGAAAGGGACTCCCTTCCGGGTCAATCCGGTCAAGGGTGCAGCAATACGGGAGAAATCCTGTATAAATCTCCTGTAGTAGCCGGCCAGTCCTAGAAAGCTGCGTATCTCAGTAACAGATATAGGTCCGGGCCAACTCCGAACGGCCTTGACCTTCCTCGGGTCTACACATATACCATCCCTCGTAATCACGTGACCCAAGAAGTCCACGCTGTCCAACCAGAACGCGCACTTGGAGAATTTTGCATAAAGCTGGTGCTCCCTCAAGGTCTGCAGTGTGATCCGCAGATGCTTCTCGTGCTCCTCTCTGCTCCGGGAATACACCAATATATCGTCAATGAATACGATGATGAACAAGTCGAGATATGGCCTGAATATACGGTTCATCAAGTCCATGAAGGCTGCTGGCGCGTTGGTGAGTCCGAACGACATCACCAAAAACTCGTAATGGCCATAACGCGTACGGAAAGCTGTCTTCGGAATGTCCTCCTGCCGAACTCGCAGCTGATGATAGCCCGATCGGAAATCGATCCTCGAAAAATATCCTGCCCCCTGAAGCTGGTCGAACAAGTCGTCGATGCGTGGCAACGGATATCTGTTCCGCACGGTCACCCGGTTCAGCTGCCGGTAGTCGATACACAGACGCAAACTGCCGTCCTTCTTCTTAACAAACAGGACCGGAGCACCCCAAGGAGAAACACTGGGTCGAATAAGTCCCTTGTCCAGCAAATCTTGCAACTGATTCTTCAACTCACTAAGCTCCGCCGGGGCCATCCGATAAGGCGGTATAGAAATAGGCCCCGTGCCGGGAATCAAATCAATACAGAACACAACATCACGCTCAGGCGGTAGCCCAGGAAGCTCGTCAGGGAATACGTCAGGGAACTCACATACAATCGGAACCTGGTCCAATGGAATATCTGTGGCTCCAGTATCGCAAACATAGGCTAGAAATCCCTGACATCCCTTCCTCAAAAGCTGTCCAGCATGAAGAGAAGAAATCAATCTGTGAGGGGCGGCACCATGGTCCCCCTGCACAATAAAAGCCGATTCGCCGGGAAAACAAAACCTCACTGTCTTCTCGCGGCAGTCCACCGACACATAGCACGTGGCCAACCAATCCATGCCCAAAAGAACATCGAAGTCCAACATCTCAAGAAGGATTAAGTCGACAGGCAAATCTCTCTCGCCAATACGGACAACACAGGATCGGAACACGTGCCTGGCAATAAACGACTCTCCCACGGGAGTGGTCATAATAAGCGGCTGATCAAGCAACCCAGACTCTCTACCCAAGCTCGGCACAAAATGCGTGGAAACGTACCAGTGCGTGGATCCGGGATCGAATAATATGTGTGCATCAACAAAACTTATAGATAAGGTACCTGAGACCACCGCGTTGGACGCCTATGCGTCCTGATGCGTCAACGTGAAAACCCGTGCCTGTCCTCCACCTGCAACTGGCGGTCCCCTACTAGCAACTGGCTGTACTCGATCGGTGGCTGGCTGTCCTCTGCCTCGACCGCCTCGCCCTCTAGGAACAAACCCTCCGCGACCTCGGCTTCTCTGTGCCTGAGTCTGACGCGGGGCGACTGTGGGTACAATGGGCAACGCCCTCTGAGGTGGTGAAGGTGGTAGTGTGACATGTGGTACGGCTGCCTCTCTATGGGGTATCTCAGGACACTCTCGAACACGATGATAGGAACTCCCGCATCGGTAACATCCGGATGATGCTGGCTGACCCTCCTGGGGATAAGAGCTGAAAAGCTAACCTCGTCTCGAGTCTCTGCCACCTGTAAGGTGTCTGTCGCGGCGCCTGAACGTCCGTCTCTGTGCCGATGTATTAGTACGAACCCTCTTCGGCTCTGGAACTGCCGAAGTCTCTGCAAGACGCGCCTCGACTAATAGGGCTGAAAGGAAAGTAGGATTCGATGAGGATACGGAATTCGAATCACAAAAATGTATATCAAGAAGGAATTTCAATCAATAAGTCCTAAGGTCGCTTAGGCGGAGTACCGCGTCGTGAGTATGCCGCGGAACATACACACGCCACGCCACTCTGCTGCAGCTACCTACTCCATCATACCAGGGTCATCCTACACTCCGAAGGTAAAACTTACGCTCTGATACCAACTTTGTCACGACCCAAAGTTCGGCCCGTGACCGGCACTTAACCACGTAACGTCTAAAGGCGTAACATGACTAAGTAAGCCGACAACCCAGAAATCAAAACCATTTAAATGTAGAGTGTTGAGACATTTTTTGTAAAAACGGTTTCAATTGTTTAGAAAACCTTTTTAGTTAATTTAGTAAAAATCCTTTTTGAGTTCATGTGTTATTTAATAATTTTATTTGCAACATTTTCTTATAAAAGAGTTTGTCCCGGAAATCGGGTGAAGACAAGATATAAGTAAAATGACATGTGGAATAAATAGAGCATCTCAATGACTGAGAAAAAATGAAATGAAGATAGCAAGAAATATAAGACTGCATAAATGAAGTCGGCTCACAACGAGCTCGACACCAGAGTACAAAATAACATATGTCGTCCTCACAACTGTCTCTAAGTCAATACATGAAGGTAGATGGAGAATACTAGATATATCAATATACAACTGAAAGTAAACAGATACCGTACAAAAACCACCTACTAGCAAAAGGGCTAACACGCCTCAGCCAAAGTATCTGTGTCAAAGGGTGCGGTAAACAGCCAGCCGCGACTACTCCAAAGGGCAACCTGCAAACACTGTGGCACAACGGGGGTGAGTTGCTAACTCGTGAGTAGCAGATAACATATAAAGGTAATCGCGAGTATGCACGTGCTGCGATACTCTAATCTATGCCAACAGGTAACATCTATATGATGAACTGGATGCTCAATATCATGCAACAAGTATGATCTAATGTCATCTCTATGTAATGAGCAGATATGTGATAATCAGACATGGCAATGTAATCTAACAACCCTATATAGAATGAGCAGGGTACGCAATGATATGCAAGCATGTGTACTCTATCAGGTATGCTAGCTACAGGATGAGATGTCAAGTACTAAATGCTGAGTATGGGAAGAAATAATGTCTACACGGAATGTCAACGTGGAAAATATAACTGGTGTCTGTCAATACACCCCAATCCCAATACAACTCAGGCGCCGTCATCCACGTCGGCCCTCAAATCCTGTAATCTCATAAAATCGTGAGTGCCCAACATCGGCACCCAAATATCAAGAAAACTCGTGTCCAGCATCGATACGCAAAACCTCATATCTCGGGCATCCGTCAGTCCGGGTTAGCCCACGGGCTCTGTCTGCGGTATCGGCCCTCGGCCCCGGCAGTACGAGTCGTCCCGTATCCATTTCTCGACTCTGGTCGGTATCCTCCGGATAATCGCCAGGTCCAACCAATCACCGGTAGGTAGTAGTCCCTCTGCCAGGCTCACCGTCTACTGCACAGCGATCCGTTCTCGCCCCGGGGTACCATACCGGGTCCACCATATACCCGCAATCGGCCTCGTCCAGCTCCTCGACTCGGGTTCACATGTATCGCTCTAGCTCCGAGAAAACACATGGTGGACGCACTGAAATATCATATCATGGGAAACCGGGTTTTTAAAACAGTGCGTATTTTCTTAAAATAGTACTCCGGTTCCCAAATCCAGAAATCACATGAATCAATCTAATGCGTAAATCCACGCCATGCGTCGTATGACACTAAGAGTAAAAGAAAAGGGAAAACCGCTCTTTTTTAAAAAGATCCAGTTTGGAAAGTATCGTATGCGGTCCCTTAGTTTTTGAATTAAGTCAATATCATCCATGTATGTAACATATGAATATGAGTATACGTATGGATGTGCGAAAAGCTAAATGAATGTAGCAATGTACATATGCACTGATGTGGCCATATGATGTATTTGTGTCCAAGTACGAATAGGTGATATATGTGGTACAAGTATGAACATGTAATGAATGTGTACCCAAGTCTGAATATATGCAGTGTAGGGGTAGAAGGGTAATCCTGTCAATATATATATATATATATATATATATATATATATATATATATATGCACTATGATAAAGTATAGGGGTACATGTGCACAGGTAGCGACATATAAATGAAGGTATGCACAATGGTATGAATATAACATATGCTAGTATGTGACAAAACATGACAACGCCAATAACACGGAATCAATATGATATATGATTTCTAGCAATCCTATACTGTGCGTGTCATGGCAATCACTAACGGTGTGGGTGTAGCATATAAATCGTGCTCGTGCAACTGGTACCATTAGTGACAGTACAGTGTCCTATACTACCAGTTCTATGTACGTAACAAAGGTATGCTGTTCTAGTATGTTTGCATGAAAATAAACATCCTACTACGCCCTGACGCTTAACGCCATACGGGCGATTTCCCCATAGGTGTTAAATCTACTCACCTGGTCGCGTGCTAAGTATAGCCGACCACCTGCTTCCCCTTCCTGGTGGCGTCTGACGTACCCGCCTGCGAACCTGGAATTTACACAAGAATCCAAATATAATCAAAAATCTCGCAAACGCGATATCAAAACAAAGAGAGAACCCGTGTCGCGAATTGATGCGCGTGTGTGCGATACGCTGAAGCGTGCGTGTATGTACCTAACGCTTAACCCGATACGGCGCGATACGCTGAATCACAGAACCACTCGCGTATCGCGCGTATCGCGCAAACCATAAACACCAGAAAACGATATAGTGCCCCAGATTTTACCCAGATCAAAATATTACAAAACTATATATATCAGAGACCTATAAAATATAGCAGACACCTGAAGCAAAAACCCTAGGACCTATCTCCCTAGACTGGCCGCAATTTGCGGCCAGAATGGATTTTTCTGCGGCCTGGGTTTGGGTTGGTGGGGTCGGGCTCGCGTGGTGTGGTCAGGGTCTCTCAAGTAGGCTACAGTCCACTCAAATTCATTCTGAACTCACTGGGTCAAAGCAGATTTTTAAAAACTAAGTTTTGCACAAAAACGTCAAGTTTTGCACCAATTTGAAACTCAGGGTATTTTTGTGTAATCTGGGGTTTTCCTAGGTCAAGTTGGTCCTAACAATACCTAATTAGGATAGTCTAACTAACACTAACATCACTTAACACCAATCCACACAAATTCCCAAAATCGTAGTTATCGCTAAAAGGATACGCGTGCGTGAAACTAAACGTGCGTGCACACGACACGTCGTGACGCGTGTGAACTTACCAGAACCAACTTCTAGGCGCTGTGTCGTGCAGCGCTCCACAGAACCACGCGGATCACGCGCGTGTCGTTCAAGGTTTAAAACATCGAAACACGTTTATAGCTCTAGATTTTGCCTCTGGGCCAAACCTAAAAAGTTACAGATACCAAAACCCTAAGCTACCCAGAAGAACCCTACAGCCAAAAACCCAACACCATAGCCCCTGTTCTGGCCGCAATTTGCGGCCAGAAGGAATAAACCGGCGGCCTTACCTTGGAGGTGGGTCCCTGTGCTCTGTGTTTGTATCTCTGCTAAGGTCACTGTGCTACAGTCTTCACAATTTTATGATTAAAGGTTCGGGTCAACAGCAGATCTAACAGAGGCTATAAAATCACTAAAATCGCTAATTTACGCCAAGTCGGACAAAACGGGTATTCCGGTGAAATCTGGGATATATCCTGGTTTCACTAGCCTTAACAGCACTTACTAAAGTTATACTAACCATTAAAACCATCACTTGGCAATATCTCACTCAAAGTTGCTAAAATTAGCATTAACTACAAGTTATGAACACTAGTTACACTATCGACAATAACCTCGCAATAAGGAGTTTAGTTGAGGGGTTATACCTCTAGAGATCCTTGGTGAAGGAGAAGAGAACAAGGAGGAGAGGGAAAGAGGGCTGTTGCTACTGCTGAACTGCTACCTAGTTGTTGTTGCTACGTTGCATTGCTGTAGCTGAAGCCTGCTGTTGCATTGCTGCTGCTGAAGTTATATTTTTGTGTTGTGTTGTTTTGTTTGTGTATGAGTTGCTGCTGTAGCAGCTGGGGGAAAAGGTTGTGTTGTTTCAGGTGTTGCTGTGGGGTTAAGGGGCTGTTGCTGAGGATATAATAGGGGCTGGGGTGGCAGAAACAGCTGCTGTCTCAGCAGCTGATGTGCTGATCTGGTGATGATTTGGGTGGCTGAAAAGTGCTGGAATTGGGCTGAGGTGAAGGTTTCAGTGAGAGGTGTGAGTGTGAAGAGACATGGAAAAAGGTTTGAGTTGAAATGGTGTGACACAACCTTAAATCATCATGACAACCATCACATCTCTCTCTCTCTCTCTCTCTCACCACAAGTCAACCTAAACCTTAATCACCCTAAATTAAACTAATTAGCTCAAAATCCACTCAATTATCTTAACTAAGGCCTAACCCACCATGGTTGGTTAAACAAGGTTAACCCACCATGCACACCCAAACTAGGTCACCCTAAGCTTAACCCTAGTTAACGTGCACAGGTGTGTGCGGTCGAGATAAATTTCTACAAAATTAACCATAAAACCAGATAAATTACTAGACTCCCGTTTTGGTAAACTTTTTACCAAAACCCCCACATTAACACACAATTACCACTAACCCTAAACTCAGGTGTTACAAGGACCGAGATTAATATGTGTATGTGATACCGTATTCTAATCTCGCGATATTTGATATCGATCGATTATATGAGATATAGTCGGGTTATTGAATCAAGTGTTGATTCGATAAGATGATATAAATGATATTAGTCAGTTATATATGATATAGCCGGATTATTAAATCAAGTGTTGATTTAATAATTTAATATATAATCATATATATATATATTTGATATATTAATATATATTAACTAATATTAGCACACTTAAGAATTTCTTTTCTACTTATATATTTAATATATATGTGATATATATTAATGTATTCTCTTTGTGTCATGCTTGATGATACATTGTACATGGGTGTATGAGACTCATGCCATACTTAAGATAATTAGGGCGATTATTTATTTAGGGAATAAACAAAATTAGGTGGAAATTGTCATGGGTTGGATGTTTGTAGAAGCTTGTGGAAACCATTGACTTAGTCCACTAATTTTGTTTTACTCAAGATATTTATTAACCCAATCATTATCTTTAACCATGGTTAAGTCTTTACAAATATCATTTATGATATTTTTTTACCGCCGAAAATTGGGAAGACAAACGTCTTGCCTGAATTTGGGGGCAGATGCTATTTGGATTTATCCGTCCACCTCTCCGAAGATGCCAAGTTGATTTATGGTATCGTGTATCGGAGGTTTGGACGGATGTGGCCGTTGTAGCAGAATTCGTCAGATTCCCCCTCGTTTGCGAGGGGTTTTTGATTGTAGGGACGCTCTTCCTTGCAGGCGCAAACCCCTGCAGTTAATTACATTATCACATAGCGATAACCACTTTCTCCGGCTCTAGAAGTCACTTCATGTCGTATGTGTTTGTTTTATTTTTGGTTGCCCGTGGATTGTATACGGAGACTAATTTATGTTGTCGTCCATAGGGCGTGGATTAGTCTAAATCCGTATATCTTAGATTTGGGTTTGGGTTGATTTAAGGATCGTTAATCTCATTTGAGATTAAGATCAACTTAAACGTTTGTTAAGGATACGCTAGTCCGATCTTGGACTAAGATCTACATAACGGGGGTTTAGGATCGTTCTTGATCCAATAAAAGAGCATTTGGGCTCTATCATTTTAGTTTAGGGACATTACGGTCCGTAGATCACCATTTTTTTTGGTGATAACTTAGTTTAAGGACGTTGCGGTCCATAGCTTAGTTTAAGGACATTGCGGTCCATGGCTAGTTTAAGGACATTGCGGTCCATTGTCGATGTGCCCGTCAATTTGGGAGTGCACCAAGGAGTTATTGGTTATCGGGACCCATCACCTCTCTGAAGATGCTGAAGAGTTACAACGACATGTATCAGAAGTGTGAAGAGATATACCCTTGAACCAATGTCCGTCTGAAGATCAGTAGTCATGTCTGGGACTAAGACCAATTTTGGAAGACGGTGACCACATGGGCTCGGTTGATCTGAATTAGGGACTTTTCGTCAATTTGGACTCAGCTCACTCGGTCTTTGAATAAAGTGTTAAACACTTGCTTGGGCTCAGTCCCTTTTCTGTTCAAACAGTGCTGGGCATTGATATGGGTTTTGACGCTCGCCCTTTACTTTACCATATTTTTTTTTATGGAGTGTTAAACACTCTTTATGGCGCCCACGTACGGAGCACGTGAGGCCCTTAGTGCTGAGCGCCAACCACTGAGTACTAGGCACTCCTTATTGAGTAGCGCCCACGTGATGGGCACGTGATGGACACGTGAGGCGCTTGACGCTGGGTTTTCTTTATATGCTCTGTTCTGAAGAGTTCAATTATGTGTTCTTTTCTGGATCTTTGATCCCCAAGAACAAATTCATCCCCATGAGAATTTAATTCTCATTTGTGGGAGACTTGTCTCATGGATCTCAGATCCAGGGAAAGAACTATGTTCTTTTATGAGGGTTAAACCCTTGGATATGCAGATGAGATGCTCTGATCTCTATTTTTTTATTTACATCGAAGAAAGGTGTTCTTCTTTCTTCCTTCTTAAAGCTTTCTTTTTTGTTTTTCTCGAAGCTTATGGGGGGTCTCTCTGTACAAGACTTGAAGTCTTGGGGCCTTTATATATTGGAGGCAAGTTTGTTGATTTAGTTAAATAAATCTCTATTGAGAGATCCTTAATTGATTTGGGGATTTTATCCGCCGTTGGACCTTTGATCCAAGGACTTCTGTTTTACAGAAGATATTTTTCTTGTTTTTAACAAGATTGGGGAAATATTTTCCCATACAGAATCTTTCTGTATATATAGGTGATTTTTAATCACCATTGGATTTTTTAATCCAACGGTACTCTGTTTTACAGAGAGTAATCTTTCTTGTTTAGAAAGATTTGAGAAATATTTCCTCAATAGAATTTAGTTATGTACTTTTTGATGATTTATCATCTCCGTTGGATCTTTGATCCAACGGCTCTGTTTAACAGAGGGTTTTTTTAACTCTTGGCGCGCACGTGAGGCGCTGCCTCAGAGATTTTAACTCTCGGCGCTGGCGTCCTCGTGCAAGACACGTGAGGCGCTGCCGCAGAGTTTTTAACTCTTGGCGCTGCCTTTCAAATTTCAAATAGAGCTTTGCTATTTTTTTGGGGAAACAAATGCCCCTCCACCATTGTGCTCATGTGGCTCATACGTGAGTGCAGCGGTGGGTACCTTTCCACCGTTGGAACTTCTTGGAAGTTGGATTAACTTCCCGTGCCTATAAGTAGGGCCTTTGGCCTTTGAGATGACTGCTGTTCATCTTCTCTTATTCTTCTTTTTTTTCCTGAGAATTTAATTCTCCTTTCAGAATTTAGATCTCTACCCAAAGAAATCTCTTTTAGAGTTAGAACTCCGCCCAAAAATTTGGTAAGAATTATAATCGAACCCCTTAACAGAGCTTTGCTCTTCTGAGATCGTAGATCTTAAGTTATATTTTAGGGTTTCTTTAACCCGTTAATTAGAACACCGTTCATCTTCCATGAAGAACTCTTAGAGTTTGTTATACAGATCTTAAAGATCTTGGGGTTTTACCTTGTTAAAAAAAGCTTTGATTTTGAGGGTTTTGGTAGATTATACCATTGTTTTTTTACAGAGCATAGCTCTTAGAAATTTTTGGGGTAATTTTATTCCCCTCTTAATTAAAATTGACAGATGTGGAATCTGTTTGCAGAGCACATCTCTCGAGGGAATTTAACTCCTTAGCCCAATGAGATTTCTCATTAAATGAAAATCCTCTTAGGATTTCATTCTTAATGAGTGACGGTCCCATCATTGATGGGACGTCATCTTGATTTTGTGGGTCCTCTTTCGGTCCCTTTATTCTGCATTGTAAAGTACCAAGTGTCAGAGTTGATAACTAACTTTCATCTCTCTTTATGTAGGTATTATGGCTTCCGACTCTTCCTTCCCTTTTGTACGTTCCGAGAGTGCCTTTGCCGACGCGCCCGTGGATTGGGAAGTTTTCGCGCTTATCAAAGATCATGACCCGGAGCAGAAATCTCTTCACCTATGGGGGTCGTGGTATAATCAGATTATCCAAGGGCGGCGCAGTTTTTCTTGTGCAGTACCCTCAGAGCACATTTCAGCAATTTACTATGCCGACTCGCCTCAAGTGAGTTATGTTGTAGAGGAGGTCAACTGGACCTCGGAGGGTCGCCTTCAGCCTTCTATGGCATCGATACCCGTAGAGCCGTCGATGGCCTTGGATATTTTGGGTCGACGCATATGTCAAGACGAGTTGCGCCCTCAGGGACAAGTCTATATGATAGGGTTGACTCCTCGTCATTCAGTCGGATACCTGCAGTGGGCTCGATATATCTTGTCAGCCAAGAAGTCGCTGCTGCTGAAACTCGGGTTATATCCTGCAATTTATGCGTCGCTTTTTCAATATCTCACGCCGCATGTATGGTGGATCAAGGCTTTTCTGGAGCGATGGAACATCCCGACTCACACCTTTCTTCTGTCAGATCGGGAAGTTTCAATTTCCTTGGAGGAGTTTGCGGAAATTTCAGGCTTACCCGTCAGAGGGGAACATTATGAGGAGATACTTCCCCCTGATGAGTACGTCTTCGCCACCAAGTCAGTGGTAATGGGTCTCACCATGGAGAATGCTGTTCAACATCGGTTCCCGAGCCTAATCAAGGTATTGAACATTTACGAGAGTCTATTTCTGGAGTCTGGAGGGCACGGAGTCAGCTTCACAGATGTCATCGCCCGCTTCCTTTGCCCATAAGTCCTATCAAAACAAGCCGCAAAATTTGCCAAGCTTGACGATCCATTTGGTTTCGGTTTGGATAACCAGCCAATGGTGGAAGCGGACCAAAAAAATTTCTTTATTCCAGACACTCCGGTCGTCCCTTTTGCGGAATTTGCAGCTTCAGATGTCGATGAAGAGACGTTCTTTCTGGGGTTCATCGGCCTGTGGTTGAGCTGGTTTGTGCTTCTGATGCACCCTCGCTACATGAGGCCATCTGTTTTTTATCCAGCCCACCGCATGGTTGCAGGGACGCGTGTAGCTATTGGGATTGCAGGGCTAGCTCACCTATATCATGGCTTGAGCTTAGCGGCAGATACTATTCAGCCAGGGGTAAAACCTGTACATCTTCCGTTGCACTACTTCACGTCCTGGGTCAAGATGCACGTGCTGGGTGCTTTCGGAGTCCATAAACGATCCCGCTTCTATGACAACTACAACTTTCCCCGGGTCATGTTTCTAGTCGACGCTTCTGCATTAGATCCGTCGTAGCGAGAGGCTCGACGTTTGGTCCTTCGCCCGCGTATGGTTGGAGATAATATGACTTTTGTCGATAGAGTCTTAACTATTGGCAAGGAATCTACCAGGGCAGTGTAGCTGCTGCATGATACTTTCAAAGATGGGGCTCCTATGTTGAAGGCTCAGGAGATCCTGCACCTGTATTCAATTAGGCCAGGCTTTTTAGTGTTCAGGAAAAACGCCCCGGCACTGTTCATGAGGTATAAACCGCACCGTTTTGCTCAACAGTCGGGTTACAATCAGGGCGTTCCCCTTGAAGCATTCTTAGCTGAACCGGCCGCTATAGAAGAAGGTATTCACAGCGCACTGCGCCACTTTATGCGGCTAAATACGGGGTCTAACTTTCTTATCAGCGAACTGAGCTACGTGCTAAAAGCTTTGAACACCTATGTGGCGTGGTACCAGCATGCAACGGGTGATGTTATCAGGGAAGAGAGGCGGATATTACTTGATCATAAGGACGCTGTCCCAGCTGGTAACCCAGCAGTCCCTTTGAAGCGACGGACTGCGGTTCGTCCTTCCTTAAGAGAAGTCGCTACGGTTGTGTTCCCGCGCGCCTTCCCTGAGAAGCCTCAGCCCAGTGTTCCTATAATTGTGGTAGCCGTGGCGTATCCGGAACTTGGTGTTGGTGCTGAAATCGGAACCCGCCGTCCGAAAATGCCTGTCAAGCGCAAAATCTTGTCATCGGACGCTGGCGTCCGTTCGCAAAAGAAGAAGAAGTCGCTATTTTCTACCGACGTCATATTTGGCCAGGAGCAACATGCTCCCTACAGCGAGGGCTTGTGCGAATAAGGTACCAACGAGGGTTTATTCGATACGCCTGTGACCGATACTGATCTTCAGGCTGCCCTCGCAGCTTCCAAGCGACTGGCTCGCTAAGAAGCGGCGTTGTTCACCATCGCGAAGTCAGGTATACTTCAGTTGTATTCTTCTACGTCTATCCTTTTCTTGTTATTATTCTTTTACTTATGCTTTCTCCTTCAACAGGTATTTCTGCCGAAGAGGCTCTCGCGGCTTCCATCAAGACGTTCGAGGAGGAAGAGAGGCTCCGTGTTTCTTTGGGCCTTGGTATGAGTTACTTCATTACACCTTTATTCTTTTTATTCGTGCTCTGACCCTCTCTTTCACCTTATTGTAGGGACTACCTCCACTCAGGTTATTCTAAGTGCAGTGCCAATCCTGAGTGGCGATGCAGCAAAACCTTTAGAGCCAGCCACCATGGCCACGACCTTCCCCAAGTCACCGTCGGAGGCTTTGCTAAAGCAGCCGATGATGGCGATGTAGCGGCTCTGGAGGCAGAGCCTGGTTCGGACGACGACGTCCCCTTGTCGGAAGTTTTGAGGAGATCATTTCTCACGGCTCAGACCGAAAAGAAGCGCAGGAAGCACATGGTGAAGGAGCGCGATGCCGCTTTGGCCATAGGTGCAGGCTCGAGCAATATTCCGCCTGTTGATATTCCTTCGGTGGATGTTCCCTCTGCCCTGTCTACTGCCTATAGACAGGTTGCATGTGCAGTTCGGGAAGGAACTGAAAAGCAGCTTCAAGGTAACGTAATGTCCAGTCTTTTATTAGAACTTGATCTTCGAATTCTGATATACGCATTTTCTGCAAGGCCAAGCCTTGGCGATGGGATGGCTGACGAAAAGTTGGCGATTACAGAGCCCGAAGTGGCTACTTGTTCTCGGGAATCTGGGACTGTCCAGACTGCTTCTCTTTCTCCCTGTGGCTCCTTGGTATCGGCTGGCGTCGCAAGCGTTACGACGGCCCTCATCGAGTCAGGGGATGAAGCTATGGGCGCGGAATCTATTCTTCTGAGAGAGAGTGAAGAAGCTGTTACACCTGGTGATGCCTTCGTCATGGTTTTGGTCCATGATCTATCAGGTAGTCGCTGGGTCACTGTTTTCGAGTTTTTCAATCCTGTTTAGCCCTTCTAATGATATTTTGTTTGTCTTGAGTATAGGCGCGGTGAACCCTGAGGCTGTGCCATCTGAAGAAGTGTCGTCGGTCGCTGCTCTGACGGTCCCTGTCCCCTCGCCTTCTTCTTGCCCTCTCAAATATTGGAAGGTATGGGTTTGTGACTTTTTTTTTAGTGTGGGTACCATCCTCCTTGTATTGACAGTATATTGTCGCAACTCTGCAGGAGTCCTTTTCGACCATCTATACCAGGTGTTGAACCCGCATTTCTCGTTTTAGTCGGAAGTCGTCCCACCTTCTAGTATTGGTTAGTATATTCTTCCGCTAATGTCTCCCCCCTTTCTTTTATGGATAGACATATTGTTGCTAAGTCTTCTTCATACTGATCATAGCGTCACAGGTTGGAGGAGGAGACGAGAGAATAGCTGTGCCTCCGGTACTCCCTATCCTACCGCCTGTCGCAGCTGGTATAATAGACTCCATCCCTCATGTGTTTTCTTTATCTCCTAAGTCGACATCTGACCATAATTTATTTTGCAGCAATTGCACCGGCTCCAACTCCTTTCGAGTCTCGCATTCCAATGCCCGCAGGGCTCTTCGCTAAACGCCTATCTTCCAGGGGCGCCGCAAATAGCCGGCGAATGTTGAGCAAATTCATCGAAGATCTTGATGCCAAGGCCCTCAGTTCTGCTACGGATTTTGCCGTTGAAGTCAATCCGATGCTGGTGACACTCGTGAACTTCCATGATGAAGATCCCGTCGGCTCTTGGGTTGATTACTGCAGAAAGATCGAGGTTTTCTTGCATGAGATTGAGCTCAAGCGTCTCGCTCCTGAGGTGTTGGCTTTGAACTCCCAAAGGGCTGCGTGGGTCGAGCATAGCATTCCTTTCATTCGCAATTTTGAACAAGAGGCGACCCTGAGACGAAAGGAACATGAGCTGGCTTCCAGTGAATCTGTTCGATTGCGCGCCCAGGTTGAAGCGAATGCTGCGCAGTTGAAAGATGTTTTCTACAACCTCCAACGATGTATCTCGGATAGGCTGACGCTGAGGCGGACGCTCGACCTCACCGAACGGGTCATGCAGGACTGCGAAGCTGCCGTGCTAGAAACCGGTGAAAAGATTTTGTCCTGTTTGCGGCAACGGACTCAGGTTGAAGCGGAATTGGCTGCAGTAGATGACCATGAGAAAGGATTGAGAGGAACGAGCGAGCGGCTGGCTGATTTGTTGAAGACGCCTCCTCCTTGATAATTGTCTTTGTACCCCCCTTTTTTGTACTGACTGTGATTCATGAATAACATGTATTCATTTTGATTCCTTTTATGAAATGTATCTTGTATTCACATGAATTCATGAATAAAAGACATATTTTATTTCATATTGGCACGTTACTTTTGGCAAACGTATGGCATGTAAATAATCCATCTTGACTTCCTTGTAGGGCAGCAATGGATTAGGAGACATATTCAGGTCTGCCGCCTAAGACTTTTCAATTTTATGAGCCATAAGGGTCTCATAAAGACTTTTCTCCCTACGGGTCGTGAGGATCCAGTAGGTGTAATTTCTCCTTAGGAGTCGTGAGGACTCCTAAGCGCGTTTTCTCTCGAGAGTCGTAAGGATCTCACAAGATAATTTTCCCCCTTTACAAGTCGAGAGGACTCGTAAGTGGTTTTTTTCCTCCTTGTTGATATTCGACTTTGGAGAGTGTGGCCCCTGGATAGTACATAATAGTCCATCATGGACTTAATTGTAGGGCCCCGGTGCTCAGGAAACGGGTTGATATCCCCGTTGCTTAAGGCTTTTTCCCTACGAGTCGAGAGGTTAGCGCAGGAACATTATTTTCCTTACGAGTCGAGACGAATCGAGAAGTTCTCGCAAGAATGTCCTAACGTCACAGTTAACCTCTGCTGATAGAAGTTCGTTAAGGTCTGTGGTACTAAGGCTTTTATCCGTCGTACCGTCGCGTTGGCCGATGTATTCCCCGATACACAATCTTGCTGTTCGAATAGCCCCCACGACTGTCGTGTCTCTGATCCCTTCGGGGGCTGGACAAGACGTCTTCAAGTAACCTTCCAGGTGATATTACTTTTGGAAGAGCAAGAGTTAGGAATATTCCATGCCGCTTCTTACTTGAGGTTAGGCTCGGTTTGGGAGCCTCGATGAGTCATGACCACTCCGCGCTGGTGTGGGATGATTTCCGATAGTCTTTCAGGTCTCATTTGAGTTGCCGTCAAGACCCTGAAGCTAGGGATCTTCCTTTACTTCGTTTGTTGAAATTGTGTCTGCAATATTGCGATGAATGTCTAGGTTGTCTCTAGGTTGTCGATGAACCGTCGAGTCTTGGAACTGGGGACTTTGCCATGGCTCCATTGTTTTGACCCTGGGGTCGGTTGTCGGCGTTGCGTCTGCATCCTACTGGAGTGAGAAGGAACGCCGTTGTGATCTCTAGGCTGTAAGTGTTTTCGTCAAGACCGTGAAGCTAGGGATCTTCCTTCGCTTCGTTTATTGACATTGTATCTGCTATATTACGACAAATGTGGAGGTTGTCTCTAGGTTGTCAGTGAACCGTCGAGGCTTGAAACTAGGGACTTTGCCATAGCTCCATTGTTTTGACCCTGGGGTCGGTTGTTGACGTTGCGACTGCATCCTGCTGGAGTGAGAAGGAATACCGTTGTGATCTCTAGGCTGTAGATGTTGCCGTCAAGACCTGGCTCTTTTTCTGGTGGACCTTGGTGGGAAAATGTGGTTCTCTTTTTCGTTTGCGCCATGGATTGTATACAGGGGTCGATGTGGACTCGCCTGCAGGGCAGAAGTTTCATTTTTTTTGTTTCTTTCCGTGATGCTCTATCATTTCAGCTTTTTATATCACGAAAGTTGCGATTGCCCAATCATTTCGGCTATTTTTCGCGGTACCCAATCATTTCGGCTGTTTTTCTTTTTACTCACCGTTTTTTATTGCGAGTTGCCCAAACATTTCGGGTATTTTTTTTATGCATTTTTGCTCTCTGATTTTTATTGCGAGTTGCCCCATCATTTCGGCTATTTCATATGCATTTTTGCTTTTTGATTTTTGTTGCGGGTATGGGACTTGAGACCTGATACCGATCTTAGCATCAGCATCGCTGCGACTGGAATATTGCCAGGAGTGAATCATCGTTTTCCTTGAAAGGACTTAGAATTTGATACCGATTTAGGCATCAGCATCGCTACAACTGGGATATTGCCAGGAGCGAATCATCATTTGCCTTTGTCGATTTGAACAAAGGTGGCTTAGCAAACAGGGTTAGGATCCTGTTGACTAAGGCTTTTCGACTTTACGAGTCGTAAGGGTCTCATAAAGGTATTTCTCCCTACGAGTCGTGAGGATCTCGTAGGTGTATTTTCTCCCTAGAATTCATGAGGACTCCTAAGTGATATTTTCTCTTGCAAGTCGTAAGGATCTTACAAGAGTGTTTTCTCCTTACAAGTCGAGAGGACTTGTAAGTGCCGTTCACCACATGAGGACACTCCTCGTTATTGGTGGGATTTGGTGAGGGAACGTTTGTTTGTGCCCGTGGATTGTATACAAGGGTCAATATTGGACCGCTTGTAGGGAAACTTGGGAAATGTGATGGCTTAAGAACATGTTCAAATCCCTGTAGTTTAAGGCTTTTGAATCCTATGAGCCGTGAGGGTCTCATAAGGGGAATTCTCCTTACGAATCATGAGGATCTCGTAAGTGTAATTTCTCCTTGGGAATCGTGGGGATCCCTAAGTGTGTTTCCCCCTTGTGAGTCGTAAGGATCACATGCAGGTGTTTTCTCCTTATAAGGTCGAGAGGACCTTGCAAGTTTTTTTTTATTTTAACGAGATTGCGCCCTTTCGGCTTTTCACAAGCTCGCCGGTAGCCCTGCTGTTTTTACTAACGGCGCCCTTTCGGGTTTTCATCCGTGCCCATTTCGCTTGTGTACATACCTTTTTTTTAACATGAGATTGCGCCCTTTCAGGTTTTCACAAGCTCGTCGGTAGCCCTACTGTTTTTACTCACGGCGCCCTTTCGGGTTTTCATCCGTGCCCATTTCTCTTATGGACGTACCTTTTTTTAACACGAGATTGTGCCTTTTCAGGTTTTCACAAGCTTGTTGCGCCACGGCAGCGCCCCGGCCTTCTACTCGAGGCCAAAATGCGGAATCAAAATTTTTTCTTAACTTTAAACCGGCGCTACCGCGGACAATATACCCGGATCATAACCATTAACCTATACTAGCTAACTAGAGATGGGGTGAGAGATATACCGAGCGATCCGTGTCCTTCGGTCTTCATGTCCACTCCGATCTCCTCGCGGAATCTCCGGTCGTCGCCTCCTCGTCGGAAAGGGCACCACGTAGCCGGATTCTTTTACGGGCTCCCACCTCTGGACCGAGGCAACTCGGGCGTGAAGTTGGCTAGCCGACGCGTCCAAGGGTACTGTAGGTTGTAGTGTAGAAATGCTTGTCTCATTTGGGGTAGTGAAGTTGCCATGGTGATGGAGGAATGATCAATGAACTTTGGAGAGGGTTAGAGAATTATGCAAGCAAGCAAATGAGATATGAATTCTTCTCCTCATAAAAAATGAACCTCTCATTTCTCTCCCATGCAATTGTGGCCGGCCCCTCTAGTCTCCAAAATGGTGGGGGAGTAAAACCAATACATGAAGGGAGGTAAGTGTAGGAAAAGAGAATGGGTGACCACATCCAAAGATCATGATAACAATATCATATCAACCTCAAATCCTTTCTAATCTCAAAAAGAAAAGGAAAAGACTAATAAAGAATCTCATCATGAAGCCACACATTTACAACGGACCCCCTCCACAAAAACTAATTTGCACAATTGCAAATTAGTCCCTCCATCGGAAAAATCAGGCCGCGAAGCAATAAAGGAAAAACGGTCGGAACGGAATGCAAACTGGCAACTTCAGAAAACTGATCCCGTAATAAATTACAGGAAAACCCCGCGACTGCATATACATGCCCGCATTTGTATTCCCACTGAACATAAATGCAACGAGACAAAATCTACACTGTCTAATACTAGGATCCGGCTTAAGCCAAAGCCGGCTAGTAAAATCCGTCCGATCACGATCCGTGCAATACCGCACGTATATGATTGAACCCTGCCATATCTCCATACGGCCTCTACAACGTTTCGCCCGAAACTTGAGTAACTGTCTGTGTGGGGGACTCTAAAGACTCGTCAATACTATGGCTGTGGATTTAACCACCAGCACGTCAGAGGTATTAGCCATACGTGACGGGCCACCAGCTATTGACCAAAAGGGACGTCGATGAGCGAACTCATCCTGACACCCTACTGAGCCTGTCAGTGACAATATCCGTACAGTCCGGTCCGTTCGTCTATGAGTATCGCATGGCGGGCCTAGGGGGTTGGTAAAAGTCAGACCCCCAAAAGCGGTACAAGTCGTGTCGGAGTGTAGCCTAGAACACCCTGAGATACTACTGGAATACCTACCAGTAAATCTCCTGCCTCGGCCGAGGGCTTTGTGTAATGGCTCTCCTAGACACAGCGCGACCTCACCCCCAATACCGGGAGAGACGAACCCCTGCAGATCCGCTCACTGCCTCCATGTGGCTCGGGACTGTACCCAACTAAAACCTGTTTGTACGACTCCTTTGAGCCGTTGTAGGGTAGTAATCAAAGTACAGTGGGAACTCACACGAGACAAATGACGATCTCAGGTCGATGAAGTAACCTGTACACATGTCACCTGGGAACTGCTATCTGACGTCTGGTATAGTCCTAACTAGCAGGTTCCCGGCGAGTCCTGTCCGGTGTACTCATAACCCAATGAGCACTTGTATACATCTTAGGTGAACCAACTAACACCAGTGGCTTGTGAGACCGGCCACCGCCCCTCGTCGGGGTCTCGACTGTATACACTAGTCTACTAATGGAGTATCGATGCCCAGTCTCGAAACTCCCACGACTAGGGACTATTTAAGGATGTACTTATAGACTACCAGCTCCCACGTATATGATCGCCATCATACTGCTGGCCGTCAAGCAAGAATCCTAAGGGCTCTATCAACGTGCAATAGTGATCAGTAATGTCACCTAAAGTAGTGCACGATGATAAAGATAAACCAGATAGCATACTATCATCTTGAGTAAGACTGTCCTACTGGGACAGGTCCTCCCCTCAATCATTGCAATCACATGCTTGTGATCCAATAATTGATTCTGAGGGCACTATCTCCAACAATCTCCCACTTGCACTCAAGGCTAATTATTGCGATGTCGCATACTCACAGCCCGTGTGATACCGAACACCCAACTCCTCTACCAGGCAGTCTCACAAAGCTCGTTTGCGAAACTATTGCGTTCGAGGAATAGCCTAGAAAGTGGATCCGCTCAGATGTTTCTTTCTATGTCTCTCTATATCTCAAGTTCGCGGAGAAAGCCATCTCCCGAAATGAGCAATACCTGTCTTGGAATGTCTGGATATCTGATGGGACCTAGCTCATAAATGAACTCCAAATCCAAACTTCTTAGACTGTATCATCAACTGAACTTAATCAGTATCCTGCGCCATGCCTTCCCTCAGTATCCACCTGGACTACCTGTCCATAATACTGCCCCTCGTCAGAGGGAAAACTATAACTCTGACAGTCACTCTGTCATCCAGGTAACCTTGGAAGCCTGGAATGATAACCGTCTCCCAAAGGAGGCTGCCGTTATCAAAACCCTAGAACATCTACTTATGTTCTAAAACTGCTTCCGAATGTTTCTCCAGGATTGGATCAATATCAACTTATTGCATCTACTGCAAGAACAATATCTAGTGTGGTACTTGACATCTTATGATTGACTCAATTGCCTAAGCAAGTGATCTGCCAATCATACACATCCCTCTCCCCTTTAGTCTGTAAGACACCTTTAGAGAGGGTGACTCCAACACCTGCAGGTATACTACCGTGCCAGGAGTCGTCCATTCTAAATACTCATAGAATGCTGTCAAAGTACCCAGATTGGGAAACCACCCAAATCTAGATCTAAAACCATAGATTCAGTAACCAGAATGTCAGATATAATATCCAAGTCCTATATGGAGAAAACACTGTGTGACAACCAAAGTATAACCGATCGTAGTATAGGAATATCACTTCCTACTCTGTGTATGTCATCGAATACCAGGACATCACACCCTACTACCTTCTCAACAGATCCATCCCCTATTCTGATGAAGTCAAACCTATGACTGTCACATTAGAAATAGATGATCTGTCTCCGATATATTTACTTTAGTCTATAAATAGTATTAGTCTACGGTAGTGCCCCGGCCGTCTACAGATGCTAAATGCGGAACAAAAAACTTTTAACTGGCGCTATCGTATACTTTAACCCGGATCTGCCATTATTGCTAAACTAACAAACTGTAAAGAGTGTAGAAAGGTTATACCGAACGATCCGAGTCCTTCGTTCTTTAACCATCATCCCACGCTCCGTTGCGGCTGCTCTGATCTTGTCGATCTCCGATCTGCTCATCCAGGTGGCACCACATCACTGATTCTTTAAACGGGCTCCCGCCTCTGAATCGAGGCAACTCGGTCGTCAAGTTTGCTAAAAGAGACGACCAAGAATGATGTAGAGAATGAGTAGATGACTTTGTCTCACTTCGTCCAAGTCCGTGGACGATTGGTAAATGAAGTTGCCATGGGAATCGGGTGATGGAATGAAATGAGCTGTGAAATTCCATACACCCCAAAATCTATCATAATCTTTTTCTACCAAATGAAACATCAAGTGAGTGTGTGAGAGAGAGGAGGGGCCGGACATATATATATGGAGAGGGGGTGAGTGTAGGAGAGGGGGAGGTAACCACAAGAGAAAAGATCAAGGGAAAATATCCTAAGCAAGAACAAAACGCATTAATGAAATGGATGACACATCTAAACCTAGTCATCAATTCATTAAATGCAATGATGAGTCACCCGCCACCCCATCACCCTAGTCACCATTTCTAGAACCTTCTAGAAGCATGACTCACCCTCATCCAAGAAAAGATAAATCCGTCATTAACCGAATGTTAAAAGACGGCTGATAGAAAACTGGAAACTGGCAACTTCCAAAAGTGATCCTGAAACAACTTTCAGGATAACCCCGTAACTGTATAAATATACCCGCATTTGTATTACGACCGAATACAAATGCAACTGAGACAAAGATATTATATCTACTCAATATAATACTCGGATCCGGCTTAAACCAAAGCCGACCAGTATCATCTGCCCGAAAAATAACGCGTGCATAAACGCACGTGCATTTTCCGAACCCTACCATAAAACCATACGGCCTCTACAACGTTTCGCCCGAACTTGGGAAACTGTCTGTGGGGGACTCTAATGACTCGTCAGTAACCTGGCAGTGGGTTTAACCACAAACCGTCAGCGGCACTAGCTATGCATAACGGCTGCCCAAGGACTGACCTCAAGGGAGGCTGATGAGCGAACTCATCCAGAAACCCTACTGAGCCTAACAGTGACAATGTATATACAGTCCGGTCCGTTCGTCTATGAGTATCGCATATCTGCCTAGGGGGCTAGTAACGTCAGACCCCCAATAGCAGTATAAGTCGTGTCGGAGTGTAGCCAATAACACCCTGAGATACTACTGGAGTACCTACCAGTAAATCTCCTGCCACGGCCGTGGGCTTTGTGTAATGGCTCTCCTAGACACAGCACGATCTCGCCCCCAATACCGGTGTTAGTTATATGTATGCCTTAGAGGCCATTAATGTACATTGGATGTATATTGTAGTGGATGCTGGGACATATATAAGTAGGACTTTCTTGCTCGACATGATAGTACGCTATCTGGTTGCTCTTTATCTTAACATGTATACTTTTTGTCTCTCTGATTACATGTTGATAAAGCCCTTAGGATGTGTACTCGACTTCCAGGACTATGATGAAGATCATACTAGTGGGGCCTGGGTAGTCAATGAGTACATCCTTCATTGTTCCTAGTCGTGGGAATATCGAGACGGGGCATCGATATTCCAGAGTAGACTAGCGTATATCTTCTCGACCCATGTGATGGGCGATGGATGATCCCATATCCATTGGTGTTTGACATCGGAGATGGTATGCGGGTGCTCAGTGGAGACTGGGTACACTGAACGGACTCGCCGAGAACTCCGAGATGGTATTATACCTCACGTCAGATGGCAGTTCTCTGGTGACACTGGTACAGCTTAGTCTGTTGACCCGAGATCATCATAGAGTCTTGTGTGTCTCCCACTGTGCTTTGATTTCCACCCTACCACAGCTCTACTGAGTCGTGCAAACAGGTGGTTTTTGGGTACAGTCCCGATTCACATGGAGGCAATGAGCGATAGGAGGGGATTCGTCTCTCCCGGTATTGGGGGTTGATGTTGCGCTATGCTCGACTGGCCATAACAGGAAATCCCTGGCCAGGGTTGCAGTGACCTACTGGTAAGTGTTATCAGTAGTTTCACACATGTCATGGACTTCACGTCGGCATGACTTATCGAGCTATTGGGGTCTGACGTTTACCACCCCTAGGCGAGATATGCGACATATCAGACGAACAGACCGGACTGTACGGTAAGTGTTACTGGTTCGATTCACTGGAGTGTGAGTGGGCTTGCTCGTCGATCTTCTGATCGCTCAATACCCGGGTGGCCGTTACGTTTAGCAGACCGCTTGCGGCTTGTGGGTGCTTGATATGATCATCATCTGCTGCCGGCGTATTGACGAGTCTTTAGAGTCCTAAATAGAGGTTTCCTGGCTCAAGCGAAACGAAATAGGAGCGCATATGAGATATGTGCGGGACCGAGAATAATTCGTGTATGTGATACCGTATTCCATTCTCGCGATGAATGTATCGATTGGTTATATGCGATATAACCTAGTTATCGAATCAAGGATTGATTCGATAAGCCGATACATAGGATACTAGTCGGTTATATGCGATATGACCGGATCGTTAAATCAAGTGTTGATTTAATGATTTAATGTATAATTTTATATTTGATATATTACTTTGCATTAACTAGTATCGGTTCATTTTAAAAGGATTTTCTCACTTGATTGTATCATGTTTGATGATGCAAGATTGCTAGGGTTTGTGCAAAGAGTTAAACCTTGGTTAAGTAAATGGTTAGGGTTTTATTTCTTATTCATTCATTCATATATCTATTTATTTTGGATTAAAAGAAATGAGAAACGAAAGCATAAGGGTTGCTTTCATTCATGATGCTTCTTGAAGCTTCATGCAACTTTGACCAAAGTGACTCTTTTGTCTTCATCTCCTAAACCCTAACCATTCATTTAACCTTAGTTATTTCTCTACACATTACCATGGTTAATATTATGATAAGAATCATTTTATTATTCTTTTCATAACACTTATCATATTATTCATCATATTCTTGCTTCTTCTTCTTCTTCTTCACTTGAAGAAAAAGCTTGTCTTCATTAATGGCAAGTTGAGCATATAAGTGAGAAATCCAATTCTAAAGTGAACCCACCTCCTATTTCTTCATCCTCTACCTCTTGCCAAGTAGTATAGGGTGTTTCCTTCACAAGTTTTCTTGACTTGGTGAAGTTGGAGCTTGATCTAGCGATGCCTCGACGTAGATCATCTTCGGCATCGTCGTCGATGACCTAGCCCGCTTTTTCTCCGATGAAGCCGACGCTAGAGCCCAAGATCCGATTTGTACAGCGAGGAGACTTCATCGTGGAGCCATGGAGGTGGAGAACCGGATCTACAAAGGTTGTATTTCCGTTTACCATTTAGTTAAGTTGTTAACTAGTTTCTTTTTCGCCTAAACTTCTAACCAACGATCCGTATTAGGGTTTCTCGGCACCGTAAGCTTTGAAATTGGCATGGTTGATGCCTTGTGAGACCTCTTGAGAGTGCCTAGGAACCCTACAGTGGTATCAGAGCCTAGCTAGAGCCTTAGGCGATGCGTAGACGGAGTTAGAAGTCCGATTGAACCGAAACCCCAATCGCATTTTGCTCTCTGGACATTTTTGAAATTCGTGGATTTTTGTGAATTAAAAATATGCAGAAAACTAAGTAGAATATTCTAAGAATTACTGTGTAAAACGGGACCCATGAGTCGATAGAAGAGCGGCGGAACCGCGGCAATAGCATGCCTATTGCGGCGGTTCCGCGGCAAAATAGTCCAATCACTCAATTATCTTTTCACAGTAATTCCTAGTTTTTAGTGCTTGTTTTTCTGGGAATTTTTAATTTGAATTCAAGAGTTGAATTTTCAGGGTTGTATTGGGGATTCGGAGATTCGATCGGACTGTCTAATTTTGTCTGTGTGTTTTTCCGGATAAAATTTTAGAATATGTTAAAAAGTTCAACCGGATATAAATACCCAATTTTTCCCCTGTCGGGAAATTTCCAAGTGTTGGATTTTTCCGTAGTTTAACGACGTTCTAAGTAGTGCAAGTAACGCGATGGACCCTCAAGAAGACAACAAACCTTAACTCGATTATGTGACCGTCTTGAACTGCCCTTTGAACCTTAGGGTTTGGGGCAGTACGGCGTGCCACATGTGAGGCGTTGGCTTGACCCTTCTACGGCTGGACCGTTGGTACTGAGGCACGAACTGAATGTTTTTAAACTTATTTCATGTGTTGGACTGTATCGGGAAAAACTTGGGTGTTCGATTGTTCGATCGGAAAGTTTAACATTTTCTATTTATCCGGAATGTGATACAATACTTGGAATTCGCAAATAGTCATGAGATGACTGGATGAATGTTATAAACATAGCAGTTTAGTCTCACTTGATCGGTTGCCACGGAATTTTGATGTGATCAAAAGTCCGTCGCAATCACGTAGTGTACGCGGATACTCACCGGGTAAACTTAATAGACAGCCTCACTCCATAGCCCCGACCAAGTGACTGTAGGAGAACCCCGTTGCCGAAAGTATCCGTTCGGGTGCTCGCGGCAGCGGTGTTCCGCCTTGGTGCACTTTGTCGACGGCGTCGGGGGTGCGGCCGCCTACTAAAGTTTACGACGAGCATTCGATCAGAATGTCGGGAATCCTGTTGAATTGCCCGACTTGATATTGAAAAGAGTTTTCGATAATGAGACTAAAATGCGGGGTTTATAATTGTTAGGCATGCGATGTCTAAAGAATTCATTTGATTAGGCATGCGATGTCTAAAGAGATTGCGGATTCCAACTGTTGTAGTTTTACACTTTCTTTTCTGTGACCGTAAGTGTAATATGTGATATCGCCGGTTTCGTTGCTATATGTCAACGACAATTGGGATGCGCATATTTACTTACGTTGATGACATGTGATGTTATGTGTTGCTGGATATGTTATATTGGATCGTCGTGTGTGAATAGCCGGGGGTTTTTATGTGAGATGAGTGTTTTTCATTTTCATTCATGTAAAAAACTTGTATGTAATATTCTTTTATTGGGGCACTTCCAGGTTGCGGAAGTTGTCACCGTTGATGTATATTATTTACTTTTCCGCATTAGGATAGACCCAAGGAGGGGAGCACAAGTAGCCGGGTTCTAGGGTCCAGTGGGAGACCATCTCGAGGAGTCGAGTCCGGGTCTCCTAGGGTTGCTTGCCGCTCTCGTAGGGGTCTTGGGGTGTGGGATTGGCTATTCATCACGACCGTGGAATCCGTGTTTTATACTGGCTCGTATTGAAAACACGGATGTCCTAGTATATCCAATATTTCATATGTTTCTTCTGCTGTGATTTATCTGTGATGTGATCATGTGATGTTCTGTGACAGATATTATATATAGTATATATGATATATTATATAGACGTTGCTTATGTTTTACACCCGCGCTAGCCCTGCCTCGCTCTGGCGTTAGTTACCTAACCTAACGGTGCAGACGGGACATCGAGGCGAATGCGGATGGCATAAGCGTACGTTATATTTATCTGTGATGTTTAGGTGGACTTAAATGATGGGATATTCATTAATGAGATTAATGAAAGAAAATAAACCTAATTGATGTTGTGGAATCGAATTTCAAAATAAAAACGGGTAGCTACAGTTCTTGCTTTGCATCGCGGTGTTCATTATAGAACATCCTGCACCTTATTCGATGAGTAAAGGACCGAGATCCCTTCACCGGGAGTGACTCCTTTAGCAATAACTGGCAGATGCTACAACCCTCGGTTTGTCTTTGATCGCTTCTATAGTTTCCGCTTTGCACAGTGATATATATGATATATTCCGCACCTCATTCGACGAGGAAAGGGCCGACGATCCCTTCACCGGGAGTGACCCCTTTAGCAAAACTAGAAAAGCTTCAAAAACATTCCATTTAAAAACCATTTGATTCCGCAACGATATCAAGTTCAAAGCGTTAAAGGTTTTCACAAAAACCATTCGCAACCCTCCGTCATTTTAGGAAGTAGAGTACTTAGTATTCGTGCTGTGTTTGTTGACCATAGTCAAAGCACAGTGTACGGTAGCTAAGTGATGTCTTCCTACACCGCATATGATGCGATTAGTTAGGACAGTCGTGTGACTTTGTTGACCTTAGTTAAGGGTCATGTGGGTGGGTCTAATTAATCACGAAATGACGGGTAGAACTTGACTAGTACTTATGATTTGTTGACCATAGTTAAGGTCATAGGTGCTAGGGGTAAAAATCTTTATCGGGAGTTTCAAGTGTTGAAATTTGCAATGAGATTGCATACCTTCTATATGATAGTTGGATCCCGATACCCACTGCGAGTAATTGTTACTCCTGGGAGAGTTTTGCACTTTGCAATTAGCCGATCAAGTAGGTGTCTAGAAAGGTGTCAACGGGGTTACGCCTCTGGGAAAACGAGGTTTACTGTAATTAGGTCCGTACGAAAGTACGGGGAACCTCCCTCAAAGTACCGACACTGGCCTGGCTGAAAGATTGGCGAACTTGTAGAGTGTAATTAATCCCGGCTAGTCTTTCCTTTTAAGGTTTGAAGGAAGATTTGATAAAAACAGTAGGAGCCATCCTGATTAGATAAAATATATAACCAATCTGATCTTACAAGAGCACACGCTGAGTGTTTTCTTCTCTCTCTCTCCAGATAGCGACCATATCACGACTTAATCAAGATAATAATATGGATGTATTGACCGAACCCGCTTGTTATACTGAGCTGGGGAAAGTTGGTCCCGCTCCAACTTATAATTGTTATAAGACAGAGCAGGAAATAGGGAACACCAGAATTCCTATGCCGCCCAAACGAAGAAAGTGCATATGATGCATCTCCTTCGGGTGTGTTCATTACAAAGAACTGTTTCTCAGTATCCTCTGAATCCTGGGTATTTGATACCGGGTCAGGATCCCAAATATGTAATCTGTTACATAGGGCTACAAAAAGGTAGAAAAACTGAGAACGGGTGATAAGTTTCATGAGACAGAAAACGGGGTAAGTGTTGCAGCCAAGTCTGTTGGTCACTGTCACCCTTTATTACCAATACATTGATTCTGAACAAATGCTATTAGATACCGAACCTGATATACAAAATCATATCAGTCTCTTTATTAGTAAAAAAATGATAAAATTTTGTATTGATGGATAATGTTTTGAACATTTCCTATATCAAAAGTTGATCGGTTCAGGCACGTTATCTAAAAGCATTGACGTTCTAAATCAAACTACAGTTCTTTAGTATACAGAACACACACAAAAGGAAGAGTTCAGAAATGAACGGATCCTTCTTGAGGTATTGTAGACTAGGTCACATCAATGCGACCCGACTGGCTGAAGTTACATTTTAGATGGATATTTAAATTAGTTTGAATTTGCATCTTGTAAAACTTGCCAGTCATGTCACAAAGATTAGATGACCATAGCTCCGTTTGTTGGAAACAGGGAAAGAGTTTGTAAAACTCTTGGGACTGATACATGATGATGTATGTGAGGTCTCCTGTCTACACATGCCAGGACTGGTTCTTTATACTTCATTACGTTCTCTGATAATCTCTCAAGATTCAGACATATGTTCCTGTTGAAACATAAGTCCGAACCTTTTGAGATATTCACAGAATATAAGCTAGAAGTAGAGAACCAATACGGGTATAAGTATTATGTCCTATGATAAGATCAGGGAGGAGAATACTTGTGCATGGCATTCCTGGACCATTCTAAAGGAGAATGAGATTCTCTCTCCATATTACTCCTCTGAATACACCACAGCACAACGGTGCATCAGGGCGGAGCAATCGCACAATATTAGATATGGTGTGCTCTATGATGAGTATTACTGAGTTACCTAATTCCTTTTGGGGTTGTGCACTTGAGAAGCTGCATACCTATTGAATTAGGTTCGAATCAAATCAGTGCCTACCACTCCATATAAGATATGGTGTGGGAAGATCCTATCTCTTAAGTAAGTTAAGATTTGGGATTGTCCGGCCTATGTCAAAAGCAAAATCCGGACAAGATCGAGGCAAGGCCAGTTCTGTAGAACTGGAAAGGTTCCAGCTATACGAAACTACAGCTGAAGATTTGACAAAACCAAAGGATTCTATAGTCCCCGACGAACCTCAGTCTCTCCGCCGATCTGGTAGGGTTCCTCGCCTGCCTGAGAGATACCTCGGTTTCTCGATGACAGTGGGAGCAAGGAATGCATCATGAGATGATGACCCAACTAGATTCGAGCAGGCCATCAAGAGTAGGAACTCTGTAAGAATGGCTGGATGCTTAGCGATCTGAGATGGAATCCATATACACCAACAAAGTATGGACTTTGGTTGCTATATCTGAAGGGTTAAATCCCCATCGGGAGCAAGTATATCTTGAGAAGATTACTTGGTGTAGATGGAAAAGTTGAGACTTTCAAAGCTAGACTTGTTAAAGGTTTTCGTCATCAACCAGGCACGGATAATGATGAAACCTTTTCCAGGGACTATGTTTAAGTCCATCCAGATCCTACTTGCCACGGCAACATACCATGACTACGATATCTGGTGGTTGGGTGCCATGACTACTTTTCTAAATATTGATTTAGACAAGAGAGTCTATAAGAACACAGCCAGAGGGCTTCGTAAACAGTGGGAGCAGCGGAAACGTGTGCAAGTTGCTTTACAGGATAAAGCAGGCATCGCGGAGTTGGAACATCTGTTTTGATGTGGTAGTCAAAGTATTAGACTTCATCAAAATAGTAAATGAACCTTGTATATACAAAACGATAGTAGAGAGTAAGGTGGTCATCCTCGTATTGTACGTGGACAACATACTCTTGATAGGAAAGGAATTTCCTATGCTACGATCGGTCGATCTCCTCTTATCACATAGATTCTCCATAAAGGATCAAAGTGATACCTCCTAAATCCTGGGATTTGGATCTATGAGATAGATTTAAATAGATTTTAGGATTCTCACTAGCTATAGTGAGATAGTATCAGTCGATCCTGGGGAGAATCACTGGAAGTGTTCCAGGGTGATAAAGACGACTGAATGTCAGTCACAGGCATTGTCTTTACCCTCAGTAAATGGACGGTATGTTGGAAGATTTCCAAGCTAGATACCGTGACAAACTAGACGATAAAGGCTGGTAACATCGCTATTAAAGATACTACCAAAGAGGCAGTTTGGGTGTATATTGGTTCATAGGATGAACTAGGTTCCTACCATTGTGTGACAATGGAACTGTGGCTTTGGCCCTGGAACCCTGGTCCCATCAGTGACCCAGACATATTCTGAGGCAGCATCACCTGATCATGGAGATAGTTGATCTCCAGGGTGATCGAGGTTAGGAGAGTAGACTCAGAGGACAACACGGCGGATCCACTCAAGAAGGCCTTTTCCCAAAGAGAGACTTTTAGGGGATGGTTGAGTATTAGATACTACAACTGCTGCTACAGATGGCCCTAGTGCAAGTGGGAGATTGTTAGTTATATGTATGCACTAGAGGCCATTACTGTACATTGGATGTATATTGTAGTGGATGCTGGGACATATATAGGTAGGACTTTCTTGCTCGACATGATAGTACGCTATCTGGTTGCTCTTTATCTTAACATGTATACTTTCTGTCTCTCTGATTACATATTGATAAAGCCCTTAGGATGTGTACTCGACTTCCAGGACTATGATGAAGATCATACTAGTGGGGCCTGGGTAGTCAATGAGTACATCCTTCATTGTTTCTAGTCGTGGGAATATCGAGACGGGGCATCGATATTCCAGAGTAGACTAGCGTATATCTTCTCGACCCATGTGATGGGCGATGGATGATCCCATATCCATTGGTGTTTGACATCGGAGATGGTATGCGGGTGCTCAGTGGAGACTGGGTACACTGAACGGAATCGCCGAGAACTCCCAGATGGTATTATACCTCACGTCAGATGGCAGTTCTCTGGTGACACTGGTACAGCTTAGTCTGTTGACCCGAGATCGTCATAGAGTCTTGTGTGTCTCCCACTGTGCTTTGATTTCCACCCTACCACGGCTCTACTGAGTCGTGCAAACAGGTGGTTTTTGGGTACAGTCCCGATTCACATGGAGGCAATGAGCGATAGGAGGGGATTCGTCTCTCCCGGTATTGGGGGTTGATGTTGCGCTATGCTCGACTGGCCATAACAGGAAATCCCTGGCCAGGGTTGCAGTGACCTACTGGTAAGTGTTATCAGTAGTTTCACACATGTCATGGACTTCACGTCGGTATGACTTATCGAGCTATTGGGGTCTGACGTTTACCACCCCTAGGCGAGATATGCGACATATCAGACGACAGACCGGACTGTACGGTAAGTGTTACTGGTTGGATTCACTGGAGTGTGAGTGGGCTTGCTCGTCGATCTTCTGATCGCTCAATACCCGGGTGGCCGTTACGTTTAGCAGACCGCTTGCGGCTTGTGGGTGCTTGATATGATCATCATCTGCTGCCGGCGTATTGACGAATCTTTAGAGTCCTACATAGAGGTTTCCTGGCTCAAGCGAAACGAAATAGGAGCGCATATGAGATATGTGCGGGACCGAGAATAATTCATGTATGTGATACCGTATTCCATTCTCGCGATGAATGTATCGATTGGTTATATGCGATATAACCTAGTTATCGAATCAAGGATTGATTCGATAAGCCGATACATAGGATACTAGTCGGTTATATGCGATATGACCGGATCGTTAAATCAAGTGTTGATTTAATGATTTAATGTATAATTTTATATTTGATATATTACTTTGCATTAACTAGTATCGGTTCACTTTAAAAGGATTTTCTCACTTGATTGTATCATGTTTGATGATGCAAGATTGCTAGGGTTTGTGCAAAGAGTTAAACCTTGGTTAAGTAAATGGTTAGGGTTTTATTTCTTATTCAGTCATTCATATATCTATTTATTTTGGATTAAAAGAAATGAGAAATGAAAGCATAAGGGTTGCTTTCATTCATGATGCTTCTTGAAGCTTCATGCAACTTTGACCAAAGTGACTCTTTTGTCTTCATCTCCTAAACCCTAACCATTCATTTAACCTTAGTTATTTCTCTACACATTACCATGGTTAATATTATGATAAGAATCATTTTATTATTCTTTTCATAACACTTATCATATTATTCATCATATTCTTGCTTCTTCTTCTTCTTCTTCACTTGAAGAAAAAGCTTGTCTTCATTAATGGCAAGTTGAGCATATAAGTGAGAAATCCAATTCTAAAGTGAACCCACCTCCTATTTCTTCATCCTCTACCTCTTGCCAAGTAGTATAGGGTGTTTCCTTCATAAGTTTTCTTGACTTGGTGAAGTTGGAGCTTGATCTAGCGATGCCTCGACGTAGATCATCTTCGGCATCGTCGTCGATGACCTAGCCCGCTTTTTCTCCGATGAAGCCGACGCTAGAGCCCAAGATCCGATTTGTACAGCGAGGAGACTTCATCGCGGAGCCATGGAGGTGGAGAACCGGATCTACAAAGGTTGTATTTCCGTTTACCATTTAGTTAAGTTGTTAACTAGTTTCTTTTTCGCCTAAACTTCTAGCCAACGATCCGTATTAGGGTTTCTCGGCACCGTAAGCTTTGAAATTGGCATGGTTGATGTCTTGTGAGACCTCTTGAGAGTGCCTAGGAACCCTACAACCGGGAGAGACGAATCCCTTGCCGATCCGCTCACGTGCCTCCATATGGCTCGGGACTGTACCCAAAAACTACCTGTTTGCATGACTCCTTTGAGCCGTGGTAGGGTAGAAATCAAAGCATAGTGGGAACTCACACGAGACAAATGACGACCTCAGGTCGATGAACTAACCTGTACACATGTCACCAGGGAACTGCTATCTGACGATATGTATAATACCAACTAGCAGGTTCCCGGCGAGTCCTGTCCGGTGTACTCATAACCCAATGAGCACCTGTATACATCTTAGTTGATCCAACTGACACCAGTAGCTTGTGAGACCTGCCACCGCCCCTCATCGGGGTCTCGACTGTACACACTAGTCTACTCCGGAGTATCGATGCCCTGTCTCGAAACTCCCACGACTAGGGACCACATTTAAGGATATGCATATAAACTACCCAACTCTCACGTATATGATCGCCATCATACTGTTGGTAGTAAAGCAAGATCCTAAGGGCTCTATCAAAGTGTAACATGTAATCAGTCACCTGAACATGTACACGACTGATAAAGGCAAACCAGATAGCATACTATCATCTCGAGTAAGACTGTCCTACCGGTATAGGTCATCCGCAATCATTGCAATCACGTACCTGCGATCCAATAATTGACTCTGAGGGCACTATCTCCAACAAATAGACATAAGCCACATGTCCACCAGTGCTTCCGCTGCTCCCACTGACTATGACAACCCTCTGGCAAAGTCATATAGACGTACACTTCTAAAGCCAGTTTAGAATGATGCTATACTCATCTTCCGGCTGGGTCTCACAGCCTGGAACAACAGCAATGGCAAGTCTGCATAAACAAGAACCTCCCTGCCACCGTCCTTGAGCATACCGAAGTACCTCTCGGGTGCCTGAGGTTACCCACCATATCTGCGGAGTGGCCAATGGAATGTCAAATCAGATTGAATCTTTGGTTCTTATCAAATCTTCAGTAATCGTTTGCAGTTCTGGAATCACTTCCAGTTCTACCATACTCCCACTGCTGTTTTCTGAAAAAGTCCATTTCTTTTAAAAATGTGGTGAGTCAAGAACAATATCACTATTGATCTTCCAGATGGTAGAAAGTCAACCCTCGTCATAGCCTGGGTCAACCCACAAACAGCCATTACAGAAACGTGCCTTGAGTTATCCGGAGTCTGGTTTTAAGCATAAGCCAGACAACTCCCCGTACCTTAACAATGTCAAGATATGAACTGTTCTATATCCAATACAGAAACAGAGGCAATGATTTAATTGGAATCAGATTCAAATCATGCAGCTGTCTCCAGTGCATGTCAACTAAATGGAAGGAGACCGATCAGCGTTACTCAACTTAGGAGTACTTCCAATTATGAGCAACCTGAAAGAGAAGCTAGTTCTCTTAATCATTACTATCAACTGAATACCATTCACAAGTATCTACATCTTCGATCACCTTGAAGAATCCCGATACTTGCAATACCTGGTTCTCTACTTTATTCATACACCTATAACTTCTCAAAACTTAGACCCTGTGTTTCTACGAAACACCTGTCTAAGAACTAGAGAAGTCACAGGTAAACAGAATATAGTACGAGGACCAACCCCTCTGTCCTAATGGATACTGGACAACATACAATACTCTGTATAAGTTCCTTAAGTCTAATAACTCATTCACTGTATGTCGTAGGTTGAAAACTGTACGATGGTTATGAAGAATTACACCGCTGTTCAATGCTCCTTACCTAACCATCTACTGATATAGGTAAATGTCATGGACATAATTTCAAAAAATTATATCTCACTCTATGAAAATAGACGTACAGATATATCAATTTGAAATTGGTGCATAACAACGGATATTCAAAACCATATATTTGCCGTCCGGCAAACAACCCAGGCGACTTCCTCAAATATCACCAATTACAACGAATCCCGATATAATGAGGATGATCACCTAATTCCCAATAACTTACTCCCACTCATCATCTGTAAAACCATACAGATGTGAGAATCATACCTGGTAAATACATACCCTGGAGCAAGTGTTTAATTGGGAAATCAGTTTTCTTTTAATAGTACACAGTGAAACTGAAACATTGAAATGTTTCGATGGGGTATCCTGGTATTCCTAGTAATGCCTCTTCTATTATCCAGATTCACAACTGTAACCGTATATCTCTTTTCCATCTCTCCAAATCCCTTTATATGTCTTTAGTCATTACCTTCTGTACACCCCTTTAGGCCAAATGGTTTTCTTTCTTCCCTACCGTTCGGCACCATCCTATGGTTTGGAAGAAGACTATCCAATAAGCATAATGGGTGTACTGTCCTAATTCTAGGAGCACTCGCAATGCGAGAGAAGGTGAAGATAAAAGACAACCGAATAAAACCTTATTCCTATTTCTCCTGAACCAGAATCCATCCCCGAACTGGAACAAGTTCCTTTCGAGTTTGTATATAACCATACGATGGAATATCCAAATAAACTGTGGATCTTCGTAGTGATACAGAGTGTCCTGGAGAAATACAAAGGTGATTTAGGATTGGCGAAGAAATACTTGGTTTGGTCGTGAATAGCAGTCACAATTTACTTTTCCCTCTTACTAATACCTTTCTTTGTCTTAACTTAATACCTTCTGTACACCATCGTTATGCTAATTGGTTTTCTTCATTCCCCACCGTTCGGCACCAGCCTATGGTTTGGAAGAAGACTATCCAATTTGCATAATAGGTGTACTATCTCCTAAACCAAAGAGTACTCGCAACCTGAGAGAAGGTAAAAGGAAAAGACAACTGAATAGTCCTATTCGTTTTCTCCAGAACCGGAAACCATCCTCGAATTCCTTCGAGTTCGTATATAACCATACGATGGTTTTGTCCAATGGAAGTTGACGTTCATAGTAATACGGGGTGTCCTGGAGAAAAAGGGTAAAAGTAGGAGTGGCAATGAGGTTTGCAACTGAGACAATCCAAAAGCCAGTGTTAAGAAGGTTCGGTCAACTTGGTCACTGAGTCATAGTCTAGGGTTGGGTCAATGGTCGCTGCCAAAGAGAGAGAGAAAAGAAACACTTAGCGTGCACTCTAACCTAGATCAGAATGGTTATCACTTTATCTAATCAGAAAACCTCCCACTGTAACGTCAAATTCTTCCCCAAACCTGAAAGAAGAATTAGCCAGGATCACCCGAGGAGTAAACCAACTCATCAGTGGGAATCGGGATCCAACTATCATCGCATGATAACGTGACGGAATCCACTCACGTCACCACACTCCAGAAGGTATGCGCATGCCTGGCAAGTTTCAGTTTCTTTAGAAACTCCCGATGTTTGTTTTTACCCCTAGGACCCAAGTGACCTTGACTGAGCCAACATATCAAAGGATCCTAGTCAAGTTCAACCCGTCATTATCTTGATTGCATTAGACCCACCCGCACGAGTCCTTGACTGAGCCAAAATGACCGTACGACTGTCCTAACCAATTACATATCCATAAGACAGAAAAGCATTACAGAGCTACCGCACACTACGCCTCGGCTGAGCACGACATACGTAGTACGAATACTAAGCAATACTAATTTGAAATGACGGAGGGCTACGGCTGGTTTTTGGCGAAAAACCTTTAACGTAATGAACTTGATATCGTTGAAGGAACCGGATAACCTTTTATAAAAAATATAGTGACGAAAACCTTTGCTAAAGAGGTCACTCCCGGTGAAGGGATCTCGGCTCTTTCCCCGTAGAATGAGGTGCAGGATATTCCAACTGAATACCACGATGCAAAGCAAAAGTAATCGGCTATAGTGAAGTTATTGCCCTGACGCAAACTTTTGTCCAAGGGGTCACTCCCGGTGAAGGGATCTCGGCCCTTGCCTTGTCGACTGAGGAGCAGGATATTCCAACTAAATACCACTGTGCAAAACAAAAGTGAACATCCTTACAATAACAGCTTTTTGAAAAAAATGTTCCAACAACATCAGAATAGGTTTGTTTAGCTTGCATTGATCCGAATCAACGCAGTCCCATCAATTTATCACACCACAAAAGAACGAAAATAATGATGTACTTATATGCCATCCGCATTCGCCACTGGGTCCCGTCATCACCCGTTAGGTTACTTAACTAACGACAGAGCGGGGACTGGACTAGCGCGGATGCAAAACATATACAACATCTACTAGTATATATATAATATATAATTTTCGCTCAAGGTGTGATAAAATATGCAGCATCACAGAACAATACAGATATCTGGGATCCCCGGGTTTCACAGAGCCGCTGCTGAAACCCGACGTTCCCCCGGTCGTATGGATAGCCTGTGCAATGAAAACCTAGACCCCTACAGGCGCGGCAAGTTACCCGCCAAAACCTAAAGCGAGGCAGTCCCCTTCAGCAACGTGAATGGACCACCCAGCACTTCACGGAATCCGGTAACTTGGGCACCCCTCCTGGGTCAACCTATACCCCCTACGAGTGCGGTGAATAGCCCGCCAATTCTAGAGTAAAGCCCCCTCCGTCTCAACGCCATGAGATGCGGGCTTGTTGCCCTCTTGAACCCGGCTATCCGTGCACCCCTCCGCGGGGTAATCCTAGTACAGAAAATAAAATATAGATACAACGGGTACATCGACCTCGACCTGGTCGTGCCCCAAAAGAATAATACAAATAGGCAGTGACGGCAGTCCACATGTCGGATGCTCGCCCCGCAATATCAAATGTACATATAAAACAAAACTGTACTACCACTGCAACCAGGCTATCCCCACTGCCGATCCGCAACAACACAGCACAATCACAGAACATCAACGTGAATGTCACGTTCGCAAATCCGTCTAACCGGGCTATAGCAGTTAGACAGGATTTACCGATCGAGTGACATTCACGGTCGCAGATATAATGTAAATACTGTGAACTAGCAAGTTTAAAATATCCGATCGAACAAATTTTATCAAGTGGGCCCCCAAGCATTACTGTAGCACTTACAGAAAATCTGGGCCCAAAAATAATATTCCAAAACCCATATTTTCAAGTCCAAGAGCCTCTGAAAAAATTTGGTGCCACGTGGACATATTATGGCCGCGGAACCGCGGCAAATGAATGGGTTTGGCCGCGGTTCCGCGGTGGAAAAGTGGAATCAGGTCACCAAATTTTTGCAGAATTCTTAGAACACCCTGTACATCATTCTGAAACAACCTGAAAAATTTTTCGAGCCAAAAATATTTCGACAGAAACTGATGTGCATGATATCGGGTTTTCGGAAAATCCGTTCGATCGAACTTGTAAACATGTTAGACCAAGCTAGACTAGGTTAATGGCGTGGATCTGATACCATGTTGCGCCACGGCAGCGCCCCGGCCTTCTACTCGAGGCCAAAATGCGGAATCAAAATTTTTTCTTAACTTTAAACCGGCGCTACCGCGGACAATATACCCGGATCGTAACCATTAACCTATACTAGCTAACTAGAGATGGGGTGAGAGATATACCGAGCGATCCATGTCCTTCGGTCTTCGTCTCCACTCCGATCTTCTCGCGGAATCTCCGGTCGTCGCCTCCTCGTCGGAAAGGGCACCACGTAGCCGGATTCTTTTACGAGCTCCCACCTCTGGACCGAGGCAACTCGGGCGTGAAGTTGGCTAGCCGACGCGTCCAAGGGTACTGTAGGTTGTAGTGTAGAAATGCTTGTCTCATTTGGGGTAGTGAAGTTGCCATGGTGATGGAGGAATGATCAATGAACTTTGGAGAGGATTAGAGAATTATGCAAGCAAGCAAATGAGATATGAATTCTTATCCTCAAAAAAAATGAACCTCTCATTTCTCTCCCATGCAATTGTGGCCGGCCCCTCTAGTCTCCAAAATGGTGGGGGAGTAAAACCAATACATGAAGGGAGGTAAGTGTAGGAAAAGAGAATGGGTGACCACATCCAAAGATCATGATAACAATATCATATCAACCTCAAATCCTTTCTAATCTCAAAAAGAAAAGGAAAAGACTAATAAAAAATCTCATCATGAAGCCACACATTTACAAAGGACCCCCCTCCACAAAAACTAATTTGCACAATTGCAAATTAGTCCCTCCATCGGAAAAATCCGGCCGCGAAGCAACAAAGGAAAAACGGCAGGAACGGAATGCAAACTGGCAACTTCAGAAAACTGATCCCGTAATAAATTACAGGAAAACCCCGCGACTGCATATACATGCCCGCATTTGTATTCCCACTGAACACAAATGCAACGAGACAAAATCTACACTGTCTAATACTAGGATCCGGCTTAAGCCAAAGCCGGCTAGTAAAATCCGTCCGATCACGATCCGTGCAATACCGCACGTATATAATTGAACCCTTCCATATCTCCATACGGCCTCTACAGCGTTTCGCCCGAAACTTGAGTAACTGTCTGTGTGGGGGACTCTAAAGACTCGTTAATACTATGGCTGTAGATTTAACCACTAGCACGTCAGAGGTATTAGCCATACGTGACGGGCCACCAGCTATTGACCAAAAGGGACGTCGATGAGCGAACTCATCCTGACACCCTACTGAGCCTGTCAGTGACAATATCCGTACAGTCCGGTCCGTTCGTCTATGAGTATCGCATGGCGGGCCTAGGGGGTTGGTAAAAGTCAGACCCCCAAAAGCGGTACAAGTCGTGTCGGAGTGTAGCCCAGAACACCCTGAGATACTACTGGAATACCTACCAGTAAATCTCCTGCCTCGGCCGAGGGCTTTGTGTAATGGCTCTCCTAGACACAGCGCGACCTCACCCCCAATACCGGGAGAGACGAACCCTGCAGATCCGCTCACTGCCTCCATGTGGCTCGGGACTGTACCCAACTAAAACCTGTTTGCACGACTCCTTTGAGCCGTGGTAGGGTAGTAATCAAAGTACAGTGGGAACTCAGACGAGACAAATGACGATCTCAGGTCGATGAACTAACCTGTACACATGTCACCAGGGAACTGCTATCTGACGTCTGGTATAGTCCCAACTAGCAGGTTCCCGGCGAGTCCTGTCCGGTGTACTCATAACCCAATGAGCACCTGTATACATCTTAGGTGAACCAAATGACACCAGTGGCTTGTGAGACCGGCCACCGCCCCTCGTCGGGGTCTCGACTGTATACACTAATCTACTAATGGAGTATCGATGCCCAGTCTCGAAACTCCCACGACTAGGGACCATTTAAGGATGTGCTTATAGACTACCAGCTCCCACGTATATGATCGCCATCATACTGCTGGCCGTCAAGCAAGAATCCTAAGGGCTCTATCAACGTGCAATAGTGATCAGTAATGTCACCTAAAGCAGTGCACGATGATAAAGATAAACCAGATAGCATACTACCATCTTGAGTAAGACTGTCCTACTGGGACAGGTCCTCCCCTCAATCATTGTAATCACGTGCTTGTGATCCAATAATTGACTCTGAGGGCACTATCTCCAACAAGGATCTCCGGTAGCCCTGCCGTTTTTACTCACGGCGCCCTTTCGGGTTTTCATACGTTCCCATTTCGCTTGTGGACGTACCATTTTTACCCCTCTATTTTCCAATGGAACTTACAGGGGACTTCGCCACCGAGGCAGCTGCGTGGCCAGCGGGACTTAAGTTGTAGTCTTCACCACTAGGACTTGTAGACTTGAATTCCACCATCGCCGTGTTTGAGGCGACGTATTTAGTTTAAGGACATTATGGTCCATTGTTAGTTTAGGGACATCTCGGTCCATTGTTAGTTTAAAAACATTTCGGTCCGCAGCTAGTTTAAGGACGTTGTGGTCCGTGGGGGATTTTGAGGCGAAGTTTTTCCGTATACTACTTACAGAGTCTTGACTCAGGAAGATAGCGAGCGGACACGAGCGTCATCATCTATCGTTATCCTGTGTTGTGACTTGTCATGTGTAGTATTTCTTAAGGAATTAGCCGTTTATTGGCCGGAAGGGTCTTTCGCCATGCATGTTCATGAGAAAGTAAGCCCCACCTTGGTAGACCTTGTCTATGATATACGGGCCCTCGTAGTTCGGCTCGAATTTCACCGTTTTGCATGGTTAGGGATCATATGTCTTTTTACGACTAGCACGAGTTCGCCTTGGCGGAATGTTCTCGGCCTAGTCAGTCTTTCGTATGAGCGCGTCATCCTTGCTTTGTTAGCTTCCAGGTTTTTCTGCGCCATGAGACGAGTTTCATCGAGGGCATCGAGCTCATCAAGCCGAAGATGGGCATTTTCTTCATCCGTCAGCTCGTATCGAACCGCTACTCGTAGAGAGGGTAACTTTATCTCTATGGGAAGTACCACTTCCGTGCCGAATACCAACGCGAATGACGTTGTATTCATGGCCGTTTTGAACGTGGTTCGATACGCCCAAAGAGTTTCATGCAATCTCTCGTGCCAGTCCTTTTTGTTTCTGGACACTGTTTTCTTCATGATCTTTGTCAAGGTCTTGTTGAAAGCCTCAGATAGACCGTTAGCTCGGGGATTATAGACTGAGGAATATCTCCAATCTATACTATGCTGCTGTGCCAAGCGGCTGATCTTATGGCTCCTGTAGGCTGGCCCGTTATCGGAGATAATCCGTCGCGGAGTGCCGAACCAGTAGATAACGTGTGTCGTGAAGAAATGGAGGATGTTCTCCGTCTTCACCTCCCTTAGCAGTACCGCCTCTGCCCATTTGGAGAAGTAATCGGTCGTTTCTAATATGAACCAATATCCCTTGGACGATACTGGCTTGATGGGCCCGATTATATCGGTCCCCCACATTTCGAACGGCCAACTAGCCAGTGTTGGGTGTAGCGGATTCGGATGCTGGTGGATGAAGTCCCCATGAATTTGGCACAAGTGACACTGCTTCGCATATTCGAGGCAGTCCTGAATCATCGTGGGCCAATAGTAACCCATTCTCTTGATCTTCAACTTCATCTTTGGCCCGGCTTGATGGGAACCACAGAGTCCGTCATGAGTTTCTTGGATGACCCTTTTTGCTTCTTCTGGTCCCAAGCACCTTAGCCACAAACTATCGAACGATCTCTTATATAGAGTATCATTGACGAAGGCAAAAGACAGAGCTCGTTTCATGAGCTGATGTCTTGACGACGCGTCTTCGGGTGTTCGATAGGATTTTAAATGGTCTATGAAGACTTTTCTCCAATCCTTAATTTTTTTCTTCGTCTTCTATTTTGCAGGCTGCTTGTTTGGCTGCTTCCTTTTCTTCAGATGACTCCGAAGATATTTCTGCTGGTGTGAGAATCCGGCGGCTTAGCACAATGATCCTTACGTCATCGAGGTTTTCGTCAGCCAGCTCTTTAGCAAGCTTGTCTAGCGCATCCGCCTTGCTATTTTCCACACGCGGTATGCTTTCCAGGATACATGAGGGAATTTGTGTCAGCGGTTGCCGCACTCTTTCGTCATATTTTACCAACTCCGGTTTGCATGTCTGATAGTCGCCATTCACTTGGCTAACGACTAGCTGGGAGTCTCCATATATGAGGAGGTTTTCGATCCCCATGTCGACAGCGATCTCAAGACCTGCTATCAAAGCTTCATATTCCGCTTCGTTGTTTGTTCTTGGCTCCGTTAAGGACAGGGCAAAACGCATTATCCCTCATTGTGGAGTCACGAGGATAAGGCCCACCCCAGCTTTGATTATCGGTGTGTTTTGCTTTCGCTTCTTCATGGAAGATGCCCCGTCGAAGTATAGTTCCCATCGGGAATTATTTCCTTCCGTCTTCCCTTCGATTGCATCAAATGCGTGTTCATCTGGCAGTTCGCAATTTAAGAGGGAATCGGCCGGTATTGGATGTTCAGTAAGAAAGTCAGCAATAGCCTGGCCTTTTACTGCTTTGAGGGGTCAATATATTATCGAGAACTCCATCAAGAGGATGGCCCATTTAGCAAACCTTCCTGTTAGTATGGCTCTTGACATCAAATATTTGAGAGGATCCACCTTTGATATGAGATGGACCTCATGTGCCAAGGCATAATGTCGAAGTTTCGTTATCACGAAGATCAGTGCCAGGCAATGTTTTTCGATGGGGGGTAGTTTTTTTTTGCCCCCAGGAGAACTCGACTTAAATAATAGAGAGCTCTTTCTTTCCCCTGGTCATTCTCCTGTGCCCATAGTGCGCCTAGAGAACCTTCAAGGGCTGTGGTGTACAGGATGAGGGGCTTTCCCTTGACTGGAGCGGCCGGTACTGATGGGTTTAGCCGATATTTCCTGATTTTGTCCAGTGCACTTTGGAATTTACGATCCCAAACGAACGAGGTCCCCTTTTTCATTAGATGGTTGTAGGGCGGCATTTGCCTGAGAGGTTAGCTGTGAACTGTCGGATATATGCGAGCTTCCCTTGGAGAGACCGCAGTTGCCTGAGAGTTCTTGGCGCGAGCATTTCCATAATCGCCTTGATCTTTGATGGGTCTATTTCGATGCCTCGGTGTCGTATGATGAATCCTAGGAATTTGCCTGAGGAGACTCCGAACGCGCATTTCAAAGGGTTCATCTTTAAATTATATTTCCGAAGACGCTGGAAAACTATTTTCAAATGCTCCTAGTGCTCCTCATACGATTTTCTTTTCACCACAAGGTCGTCGATATAGAATTCGACGATCTCTTGGATGAGGTCATCAAAGATCTTCGTCATGGCCCTCTGGTAGGTAGCGCCAGCGTTCTTCAGATTGAAGGGCATCACTTCCCAGCGGAGTCCGGAAGGCAGTATGCTTTTGGTCTTCGGGATGCATCTTTATTTGATTATACCCTGAAGATCCATCCATGAAGAAGAAGACCTCATGAGTGGACATGTTATCTATCATCAGCTCGGTAACCGGTACGGGGAAGTCATCCTTCGGGCAAGCTTTGCTGAGATCCCGAAAGTCCACACAGATGCGTACTGTCCCATTTTTCTTCATCACCGGGACAATGTTGGCGATCCAGTCAGGATACTGAACTTCTGGGATGAAGCTGGAGTCGATTAGTTTCTTGACTTCGTCATTGATGCTCATCTCGAGTTCGAGCCGCATTCTTCTTGGCGCCTGCTTGACTGGATTAACGTCTGGCGATATAGCCAGTTTATGTATAGCTATCTCCGGATCTAATCCCGGCATCTCGGAATAGTTCCATGCGAAGAAGTCTTTATACTGCATAAGCACGTCTTTTAGTGTAGCCACCCGCTCTTCAGACAGCAGCTCACTGATGAACGTTGGCCTCGGATCGTTTGTCATCCCCAAGTCGATTTTCCTCAGATTGTCCGCCGTGGTATGTATCCTATCCTTTGGATCTTTTGGCTCCGGTGGAAACTTTGAGATCATCTCGTCCTCATTTTCATCTGCGAGGCAACGGGAGAGGTTGTTCACATTCTCATTCTCTCCCTCCTTCGACAGTGTTATCATGTGGCAGGTACGAGCTTGTTTCCAAGCTCGATGTTGATCTGGACTTACCCTCGCAATTTAGGTCGCTTTTGGCTCATGCTTTCGTGGTAGGGCTACCCTCCAATTGTCGGATAGAGCAAACCTTCCTTGATGATACTGGTCTTCAACCCAGTCTTTGAATGTGAAGCAGTCTTCAAGCGGATGTCCTATTACTCGGTGGTAGGAGCAATAATCCGGGTGATGGACCTCGTTTATTTGTTCACGGTATCGAGACTCCGAGAGCGTCATCATTTGATGCTTCATGACAAGATCGAATATTTTCCTTGTCTTGTCTTGGGGGAACGAGTACTCTCGACCCATCATCTTCATATAAGACGGGTTCCAGCTGACTTTTTCTTAATTGAGTGGCTTCTTGGATCTGCTTCTCTGTTTTAGAACGCCATTCTAGTTCTCCACCATGTTTTTGCCTCTGTGTCGGGCTTTTTCCTTGGCGCGAGAACGTACAGCGGGCTGAGGGTGAAGAGCATCGTCGTCTTATCTTTCCGTAGACTGCTGAATGAGACATTGTGTCCTGGCTTTCTCATAAATGGCTATTTTGCGGCTGTGGTCATCCCGAACCTTTTGACCCGCTTCCCTTATTAGCTTGTCAATTTGTTCTTCGAATGACAGGCTTGGTATTCTCACGGCGGTATCTCGCTCTGGTTCGATATCAGTGCTATCTGGAAATGCATTCGCTTCTCGACCGGAGTTATTTATGACATGGCAACCATGGAACCGCTCTCATTACTTGGACCGAAGGTATCCAAGTCCCTTCGTCTCTATCCTCCCATTGGACATTTTTCGCTGAGTCCCGGGAATGTCCCAAACCTTATTATAGAACCGGGCTTGTCGAGCTGTGTGTTTGAAGGGTACGCCTTGGCATCTTAATAGCCCTTTTAATCCCTCTGCATAATATCTGGGCAGACGAATTGATTGAAGCCTGTTGTGTGCAAAATCGGCACCATGCCAGACTTCTTTTTCCACTTTGGTCTCCGTGGATTGATATAAGAGGATCGCCTTTTCACCTTTTCGCCTAGGAGGAACGTAGAAGGTCTGCAGCTCTTGCACGACGTATGTATCCAGCGCATCAAGTTCCCTGTAATGCTGCTACGGAACCATGGTGATTTGCAAACTCTGATCAGCTCCAATGAAGGTCTGCATTGATGGACGAACAGAGAATAGTGTGTTGACCTCGTCTTCAGAGTCACTGCTGAAAACCAAAATAGGAGTAGATGGTCCTGGCCTGCTGCCTTGGGGTTTCCCCGAGAAGACTATCTCTTTATCTTCCTCGGTATCGCTCCCAAAGATCGAGATGGCGGCGACGACTTTTTGTTTATTTTCTGGTTTACGACATCTTTCCGTGTCTTCGAAGTCTGGTAGGAAGTAGTTAGTGTCTTCATACTTGCGGACTTAATTTATGGAGAATGGGTTTAGCTCCCCTGTAACTGTGTACTCGAGGCCGTCTTTGAAGTACTTCATACACTGATGTTGTGTAGAAGGGATGATGTTGTACTCGTGTAACCAAGGCCGGCCGAGCAAAGCATTGTAGCAATTCTTGGCGTCGATGACGTGAAACTTGATGTCAGTGATGAGCATCCCGAAGCATAATGTCAGTATTACGGACCCAAGCGTTCGCAATGACTGCGAGTCGAACCCGGAGATAGTAATTTTGTCCCGAGCCAGGTGCTGAACGTTCATGAAGATCTTCTTAAGAACCTTCATGTTGAAAAAGTTGACAGAGAACCCGTTGTTGATCAGGATCTTTCCTATCTTGATATCGTGGCAGTACCCGGTGACATATACAGGACGGTTGTGCTCGCACGTTCCGAGGAGGAGATCTTCATCGCTGAATATGATGTCAGCTGTGTGAACTTCCAGTTTGTCCTTCATCTTTTCTTCTGCAAGGAAGGCTTGAAACTGATCGGGCTCTTGTAATGCCTTGATCAGAGAATCTCGTACCTCTTTGGATAGGAGGAGAGCATCCAGTATGCTCAGTTGTGAAGGTATCTTCCTCAGGTGTGCCAGGACATTGTAATCCACCTTTTTTTTCTTAGGTGGGTCCTTAGCTGTGAGCTCTTCGATGACTCTATCATCGAGGACCATTTCCTCAGGGACTTTTTCCTTCCCCTTATTTCTTTTGCTCGAACCTTTGTTTGTAGGCCCGAGGTTCTTTTCAGGCAACATGCGCTTACGTAGCTGAATGTTCTCTCATTTCTTCACTTCTTCTTCTTTTCCAGAAGTGGATTCCCTGAAGAGAGGGCCGAGAGATATTTCTTCGTCAGAATCGCTCCGGAAGGTAAGAACTTGAGATTTCCCTTTTGTTGGAATGGCATCAACCACATGACAGTTACCGGTTGTTCCTTTATGCTCATATGTCGTGCTTCTCTGTTCCCGATGGATTTTGCGCTTCATTCGCTTGAAGTGTTGTCGGTGAGCAACGTATCCCTGCCACCACTTTTTGAAGGTATTGCACTCTTCGGTAGGGTGTATGACCCTCCAATGGTATAAGCAGTATTTCGGATGTACATCCGCTTCGCCAAGGTACATACTCCCGAGAGTATTTCCTTCGAAAGGTGGCACTTCATTCCTATTGACAGGGCTTTGGTGAACCATTTTCCCATCTTAAACTTGCTTTTGTCTATCGCGAGTGTGCTTCGATCCTGTTGGACTACTTTGTGACACTTTTTCACCACAGCTTATTCATCCTGACGCTGACGCTTGGCATTTTCATATATGGCCATTTCACACTCTCGATCAGCTTTGCTCTTTTGAAGGGCTTCGTGTAGCAACTAGTCAGTCAAGTCGTTTGACAGCTCCAAGGATTTTTGCACCGGTCTTGTCCCCAGTTCCTCCGTATTGCTTTCCGACGCCGAGGGAGTTTCTTCGTCTCTCAACAACAAGTGGGAGACCATGTGGAAACTCGCTACATATTCCTCAGGTTCTTCTGACGAGTCGTTCCCCTCATCATTATCGCTTTCTCCGTTCTCAAGAATATGCTTGAGGAACTCTTTAAGTGTGACTGGGGTCCGCGTCTTTTGGTTGTACTCTTCCAGCGCGTCAATGTACTTTTGCAGATCCGTGTGCTTGTCGTTAGGCTGCGTGGGTTTCTTGGTCTTCTTCTTTCCTTTCGAAGACTTTGAAGACTTGACCTGGGTGTTTTGCCCATTGTTATCGGCGTTCGGTGCTGAGTGCGGTTTAAGCATCCACTCAACGATCTCGGGCTCCACCGGGCTTTTCCACCTGATCGCTAGGCATGCTTGAAGATCCTTCAGCATTCTTTTAGTTTTAGCCGAAAGGACATTTTCCTACGGAGCTTCTTCTATAAATGAGCATGATGCCCCCGGCGTGTCCACATTTTTAGGAGTGTGCTGCTGAGGCGGGTTTACCTTCCAGTTTTCGGACATCGCGAATTTGCCTAGTTGGTACTGGTTCTCAACCCAATTTTTGAAGATGTAGCAATCTTCAATTGGGTGACCTATTACTCTGTGGTAGGGGCAGCAGTTAGGACTGTTGATGTCACCGGGCTACAGTGGGTGTCTTGGATCCGGCAGAGTGATGAGCCTGTTGCGCACTGCCAGTTTGAACAGTCTCGTCGTTTTATCCCGAGGAAACAAGTAAGGACGTCCCAACTCTCTTTGAGGGATCGTTGTTTGTTGCTTTGGAGAGCAACCGGCTTCGGGTCGCTCGGTTGTTGTTGAGCATTGGTAACGAAGGTCGCTTTCCCTTTGCCCTTTTCATTCCGGGGATCCGTTTTTGAAGAGGACGGCCTATGGCCCATCTAGTCCATTTGGGCCAGCTTGTTAATCAAGGCCTCGAAGGTGGTCGGCTTGAAGAACATCATAAATTGGGATATAGTTGCATGAGGATCAAGGGTTCCTATGAACATGCCCACGGCAGGAGCTTCTTCTATGCGTTGTTCGCATTTTGATCATAGGTTCCGCAACTGAATTGCGTATTGAACCCAGGTCTCTCCTGGCTTCACCCCAGCATTGATTAATGCTGTGATTGGGGTGCACTCGCTTGCGCTTGCGAACCGCTGCATGAACAGTAGCTCCATTTCTGTAAATGTTTTGATGGATTCATTAGGAAGCTCCGAGTACCATTTAAATGCTGTCTCCCCCAAACCACCGATGAACTGGCGAAGCAGCAGTTTGTCGTCGCCTCCAGTATTGCCGCATAGAGCTCGGAACTGAGCGATGTGTTGATGGGGATTGCTTGTCCCCTTATACACGTGGAATTTAGGGATCGTATATCCTGGTGGGTACTTGATTTGATCGTACCAGCCTGGATAAGGTTGCCCAATTCTGACGACTTGGCCAGCCGCTTCACTTGCCTGATAAGCTCGTATTTGTTGAGCTATGTAGTCATCAAGGGCAGCCTTGGAGATCGTTTCTTCCTTGGCTGCTGAAAAAGCCGGTGGAGGATTTGACGTTTCCCCTCTGTCGTCTTCGATGATTATCGGGTGGTCTTCGACTGGAGGTTCCGGCTGGATCATCATCCCAACCATGTCTTGGAACAGAAGCGCCATCTACTTTATATTAGCGGCTTGTTCCGCGACCTCTTTATCCTTTCTTTCTAGCACCCTCCGCAGGAACTCGGTGTCGGTCTCCTGATCTTGGCACTGTTCGGACGATGCTTCTGGGCTTTCTTTCTGCCCAGTGAGTGCGGCCATCTTTGTCAGCATCTCCTGGAGTTTTTGTTGTTGCTCCTGAGCTTTTGTCACTGATTTTGTGAGTGGTTGATGACCCGTGGAAGTACGACTTTCCTCTTTCCTGGAAGCCATGTACACCGTGTGTACTACCATGCCCCCAGACTTGGGGCATTTGGGTCCACTGCCTTTGAAATTTACCGTAGGCATGGAGATCTTCTCCGGCCTTCTCCTCTTGTGGGAGGTCGAAGTTGAGGGGGCCGTTGCAGCAGGCACCCACACAGGCGATACCTTCCGCGGTACGACGGAGGGATGGTCCTCCTATTGCCGAGCATTCATTTTCTTCAACCGGCGAGAGTAGTCTTTGTTAATTACAAAGTATTGGACTCTTCGCCAAACCCTGTGGATCTTAGAGGACAACCGCTGAAGAAGCTGTTCCGGTTTTGCCTGCGTTGTGCTTTCAACAGACGGAGGAGACTTCTTCAGTACAGCGGTTGTAGAGTTCTTTCGCACCCTCCTAAGAGGATCAAAGCTGTTCCCAGTTGGAACAGCAACGTCAATTTCCACCATTGGAGCTGGTGGGGTAAGTCCAGAGGGGGAACTGCCCCCAGCTTTCCTCTGTCGGAGCCAGTGGTGGCGTTCAGCATGTTGTGCAGACAGAACTACCTTTGTCATTGGAGCAACTTCGTCATGCTCCCTGCTATGATGAAAGGCTGTTGTTGGTGTCAGCCTGTCAAAAACCGACGTCTGTTGAGAGGGGACGGTCAATCTTTTGAAGGCTGGCCTTTTAGTAAGGGCAGCGGTCTTGATGACTTCGCCAGAAGCAGGAATTGGAACGTCCAATCTTGCAAAGACCGATCTTTTAGCCGGAGAAGCCCCTTTGACGATTTCGTCTGCCGGAACCGGAATGGCGATCCGCTTCGCAATAACCCCTTAAGGTATTGCGAGCCTTTTTGCAGGCCCACTGGAGCTGTGGCTTAGTCTGTCGAAGACTGAGGTGGTAGACTTGGATGGCCCGTTGAAAGGGGCCGTGGTAGTTGCATGCCGATCGATGACTGACTTCTTTGGTGCCTCTTGTGATAATATTGAAGCATTGAAGCTCATTGGTGGGAGCATGGTCCCGAAGAACAATCCAGTGGTGGCCTGAGTCACCTACTCCACTGTCATTGCAAAGATGGAGGCCGCTTAGGGCCCGTAAGTCACTCGTCCAGTCGGGGTGGAGCGAGAGTTGCTGTTGCAGTTAGTGCAGCCGGAGGCCATCGATGTTATCTCCTTTTCTACACGGAGCAAGACACCAAATCATAGTACCTCGAATCCAGGGGCAACAATATTAAACCGCGATTTGTTCGCGAACACGACACACGAAGTGTGGAGTGGAAAGAGGAAAAAGGTCCCACCGGGCGTGCCAGAATCTGTTTTACCGCCAAAAACTGGGAAGACAAACGTCTTGCCTGAATTTGGGGGCAGATGCTATTTGGATTTATCCGTCCACCTCTCTGAAGATGCCAAGTTGATTTATAGCACCGTGTATCGGAGGTTTGGACTGATGCGGCCGTTGTGGCACACTTGGTCAGATCCCCCCTCGTTTGCGAGGGTTTTTGACTTTGGGGATGCTCTTCCTTGCAGGCGCAAGCCCCTGCAGTTAATTACATTACCGCATAGCGATAACCACTTTCTCCGGCTCCAGAAGTTCACTTCGTGTCGTGTGTGTTTATTTTATTTTTGGTTGCCCGTGAATTGTATACGGAGACTAATTTATGTTGTCGCCTGTAGGGCGTGGATTAATCCAAATCCGTATATCTTAGATTTGGGTTTGGGTTGATTTAAGGATCGTTAATCTCATTTGAGATTAAGGTCAACTTAAATGTTTGTTAAGGATATGTTAGTCCGATCTTGGACTAAGATCTACTTAACGGGGGTTTAGGATTGTTCTTGATCCAATAAAAGAGCATTTGGGCTCTATCATTTTAGTTTAGGGACATTACGGTCCGTAGATCACCATTTTTTGGGGTGATAGCTTAGTTTAAGGACATTGCGGTCCATAGCTTAGTTTAAGGATATTGCGGTCCATAGCTAGTTTAAAGAAATTACGGTCCGTTGTCGATGTGCCCGTCAATTTGGGAGTGCACCAAGGAGTTATTGGTTATCAGGACCCATCACCTCTCTGAAGACGCTGAAGAGTTACAACGACATGTATCAGAGGTGTGAGGAGATGTACCCTTGAACCAATGTTCGTCTGAAGATCAATAGTCATGTCTGGGACTAAGACCAATTTTGGAAAATGGTGAGCACATGAGCTCGGTTGATCTGAATTAGGGACTTTTCGTCAATTTGGACTCAGCTCACTCAGTCTTTGAATAAAGTGTTAAACACTTGCTTGGGCTCAGTCCCTTTTATGTGCAAACAGTGCTGGGCATTGATATGAGTTTTGACGCTCGCCCTTTACTTTACCCTCTTTTTTTGTTTTTATGGAGTGTTAAACACTCTTTATGACGCTCACGTGCGGAGCACGTGAGGCACTTGGCGCTGAGCACCAACCACTGAGTGCTAGGCACTCCTTATTGAGCAGCGCCCACGTGATGGGCACGTGAGGCGCATGGCGCTGAGCGCCGGCCCTTGAGTGCTAAGCATTCTTTATTGAGCAGCGCCCATGTGAGGGACACGTGAGGCGCTTGACGCTGGGTTTTCTTTGTATGCTATGTTCTGAAGGGTTCAATTCTGTGTTCTTTTCTGGATCTTTGATCCCCAAGAACAAATTCATCCCCATGAGAATTAAATTCTCATTTGTGGGAGACTTGTCTCATGGATCTCAGATCCAGGAAAAGAACTATGCTCTTTTATGAGGGTTAAACCCTTGGATATGCAGATGAGATGCTCTGATCTTTATTTTTTTTATTTACATCGAAGAAAGGTGTTCTTTTTTCTTTCTTTTTAAAGCTTTATGCTTTGTTTTTCTCGAAGCTTATGGGGGGTCTCTCTATATAAGACTTGAAGTCTTGGGGCCTTTATATTTTGGAGGCAAGTTTGTTGATTTAGTTAAAGAAATCTCTTATTGAGAGATCCTTAATTGATTTGGGGATTTTATCTGCCGTTGGATCTTTGATCTAAGGACTTCTGTTTTACAGAAGATATTTTTCTTGTTTTAAACAAGATTATAGAAATATTTTCCCATACAGAATCTTTCTGTATATATAGGTGATTTTTAATCACCATTGGATTTTTTAATCCAACGGTACTCTGTTTTACAGAGAGTAATCTTTCTTGTTTAGAAAGATTTGAGGAATATTTCCTCAACAGAATTTAGTTCTGTAATTTTTGATGATTTATCATCTCCGTTGGATCTTTGATCCAACGGCTCTGTTTAACAGAGGGTTTTTTTAACTCTTGGCGCTGGCGCTCTCGTGCAAGGCACGTGAGGCACTGCCTCAGAGTTTTTAACTCTCGGCGCTGGCGCCCTCGTGCAAGGCACGTGAGGCGCTGCCTCAGAGTTTTTAACTCTTGGCGCTGCCTTTCAAATTTCAAACTGAGCTTTGCTCTTTTTTTAGGGAAACAAAATTTTCTCACCCATGGTTGCCATTATTCACTACTTCATTTTCTACTTCATCTTCTTTGCTTTCTAGCTTTCGAGAGAGGTGAAAAAGAAAAAGGGAAAAATAATTCTAAAGAGTGAAAAATTCCTACTTTATCAATATATACCAAACTAGCCATTTAGTATAGGTTGTTTGCTTTACTGATTCTCAATTAGTGAAGAGATAGATTGAGTTGGAAATTCCTCGACGTAGATCATCTTCGGCCTCGAAAATCTTTAAGAAAGTTTGTTCCTTTTGCCTAGTGGAGCCTAACAAGAGTCCGGGAGTCCACCACTTGGAGCTGAGGGACTGCTACACGGAGCTTTAGAAGTGAAGGACCGGTCTACAAAAGATGTATTCCTTGTTCACTTAGAGTAAAGTTGTTTACTTGCTTAGTTTAACCCTAATTCTCTAGTCAGATCCTTGTTTAGGGTTGCTTTGCTCTCTAGTTTTTTAAAAATTGCATACCCGATGCTTTATAAAACCTAGTGAGAGTGCTAAGTAACCCAACAGTGGTATCAGAGCCAAGCTAGAGCATTAGGATTTGTCTAGACGAAGTTAAAGTGTTCGATCGAACTTCGAAAACCCGAAAAATCCCACTCTCTGGAAAAGAAAATTCAAAAGTTGGAATTTTTCTAATTAAAAATATTCAGAAAATTGTGCAGGGTTTTCTATGGACCCGCAAGAAAAACGACGGCCCAACTCGACCAAATGACTGTGGAAGCACGGCCAAAGCATGCCTTTGGCGGCGGTTCCGCGGCGCCGTTGGTGAGGCAGGGAGCGTGTCTTCTTGTGTAGGTCCGTACGTGCTTGGGGCACTGTCTGGGTATTTTTAACCGTCACTCAAGTGTTGAGGTATCAGGAAATTTTAGAAGTTTGTTGATTCGATCGAAATGTTTAATATCGTCTAGATATCTATGATTTATGATACAATATTTGGAATCCACAATAATTAGTTTTATGAGAACTAGTTTGAATTTTATAAATCTAGCAATTTAGTCTCATTTGATCGGTTGCCACGGTGTTTTGATATGGATCAAAACTCCGTCGCAATCACGTAGTGTACGCGGATACTCACTAGGTAACATTACTAGATAGCCACGCCCCATAGCCCCAACCAAGTGACTGTAGGAGAACCCCGTTGCCAAAAGTATCCTTCCGGATGCTCGCGGCCGCGGTGTTCCGCCTAAGTGCACTTCGTCGACGGTATCGGAGGGTGCGGCCGTCTACTAAAGTTTCTGATGAGCATTCGATCAGCTTGTCAGGAATCTTGTTGAATTACCCGACTGGTTATTAAAAAGTGTTTTCAATATTGAGACTAAAATGCGGGGTTTATAAGATTAGGCATGAAATTCGGAATATGAGATATTCAGGGTTTATGATGTCTAAGGAATTCATATAGTTAGGCATGAAATCCGAAATATGTGATATTTTTGGTTTATGATGTCTAAGGATGTTGCGGATTCCAATTGTTGTAGTTTTCACTTTCTTTCCTGGGACCGTAAGTGTAATATAAGGTGTATCGCCAGTTTTGTTGCTATACGTCAACGACAATTGGGATACGCATATTTACTTACGTTGATGACATGTGATGTTATGTGTTGTTGGGATATATTATATTGGATCGTCGTGTTTGAATAGCGGGGTTTTTGCGTGAGATGAGAGTTTTTCATTTTTATTCATGTACAAACTTGTATGTAATATTCTTTTATTGGGACACTTCCAGGTTGAGGATGATGTCACCATTGATGTATATTATTTACTTTTCCGCATTAGGATAGATCTAAGGTGGGGAGCACAAGTAACCGGGTTCTAGAGTCCAGTGGGAGACCATCCAGAGGAGTCGAGACCGGGTCTCCTAACTCTAGAATTGGTAGGGTTGCTTGTCGCTCTCGTAGGGGTCTAGGAATGTGGGTTTGGCTATTCATGACGACTGTGGAATCCGTGTTTTTTTTACTGGTTTAATTTAAAACGCGGAACTCCTAATATATCCAATATTTCATATGTTGACTTCTGCTGCTATGTTCTGTGATGAGATCATATAACTGCGTGAGACGAATGCTTAATATTATACATATGATATATAATAAACGTTGCTTATGTTTTGCATCCGCACTAGTCCTGCCCCCACTCTGCCGTTAGTTAACTAACCTAACGGTGCATGACGGGACCCCGAGACAAATGCGGATGGCATAAGCGTACGTTGTATTTTCGTTTCTTCTGTGATGCTTAGGAAGTATAAATGATGGAAGTTCGTTAATGAGATTAATGAAAAGGAAAGAAACCTAAAGATATTGTAGAATAAAATTTTCAAAAATGTAGCTCTAGTTCTTGCTTTGCATAGTGGTATTCCTTGTAGAATATCCAGCACCTCATTCGATGTGGAAAGAACCGAGATCCCTTCACCGGGAATGACCTCTTTAGCAAAAGCTAGCAGATGCTACACCCACTCGGTTTATTTTGAAAAACACATGATTTTAAAAGCGAAGCTTAAACCACTCCTTTTCAAATCACTCGATTCTACAACGATATAAAGTTCATTACGCAAAAGGTTTTCTTAAAAACCTATCGTAGCCCTCCGTCATTTCAGATAAATACTACTTAGTATTCGTGCTGCGTTTGTTGGCCTTTATCAAGGCGTAGTGTGCGGTAGCTGATTAGTGTTTATCTGCCAAGCATGTGATGTGATTGGATTAGGATAGTCGTAAGACCTTATTGGCCGTTGTCAAGGGTCGTGCGGGTGGGTTTAATTTAATCACGAAATGACGGGTTGAACTTGACTAGCGCCCTATGGTTTGTTGGCCTTTGTTAAAGTCATAGACGTTAAGAGCAAAATATTATTGGAAATTTCAAGTGTTGAAATTTGCAATGAGATTGCATACCTTCTATGAGATAGTTGGATCCCGATACCCACTGCGAGTAAGTGTTACTCCTAGGAGAGTTTTGCACTTTACAATTATCTAACCCATTAGGTGTCTAGAAAGGTGTCAATGGGGTTATGTCTCTGGGAAAACGAGGTTTACTTTAATTAGGTCCGTGCGAAAGCACGGGGATCCTCCTTTAAAGTACCGACACTGGCCTGGCTGACCGGTTAGTGAACTTGTAGAATATAATTAATCCCGGCTAGTCTTACCTTTTAGGGTTTGAAGGAAGATTTGATAAAAACGATGGGAGCCATCCTGATTAGATAAAATAATAACCAATCTAATCTTGCAAGAGCATACGCTAAAGTGTTTTCTTCTCTCTCTCTCCAGGTAGCGACCATGACATGCCTTAATCAAGATAATAATATTGATATATTGACCGAACCCGCTTGTTATACTAAGCTGGGGAACGTTGGTTCCGCTCTATCTTATAATTGTTATAAGTCCAAGCAGGAAATGGGGGAATATCCGGATTCCCACGCCACCCGAACGAGGAATGAGCATATTGATGCATCTTCTTTAGGTGTGTTTGTTACCGAGAACTGTTTCTCAGTATACTCTATGTCCTGGGTATTAGATACCGGATCGGGATCCCACATATGTAATATGTTACATGGGCTAAAAAAGGTAGAGAAATGGGAATAGGTGATCATTTTGTAAGAGTAGGGAATGGTGCAAATGTTGCAGCCAAAGCAGTTGGCGAATATCACCTTGTATTACCAACTGGTAATACATTGATTCTGAACGAATGTTATTACATACCGAACCTAATATGCAATATCATATCAGTTTCTTTATTAAGTAAAGAATGATATAATTTTGTATTGCAGGATAATGTTATGGATATTTTCCTAAATCAAAAGTTGATTGGATCAGGCTCGTTAAGTAATAGCATATACGTTCTAAATCAAACCACAGTTCTTAACGTACAGAACACACACAAGAGGAAAAGTTCAGAAATGAACGAGTCCTTCTTATGCATTGTAGACTAGGTCATATCAATGTGACACGACTAGCTAAGTTACATAAGGATGGATATTTAAACTCATTTGAATTTACATCTTATGAAACTTGCTAGTCATGTCTCAAAGGCAAAATGACCAAAACTCCGTTTACTGGACATGGAGAAAGAGCTACAGAACTCTTGGGACTGATACATAGTGATGTATACGGTCCCATGTCTACACATGCCAGGAATGGTTCCTCATACTTTATTACATTCACCGACGATCTCTCAAGATTCGGACACGTGTTCCTATTGAAATACAAGTCTGAATCTTTTGGGAAATTCAAAGAATATAAGCATGAAGTTGAGAACCAGACGGGTAAAAGTATTAAAATCCTTCGATTTGATCGAGGAGGAGAATACTTGAGCACAGAGTTCCTGGATTATCTAAAAGAGAATGGGATTCTCTCTCAGCTTACTCCTCCGTATACACCACAGCACAACGGTGTATCAGAGCGGAGGAATCACACCCTATTAAATATGGTGCGCTCTATGATGAGTACTGCTGAGTTGCCTATTTCCTTTTGGGGTTATGCGCTTGAGACAGCTGCATACCTATTGAATCAAGTTCCATCTAAATTAGTGCTTAAAACACCATATGAGATATTCAGTGGGAAGAGACCATGTCTTAAACGAGTTAAGATATGGGGTTGTCCGACCTATGTTAAATAGCAAAATCCGGACAAACTCGAGGCACGATCAGTTCTTTGTAAGTTTGTTGGATATCCCAAACATTCACATGGATATCTATTCTACCACAGCAAGGAACAAAAGGTGTTTGTTTCTCGTCATGCCATCTTTTTAGAAAAGAAATTTCTTGACTAAGAAATTAGTGGCAAAGAGGTAGAACTGGAAGAAGTTCCAGCTACACAAACTACAACTGAAGATTTAGTGGAACCAGAGGATTCGATAGTCCCCGACGAATCTCAGCCTCTCCGCCGATTTAGTAGGGTTCCTCATCCACCTGAGGGATACTACGGTTTTGTCATTGATGGTAGGAGCGAGGATTGCATCATGGAAGATGATGACCCTACTAGTTTCGAGCAGGCCATCACGAGTGGGGACTCTATGAAATGGCTGGATGCAATGCGATCTGAGATGGAATCTATGTACACCAACAAAGTATGGACTTTAGAAGTTGCTCCTGAAGGGGTAAAACCCATTGGGAGCAAGTGGATCTTTAAGAAGAAACTTGGTGTAGATGGAATAGTTGAGACTTTCAAAGCTAGACTTATAGTAAAAGGTTTTCATCAACGACCAGGTGTGGATTATGATGAAACCTTTTCTCCAGTGGCTATGCTTAAGTCCATCCGGATCCAACTTGCCATCGCTGCATACCATGACTACGAAATCTGGCAGATGGATGTCAAGACCGCTTTTCTAAATGGTGATTTAGAAGAGAGCGTGTATATGACACAACCAGAGGGCTTCGTAGATAGTGGAAGCAGCGGAAAGGTGTGCAAGCTGCTTAAATCAATCTACGGATTAAAGCAGGCATCGCGGAGTTGGAACATCTATTTTGATGTGGCAGTCAAAGAGTTTGACTTCATCAAACACGTAGATGAGCCGTGTATATACAAAAAGGTTGCAGAGAGTAAGATTGTCTTTCTCGTATTGTACGTGGACTCATACTCTTGATAGGAAATGGCGTTCCTATGTTGCACTCAGTCAAGCTCTTCTTATCACAAAGATTCTCCATGAAGGATCTGGGTGATGCCTCCTACATCCTGGGGATTAGGATCTATAGAGATAGATCTAAACGGATGTTAGGATTGTCCCAATCCAGATACATTAACACCATACTAAAGAGCTTTAGTATGGAAGATTCCAAGCATGGGAATTTACCCACGATCTCAGGAATCACTCTCTCCAAAAAGATGTCCCCCAAGACTGATTTGGAGAGGGCTCGCATGCAAGGGATACCCTTAGCTTCGGCAGTCGGGTCTATCATGTATGCGATGTTATGTACCCGACCGGATGTAGCGTACGCACTTAGTGTTGTAAGCAGGTATCAATCAGATCTTGGGGAGAATCACTGGACAGCTGTGAAGAACATTCTTAAGTACTTAAGAAGGACTAAAGAAATGTTCTTGGTGTATGGTAACGGTGAACTCTAAGTGGAGTTCTTTACCAACTCGAGCTTCCAGAGTGATAAGGACGACTCTAGGTCGGTCTCGGGTTTTGTCTTCCCCCTCAATGGAGGGGCGGTATGTTGGAAGAGTTCCAAGCAAGATACCATGGCAGACTCGACGATGGAGGTTGAATACATCGCTGCCAACGATGCCGTTAAAGAGGCTGTCTGGATGAAGAAGTTCATAACCGAACTTGGTGTGGTTCCGTCCATCGAGCATCCAATACTTTTGTATTGTGATAACAATGGAGCAGTGGTTTTGGCTAAGGAACCCAGGTCCCATCAGCGATCCAGACATATTCTTAGGCGGTATCACCTGATCCGGGAGATAGTTCATCACCGAGAGATCGAGGTCAGGAGAGTTGACATGAAGAATAACACGGCGGATTCACTCATGAAGGCCATACCCCAGATACAGTTTGAGAGACTCTCCGGGATGTTAGGTATGAGATACTACAACAACTGGCCTTAGTGCAAGTGGGAGATTGTTAGTTGTATGTATGCCCTAGAGGCCATTATTGTACATAATTGTATATTATAGTGGATGCTTGGACATATATAGAGAGGACTTTCTTGCTCGACATGATAGTATGCTATCTTGTTGCTCTTTATCTTAACATGTATACTTGTATCTTTATACTGTCTCTCTCTTACATATTGATAAAGCCCTTAGGATGTATACTTGACTACCAGGACTATGATGGAAATCATACTAGTGGGGCCAGGGTAGTCCATAAGTCCATCCCTTAATTGTTCCTAGTCGTGGGAGTATCGAGACAGGACATCGATATTCCAGAGTAGACTAGCGTATACGTTTCTTGACCCATTTGATGGGCGATGGATGATCCCACATCCATTGGTGTTTGACATCAAATATTGTATATGGGTACTCAGTGGAGACTGGGTACACCGAACAGGACTCACTGAGAACTCCTAGATGGTATTATACCTATCGTCAGATAGCAGTTCTCTGGTGACACTGGTACAAGTTAGTCTGTAGACCCGAGATCGTCATAGAGTCTTGTGTGATTCCCACTGTGCTTTGATTTCCACCCTACCACGTTCAAAAGAGCTTGCAAACATGTGGTCTTTGGGTACAGTCTCGAGTCGCATGGAAGCAATGAGCGATAGGAGGGGTTTTGTCTCTCCCGGTTGGGGGTTGATGTTGCGCTGTGCTCGATTGACCATAACAGGAAATCCCTGGTTAGGGTTGTTGAGATTTACTGGTAAGTGTTATCAGCAGTTTCTCGAACCGTTATGAGCTTCACATCGGCATGACTTATCAAACTATTGGGGTCTGACGTTTACCACCCCCAGGCTAGATATGCGACATATCAGACGAAGAGACCGGACTGTACGGTAGTGTTACTTATTGGATTCACGGGAGTACGGACAAGCTTGGTTGTTGATCTTCTGATCGCTCAATACCCGGGTAGCCGTTACGTCCAGCTAGTACCGCTGACGGCTTGTGGGTAACTGATATGATCGTTACCTACTACCGGTGTATTGACGAGTCTTTAGAGTCCTACAAAGAGGTTTCCTGGCTCAAGCGAAACGAAGTAGGGCACATATGTGATATGTACGGGACCGAGATTAATATGTGTATGTGAACCGTATTTTAATCTCGCGATATTTGATATCGGTCGGTTGTATGAGATATAGCCAGGTTATTGAATCAAGTGTTGATTCGATAAGATTATAAATGATATTAGTCGGTTATATGTGATATAGCCGGATTATTAAATCAAGTGTTGATTTAATAATTTAATATATAATTATATATATATATATTTGATATATTAATATATATTAACTAATATTAGCTCACTTAAGAATTTCTTTTCTACTTATACATTTAATATATATGTGATATATATTAATGTATTCTCTTTGTGTCATGCTTGATGATACATTGTACATGGGTGTATGAGACTCATACCATACTTAAGATAATTAGGGTGATTATTTATTTAGGGAATAAACAAAATTAGGTGGAAATTGTCATGGGTTGGATGCTTGTAGAAGCTTATGAAAACCATTGACTTAGTCCACTAATTTTGTTTTACTCAAGATATTTATTAACCCAACCATTATTTTTAGACATGGTTAAGTCTCTGCAAATATCATTTATGATATTTTCTCATCCATGGTTGCCATTATTCATTACTTCATTTTCTTCTTCATCTTCTTTGCTTTCTAGCTTTTGAGAGAGGTGAAAAAGAAAAAAGGAAAAATAATTTTAAAGTGAGCAAAATTCCTAATTCATCAATCTATACCAAACAAGCCATTTAGTATAGGTTGTTTGTTTCACTAATTCTCAATTAGTGAAGAGATAGCTTGAGTTGGAGATTCCTCGACGTAGATCATTTTCGGCCTCGAAGATCCTTAAGCAAGCATGTTCTTTTCGCAAGCCTAACGAGAGTTGATCACCACTTGGAGCTAAGGGACTACTACATGGAGCTTTAGAAGTGAAGGACCGGTCTACAAAGGTTGTATTTCTTGTTCACTTAGAGTAAAGTTGTTTACTTGCTTAGTTTAAGCCTAATTCTCCAGTCAGATCCTTGGTTAGGGTTGCTTTGCTCTCTAGTTTTTTAAAAATTGCATACCCGATGCCTTATAAAACCTAGCGAGTGTGCTGAGGAACCCAACACAAGGACAGCAATGGTGGCAAGCTTGGGTCATCAAAACCTCCCTGTCACCGTCTTTGAGGAAACCGAAGTAGCTCTCGGGTGGCTGAGATTACCCACTAAATCTGCGGAGTGGCTAATGGATTGTTGAATTCAATAGAATCTTCACGTTCTACTAAATTTTCAGTAACCGTTTGTGGTTCTGAAATCACTTCCAGTTCTACCATACTCCCACTTGTTTCTTTTGAAAAAAGATTCCTTCTATAAAACGTGGCGAGTCAAGAACAAAATAACATTTGATCTTGTAAATGGTAGAATGCTAAACCCTTACTAAAAACCTGGAATAACCCACAAACCGTCGTTATAGAAATGTGCCATGTGTTTGTCCGAATTCAGCTTTTAAACAGAAACCGGATAACTCCATATCTTAATATCCTCAAGATATGCAACCATTATATGTCCACATAGAATCTAAGGCACTAATTTAGATAGAACCATATTCATTTGTTATGTGGCTATCTCCAGTGCATATCCCATATGGAAAAAAGCTATGCAACATTACTCATCAAGGAGTGCACCCACGGATGAGTAAGCTGAGAGAGAAGTAAGTTCTCAAATATTACTATGATAGAATACCTAACATAAGTATCTACATTTTCGATCACCTCGAAGACTATGGTACTTCCAACGCATGGTTCTCTACTTTATTCTTAACCTATAACTTCTCAAAATTTGGACCATGTATTTCAACGAAATACGTGTCTAAAACCGGATTAATCGTAAGCAAAATAGTACGGGTACCAACCTCTTGTCCTAATGGATATCGGACAACATACATTACCATGTATAAGTCCCCAGAGCATAATAACTCAAATTTCGAGTGTTGTAAGTTGAAAACTGTATTTTGGTTAAGAATATCTATACCATTATTCAATGCACCTTAGCTTATCCTTAACTGATAAAGGTAAATATTTAGAATATAATTTTCAAAATTTATTCTCACTTTATAAAATAAAAATACAGATATTCAATTTTAAGATTTGGTGCATAAAAACGGTTATTCAAAACCAAATATTTGCCGTAAGGCAAAACCAGGTGATTTAATCCAATATCACTAATTACAAAGAATTCTGATATTAAGGATCAAAACACCCATTTCCCAATATTCTACTCCTTCTCAGTATCTGTAATGCCCTATAGATGTGAGATCCAAACCTGGTAAATACATATTCTGGATTCAGAATCTAATTGGGAAAATAGTTTTCAATTAACAATGCACAGGAAAACTGAAACATGAAAATATTTCGAGAGGGTGGCCGGGTATTCCTAGTAATACCTCTTCCACTAACCAGATTCATGACAGTAGTCGTAAATTTTCTTGCCCTCACTGTAATCCCTTTATATGTCTTTACTTCTTACCTTCTGTACACCACATTTAGACTAATTGGTTTTCTTCTTTCCCTATCATTCGACACCAGCTTAAAATTTAGAAGAAGACTGTCCAATAAGCGTAATAGGTGCACTCTCCTAATACTATGAGCCCTCATAACCTGAGAGAAGGTAAAAATAAAACCGAATAAACTTATTCAATTTCTTCAGAACCCGTGGCCATTCTCGAACTGAAACAAGTTTCTTCAACTTCGTATGTAACTATAAGAGATGGTCTTTTCAAACAATATGGATCTCCGTAGTGATACGGAGTGTTTTGGAGAAATGCAAAGGGAAAGTAGGAGTGGCAGGGATATATGCGACTTTGTCATGAATTTTGACAATCCAAAGCCAAAGTGTGTAAGAAGGTTCGGTTAAGTTGGTTCATGAGTTTTAGTTAAAGGTAAGTCATGGTCGCTACCAAAGAGAGAGAGAGAGAAAAACACTCAGCGTGCACTCTAATCTAAATTAGATTGGTTAATCACTTTATCTAATCAGAATGGCTCCCACTGTTTCCTCGAATTCTCCTTCAAACCCTAAAAGGAGAATTTTTTGGGATCATCTGAAAATCACCCGAGGAGTAACACCTACTCATTGTTAGTTATATGTATGCCCTAAAGGCCATTACTGTACATATGATGTATATTTTAATGGATGCTTGGACATATATAGGGAGGACTTTCTTGCTCGACATGATAGTATGCTATCTGGTTGTACTTTATCTTAACATGTACTCTGATTGTCTCTATATTACATGTTGATAAAGCCCTTAGGATATGTACTCGACTACTGTGACTATGATGAGATCATACTAGTGGGGCCACGGTATTCGACGAGTACATCCTATAACTGTTCCTAGTCGAGCGTGTATCGAGACAGGGCATCGACGCACCAGAGTAAACTAGCGTATACGCATCTTGACCCATATGATGGGTGATGGATGATCCCATATCCATCGGTGTTTGACATCAAGGATGGTGTACGGGTGCTCAGTGGAGACTGGGTACACTGGACGGACTCGCCGAGAACTCCCAGATGGTATTATACCTCACGTCAGATGGCAGTTCTCCGGTGACACTGATACAGAGTAGTCTGTTGACCCGAGATCGTCATAGAGTCTTGTGTGATTCCCACTGTGCTTTGATTTCCATCATACCACATCCAAGAGGACGTGCAAAAAGATGGCTTTTGGGTACAGTCCCGAATCACATGGAGATAATGAGCGATAGGAGGGGATTCGTCTCTCCCGGTATAGGGAGTTGATGTTATGCTGTGTTCGATTAGCTATAACCGGAAATCCCTGGCCAGGTTTGCTGAGATTTACAGGTAAGTGTTATCAGTAGTTTCTCGAACTGTTATAGACCTCATATCGACACGACTTATCGAGCTACTGGGGTCTGACGTTTACCACCCCTAGGCGAGATATGCGACATATCAGACGACGAGACCGGACTGTACGGGAGTGTTACTGATTGGATTCACTGGAGAATGTACAGGCTTGCTTGTTGATCTTCTAATTGCTCAATACCTGGGTGGCTGTTACGTTTAGCTGACCGCTTGCAACTTGTGGGTGTTTGATATGATCATCACCTACTGCCGGCGTATTGACGATTCTTTAGAGTCCTACACAGAGGTTTCTTGGCTCAGGCGAAATGGAGTAGAGGCACATATGTGATATGTGCGGGACCGAGGATAATGCGATATGAGATACCATATTCTATTCTCGCGATATATGATATCAGCCGGGTCATCGGATCAAGTGTTGATTCGATGAATCGGTACGGATAAATATTAGTCGGTTATATGCGATATAGCCGGATTGTCGGATCAAGTGTTGATTCGATAATTTAATGTATAATAATATATATGATATATTAAATTACATTAACTAATATTAGCTCACTTAAAGATTCTTTTTCTCACTCGGGTAATACATTGATATATATGCGATATATGTTAAATGTATTATTTTATTCTGTTACGATAAATATTATATATGTGATATATAATATTGTAACATGATATGATGACTAATGCAACATGTTTAGTGGAGTTTAAACATGATTAGGGTTTGGATTAGGGTTAAGCTTTCTAGATGATTCTAGAAGGTTTAGTTTTGTTTTGTGAAAGATATTTTGTGGTGACTCATTCTTAACCTAACCCAAACCCTAGTCTTGGTTAATTCTCTACAATGGTTTATTCAACCATGGTTGCATTATTGATCATCTTTATCCTTTCATTATTCATCACAAAAGGATTAAGGTTTCATCTTCTTTCTTCTTCTTCCTTTGAGCAAAAGCTTTCTAGTTTTTACTTTGTGATGAAAATGAGTGACAATAAGAAAATAAAAGAGAGCAAAAATCCTACTTCATCATTCTCATCTATCCTTGCCCTTTAGATGAGAGTGTTCACTTCATTTAGTGAGTGTTAGCTTGTGTTAATTAAACTTCAAGGTAGTTCATCTTTGTTATCGAAGATCGAAAGCAAGACTGCATCTTTCTTTTCGTGAAGCCTCTTGAGAGTCCGGAACACGATGATCGCAGCGAAGGGACTTCAACACGGAGCTTAAGAAGTGAAGGACCGGATCTACAAAGGTTGTAATCCCTCTCACTTAGTGTTAAAGTGTTTAAAATACTTGTTTTCGCCTAAACTCTAGTTTAAAGATTCGGCTTTGGGTTGTTCGACACGGCTAAAATTTTAATCGGGCATGGTTGATGCCTCGTAGACCCTTGTGCGCGTGCCCAGCAACCCTACAGTGGTATCATAGCCAAGCTAGAGCTTTAGGCGAAGTCTAGACGAAGTTTAAAGTCCGATCGAACCCGGAAATCCCGATGTTTACCCTTCTCTGTACATTTTTCAAAAAAGTGATTTTTTATGAATTAAAAATGCTCAGAAAAACAAGCAGGAAAAACTAAGAATTACTGTGAAGTACGGTCCACTAAGTCAATTATTTGACCGCGGAACCGCGGCCAAACCAAGGGTTTGGCGGCTGTTCCGCGGCCAAAATTGTGACTTAGTCCCTAAAATTTCATTTAATTATTCTTAGGTCCTTTCTTGTTATTTTTTTCTGGGAATTTTTTAATTCCACTCAAGTGTTGAGTTTTCTAGGGTTGTATTGGGGACTCGTTGATTCGATCGGATAATTTAACTTTGTTTAGTTTATCCGGGTAATTTTTTTAGAAACTGTTAAAAAGTTCGAACGGATATCAATAACTCACTTTTTCCCCAGTCGGAAATTTTTTCAAAAGTTGATTTTTCTCGTGTTTAAGAACGTTCTAAGTCGTGCAAGTAATGCGGTGGACCCTCTAGAAGACAACAAATCTTAACTCGATTATGTGACCGTCTTGAACTACCTCTAAACCTTTGGGTTTGGAGCAGTACGGCGTGCCACATATGAGGCGTTGGCTTGACCCTTCTACGGCTGGACCATTGGTACTGTGGCATATGATGGATGTTTTTAAACTGATTTCAAGTGTTGAGATATATTGGGGAAATCTTGGGTGTTTGATTATTCGATCGGAAAGTTTAACATTGTCTATTTATTTGGAATGTGATACAATATTTGGAATCCACAGGTAGTTATGAGATAACTAATTTGAATGTTGTAAATCTAGCAGTTCAGTCACAAATTGATCGGTTGCCACGGAATTTTGATATGATCAAAAGTTCGTTGCAATCACGTAACGTACGCGGATACTCGCCGGGTAAACATAATAGACAGCCACGCCCCATAGCCCCGAACAAGTGACTGTAGGAGAACCCCGTCGCCAAAAGCATCCGTTCGGGTGCTCGCGGCAGCGGTGTTCCGCCTTAGTGCACTTCGTCGACGGCATCGGGGGTGCGGCCGTCTACTAAAGTTTGCGACGAGCATTCGATCAGGTTGTCGGGAATTTTGTTGAATTGCCCGACTTGATGTTGAAAAGTGTTTTCGATAATGAGACTAAAATGCGGGGTTTATAATTGTTAGGCATGCGATATCTGAAGAATTCATTTGGTTAGGCATGCGATGTCTAAGGAAGTTGCGGATTCCAACTGTTGTAGTTTTACACTTTCTTTTCTGTGACCGTAAGCGTAGTATGTGGTGTATCGCCGGCTTCGTTGCTATATATCAACGACAATCGGGATACGCATACTTACTTACGTTGATGATATGAGATATTATGTGTTGTTGTGATATGTTATATTGGATCGTCGCGTTTTGAATAGCAGGGGGTTTTATGTGAGATGAGAGTTTTTTCTTTTTCATTCATGTAAAATTCATTTGTATGTAATATTCTTTTATTGGGGCACATTCGAGCTGAGGATGATGTCACCTTTGTATATTATTTACTTTTCAGCATTAGGTAGACCCAAGGCGGGGAGCACTAGTAACCGGGTTCTGGGGTCCAGTGGGAGACCATCTCGAGGAGTCGGGACCGGGTCTCCTAACCCTAGAATTGGCAGTGTTGCTTGCCGCTCTCGTAGGGGTCTAAGGATGTGGGTTTGGCTATTCATCGCGACCATGGAATCCGTGTTTTATACAGGCTCGTATTAAAAACACGGACGTCCCAGTATATCCAATATTTCATATATATTCTTCTGCTGCAATGTTCTGTGATGAGATCATATTACTGCCTGAGACGAATGTTCATATTATATATATGAGATGTATGTTATATTGCAGATTTCGTTTCAAAAGATGATACTTGTGAAGCACAATAAAATGGGACTTCATTAATGAGATTAATGAAATAAAAGAAAGCTCAAGATGTTGTAGAAACTTGTTTAAAAACTGGTAGCTCTAGTTCTTGCTTTGCATAGCGGTGTTCCTTGTAGAACATCCAGCACCTTATTCGACATGGAAAGAGCCGAGATCCCTTCACCGGGAGTGACCTCTTTAGTGAAACTAGTAGATGCTACAAACTCGGTTTGTCTTTTGATTGCTTCTATAGTTCTTACTTTGCACAGCGGTTTATTTGATATACCCTGCACCTTATTCGATGAGGAAAAGGCCGACGATCCCTTCACCGGGAGTGACCCCTTTAGCAAATCTAGAAAAGCCTCAAAAACACTCCATTTAAAATCACTCGATTCTACAACGATATCAAGTTCATTACGCAATAGGTTTTCTTAAAAACCTGTCGTAACCCTCCGTCATTTTAGGAAGTAGAGTACTTAGTATTCGTGCTGTGTTTGTTGACCTTAGTTAAGGCACAGTGTACGGTAACTAAGTGATGTCTTCCTATATAGCATATGATGCGATTAGTTAGGACAGTCATATGACTTTGTTGATTTTAGTTAAGGGTCATGTGGGTGGGTCTAATTAATCAAGAAATGATGGGTAGAACTTGACTAGTGCTTATGATTTGTTGACCATAGTTAAGGTCATAAGTCACTAGGGGTAAAATATTATCGGGAATTTCAAGTGTTGAAATTTGCAATGAGATTGCATACCTTCTATGAGATAGTTGGATCCCGATACCCGCTGCAAGTAAGAGTTACTCATAGGAGAGTTTTACACATTACAAATAGCCGATCAAGTAGGTGTCTAGAAAGGTGTTAACGGGGTTACGCCCCTGGGAAAACGAGGTTTATTTTAATTAGGTTCGTGCGAAAGCACGGGGGACCTCCCTCAAAATACCGGCACTGGCCTGGCTGAAAGATTGACGAACTTGTAGCGTGTAATTAATCCCGGCTAGTCTTTCCTTTTAGGGTTTAAAGGAAGATTTGATTAAAACAGTGGGAGACATCCTGATTAGATATATTAGATAACCAATCTAATCTTGCAAGAGCATACGCTGAGTGTTTTCTTCTCTCTCTCTCTCTCTTCAGGTAGCGACCATATCACGCCTTAATCAAGATAATAAAACAGATGAATTGACCGAACCCGCTTATTATACTGAGCTGGGGAGCGTTGGTCCCCCTCCAACTTATAATTGTTATAAGACAGAGCAGGAAATTGGGGAATACCAGATTTCCCGTGCCGCCCAAACGAAGAAAGTGCATGATGATGCATCATCTTTGGGTGTGTTCATTACAGAGAACTGTTTCTCAGTATCCTTTACGTCCTGGGTATGAGATACCGGATCAGGATCCCGCATATGTAATCTGTTATATGGGCTACTGATAGGTAGAGAACTGAGAACGGGTGATAAGTTTCATAAGATAGGAACGGTGCAAGTGTTGCAGCCAAGTCTGTTGGTCACTGTCACCCTGTATTACCAGAATACATTGATTCTGAACGAATGTTATTAGATACCGAACCTGATATACAACATCATAGCAGTCTTTTTATTAGTAAAGAAAGGATATAATTTTGTATTATTGGATAATGTTTTGAACATTTCCTATATCAAGAGTTGATCGGTTCAGGCACGTTATCTAAAAGCATTGACGTTCTAAATCAAACCACAAATCTTAGTATACAGAACACACACAAGAGGAAGAGTTCAGAAATGAACGAATCCTTCTTGAGGCATTGTAGACTAGGTCATATCAATGCGACCCGACTAACTGAAGTTACATTTAGATGCATATTTGAATTAGTTTGAATTTACATCTTGTGAAACTTGCCGGTCATGTCACAAAGATTAGATGACCATAGCTCTGTTTATTAGAAACAGAGAAAGAGTTAGTGAACTCTTGGGATTGATACATGCTGATGTATGAAGGTCCCCTGTCTACACATGCCAAGACCGGTTCTTTGTACTTCATTACATTCTCTGATAATCTCTCAAGATTCAGACATGTGTTCCTATTGAAACATAAGTCCGAAGCTTTTGAGATATTCACAGAATATAAGTTAGAAGTAGAGAACCAAAATACGGGTATAAGTATTATGTCCTTTGATGAGATCAAAGAGGAGAATACTTAAGCACGGAGATTCCTGGACTATTCTAAAGGAGAATGAGATTCTCTCTCAGCATTACTCCTTCGTATACACCATAGCACGATGGTATATCGGGGCGGAGCAATAGCACCCTATATGATATGGTGTGATCTATGATGAGTACTACTGAGTTTCCTATTTCCTTTTGGGAGCTATGCACTTGAGAAGCTACATACCTATTGAATAGGGTTCAAATCAAATCAGTTGCCTACCACTTCATATGTGATATGGAAAGGGAAGAGCCCATATCTTAAGTTTGTTAAGATTTGGGGTTGTCCGGCTTATGTCTAAAAGCAAAATCCGGACAAGCTCGAGGCAAGGTCTGTTATGTAGAACTGGAATGGTTCCAGCTAAACAAACTGCAGCTGATGATTTGGTAGAACCAAAGGATTCAATAGTTTCCAGCGAACCTCAGCCTCTCCGCCGATCTAGTAGGGTTCCTCACCCACCTGAGAGATTCTTCGGTTTTCTCTGTGACAGTGGGAGCGAGGATTGCATCATGAGATGATGACCCAACTAGTTTCGAGCTGGCCATCAGGAGTGGGACTCTGTAAGAATGGCTGGATACTTAGTGATCTGAGATGGAATCCTTATACATCAACAAAGTATGGACTTTGGTTGCTTTATCTGAAGGGTTAAATCCCCATCAGGAGCAAGTATATCTTGAGAAGATTACTTAGTGTACATGGAAAAGTTGAGACTTTCAAAGATATGCTTAAGTCCATCCAGATCCTACTTGCCACGGCTACATACCATGACTATGATATCTGGCGGTTGGGTGTCATGACAGCTTTTCTAAATGATGATTTGGAAGAGAGTGTCTATAAGTACACAGCCAGAGGGATTCGTAGACAGTGGGAGCAGCGGAAACGTGTGCAAGATATTTTATATGATAAAGCAGGCATCGCGGAGTTGGAACGTCTGTTTTGATGTGGTAATCAAAGAGTTTGACTTCATCAAAATGGTAGATGAACCTTGTATATACAAAAGGTAGTAGAGAGTATAATGGTGATCCTCGTAGAGTACGTGGATGACATACTCTTGATAGGGAAGGAGTTTCGTATGCTAAGCTCGGTCAATCTCCGCTTATCACAAGGATTCTCCATAAAGGATCAAAGTGATACCTCCTAAATCCCGAGTTATGGATCTATGAGATAGATCTAATTGGATGTTAGGATACTCACTAGTTGTAGTGAGATGGTATCAATCGATCCTGGGGAGAATTACTAGAAAGGTTTCAGGGTGATAAGGACGACTGAATGTCAGTCGCAGGAACTGTCTATACCCTCAGTGGAGGGACGGTATTTTGGAAGAGTTCCAAGCTAGATACCGTGACATACTAGACGATTAAAGGCAAGATACAACGTTACCAAGGATGCTACCAAAGAGGCAGTCTGGAAATATATAAGTTCATGAGATGAACTTCGTTCCTACCATTGTGTGACAATGGAGTTGTGGCTTTAGCCAAGGAACTACCGTCCCATCAGAAATCCAGATATAATTCTTAGGCAGTATCACATGATCATGGAGATGGTTGATCTCCAGGGAGATCGAGTTTAAGAGAGTAGACACAGAGGACAACAGCGCGGATCCACTCACAAAGGCCTTTGTCCCAGTAGAGACTCTTACGGGATGGTTGAGTATGAGATACTTCAACCGCAGCTAATTATTGGGTATGCGATACCACAACAGATGGCCCTAGTGCAAGTGGGAGATTGTTAGTTATATGTATGCCCTAGAGACCATTACTGTACATATGATGTATATTGTAATGGATGCTTGGACATATATAGGGAGGACTTTCTTGCTCGACATGATAGTATGCTATCTGGTTGTACTTTATCTTAACATGTACTCTGATTGTCTCTATATTACATATTGATAAAGCTTTTAGGATATGTACTCGACTACTGGGACTATGATGAGATCATACTAGTGGGGCCACGGTAGTCGGCGAGTACATCCTATAACTGTTCCTAGTCGAGCGTGTATCGAGACAGGGCATCGATGCACCAGAGTAGACTAGCGTATACGCATCTTGACCCATATGATGGGCGATGGATGATCTCATATCCATCGGTGTTTGACATCAAGGATGGTGTACGGGTGCTCAGTGGAGACTGGGTACACTGGACGGACTCGCCGAGAACTCCCAGATGGTATTATACCTCACGTCAGATGGCAGTTCTCCGGTGACACTGATACAGAGTAGTTTGTTGACCCGAGATCGTCATAGAGTCTTGTGTGATTCCCACTGTGCTTTGATTTCCATCATACCACGTCTAAGAGGGCGTGCAAAAAGATGGCTTTTGGGTACAGTCCCGAATCACATGGAGATAATGAGCGATAGGAGGGGATTCGTCTCTCCCGGTATAGGGAGTTGATGTTGTGCTGTGTTCGATTGGCTATAACCGGAAATCCCTGGCCAGGGTTACTGAGATTTACTGGTAAGTGTTATCAGTAGTTTTTCGAACTGTTATAGACCTCATATCGACACGACTTATCGAGCTACTGGGGTCTGACGTTTACCACCCCTAGGCGAGATATGCGACATATCAGACGATGAGACTGGACTGTGCGGGAGTGTTACTGATTGGATTCACAGGAGAATGTACATGCTTGCTTGTTGATCTTCTAATCGCTCAATACCTGGGTGGCTGTTACGTTTAGCTGACCGCTTGCAGCTTGTGGGTGTTTGATATGATCATCACCTACTGCCGGCGTATTGACGATTCTTTAGAGTCCTACACAGAGGTTTCTTGGCTCAGGCGAAATGGAGTAGGGGAACATATGTGATATGTGCGGGACCGAGGATAATGCGATATGAGATACTGTATTCTATTCTCGCGATATATGATATCAGTCGGGTTATCGGATCAAGTGTTGATTTGATGAATCGGTACGGATAAATATTCGTGGGTTATATACGATATAGCCGTATTGTCGGATCAAGTGTTGATTCGATAATTTAATGTATAATAATATATATGATATATTAAATTACATTAACTAATATTAGCTCACTAAAAGATTCTTTTTCTCACTCGGGTAATACATTGATATATATGCGATATATGTTAAATGTATTATTTTATTTTGTTACGATAAATATTATATATGTGATATATAATATTGTAACATGATATGATAACTAATGCAACATGTTTAGTGGAGTTTAAACATGATTAGGGTTTGGATTAGGGTTAAGCTTTCTAGATGATTCTAGAAGGTTTAGTTTTGTTTTGTGAAAGATATTTTATGGTGACTCATTCTTAACCTAACCCAAACCCTAGCCTTGGTTAATTCTCTACAATTGTTTATTCAACCATGGTTGCATTATTGATCATCTTTATCCTTTCATTATTCATCACAAAAGAATTAAGGCTTCATATTCTTTCTTCTTCTTCCTTTGAGCAAAAGCTTTCTAGTTTTTGCTTTGTGATGAAAATGAGTGAGAATAAGAAAATAAAAGAGAGCAAAAATCCTACTTCATCATTCTCATCTATCCTTGCCCTTTAGATGAGAGTGTTCACTTCATTTAGTGAGTGTTAGCTTGTGTTAATGAAACTTCAAGGTAGATCATCTTTGTTATCGAAAATCGGAAGCAAGACTGCATCTTTCTTTTCGTGAAGCCTCTCGAGAGTCCGGAACACGATGATCCCAGCGAAGGGACTTCAACACGGAGCTTAAGAAGTGAAGGACCGGATCTACAAAGGTTGTAATCCCTCTCAGTTAGTGTTAAAGTGTTTAACATACTTGTTTTCGCCTAAACTCTAGTTTAAAGATCCGGCTTTGGGTTGTTCGGCACGGCTAAAATTTTAATCGGGTATGGTTGATGCCTCGTAGACCCTTGTGTGCGTGCCTAGCAACCCTACACTCATCAGTGGGAATCGGGACCCAACTATCATCGCGTGATAACTTGATGGAAGCCACTCAAGTCACTACACTCCAAAAGCTATACACATGCCTGGCAAGTTTCCTTTATGTTTGAAACTCTCGATATGGTTTGTGTTGGCTATAGTGCCCTCAAGTCAATTATTGGATCGCAGACACATGATTGCAATGATTGAGGGAGGACCTATGCCGATAGAACAGTCTTACTCGAGATGATAGTATGCTATCTGGTTTGTTTTTATCATCGTGTACATACTTCAGGTGACATTACAGATCACTATTACATGTTGATAGAGCCCATAGGATTCTTTCTTGACTACCAGCATTATGATAGCGATCATATACGTGAGAGTTGGGTAGTCTATAATCACATCCTTAAAGTGTCCTTAGTCGTGGGAGTTTCAAGACTGGGCATCGATACTCCGAGAGTAGACTAGTGTATACGGATCGAGACCCCGACCAGGGGTGGTGGCCGGTCTCATAATCCATTGGTGTCAGTTGGTTCACCTAAGATGTATACAGGTGCTCATTAGGTTATGAGTACACCGGACGGACTCGCCGGGAACATGCTAGTTGGTATTATACCTATTGTCAGATGGCAGTTCCCTGGTGACATGTGTGTTAGTGTACATACCCTAGGGGCCATTATTGTATCATACTAGCATGTATATTTCTTAATGGAAGCTTGGGGTATTCACAGATGTATTGACAGTCTTACTAAATATGGTAGTATGCTACTTGGTTTGTGTCTACTTTAATATGTGCATATGTTTCTTGTAACGTATCACTTATACATATTAGTAGAGCCCATAGGTTCTTTGCTTGATTACCAGCGTTGTGATGGCAGTCACACTAGTGGGGGCTGGGTAGTCTATAAGCAACATCCTATACTTGTCCTTAGTCGTAGGATTATCGAGACAGAGCATCGATACTCCAGAGTAGACTAGTTTGTACGCTTCTCATCCCAATTGGGGAGATGGTCTGTCCCACAGCCGTCAGTATGTCGTACTGGAGATAGTATACAGGTGCTCGTTAGGTTACGGGTACACCGAACAGGACTCGCAGGGGAACTGATTGGTTGGTATTATACCCGTCTTCAGTTAACAATTCCCAGGTGACATGAGTACAGCATAGTCCGCAGACTTGATACTGCTACTTCGCCTCGAGTGTGTCCCACTATTCTTAGATTGCTACCCTACCACGGCTCAAAGGAGTCGTGCAAACAGGTAGCAGTTGGGTGCAATCCCGAGCACTTGGAGGCAGTGGCGGTTAGACAGGATTCGTCTCTCCTGGTATTGAGAGTTGATATTGCACTGTGTCAGAGAGCCATTCCGTAAAGTCCCTGGCCAGGGCAAGCGAGATTTAGTGGTAGGTTCCAGTAGTTTCTCAGGGTGTAATGGGCTACGCTCCGACACGACTTATACAGCTATTAGGGGACTGACGCTTGCCGCCCCCCACGCTCGATATGCGATAGTCTTAGACGAACAGACCGGACTATACGGAGATTGTCACATCAGGCTCAGTAGGAGTTCGGATGGTTTTCCTCATCGGCCTTCTTATCGACATCTACCTGGGGACCGTTACGTACAGCTAGTGCCGCTTGCGGTCTGTGGTTAAACCCACTGCCAGCATAGTGTCGAGTCTTTAGAGTCCCACACAGAGAGTTTCCCTGCTCCAGGCAAAACGATATAGAGGTCGTATGGTTTTACGACAAGGGTTCGGACGCATACGTGTGTTTACGCACGTACGACGTTCGGACAGTTTTTACTAGCCGGCTTTGGTTTAAGCCAGATTCTAGTATTAGGTTATTGGATTTATATAGTCTAAAGTTTTTCCGTGTTTTCACGGATTGGAGGGGCGTTCTCGTAATTTTCCGGGAAGCTTCTAGAAGAGTAGTGATTAAGGGGTTAAGGTGGCATGAGCATTAATTGCTTAATGACTCATTTGTGTGATTCATCCTTTGTATTAAATGATTCATTAATGAGTTAATGAGTCATATGATGAATCACATAAGATGAATGCATCAACCATGATGATTAATCATATATATTATTTATTTGATTAATTGTTATGGTTGTTATATTCTAGTGAGTTCATTTTTCTTCTCATTCTCATGCTCACCTTCTCTCTCCTCAAGCTCATCCTCTCTTGAAACCCTAATCCTCCCCTCTCACGTGTTGAGATCAAGGATTAGATAGACTAATACATCCATAACCTTACTCTATATCCCCTAGGTAGCTTAGATTAGCACTTTAAGCAACCTAGTTATCTCAAGTTTGAGATTAAGCTTGGTGTAGGAACTTTCGGGTGGATCGTCTTTGATTCGAGGAGGCCGTTGAGGTGCCGATATTCCAAGGAGCCTACGAGGAGTGGAGGACCGCGATGAAGACCCGAAGGACAAGTAACGTGAGGTATAACTTCGTATCTGAATAGTTAAACCTCTTGTGACAGTTAGCAATGGTTTAGAAATGATTCATGCGCTCAAGTCCGTGTTACGAAGCTTTGATAATTGTTTTTCATATATTCCGCCTCCCCGCAAGTTCGTGGGATGCGTGACATGGACTTACAATGTGTACAGGTTAGTCTATCGACCTGAGATCGTCATTTGTCTCGTGTGAGTTCCCACTGTGCTTTGATTACTACCCTACCACGGCTCAAAGGGGTCATGCAAACAGGTTTTAGTTGAGTACAGTCCCGAACCACATGGAGGCAGTGAGCGGATCGTCAGGGGATTCGTCTCCCCTGGTATTGGGGGTAGAGGTCGCGGTGTGTACGGATGGCCATCACCAGAAATCCTTAGCCAAGGTAGTCGAGAATTACTGATTCGGATCAGTAGTTTCTCAGGAGGTGATAGGCTTCATACCGACACTAAATATCAAGTTATTAGGGGTCTGACTTTATCCACCTCCCCTAGACCCGATATGCGATACTCATAGACGAACGGACTGGACTGTAGGATATTATCACTGTCAGGCTCAGTGGGGTTTCTGGATGAGTTCGCTCGTCGGCCTCTCTTTCGCTCAATACCTGGGTAGCCGTTACGTACAGCTAGTGCCAATGACGTGCTTATGGTTAAACCCACTGCCAGCGTATTGACGAGTCTTTAGAGTCCCACACAGAGGGTTTCCCTGGTTCGGACGAAACGTTGTAGAGGCCGTATGGTTTTATAGTAGGGTTCAATCATATACGTGCACTTATGCACGCATCATGATCGGACGGATAATACTAGTGGGCTATCGGAATACGGATGCGGGTATGTATATACGGATGAGGGGTATTCTTGTAATTCGTTACGAGATTACTTTAGGGTTTCCATTTCATTTGGATTTTAACATTTAGATTAAATGTTTAATTGTCTGGAAATGGTGAGTGAAAGTCTTGGCTTTGGCATTCATTGTGACATGAATGTTTTTTGTTTTTGTTAGGATATTTTGTGTGAGATATTTGTGCAAGTGGCTGCTCATTTTTTTGGCCAAGGGATTTTCTTTAAGTGCTTATTATATCACACACAAAAGATCAATCAAATAGCAACTCAAGAAAAACAACAGACTCTTTTTTTTCTTCACTTGTTTTTCTTTAAGCCAAGTATTGAGCTCACTTCTTCACCCAAGGAAACTCTTTCACCTCCACCCTAACATGTCTCATGTGTTGAGCAACTTAGGGTGTATTGAGACAAAGTATTCACACACATTCTCTACTTTATCTTGTGCATCTAGGCTAGCAAACTGGATGCTCGAGTTGCTTCGGTTTTTGAAGCGGGAGCCCGTATTACTAATCTTCGACGTGGATCGTCTTCGACGAGGGAGACCGGAGAGCGAACTTGTTCGAGGCAGCCATGACGAGCTTAGGACACAGGTTGAAGACCAAAAGACACGGATCGATCGGTATAACCTCTCTAAACTCTTTACAGTTAACTATTATAGGGTTAATGGTACGATCCGTCGTTTACGGTTCCGTTAGCGCCAAGTTTAAAAGTTTTTGTTTCGTATTTGGCCACGGATTGATGGTCGGGGCGCTGGCGTAGCCTTATATGGTATCAGAGCCAACCCATTAACCGCATACTAGTTGGTTTAGACAATGTTAAATTATCGAAACCGAAACAACTCCGAAATATCACTCGATGTATTCTATTCTCTGTCAATTTTTTACGAGTCTTCTAAAAATCTTTTAGCAACTGCAGAAGACTACTAAGATGACTACTAGAACACACACCAAATACGAGCCCATTCTAACTTAACTTGGCCGGCCAGAATGGCTAAAACTCCGATCTACTCGGTTTTATTTAAGAGTTTGGACTTGAAATTTGTAGTGTGGTTTAGTCTCTAGAATATTGGTTCGGTGGTATTGCTAGTTTAGCCCAGTTTGGATATGGTTTTATCTAGTTGTTTGGGGCTATTCGGGATTATTTCGAACTCGATATTTCTAACACTGTTTAAAGTTTATAGTACATGCATTTCTATTTGCGACCGTGAATGTCATTTGATCGGTACAACTTATTTAATTGCTATAGTTCTTTTAGACGGGTTTGCGAACGTGACATTCGCGTTGATGTTCTGTGTTGTGCTATGTTTGTTGCGGATTCGTCGTGGTGGATAGCTTGGCTGCAATGTTAGTACAGTTTAGTTTTATTTGTACATTTGATATCGTAGGGCGAGCGTCCGACGTGTGGACTGCCGTCACTATCTGTTTGTATATTATTCTTTTGGGGCACGACCAGGTTGAGGTCGATGTCACAGTTGTACATATTTTTCTTTTATGTACTAGGATTACCCCGTATGGAATGTGTTCCCTTCCGAAAGACGCGCAAGACGGAAGTCTTGCCTGAGATTCGGGGCAAATGTTAATTGGTGCTATCCGTCTACCTCTCCGAAGATGCCAAGTTGATTTATGGCACCACGTATCGAAGGTTTAAACGGATGCGGCCGATGTAGCAGACTTCGTCAGATTCCCCCTCGTTCGAGGGGTTTTTGATTGTGGGGACGTTCTTCCCTGCAGGCGCAAGCCCCTTCAGTTAATTACGCTACCGCATCGCGGTAACAACTTTCTCCTTCTCCAGATGGTCACTTCGTGTCGTGGGTGTTTGTTTTGTTTGTGGTTGCCTGTGGATTGTATACGGAGACTAATTTGTGTTGTTGTCCGTAGGACGTGGATTAGTCCAAATCCGTATTTTCTTAGATTTTGATATGGGGTTTTGGTTTAAGAATACATTAGCCTTGTTTGAGGCTAAGATCAACTTAAAAGTTTGTTAAGGACATGTTAGTCTAATTTCAGACTAAGATCGACTTAACGGGATCGTTTAGATCCGCCAAGAGAGCATTTAGACTCTATTGTTTAGTTTAGAGACATTTCGGTCGACCTCCAGTTTAGAGACATGGTGGTCCGACATTCCCATTTTGAGGACGAATATTAGTTTAAGGACATTTCGGTCCAACATTCCCATTTTGGGGACGAATATTAGTTTAAGGACATTTCGGTCCAACATTCCCATTTTGGGGACGAATATTAGTTTAAGGACATTTCGGTCCATGAGTTTAAGGACCCCACAGTCCGTAGCAATGTATGGTTGTCGGGACCCGTCACCTCTCTGACGACGTTGAAAGATTACAACGACAAATATCAGAGGAGTTCGGAGATGTACCCTTGAACCGGGTGTAAATTGATTTGGGAGAGCAGTTGTGCTCAGTTCAATTTAAATTGAGGATTTATGGCCAGAATTGGGCTAAGTCCATTTGAAAATATTCAACATTTTATTTAGATTTGGCCAGTTAGGCCTTTGTTTGGGCTCTGCCCTTTTTAAACAATGCATAGCATTGGGCTTTTTATTTAAATGCATGGCATTTGTATTAGGCCTGTTAGGCTTCTTAATTGGGCTCTGCCCCTTTTTAAATAATGCACAGCATTTAGTGGTCTGACAATATGCCATGTGGCCTGTCAGGCGCTTTGCACCAATTAAAGAGCGCAAGGCGCCAGTGCACGTGGAGGTGACACGTGTCACGCTCTGCTGAGCGCAAGTCTGTTAGCGCAATGCGCTGCGCCAGTGCGCTACGCTAGTGCGCTGCTGACACGTGGCGTGCTTTGGTGCAGTGCGCCAATTCAAGAGTGCAGCGCTATGTTTTTAGGAGCGCAAGGCGCAGATTGACACGTGGCGCTCTCTGGTGACTTGCGCCAGTCCAAGGAGCGCAACAGCCCAAATCAAGAGTGCAAGGTACTGTCCAATAGCGCAGAGCGCATCTTGATCCAATTCAGATCAAAGAAACAAGTTTTTCTTGTTTTAAAGAGGTTCTACCTCAAGATTTCAAGAACCAATGGTTCATCAAAAGGCTGTGCCTTTATATAGATCAAAAGATCTAGGGATAAAGTAAATTACTTCTTTAATTTTTGTGGCTGGATCTTTTTTTGATCTTTTTTTTTCTTTTTTATAAAGATCTTGATCTTGTTCTTCGATCTTTTATCTTTTTAGAAGAAATTCTTCTTTTTTGTGAGGTATTTTATCTATGTTTTTTCGAGAATCAAATTCTTTACCTTGAAGAAGATAATCTTCTTTCTTCAAAGGCTTGCCTTTCAAATTTTTTCAGAATTCTCCCCTTTTTCTCTTTCTCTGTATCTGAGACTTGGAGTCTAGGGGCATTTATATAGGGCCAATTAGTTTGTTAGGTTAGTTACAGAGATCTTTCTCTGATTGATCTGGGGATATTTCCCCACCGTTGGATCTTTGATCCTAAGGTCTCTGTTTTACAGAAGACAATCTTCTTATTTTAATAAGATTGGAAAGATCTTTCTAGAATTTTTAATTCTGATTAATTAAACACTATATTATTTAAATTTTAGTGCTGGCGCAGTTGGCGCAAGCGCACCTGCGCTTGACACGTGTCGCACTGCGCTAGCGCACCTGCGCTGACACGTGTCGTGCAGCGCAAAGGACAGCGCAACTGTGCTGACACGTGTCGCGCAGCGCAGAGCGCAAGTTATCTGAAGCGTTGCTTCCTTTATTTTTCAAATTTAAATTTTAAAACAGAGCCTTGCTCTGATTGGGGTGCGCTGCCTTGGGCGCAGCGTCCCTTGCGCTGGCGTGTCTGCTTTTGACACGTGGCGCTCTGCGCGCAGCGCAAGGGATCTGAAGCGTTGCTTCACCTTTTGAATTTTGAAATTCAAACAGAGCTTTGCTCTGATTGGGGGAAACAAATGCCATCCCACCGTTGCGCTCACGTGGCGCACACGTGAGTACAGCGGTGGCAAGATCCAGACCGTTGGATCAACTCAGGAGTTGAAGAGGCGCTTAAGCGCCTATAAATAGGACCCTTGGTCCTCAGCAGATGATTATCATCTTCAAGAATTTTATTTTCTTCAGAGCTTTGCTCTCATTTTCAAGAACGTCAGAGCCTTGCTTTCATTTTCAGAGTTAGAACTTTAGAAAAATTTTAGGTAAAAATTAATTTAAATTAAATTAATCTTAATTAATAGAGCCTTGCTCTTATAGATATTTTGATCTAAAGAAATCCCCTTTGGGGTTTCACAAACAGAGCTTTGTTTTTAAGAATTTATTTCAGGGTTTTTTAACCCATGAATAGAGCTTTGCTCACTGACAGAATATAGATCTTTTGATCTTCTGATGATGAACTCTTAAGAGTTCTTCATGGATCTTTAAGATCCCAACTTTAATTTTTAGAAATTAATTTTTCCTTTGATGGATTTTTCCATCATTATTACAGAGCTAGGCTCTTTTAAGGAATTTTATTCCCTTGTGACCAGAGTTTGACAAGTGTCACTCTGTGACAGAGCTTTGCTCTGAAAAGGGAGATTTTCTTCTTGTCTCAAGGGATTTCTCATTCAATGAGAATATTCTTTTGAGGATCTCCTCATTAATTGACAGTCCCATCCAATGATGAGGTTGTCTTATTAACTGATGCATTGTCATCTGGATTTTGTGGGTCCCCCTTTGGTCCCCTTTCCACTGCATTGCAGTGTGGTATAAATTTTAAAGTACCAAGCGTGGGAATTTTTAAAATTAACTTATGATGCTGATAACTGAATTTCGCTTTTTCTTGCAGGCACCATGTCTGCTGATCTTTCATTCCCATTCTTCCGCTCAGAAGGAGGATTCCCTGAGGTGCCGGTGGACCGGGAGGTTCTCTTTCTCATTAAGGATCATGACCCGAAGTATAAGAACCTTCATCTGTGGGGTAGGTGGTACAGTGAAATCATCAAGGGTCGCCGAAGCTTTTCTTGTGCGGCGCCGTCAAAGCCGATCTCATCGATCCCATATGCAGATGCACCCCCGGTGAACTATGTCGTGGAGGTCGTAAATTAGAATTCGGGGGATCTTCTTCAGCCTTCGATTGCTGCCATTCCCGTGCAGCCACCGCCAGCTGTGGATATTCTGGGGCGGCGCATATGCCAGGGTGAAGCGTGCCCTTGGGGACAACCTTACAACATTAGATTGACCCCTCGACAATCGGCCGGGTATTTGCAGTGGGCCAGATACATCTTGTCAGCGAAGAAGACGCATTTGATGAAGATTGGCCTATACCCCGCAGTCTACGCTTCATTGTTCGAGTATCCCGTTCCTCCGACGTGGTGGGTTAAGGCATTCGTGGAACAATGGAACATCCCCACCCATTCCTTTCTTTTGACGGACAGGAAAGTCTCCATCCCCCTGGAAGAGTTTGCTGAGATTTCCGGTTTGCCGGTGAGAGGGGAGCATTATGAAGAGCTACTTCCTCCTGATGAATATGTCTTCGCCACTAAGCCGCTGGTAATGGGCCTAATGCCGGAGAATGCTATTCAGGACCAGTTTCCGAGCCTGGTAAGGGTGCTGAATATGTATGAAAGTCTCTAATTGGAATCGGGTGGCCGGGGAGTTAGTTTTGCAGACTTCATCGCCCACTTTCTTCGTCCGGAGATTTTATCACAGCGGGGCGACAAATTCGCCAAGCTCGATGACCCCTTCGGCTTGGGCTTAGATCGTCGACCAGCACTGGAAGCCGATCAAAATGGTTTTTATCTTCCCGATGCTGCCGCCATTCCCTTATGGGAAATCGCCGCTCCGGGCATTGATGAGGAGACCTTCTTTCTAGGGTTTCTGGGGCTATGGCTGTGCTGGTTCGCGCTCCCCATGTACCCGCGCTACATGAGGCCGTCCGTCTTCTACCCAGCGCACCGGATGGTGGCTGGTATACAATTATCGATTGGAATTGCCGGGTTGGCCCACCTGTACCATAGACTCAGCGTGGCGGCGGACGCAAATGAACCAGGGGTGCAACCCGCCAATTTCCCGATGCACTATTTTACTTCATGGATGGAAATGCATGTGCTCGGGGTATTTGGTGTTCATAAAAGACCCTCGCTTTATGAGAAGTACAGATTCCCGAGAGTTATGCGGTTGATCGGTGCCTCTATTGTGAATCCGTCTCCGCGGGAGGCTAGGGGGTTGCTTCTTCATCCGCGCACGGTCGGAGCGAGCATTTCTTTCACGGACAAGGTCATGACCATCGGCCCGGAGACTTCCAAGGCGGTGTTGGCGTTGTGTGATGGTTTCAAGGATGGGGCCTCCATATTGAAAGCCCGAGAGATCCTACATTTATATTCCATCCGGCCGGGCTTCTTTATGTTCAGGTAGAATGATTTGGCGCTTTTTATAAGGTACAACCCCCATCGCTTCGCCCAGCAGTTAAGTTATAACCAAGGGGTCCCACTGGAGACGTTTTTGGAAGAGCCTGCGGCCACCAGAGAGGGGATACGGAATGCATTACATCACTTCATGCGGCTAAACACGGGCTCCCATTTCTTCATTAGCGAGCCGACGTGCATTCCAAGGGCCCTCAATGTATACGGGGCCTGGTATGCGCACGCGATGGGTGCCGTCATCCGGGAAGAGAAGCGGTTGTTGGTTGACCACAAGGGTGTGCCCCCTGGCAGCGACCGCAAAGCTCCCCTGAGGCCAAGGATCCCTGTCGTTCCTCCGCTGAGAGATGCTGGAGTTGAGCCACCATGCGTGCTGAGCCCTCCGCGCGGATTGCCCCGTGATACCGTGGACGTGCCCCCAGTGCCCCGTGTTCCGGTGGAGATGGTGAATATGGTTTCGCCGGAGTCCGGTGTGGGCTCGGACATCGGGACCCGCCGTCCCAAGGTGCCTATGAAGCGCAAGTTGATTTTGGGTGGGACCGAGGTCCGGGCTCAGAAGAGGAAGAAGAAGTCTGTTCTTTCTTTTCATGCTGTGCTCGGCTTAGAGCCTCAAGCCCCTCTTACCGAAGGCCTAAGTGAGTACGGAAGCAACGAGGGTTTCTTCGTAGCGCCAGAAGACACCGATCTGGCAGCCGCCATCGCGGCTTCTGAGCGATTGGCAAGGTTCGAAGCGTGGTTGGCTAGACTCACGCAATCAGGTAATCACTAGTTGCATTCTTCGTCATTTCATCGTGCTTTTATCATTGTCTTTGACTAACGCTTTTCCTTTTTTAAACAGACATTTTTACCGAAGAAGCCATCGCTGCTTCCCTCAAAACCTTCGAGGAGGAGGAAAGGAAACGCGCTCTATCGGGCGTTGGTACGTCTCGGCTCATTGAGTCTTTATTCTCCTTTCTTATGTCCAATCTAACCTTTTCTTTATCTTATTGCAGGGACCACAAGACCTGCCTCGCAAGCCGACGCAGGAATTATCCCCAGGCCAGCTGCCGAAGTCCCGGCCTCTTTGGGGTTGACGCGAGAGTCTCTACTTAAAAAGCCGATGATGGATGCCTTGAAGGCTCTGGAGGCAACTCTGAACGCGGACGATGACGCCTTTCTGAAGGAAGCTTCCAAGAGGTCCGTCGTGACGGCCCGGGAGGAAAGGAAGCGCTTGAGGCGTGCAGCGAAGGAGCGTAGCACTGCTTTGGCCGTGGAAGCGGGATCAAGCGCTGTTACTCCCGCTGCTACTCCTTCAGAGGAGCCCCCAGTCGCCTTGTCTACTGCTCATAGACAGGCGGCGCGTGCAGCTCGGGGAGCTAACGATCAATCCACCTTAGGTAATGTGTTTTTCGAGGCTTTGTTGTAAAAGTTGTAAAATTATCGGTTCTTATGCATCTTGTCCTGCAGGGCCGAGTCCAACTGAAGGAGCGGCGGAAATCGTCGAGCCTGAGGGGACGGTAGAGAAAGTAGCAGCTGATCCTGAAGCGACGGTAGGCGGTGCTGCCATAGTCCCCGGGCCTGAGCTAGTGGCTGACGAGACAGTCACAACCGCTATGCCCGAGAAGGTTGCCGATGCCGAGCCCGAGGGGGCGGCAGGTGAGACGGCTGTTACTACTGAGCCTGAGGCTGCAGCGGATGGGGCGGCTGCGACCGACGAACCTATGGCAGTGGTGGACGAGAGGGCTGCGACCGCTGAGCCCAAGGCGGTAGCGGGTGAGATGGTTGCTACTACTGAGCCTGAGGTAGCAGCGGATAAGATGGCTGTTACGGACGAACCTATGGCAGCGGTGGACGAGACGGCCGCGACCGCTGAGCCCGAGGTGGTAGCGGGTGAGACGGCTGCTATGGTCGCTGAGCAAGAGATGGCCGCTCTTTCTCAAGTGTCAGGCAACGCTCCGATCATCGCTCTCCCTGCTTACGGTTCCTTATCGTCTCCCGGCGCCGTGAGCGTGACAACGGCTCCTGTGGAGTCGGGCCATGAGGCAACGGGAGATGAGACCGTCTAAATGGAGGAGGAAGACGCCACCGTTACATCAAGTAACGCCCTCGTTAGGGCCCTGGCCAGCAAATTTTCAGGTAAATCTTGGGTTACTGCCCTTCTTCTATTCTGCAATCCTTCCTGACAGGGCTTATCTCGTTTCTAACGCAAGTGCGGCTAGTGCTGATGCTTCTTTACCCGAGGGAGCGTCATCAGTTACCGCCCTAACGGTGGCCACCTCTCTACCCTCCTTCGTACCGTCGCAGATGCTGGAAGGTATGGATTTGTGAGTTATCAGTTTCATCTTTAGGCTGCATAATTTATGTACTGACGTTGTACTATTGCATCCTTGCAGGAGTGCTTTTTGATCACCTGTTTACATATGTATAAATATTTACACACACATGTACCCCACGACACTGTCCCTGTTAGAAAAAAAAATTTCTAACGGGGCGCTGCCCCGCACCCCGCAAGGGGGCTGCTAGCCCCCTTCGCCCCCAGCCCGCTGTCCGGGTAGCGGGACCCCCGTAAAAACTCTGCGGGCCCCCCCGATATATCCAAAAGCCCTCCAAAACACACGTACACTGCACATTGAGTTCGCATGACCAGTTTAACCCGTTAATCGGAGGTTTCCTCGCCCCAAAGGCGGGGGGGGGGTAATTACGGCAGCTTAGTTCGCGGCTGCCGAAGATTCGAATCCCCACAATCATTAAACCCCGGCCTACCCTAGGCAGGGGGAATCTGTAGTACGCCTGACAAGCGCGTGCGTATTCCCATCTCAATGGGGTGACGAAAAACACCCTACAGATTCAGGTGCTGCACCCACACTTCTCCTTCCCGTCGGAGCTTGCTTCCTCCAGTGGTGCTGGTGAGTATAGTTTTCAATTAAAGCTCTTTCTTTTTCCAATAATGAACTTGTTTCTGATTCTTCCTTGCCCTGATAGCAGTGTTACAGATCGAAGGAGGAGATGAGAGATCAGTTGCGCCACCGGTCCTCTCGGCTTTGCCACCTGCTGCAGCCGGTATTGTAGACTCTATTGTTCATGAGTCTCCTGTATTTTTAGGTTTGTCATCCAATTGTGATTCGTTTTGCAGCTATCGCTCCGGTTCCGGTTCCGGTTCCTTTCGAGTCCTGCATCATGATGCCGGCAGGCCCATTCTCCAGACGTCCATCCTCAAAGGGTGCTGCAATGAGTCTGAGTATGCTGAGCGGATGCGTCGAGGAGCTTGACGCATAAGCTCCTGTATCTGCTGCAGATTTCGTTGCTGAGGTTAATCCGATGCTGGCGACGCTTGTAAATTTCCACAATGAAGGCGTCGTCGAGTCTTGGGTTAACCACTGCAGGGAGATCGAGGCCCGCTTGTATCAGCTTGAACTTATGCGTCCTGCCCCCGAGATTTTGGCCACGAGTACTCAACGGGCGGCATGGATCGAGCAGAGCGCTTCTTACTTCCGCCATCTTGAACAAGAAGCGGCTTTAAGGCGGAGGGAATACAAAGAGACCTCAAGCGAGTCTGCTCGATTGCGTGCTGAGGTCGACGCGAACTCTGCTAGGGTGAAAGTTATCTTCGAGGGCCTCCTACAAAGTATCTCCGACGGGTTAACATTGAAGCAGAAGCTCGATACTGTTGAGCGTGATGCATAAGGTCGCGAAGCAGCTCAGCGAGCAGTTGAAGAACAACTTTCATCCTACATGCAGCAGCGGGCCCAGGTAGAAGCAGAGTTGGCTGCGACAGCCGATCAGGAGAAGGCGCTGAAGGAAGTGCGAGAGCAGCTTACGGATTTGTTGAAGACGCTTCCTTCTCTATGAACATTTTGTATCATTTGTAATTGTAAATAAAATGTATTTGTTTCTTTTATTCTTTAACACAATATATCTTGTACTCAATCGAATTCATGAATAAAAGATATACATTCTTCATAATGTCTTGTGTCATCTCTCTACTTTCTTCTCTTTTATTTTCTGCTTTGTTATTAGAATATTCCTTAAGTAAGCATAGCCTGTAAGTGATATAGCACATTCTGTCTTGAATACTTTGGGGAGTAGTGATGGCTTAGGAAGCAGGTTCAGATCTGCTACCTAAGGCTTTTCAACTTTATGAGCCATGAGGGTTTCATAAAGACTTTTCTCCCTACGAGTCGAGAGGATCTCGTAGGTGTATTTTCTCCTTAGGGGTCGTGAGGACTCCTAAGTGTGTTTTCTCTTGAGAGTCGTAAGGATCTCATTAGAGAATTTTCCCTCTTACAAGTCGAGAGGACTCGTAAGTGGTTATTCCCATCCTTGTCGAGATTCGACTTTGGAGAGTGTGGTCCGTGAATAGTATGCAAGAGTCCGTTTTGGACCGACTTGTAGGGCCCCAGTGCTTAGGAAACAGGTTTTTTAATCCCCGCTGCCTAAGGCTTTTCCTTACGAGTCGAGATGAATCGATCATTTCTCGCAAGAATATCCTAACGTCACAGTTAACCTCTGCTCTTTACGACAGAGGTCCGTTAAGGTCTGTGGTACTAGGGTTTTGTCCATCGTACCGTCGCGTCGGCTGATGTATTTCTCGATGGCAACCTTGCTGTTCGAGTAGCCTTGCGACTGTCGTGTCTCTGATCCCTTCGGGGGCTGGACAAGACGTCTTCGAGCAATCCTCCTAGGCAGTTTGACCGTCGGAAGAGCAAGCGTTAGGAATTTTCCCATGCCGCATTTTACTTGAGGTTAGGCTTATTTTGGAGAGCCCCGATGAGTCATAACCACTCCGCACTGGTGTGGGATGATCCCCGATATTCTTTCAGGTTTTATATGAGTTGCTGTCAAGACCCTGAAGCTAGGAATTTGGCCTTTGCTTCGTTTGCTGGCATTGCGTCTGCTGTATCGAGACGAATGTCGCGGTGGAGCTGGGATTTTGCCATTGCTCCGTTGTTTGATTGTCGTGTCTGAATCCTGTTGGAGAAAGAACGCTGGGGTGACATCTCGTCTGCTGTATTGAGAAGAACGTTGAGGAGGCGACTACTCCATGTGGGATGGTCTTCGGTAGTCTTTCAGGTTTTATATGAGTTACCGTCAAAACCCTGAAGCTAGGAATTTGGCCTTTGCTTCATTTGCTTTGGCGCGTCCGAATCCTGCTGGGGGAAGAACGCTGGGGTGACATCACGTCTACTGTATCGAGACGAACGTCGAGGTGGTTCCTAGGTTGCATGTGAACCGTTAGGACCTGGAACTAGAGACTTTGCCGTGGCTCCGTTGTTTTAACCTTGGGTTGTTGATGTTGTATCTGCATCCTGCTGGACTGCGAAGGAACGCCGTTGTTGACATTGCGTCTGCTGTAACGAGACGAACGCTGAGGTGGAGCTAGGATTTTACCGTCACTCTGCTTTGTTTCGACCGTGAGGTCTTTTGTCGACGTTGTATCCGTATCCTGCTGGACTGCGAAGGAACGCCGTTGTTGACATTGCGTCTGCTGTAATGAGATGAACGCTGAGGTGGAGTTAGGATTTTACCGTCACTCTGCTTTGTTTCGACCGTGAGGTCTTTTGTCAGCGTTGTATCCGTATCCTGCTGGACTTCGAAGGAACACCGTTGTTGATATCTCGTCTGCTGTATCGAGACGAATGCCGAAGTGGTCTCTAAGTTGTCAGTGAACCGTCGAGACTTGGCTCTCTTTCGGATGGAGCCTGGTGGGAGGTATGACTCCCTTTTTTTTTATGCCCCTAGATTGTATACAGGGATCGATGCGATCTTACCTGTAGGGCGAAAGTTTCATTCTTTCATAAGTTTTTTTTTTATTTCTTCACGCGATGCTCTATCGTTTCAGCTTTTATATCGCGAAAGTTGCGATTGCCCAATCATTTCGGCTATTTTTCGCGGTGCCCAATCATTTCGGCTATTTATTTTATTTTTACTCGCCGCTTTTTATTACGAGTTGCCCAATCATTTCGGCTATTTTGCATGCATACATTTTTACTTGCTGATTTTGTTGCAAGTCGCCCCATCATTTCGGCTATTTCATATGCATGTGTGGCTCGCTAGGTTTTTGCCGCAAGCTTGGGATTAGACACCGATTTCGGCATCAGCACCGCTATGACTAGGATATTGCCAGGAGCGAATCATCATTTGCCTCTGTCGATGTCGAACAAAGGTGGCTTAGTAAACAGGGTTATGGTCCTGTCGACTAAGGCTTTTGACTTCATGAGCCGTAAGGGTCTCACAAAGGTATTTCTCCCTACAAGTCGTGAGGATCTTGTAGGTGTGTTTTCTCCTTAGGAATCATGAGGATTCCTAAGTGCATGTTCCCCTGTAAGTCGTAAGGATCTTACAAAAGGGTTTTCTCCTTATAAGTCGAGAGGACTTACAAGGGTTGTTCACAATATGGACATATCCCTAGTCACGGGTGGGACTTGGTTAGGGAAATGTTTATTCGCGCCCGTGGATTGTATACAAGGGTCGGTATTGAGCCATTTGTAGGGCAATATCGAAGGTTGTGGGGGTTGCTTAAGAACAGGTTCAGGTCTTTGTAACTTAAGACTTTCAAATCTTATGAGTCGTGAGGGTCCCATAAGAGAGTTCTCCTTACGAGTCGTAAGGATCCCGCAAGTGTAATTTCTCCTTAGGAATCATGAGGATCCCTAAGTGTATTGTTCCCTTGTGAGTCGTAAGGATCTCACGCGGGTGGTTTCTCCTTACAAGGCCGAAGGGACCCTGCAAGTGTCTTTTAACGAGGTTGCGCCCTTTCGGGTTTTCACAAACACTCGCCGGCAGCCCTGCTGTTTTTACTCACGGAGCCCTTTCGGGTTTTCATCCGTGCCCTTTTTGGTTATGGGCATACCGTTTTTATTTTTTAAAATTATTTTTTTTATATATCGGTTTTGGAATGTTGCAATCCACCGTAGTTTATCGACATCTCGGTCAACAGCTAGTTTTAGGAAGTAGTGGTCCGTCATTAGTTTAAGGACGTTTTGGTCCGTTGTTGAAGAAGGACGGCTACTACTTATAAAGTTTGGGCTTAGGAATATAGCGAGCGGACATACTCGTCGTCATCTATCATTGACCTAGGCTGTGACTCATTAAGCGTAGTATTTCTTTAGGAAGCGACCGTTTATTGGCCTGAAAGGTCTTTCACCATGCATATCCATGAGTAGATAGGCTCCACCCTGGTAGACCTTGTATATGATGTACGGGCCTTCATAGTTCGGCTCGAATTTTCCCCGCTTGGCGCGATTGGGGATCATTGGTCTTTTGACCACTAGCACGAGTTCGCCTTGGTGGAATGTCCTCGGCCTGGTAAATTTTTCATATGAGCGCATCATCTTTGCTTTATAAGCCTCCAGATTTTGTTGCGCTATGAGCCGGGTTTCATCAAGGGCATCAAGCTCCTCAAGCCGAAGGTGAGCATTTTCTTCGTCCGTCAGCTCATAGTGGACTGCCACTCGTAGAGAGGGTAATTCTATTTCGAGGAGGAGTACTGCTTCTGTACCGAATATCAACGCGTACGGAATTGTGTTCGTGGACGCCTTGAACGTAGTTCGATACGCCCAGAGAGCTTCTTGCAGTCTCTCGTGCCAGTCCTTCTTATTTCGGGACACTGTCTTCTTCACGATCTTCGTCAAGGTCTTGTTGAAAGCCTAAGCTAGACCGTTAGCTCGGGGATCATAAACTGAGGAATATCTCCAGTCTATGTTGTGTTGTTGCGCGAAGCGGCTGATCTTGTGGCTTCTGTAGGCTGGCCCGTTATCGGAGATGATCCATCGCGGGGTTCCAAACCGATAAATGACGTGTATCTTGAAGAAATGGAGAATATTCTCCGTCTTCACTTCCCTCAACGGTATTGCTTCTGCCCATTTGGAGAAGTAGTCAGTCGTCGCCAAAATGAATCGATGTCCCCTGGACGATGCTGGTTCGATGGGGCCGATTACGTCAGTCCCCCACATTTCGAACGGCCAGCTAGCTACTGTTGGATGTAGAGGATTTGGATGCTGATGGATAAAGTCCCCATGAATCTGGCATGAGTGGCATTGCTTCGCATATTCGAGGCAGTCCTGAATCACCGTGGGCCAATAGTAGCCTATCCGTTTAATCTTCAACTTCATCTTCGGGCCTACTTGGTGAGAACCGCAAAGTCCGTCGTGAACTTCCTGAACGACTCTTTTCGCCTCTTCAGGTCCCAGACATCTCAACCACAGAGAATCAAATGACCTCTTGTACAGAGTATCATTGACGAAGGCAAAAGACAGAGCTCGTTTCATAAGCTGATGTCTTGAGGACGCATCTTCAGGTGTTCAACGGGATTTGAAGTAGTCTATAAAGGCTTCTCTCCAATCCTCAGCCTTTTCCTTGTCTTTTATTTGCATAGCCATTTGCTCAGTCGCTCCCTTTTCTTCGGATGATTCCAGAGATATTTCTTCTGGGGCAAGCACCCGACGGCTTTGTACCACGATTCTTACGTCATCGGGGTTCTCGTCGGCTAGTTCTTTAGCGAGCTTAGCTAGTGCATCTGCTTTGCTATTTTCCGCGCGCGGTATGCTTTCCAGTATGTAGGAGGGGATTTGAGTCAGCAATTGCTGTACTCTCTCACCATACTTTACCAGTTCGGGTTTGCACGTTTGGTAGTCGCCATTTACTTGACTGACGACCAGTTGAGAATCTCCATATATGAGGAGGTTTTCAATTCCCATGTCGATGGCGATCTCGAGGCCTGCTATCAAAACTTCGTATTCGACTTCATTGTTCGTCCTCGGCTCTGTTAAGGAGAAAGCAAAGCGCATTATCCCTCCTTGTGGAGTTACGAAGATAAGGCCTACCCCCGATTTGATTATAGGGGTGCTTTGTTTGCGCTTCTTCATGAAAGACGTTCCATCAAAATAGAGTTCCCATCGGGTATTACTACCGTCGATCGCATCAAACGCATGTTCGTCTGGCAGCTCGCAATTCAGAGGGGAATCGGCTGGTATCGGATGCTCAGCGAGGAAGTCGGCGATGGCCTGGCCTTTCACTGCCTTAAGAGGCTGATAGGTTATCGAAAGCTCCATTAAGAGCAAGGCCCATTTAGCGAGTCTCCTTGTCAATATGGCCTTCGACATTAAATATTTAAGGGGGTCCACCTTCGAAATGAGACGGACTTCATGCGCCAACGCATAGTGCCTGATCTTTGTTATCGCGAAGATCAACGCCAGGCAGTGTTTTTCGATGGGGGAGTAGTTGCTTTCTATCCCCAGTAGAACTCGGCTCAAATAGTAGAGGGCTCGTTCTTTCCCTTGGTCGTTCTCTTGTGCCCATAATGCGCCTAAAGAACTTTCGAGGGCTGTTGTATACAGAATGAGAGGCTTTCCCTTGACCGGAGCGGCCAGTACTGGCGGATTCTGTCGGTATTGCTTGATTTCGTCTAGCGCGCTTTGGCATTTGCGATCCCAGACGAAAGGGGTTTCCTTCTTCATCAGGTGGCTGTAAGGACGGCATTTACCTGAGAGATTGGTTATAAATTGCCGAATATACGCGAGCTTCCCTTAGAGAGACCGCAATTGCTTAAGAGTCCTTGGTGGGGGCATCTACATGATCGCCTTGATCTTTGACGGATCTATCTCGATACCTCGGTGTCGGACGATGAATCCGAGGAATTTACCTGAGGACACCCCGAACGCGCATTTGAGAGGGTTCATCTTCAAGTTGTATTGCCGAAGGCATTGAAATACGATCTTCAGATGCTCGAGATGTTCCCCGTATGATTTGCTTTTCACCACGAGGTCGTCGATATAGCATTCGACGATTTCATGTATGAGATCATCGAAGATCTTCGTCATGGCCCTCTGATAGGTGGCACCGGCGTTCTTTAGACCGAAGGGCATCGCTTTATAGCAAAATATACCTAAAGGGGTCCGGAAAGCGGTATGCTTCTGGTCCTCGGGATGCATCTTTATCTGATTGTATCCTGATGATCCGTCCATGAAGGAGAAGACTTCGTGAGTGGACGTATTGTCTATCATCAGCTCGGTAACCGGTACTGGGAAGTCGTCCTTCGGGCAAGCTTTATTGAGATCCCGAAAGTCCACGCATATGCGCACTGTCCCATTTTTCTTCATTACCGGGACGATATTGGCGATCCAGTCAGGATATTGAACTTCCTGTATGAAGCTGGAGTCGATCAGCTTCTTGACCTCGGCGTTGATGCTCATCTCAAGCTCGAGCCGCATTCTTCTCGGTGCTTATTTGATCGGCTTGATGTTCGGGGATATCATCAGTTTGTGGACAGCAATCTCTGGATCCAGTCCTGGAATTTCGGAATAATTCCATACGAAGCAATCTCTATACTGCATAAGCACGTCTTTTAGTACAGCCACCTTTTCTTCAGGCAGCAGCTCGCCGACGAATGTCGGCCGCGGGTCGGTTGTCGTCCCCAGCTCAATTTTCTTGAGCTCATCTGCAGTGGTGTGTATTCCATCTTCCAGCTCTTTTGGCGCCGGTGGAAATTCTGAGATCACCTCGTCATCATTGTTTCCGAAACACCAGGGGAGGTCATTCATATTCTCGGGTTCTTCTTTTGATATTGTTATCATATGACAAGTACGAGCTCGCTTCCAAGACCGATGTGGATCTGGGTCTATTCTCGTAGCTTTGGGTTCATGCTTCTGCGGCGGAGTTATCCTCCAACTATCAGATAGAGCGAACTTGCCGAGCTGATACTGATCTTCGACCCAGTTCTTGAAGGTGAAGCAATCTTCGAGAGGATGTCCTATTGCTCGGTGATAAGAGCAATAATCTGGGTGAGAGACCTCGCCTGCTTGCTCGGGGTGTTTAGACTCCGGTAGCGTAATCATTTGGTGTTTTATAGCTAAGTCAAGTATCTTCTTTGTCTTGTCTTGAGAAAAAGAGTATGCTCGACTCATCTTCTTCATAAGGGAAAAATCTGGACCGCTCGATTCCCGACTGCGTGGCTTCTTGTTCCCGGTTTGTTGTTGTTGAATGCTTTTTTCGCTTTTTGACTTGTTTCTGCTTCTGCGTCGGGTCTTTTTTACAACAGGTTGACATGGAGCGGCATTTTCATCTTTCGCGGCCTGTTGGAGAAGGCGTTGCGTCCTGGCTTTCTCATAGATGGCCATTTCGCGGTTATGGTCGTTTCAAACTTTTTGACCAGCTTCCCTTATAAGCTTATCCATTTGTTCTTCGAACGACGGACTGGGCATTTTTACGTCGGGGACTTTTTCTGGTTCAGGATTAGCACTCTCCCATTGTGCATCTCCTTCTTCATCAAATTCATGTACGACATAGCAATCGCGGAGTAGTTCCCGTTTCTTGGATCGAACGTATCCAAGCCCGATTGCTTCCAATCTCCCATTTGGCAACTTGCGCTGAGTTCCCGGAACGTTCCAGATCCTGTCATAGAACTTAGCTTTTCGAGTGGTCTGTTTGAAGGGTATCCCTTGGCGCTTTAATAGCCTTTTCAAGCCTTCTGTATAATATCTAGGCAGGCGGATGGGCTGGAGCCTGTCAAGTGTAGGATCTGCGCCGTGCCAGATTTCTTTCTCCACTTTAGTTTCCCCGGAGAGGTAGAATAGGATCGCCTTTTCACCTTCTCACCTGGGAGGGACATAGAACGTCTGCAGCTCTTCCACACTATAGGTATCAAGCGCGTCCAGTTCTTTATGATGTTTGGGCGGAACCATAGCAATTTGCAAACTTTGCTCTTCATCAGCGATGTTCGTATTGAAAGCTGAGCAGAGAATATAGTATGGACCTCATCTTCCGAGTCGCTGCCAAAGATCAACATAGGAGCGGACGGTCCCGGCTTGTTGTGCCGAGGTGGACCTGAATAAACTATCGCTTCCTCTTCTTCAGTATCACTCCCGAAGACTGGAATGGTGGCGATAGCTTTGTTCTCCGGTTTGTGACATCTCTCCGTGTCTTCGAAATCCGGCAGGAAATATTTTGCAATCGTACTTACGGACTTCGTTCACGGAGAATGGGTTCAGCTCTCCCGTTACGATATACTCGAGACCATCCTTAAAGTATTTCATACACTGATGTTGTGTAGAAGGGATGAAGTTGTACTCGTGTAACCAAGGCCGGCCGAGCAGAGCGTTATAGCATGTCTTGGCGTCAATGACATGAAATTTAATATCCGTGACAAGTAACCCGAATCATAGTGTCAATATCACCGACCCGAGAGTCCGCGATGACTGGGAGTCAAAACCAGAGATGGTGATCTTATCACGAGCGAGATGCTGGACGCTCATGCAGATTTCCTTCAACACTCGCACGTTGAGGAGATTGACGGAAGACCCATTGTCGACCAGGATTTTGCTAATCTTTATATCGTGGCAGTATCCTGAGATATATAGGAGACGGTTGTGCTCGCACGTCCCAAAGAGGAGGTCTTCGTCGCCGAAGGTAATATCGGCTGTGTGTACTTCCTCCAGCTCGTCCTTCATCTTTTCTTCGGCCAGGAAGGCTTGGAATTGCTCTGGTTCTTGTAGCGCTTTGATCAATGAATCTCTTGCTTCTTTTGATAGTAAGAGGGCATCGAGAATACTGAGTTGCGAGGGTAACTTCCTCAAGTGCGCCAGAACGTTATAGTCCACCTTACTCTTCTTTGGCGGGTCCTTGGCGGTTAGCTCTTCCATAACTTGGTCATCTAGGGCGATATCCTCAGAGACCTTTTCTTTTCCCTTATCTTTTTTATTTGAGGGTCCGAGATTCTTTTCGGGTAGCGTACGATTACGCAGCCGGATATTTTCGCAGGCCTTTGGCTCTTCCTCTTTTCCCGAGGTGGACTCTTTAAATAGAGGGCTAAGAGCCATTTCATCATCAGAGTCGCTCCCGAATGTGAGAATTTGCGCTTCCCCGGCGTTAACCATGCGACAATCGCCGGTAGTTCCTCTAAGCTCCTCGGTCGTACTTTTCCGCGCCCGACGAGTTTTGCGCTTCTCCCGCTTAAAATGTTGCCGGTGAACAACATACCCCTGCCACCATCTATTGAAAGCTTTGCACTCTTCGGTGGGGTGCGAAATCTTTCGATGATATAAGCAGTAAAAAGGGTGCATTTCTGCTTTGCCGGCAATGTTTCCTTCAGAGGGTGGTGTTAGTGTATATGCCCTAGAGGCCATTACTGTATCATACTAGTTTGTATATTACTTGATGGAAGCTGGATATTCACAGTTGTATATACAATCTTGCTCGAAATGGTAGTATGCTACTTGGTTTGTCTCTACTTCAATATGTGCATGTGTTTCTTTTAGCATATCGCTGATATACATATTAGTAGAGCCCTTAGGATCTTTGCTTGATTACCAGCGTTGTGATGGCGCTCGCACTCGTGGGAGCTGGGTAATCTATAAGCACATCCTTATACAAGTCCCTGGTCGTTGGACTATCGAGACAGGGCATCGATACTCCGGAGTAGACTAGCGTATGCGCTTCTCATCCCAGTGGGGGAGACAGTCTGTCCCACAGCCGTTAGTACGTCGTACTTGAGATAATATACGGGTGCTCGTTAGGTTACGAGTACACTGGACAGGACTCGTCGGGAACTGTTGGTTGGTATTATACCTATCGTCAGTTATCAGTTCCCAGGTGACATGAGTACAGCTTAGTCCGCTGACTTGACACTGTCACTTCGCCTCGAGTGTGTTCCCACTGCACTTTGATTGCTACCCTACCACGGCTCAAAGGAGTCGTGCAAACAGGTAGTTTTTGGGTGCAGTCCCGAAGCACTTGGAGGCAGTGACGATTAGATAGGATTCGTCTCTCCCGGTATTGGGCGTTGACATCGCGCTGTGTCTAGGAGAGCCATTACATAAGTAGTCCCTGGCCAGGGCAAGCGAGATATACTGGTAGGTTTCCAGTGTTATCTCAGGGTGTTCTGGGCTACACTCCGACACGACTTGTACCGCTATTAGGGGACTGACGTTCACCGCCCCCCTAGGACCGCCATGCGATGTATCAGACGAACAGACCGGACTGTACGGAGACTGTCATATACAGGCTCAGTAGGAGTTCAGATGGGGTTCACCTCGTCAGTCTTCTTATCGACATCTGCCAACCTGGGGACCGTTACGTACAGCTAGTACCGCTTGCAGTCTGTGGTTAAACCCACTACCAGCGTAGTGTCGAGTCTTTAGAGTCCCACACAGAGAGCTATTCGCCTTTAGGCAAAATGAGTAGAGGTCGCATGGTTTTGCGACAGGGTTCGTTCGCATCTGCGCACTTGTGCACGTTTGCTGTCCGGACAGCTTATACTAGCGGGCTTTGGTTTAAGCCAGATCCTAGTATATGATTTGGGATTGGTTTTATCTCATTGTATTCGTGTTCCTCGGATCACGAATACGGGTGTGTATGTACAGTTGCTTGAGACAGAGGGAGAGGACTTTGATTAGGGTTAATGACTATTGTCATTTTATTAACCCTAATGCTCATGTGTGTATTATTGTTAATTGATATTAGTTTTATAATTGTGCATGGTTATGGTTGTTGACCATTTGACCTCCTTGACTTGTTGACTATGGTTGACACTTTGACCATCATCATTTCATTTGGAAGATGCTTTTTGATCCTTGCAATTTGCATTTAAAATGAAATGATAATGGTCATGTCTTGATTAAGCCATGACAATTATCTCACTAATTTTCTAATTACAATAATTCACATATATGAGAGAATGCTTCATATTATTATTCTCTCATTTCTATGATTCACATTCTCTCTCTTGTTCTTCCTCTCCCTCAAGCTCTCCCCTCTCATGTGTTGAGAAACACTTGAGCTTGAGAAAAACCCTTTCTTGATAATCTCTACTCTCATCTAGGGTTTAAGGATTAGCACTTCTTGCACCCTAGTTACTTCTAGCTTGGAGTTGAAGCCAAAGGTTGAGGCTTTCGGGTGGATCCTTCTTCGACGAGAGAAGACGACCAAGGTGACCCTTTTCCATTACTCCAAGGAGCAAGGAGAGAAGGACATAAAGCCCTAGGTATAATCTTTCTAACACTTAGCTAGTTACTAGTTAGCTTTAGCTTGTTTTTGTTTAGCAAAGATCCTTCTTTGTCTAGTCCATGTTGCCTAAGTTGATAAAAATTTGATTTTTATTCCGTTTTCCGCCTCCCCGTAAGCACCGGGGTAGGCAACGTGGACTTACAGGTGGTAGCTACATCCCCATTGATATGGCTTTAGCAAACCTTTTCCTCGTCTTGAACTTGCTTTTATTTGCAGTGGGTGTACTTTGATCCAGCGGGAGTGTCTCAACTCTTTTGTCTAGTCGCCGACGTTCGGCTTTTTCAAATATGGCCATCTCACGCTCCCGATTGGCTTTACTTTCCAGACGAATCTCATTCAGGAAGGCGTCGATCATTTCATCTGACGGCCATAGCAGTTCCGGTTCAGGACCTGCCCCCGGTCTCTCTGTGCAAGGAGCTTCTTCATTGTCTAGCGATGAATGAGAGATCACATGGCAGCTTGCTACATAATCCTCAGATCCATCCGACGAGCTTTCTTCATCATCTTCATCCTCAAGGACGTGGCTGAGAAACTCTTGGAGCGTGATTGGAGTTCGCGCTTTCTGGTTGTATTCTTCCAGTGCGTCAATCTGTTTCTGTAGGTCCGTGCGCTTGTCGCCAGGCTTCACGGGCTTTTTGAATTTCTTCTTCTTTTTCGAAGATTTTGACGGCTAGATGTGAACACTTTGGCTATCCCCACCAATCTTTGGAGTTGGGCACGGTTTCAGCATCCTTTCGATGATCTGGGGTTCCAGCGGGGTTTTCTACCTGATCGCCAGGCATGTTTGGAGATCATTCAGCATCCTTTTGGTTTTGGCTGAAAGAACGACCTCCCATGGGGCTTCTTTAATAAGGGAGCACGTTGCCCCCGGCATATTCACCTTTTTAGGGGTATGAGGTTGCGGCGGGTTCACCTTCCATCTTTCGGATAACGCAAACTTGCCTTGTTGTTGGTCTTCAATCCAGCTTTTGAAGACGTAGCAATCTTCGATCGGATGACCTAATACTCGATGGTAGAGGCAGTAATTGGAATCATTGACGTCGTTTGGCTGCAACGGACGTTTTGAATCTGGCAGATTGATGAGTCTGTTGCGCACTACCAGCTCGAACAGTCTTCTCGTTTTATCTTGAGGAAATGAGTAAGGACGTCCTAGCCTCTCCTCGAGGGATAGACGTGGACGCATATTGTTTTGACGGACAACCGGCTTCAAGTTGCTCGGCTGTTGTTGAGCATTGGCGACGACGATCGCTTTTCCTTTCCCCTTCTCATTTCGAGAGTCTGGCTTTGGAGGAGACGGTCTATGGCCCATCTGGTCCATTTGGGCTAATTTGTCAATCAAGGCCTGGAACGTGGTTGGTTTAAAGAACATCATGAACTGTGAGATGGTTTCCTGAGGATCTAGGGTGCCCACGAACATGCCCACCGCTGGTGCTTCTTCGATGCGTTGTTTGCATTTTGACCACAAGTTCCGCCATCGGATTGCATATTGAACCCAAGTTTTGCCCGGCTTTACTCTTGCATTGATCAAAGCTGTTATTGGAGTACGCTCGCTGACGCTTGCGAAACGCTGGGGAAACAACAACTCCATTTCAGCGAATGTTTTGACGGAGTCGTTCGGAAGCTCGGAGTACCATTCAAACGCCGTCTCCGATAAGCTGTCGACGAATTGGCGAAGCAGGAGCTTATCATCGCCGCCGGTGTTGCCACAAAGAGCCCTGAGCTGGGCAACATGTTGATCGGGATTGCCTGTCCCCTTGTAGACATGGAATTTTGGGATCGTGTAGCCCGACGGGTATTTGATCTGATTATACCAACTCGGATATGGTCGCCTCGTTTTAAAAACTTGACCGGCTGCCTCAGTTTCCTGGTGAACTCGTATTTGTTGAGCAATATAGTCATCCCGGGCAGCTTTGGAAATTGTCTCATCCTTGGCTGTTGAAAGAGCCGACGGTGGATTTGACGTTTCTCCTCTGTCATCTTCAAGGATAATCAGAGGATCTTTGGCTGGGGGATCTGGCTGGATCATCATCCCGACCATGTCTTGAAATAGGAGAGCCATCTGCTTTATATTGGCCGCTTGCTCTGCAGCCTCCTTGTCCTTCTTTTCAAGCATTCTACGAAGGAATTCAGTATCGGTTTCGTGTTCGCGACGCTGCTCCGATGATGCCTCCGGGCTTTCTTTTGGTCCGGTGAGCACGGCCATTGCAGTCAGCATCTCCTGGAGCTTCTGTTGCTGCTGCTCCTGGGCTCTTGTAATGGATTGGGTGAGTGGTCGGTAGCCCGTTGAAGCGCGGCTATCCTCCTTCCCAGACGCCATGTAAACGGTATGGACGACCATGCCCCCAGACTTAGGGCGTTTGGGTTCAGTGTTTTTGGCTTCTGTCGCCGGCACAGGGATCTTCTCCGGCCTTCTTTTCTCAGGAGCGGTCGAAGTTGAGGGAGCCGTCGAGGTGGGCACCCAGACAGCTTTTCGTGGCTTAGCAGGATGGCTGACTTCCTGTTGGACCTTCAGCTTCTTGTGCTGGCGGGAGAAATTTGGATCGATCACCGAGTCTTGGGCCTGCCGCCAGACTTTATAGATTCTGGAGGACAGCCGTTGAGGGGATTGGGGCTGTTCTGGCTTTGCTTCTACATCCTTTTCCAGCGGAGGGGGAGACCTCTTCAGTACAGCGGTAGGAGAATTCCTACGCACTTTTTTTAGCAGTTCAAAGCTGTTCTCAGTCGGAACAGCAGCATTAACTTCTGTCGTCGGGGCTGGTGGAGTTAACCCAGAGGGGGAACTACCTCCGGACTTCCTCACTCGGCGCCAGTGGCAACGTCGAGCATGTCGAGTTATGGGAATTGGCTTGGTGACGGGGATGGCCTTTTCTTACCCCCTGTTCAAGTGAGGGGCTATAGCCGGTGTCAGCCTAGTAAAGACTGATGCCTTTTGAGTAGCCGGAGCGAGAGTCGGAGTTGGGACGGTCAGTCTTGTGAAGACCGACCTCTTAGTGGGAGAAGCCGCCTTGACGACTTCAAGAACAGGTTTAGCTACTCTCTTTTGAATAACCTTCTTTGGGACCGCAAGCTTCATCGTGGGCCCGCAGGAGTTTTGGCCTAGTCTGGAGAAGACCGAGGCATTGGTGTTGGGCGACCCGTTGAGAGGGGCCGCAGCAGCTGTAAGTCGATCGAAGACCGACTTCTTAGGACCTTCCGGTATGGGCACTGGGGCCGTGAAGCTCATTGGCGGGAGCATGGTCCCGAAAAATAGTCCAGTAGTAGCCTGGGTGATTTGTTCTACCGGCATCGTGAACAGTGATGCCGCCTGAGGTCCATAGGCTACACCTCCAGGTGAGGCGGAGCGTCGGTTGCAGTTGCAGTTGGAGCAGTTCGAGCAGTTGAACGCCATTGCTGTTTGCCTTCTGTGCTAAGCAAGAGACCAAATCTTAGTGACTTGAAACCCGAGGGCAACCATTAACAAACCGCGATTCGTTCGCGAGTACGACGCACGAAGTGTGGAGTGGAAAGAGGAAAAGGTCCCACCGGGCGTGCCAGAATCTGTTCCCCTTCAAAAGATGCGCAAGACGGACGTCTTGCCTGAGATTCGGGGCAGATGCTAATTGGTGCTATCCGTCCACCTCTCCGAAGATGCCAAGTTGATTTATGGCACCATGTATCGAAGGTTTAAACGGATGCGGCCGATGTAGCAGACTTCGTCAGATTCCCCCTCGTTCAAGGGGTTTTTGATTGTGGGGACGCTCTTCCCTACAGGCACAAGCCCCTGTAGTTAATTACGCTACCGCATCGCGGTAACAACTTTCTCCTTCTCCAGATGGTCACTTCGTGTCGTCGGTGTTTGTTTTGTTTGTGGTTGCCCGTGGATTGTATACGGAGACTAATTTGTGTTGTCGCCCGTAGGACGTGGATTAGTCCAAATCCGTATTTTCTTAGATTTGGGTTTAGGGTTTTGGTTTAAGGATACGTTAGCCTTGTTTGAGGCTAAGATCAACTTAAACGTTTGTTAAGGACACGTTAGTCTAATTTCAGACTAAGATCGACTTAACGGGATCGTTTAGATCCGCCAAGAGAGCATTTAGACTCTATTGTTTAGTTTAGAGACATTTCGGTCGATCTCCAGTTTAGGGACATGGTGGTCCGACATTCCCATTTTGAGGACGAATATTAGTTTAAGGACATTTCGGTCCAACATTCCCATTTTGGGGACGAATATTAGTTTAAGGACATTTCGGTCCAACATTCCCATTTTGGGGACGAATATTAGTTTAAGGACATTTCGGTCCATGAGTTTAAGGACCCCACAGTCCGTAGCAATGTATGGTTTTGGGGACCCGTCACCTCTCTGACGACGTTGAAAGATTACAACGACAAATATCAGAGGAGTTCAGAGATGTACCCTTGAACCGGGTGTAAATTGATTTGGGAGAGCAGTTGTGCTCAGTTCAATTTAAATTGAGGACTTATAGCCAGAATTGGGCTAAGTCCATTTGAAAATGTTCAACATTTTATTTATATTTGGCCTGTTAGGCCTTTGTTTGGGCTCTGCCCATTTTAAACAATGCATAGCATTGGGCTTTTTATTTAAATGCTTGGCATTTGTATTTGGCCTGTTAGGCTTCTCAATTGGGCTCTGCCCCTTTTTAAATAATGCACAGCATTTAGTGGTCTGACAATGTGCCACGTGGCCTGTCAGGCGCTTTGCGCCAATTAAAGAGCGCAAAGCGCCAGTGCACGTGGAGGTGACACGTGTCACGCTCTGCTGAGCGCAAGTCTGTTAGCGCAATGCGCTGCGCCAGTGTGTTGCGCTAGTGCGCTGCTGACACGTGGCGCGCTCTGGTGCAGTGCGCCAATTCAAGAGCGCAGTGCTCTGTTTTTAGGAGCGCAAGGCGCAGATTGACATGTAGCGCTCTCTGGTGACTTGCGCCAGTCCAAGGAGCGTAACAGCGCAAATCAAGAGTGCAAGGCACTGTCCAATAGCGCAGAGCGCATCTTGATCCAATTCAGATCAAAGAAACAAGTTTTTCTTGTTCTAAAGAGGTTCTACCTCAAGATTTCAAGAACCAATGGTTCATCAAAAGGCTGTGCCTTTATATAGATCAAAAGATCTAGGGATGAAGTAAATTACTTCTTTAATTTTTGTGACTGGATCTTTTTTTGATCTTTTTTTTCTTTTTTATAAAGATCATGATCTTGTTCTTAGATCTTTTATCTTTTTAGAAGAAATTCTTCTTTTTTGTGAGGTATTTTATCTCTGTTTTTTCGAGAATCAAATTCTTTACCTTGAAGAAGATGATCTTCTTTCTTCAAAGGCTTGCCTTTCAAATTTTTTCAGAGTTCTCCCCTTTTTCTCTTTCTCTGTATCTGAGACTTGGAGTCTAGGGGCTTTTATATAGGGCCAATTAGTTTGTTAGGTTAGTTACAGAGATCTTTCTCTGATTGATCTGGGGATATTTCCCCACCGTTGGATTTTTTATCCTAAGGCCTCTGTTTTACAGAAGACAATTTTCTTATTTTAATAAGATTGGAAAGATCTTTCTATAATTTTTAATTCTGATTAATTAAACACTTTATTATTTAAATTTTAGTGCTGGCGCAGTTGGCGCAAGCGCACCTGCGCTTGACACGTGTCGCGCAGCGCAGAGCGTAGCGCAACTGCGCTAGCGTACCTGCGCTGACACGTGTCGCGCAGCGCAGAGCGCAGCGCAACTGCGCTGACACATGTCGCGCAGCGCAGAGCGCAAGTTATCTGAAGCGTTGCTTCCTTTATTTTTAAAATTTGAATTTTAAAACAGAGCCTTGCTCTGATTGGGGTGCGCTGCCTTGGGCGCAGCGCCCCTTGCGCTGGCGTGTCTGCTTTTGACACGTGGCGCTCTGCGCGCAGCGCAAGGGATCTGAAGCGTTGCTTCACCTTTTGAATTTTGAAATTCAAACAGAGCTTTGCTCTGATTGGGAGAAATAGAGTGCACGGATAGCCGGGTTCTAGAGGGCAACGGGTCCGCATCTCATGGCATTGAGAAAGAGGGGGCCATATTCTTTAATTTGCAGGCTATTCGCCGCACTCGTAGGAGGTACAAGTTGACCCAAGGTGGGGTGCTTAAGTTACCGGATTCCGTGAAGAGCCGGGTGGCCCATTCACTTTGATGAAGGGGTGTAGCATTTTGAAAATTTAGAAATAAATAAATTTAATTAATTTAATAATAATTTGATAAATCACAAAGTTGTTAAAAACAAATAAGTCAATTTTCATAAGTTCTATGTAAAACAATTTAAATTAAAATTTTAGTATGCAACATAAATAAGTTATAAGGGTTTTAGTGACAATTTTAGCTTCATTTTAATAAAATTGGTGTTTTATAATAAACTAAGTTGTGAGGGGTTTTTAGGTGAAGTTTAGGATTATTGTGCAAATAGAAAATTTTTAAGGATGTAAATGAAAATGGGATGGAAAATCATTTTAATTCAGAATTTAGTTTCAAATTAAAGCAAATTTTGAAGATAAGGCATGAACAACTCATGCTTGCATGCACACACTCATCTCATACCTCCTCCTTGCATGAAATGAGCACTCTTCAACCCTTGACACCTCCTTCTACCACCTCACCCTTCCTTCTTCTCATATATAGGATATGTTCAGATCATAGTTAATTAAGAGTTCTGAAATTTCTGAAAAGTAAAACAAAATTAAAAGAGAAAAAGAAAGAACAAGAGGAAGAAGAAGATGAAAGAAGCTATGTTCTAGGTTTTGTTCACCATCAAGCTAGGAGGGGCTTAGCATCTTGGAGGGGTTATTCCAACAACTATTTGGAGGGTAAAACTTCTTAAACACAGTAGGAGATTAAGTTATGTAGTTTAGTTGATTTGAATTGAACAAAGTTCCATAATATCGTATTTTAGTAAATTATAAGCTCTGTTAAAATCTGCTAATGTTTGGAAGAAAACTAACTTAACAAAACAGTGCTAAAATAATATATGAAACACCTAGAGAAAACTATAGGATCACGAATCAGAGGGCTCGGATAGGGGCCGGCGACCAAGAAGGGAAATCCGGCGTTGCCGGATTTGTGGATAGCTAGGATATTTTGGGGAATTGTGTAGGTTTCAGTAGATCATTTTGGCCATTTTGGTATTGTTTAAATAAATTAGTTTCACTAAAGATAGAATCTGGAAGCGTATATCGGAAAGGATATCTTAAAACACCAAATACGACACGATTAAAACGCATCGCGATTTAAAATTCTGTAGCGATGCAGGTTAGGGTTAAAATCCAGTAAGGTAAGTGTTTAATAGCTCGATATAGTCATATACAATATAACTAGTACGTGGGAACGGGTGTTTTTCATTTCCGTCATATCGGAGTAGCCGTTTACTTATATAATTAAATTGTGATATTAGATTCGAATACGGGATTTTCGGAGGCAGCGAGGAAAGGGAAGGGATTGGCAATTCCTGAATAGATTCGACGTTTCCGGTGAGTAGACTAAACATCTACCGGAGAATTGTATAAAGATGACGTGATACGCCCGTAGTTTTATTTAACTCAATGCATTATTTAGTTATGCCAAATTGACCATATGCATTCATCATTCATATATACTTGTTTAGTTGCTAGAATACTACACAAGTATCGACGAGTCATGCCACGTGCACATCTTATATGTTACACACACCTCGTCGATATTATTATGTCACTTTACACTTAGCAAAATTATTGTTAAAATGATTCATATCGTATCTTACACCCCAATAATATTGGTAAATTGCATCATTAATATCATGTTTAATATCTGAGTATGCTATGTTGATGTAAGAGGTAATGGCAGTATTAAGGATTTATGGTTTTGAGTTTTATTACTATTACATAAATCTAGTGATTTTCATGATTGACGTGACATATACACCTTGAGATGTTTTTATGAATTGGTTTTATTCCGAACCGAGTCGGTGGATATACGGTTACGGATTTGCAGTTTCATCCAGACTAAGTCGGTGGGGAATACAGTCGGATATATAGTAAACTTTGTCGATTTCAGGATTATTCGAGGAATGATGCCTGTGGGAATTGGAAGTTTTGTGTCGATGATGGACACGGGGAAATGAATTTTATTGGGAATAAATGATGAGTTTTCAGTTTTGACTATGAGATTCGTAGTATAAATTCATGATTTCCACATATAATCATAGGTCATACTTGTTCACAATGCTGTTAGTATGATCGTCATATTTACATTATTAACCGTTATATGTTAGTTATATTCACTGAGTTGGCAACTCACCCCCGTTGTGCCACAGTTCCTTGCAGGGGTAAAGTGGACGGTTAGCTGTGGTGCGGATCTATGTTTGCAGCTTTATCACATCTTTTGATAGGTAGGTTACATATGTAGTAACCTTCTATTTTGGTATTGTATGTTGTATCTAGAAAATCTCCATCAAACCTGTATATGACTTAGAGTGAGAGATGATATGTATATTATTGACAGTTGAGATCGTTTAGTTCTATAAATTGTGGTTTCATTTCTTTATGTCTGAGATTCGTATTGATGTCTTATATACTGAGATTTTATTTTCCGCTGTTGATATTGTTGATCCCAACTAGGGATACAACCAAACATAGCACTTTATACTTGTTCAATATTTAACCATGTAAACTGTGAATTTTACTTAAAACTAAATTTCTATATAAAGAATTCCGCAAAAAGGATTTTGATCTTGGTTTTTGGCTTACTTAGAATGTGTGCATATCTTTATATATGATACAATCTGAGTGCCGGTCACATCCAAATTTGGGTCGTGACAAAGTTGATATCAGAGCTTAGGAATAACCTTACAGAATTGAGTAGGGAATTAAAATTGGTTGACGTGAGTCTGTGAGTTAGGATGACCTTTGGTTTGATGGAGTGGATGAATTAGGATGAATGCAGTACCGTACGTATGTTCCGCGGCATATTTACGTTATCGTATTCTGCCTAACTAACCTTAGGATGTATATCTTGATCTATTCTTCCGTTGATTCTCCGTTATTAATTGTTCATATTCCTACGCCTTATCAACTCTCGTTTCTTATTCCAGTTGCTATGGCTACGCGGGCTAGGCGAGCCGCAGCCAGAGATGCAGCTAGGGCGAGTCCGCCTGTGACGACGACTGGTACACCGTACGTTCCGGCGGTGCATGAGCATGTTGATCCTCCTCCTCCAGATCGCATGACTAGGATTGAGGAGGGCATGTTAGGATTACATCGAGTGGTGGGACAGTTAGCTGAGGCCACTCGAGTACTGAGACAGGATCCGGCACCGACCGTAGCAGAGTCCGAAGTGCAGCCTACGCAGACGGTAGCACTTGTAGATACGAGAGTGATGGAGGTATCACTTGCAGAGTTTATGAGATTGAGACCTCCGGTATTTACGGGGATCGATGTAGCGGAAGATCCTCAGTCCTTTCTTGATAGGATGGCGAGGATTGGCAGATCATTGCGATGTTCTGATGCGAGGTCAGTTGAGCTAACTAGCTTTCATTTGGAGGGACTTGCATAGGAAGGGTGTGAGTCGATGGAGAGAGGGCGAGCCATGAGTCTTCCTCCGATGTCGTGGACCGAGTTTTCCACGGTCATTCTTGCCAGATTTCTTCCCCTGAGTGTGAGGGGCGCTAGAGCTAGCAGTTTTGAAGCATTGCGGAAATCGGTAAGTATGTCGGTGGCAGATTATGATTTACGATTCACCCAGTTGTCACACTATGCTCCATATTTAGTACCTACGGAGGAGTTTCGGGTGAAGAGGTGCCTAAGGAGTCTGGATACGCAGTTATATCTGGCGATAGGCTCCCAGCATTTTGATACGTATGCGCAGGCCATGGATGCAGCAATACGAGTAGAGGAGCGGTTGAGAGAGGCGGTAGTTGTTCCGAAGCCAAAGAAAAGTAGGCCGGCCGGGCCACTGGCTAGACAGTTTGGTGGAGGTAGAGGAAGATATACTCCAGGCCGCAGTTTCGGGCGAGGTTGGACTCAGGGCTAGATGTTCAGTTCATACCCCGAGGATCAGGGGACCCCACTTACATGTTATAATTGCGGGCGTCCAGGGCATACGGCTAGAGGGTGTACACGTTATAGTGGGACTGTTACTCCACAGGCTGCTTTACACCTTCCACCTTCTACGCCGATGGCTTTACTTCCTCCCCCAGTTGGCGCTACACGCCAGGCAGTTGCACCACGAGGTCGAGGCTTTGCAGGACGTTCTCAGAGAGGTCAAGGAGATCGAGGTAGGGGATGACAGGATGTGGGCAGGGGCCAGGCACGGATATTTGCGCTGACTCCACAGGATGCCCAGGCCTCAAATGCAGTCGTGACAGTTACTCTTACAGTATGCTCGTTAGAGGCACATGTTTTATTTGATCCCGGTTCTACACATTCTTATGTATCTTCACGATTTGTACTTTCTTTGGGGAAAGAGTCGCCATTGTTAGAGTTACCATTAGTAGTGATTACCCCGGTGGGAGATTCTTTTATAGCTCGGCACGTATTCAGGTCATGTTCTGTGCATATTGGGGATAGAGATTCGCTAGTTGATCTGATTCTCCTGGATATGCTAGATTTTGATATACTCCTTGGTATGGATTGGTTGGCCGCCTGTCATGCCTATGTAGATTGTCGGGGAAAGGCGGTTAGATTTTGTTTTCCAGGTGAACCGGTGTTTGTTGTGCAAGGGGATTGTAAAATAACTCCAGCCAACATGATTTCTGCTCTTTGTGCGGGGCGACTCTTGAAGAAGGGTTGTCATGGGTTCTTGGCATTCGTTCAGGACTTAGGGGTCGCTGAGATTCTATTGGACCAGGTTACGATAGCAGGAGAATTTCCTGAAGTGTTTCCTACTGAGTTACCAGGATTGCCACCCGATCGTGACGTTGAATTTTGCATTGACTTGATTCCGGGTGCAGAGCCTATTTCTATACCACCCTATCGAATGGCACCGACGGAGTTGAAAGAACTCAAAGCTCAGTTGCAAGGATTGTTAGATAGAGGGTTTGTTCGTCCCAGTGTATCACCGTGGGGAGCTCTTGTCTTATTTGTAAAGAAGAAGGACGGTAGTATGAGACTGTGCATCGACTACCGACAGCTGAATCGCGTCACTGTGCGAAACAGGTATCCACTACCACATATAGATGACTTATTCGATCAGTTGCAGGGAGATGGTTACTTCTCAAAAATCGATTTACGGTCAGGGTATCACCAGTTGAGGGTTCGGAAGGACGATATTCCGAAGACGGCGTTTCGTACGAGATATGGGCACTATGAATTTCTGGTGATGTCATTCGGACTCACCAACGCTCCAGCGGCTTTTATGGATATGATGAACCATATCTTTAGGCCCTTCATTGATCGGTTTATTATAGTGTTCATAGATGACATTCTTGTTTATTCTCGGAGTCGGACGGAGCACGAGCAGCATTTGCGTATTACGTTACAGACCTTAAAGGAGCATCGGCTGTTTGCAAAATTCTCTAAGTGTGCTTTTTGGCTCGATGGTGTGGAGTTCTTGGGTCACATAGTTACGAGGGAGGGTATATGTGTGGACCCAAAGAAGATTGAAGCGGTACAGCACTGGCCCAGACCTGTGTCAGTTACAGAGGTTCGGAGTTTCTTAGGTCTGGTAGGTTATTACCGACGCTTCGTGCAGGAATTTTCACCGATAGCTGCACCTTTGACTGGATTGACTAGGAAGGAAGTTCCATTTCAGTGGACAGATGCATGTGAGCAGAGTTTCCTGCAGTTGAAGACGTGCTTGACTACTGCACCTGTCTTATCTTTACCTTCAGGGTCAGGTGGCTTTGTTGTGTATTGTGATGCTTCTAGAGTGGGTTTAGGCTGTGTGTTGATGCAGCACGGCAGAGTAGTAGCTTATGCTTCTCGACAGTTGAAGAGGCACGAACAAAACTACCCCACTCATGATCTAGAGATGGCTGCTGTGGTATTCGCATTGAAGATTTGGAGACATTACTTGTATGGAGAGTCATGTTAAATCTTCACAGATCATAAGAGTTTAAAGTATATTTTTCAGCAGAAGGATTTGAACCTAAGGCAGCGTAGATGGATGGAACTGGTGAAGGATTACGATTATGAGATCTTGTATCATCCAGGCAAGGCGAATGTTGTAGCAGATGCTTTGAGTCGAAGACCTGGAGGTAGCTTATCTCATTTGCGCATCTTGCAGAGCCAGTATTCTACAGACTGGAAGATCTTGTGTGATAGTCGTATACAGTTTGAGTTCACATCGACAGGAGGACAGCTAGCACATGTTCGCACCCGACCTCAGTTATTAGATCGCATTCGAGAGGCACAGCCCGCAGATACTAGTATGATGGAGATCGTGGATCAGGTTAGGCAGGGCAGGGAGACGGAGTTTGTGATTGATGATCATGGAGTATTACGTTTTAGGACTCGTCTCTGTGTGCCAGATTCTGACGGATTGAGGCGTGAGATTTTAGAGGAAGCCCATAGATCAGCATACAGTATTCATCCTGGTTCCACCAAGATGTATCATGATCTGAAGGATGTTTACTAGTGGGAAGGAATGAAGAAAGATGTTGCGGAATATGTTTCGAGATGCTTGACTTGTCAGCAAGTCAAAGCAGAACACCAGAGGCCAGCCGGAGAGTTGCAGCCCTTACCCATTCCAGAATGGAAATGGGAATAGATTTCCATGGATTTCATAGTGGGCCTACCCAGGACTAGCAGAGGGTACGATTCCGTTTGGGTGATTGTTGATAGATTGATAAAGGCAGCTCATTTTCTCCCAGTGAAGACGACGTATGGTTTTGCAAAGTATGCTCAGATTTATATCGATGGGATTGTACGTCTGCATGGAGTTCCGACGTGCATAGTTTCAGACAGGGGTACCCAGTTTACTAGTAGGCTATGGCAGAAACTTCAAGAAGCATTGGGTACACGGTTGAGTTTTAGTACAGCTTTCCACCCACAGACAGATGGTCAGTCGGAGCGGACTATTCAGACACTAGAGGATATGCTTCGGGCTTGTAGCCTTGATTTTGGTGGTAGTTGGGATCGTCACCTACCTTTGATAGAATTCTCGTACAACAACAGTTTTCAGGAGACGATCCAGATGACACCCTTTGAAGCTTTGTATGGGAGGAAATGTCGATCACCCGTTTGCTGGACGGAACTGAGCGAGAGTTGCATCTTGGGACCGCAGATAGTACAGGAGACTACAGAGAAGATTCAATTGATACGGGATAGAATGAAGGCGGCCCAATGCAGACAGAAATCGTATGCAGATCGATGACGTCGTAGACTCGAGTTTGGAGTGGGAGATCATGTGTTCCTTCGGGTATCTCCAATGAAAGGCGTGATGCGTTTCGGGAAGAAGGGGAAGCTCAGCCCCCGGTATGTCGGACCTTACAAGATTTTGGAGAGAGTGGGTGCTGTAGCTTATCGCTTAGCACTTCCACCGAGTTTTCCCGACGTGCATCCGGTGTTCCACGTTTCGATGCTTCGGAGGTGCCTTCATGATCCATCTCACGCGATCCAGCTTCAGACCTTACAGCTTGAGCCGGATTTATCCTACACAGTGCAGCCAGTCGCTATTCTTGACAGGCAGGCAAAGAAACTACGATCAAGGGTACTTCCGTCTGTGAAGGTTCTTTAGCAGGGAAATAATCGCGAGGAGATTACTTGGGAGACCGAGGATGCGATGCGGAAGAAATTTCCATATCTTTTCGAAAGTATGTCTAGTTAATTATTTTAAATTCGGGGACCGAATTTTCTTAAGGGGGGAATATTGTAGCATTTTGAAAATTTAGAAATAAATAAATTTAATTAATTTAGTAATAATTTGATAAATCACAATGTTGTTAAAAACAAATAAGTCAATTTTCATAAGTTCTATGTAAAACAATTTAAATTAAAATTTTAGCATGCAACGTAAATAAGTTATAAGGGTTTTAGTGACAATTTTAGCTTCATTTTAATAAAATTGGTGTTTTATAATAAACTAAGTTGTGAGGGGTTTTTAGGTGAAGTTTAGGATTATTGTGCAAATAGAAAATTTTTAAGGGTGTAAATGAAAATGGGATGGAAAATCATTTTAGTTCAGAATTTAGTTTCAAATTAAAGCAAATTTTGAAGATAAGGCATGAACACCTCATGCTTGCATGCACACACTCATCTCACACCTCCTCCTTGCATGAAATGAGCACTCTTCAACCCTTGACACCTCCTTCTACCACCTCACCCTTCCTTCTTCTCATATATAGGATATGTTCAGATCATAGTTAATTAAGAGTTCTGAAATTTCTGAAAAGTAAAACAAAATTAAAAGAGAAAAAGAAAGAACAAGAGGAAGAAGAAGATGAAAGAAGCTGTGATCTAGGTTTTGTTCACCATCAAGCTAGGAGGGGCTTAGCATCTTGGAGGGGTTATTCCAACAACTATTTGGAGGGAAAAACTTCTTAAACACGGTAGGAGATTAAGTTATATAGCTTAGTTGATTTGATTTGAACAAAGTTCCATAATATCGTATTTTAGTAAATTATAAGCTCTGTTAAAATCAGCTAATGTTTGGAAGAAAATTAACTTAACAAAACAGTGCTAAAATGATGTATGAAACACCTAGAGAAAACTATAGGATCACGAATCAGAGGGCTCGGATAGAGGCCGGCGACCAAGAAGGGAAATCCGGCGTCGCCGGATTTGTGGATAGCTAGGGTATTTTGGGGAATTGTGTAGGTTTCAGTAGATCATTTTGGCCATTTTGGTATTGTTTAAATAAATTAGTTTCACTAAAGATAGAATCTGGAAGCGTATATCGGAAAGGATATCTTAAAACACCAAATACGACACGATTAAAACGCATCGCGATTTAAAATTCTGTAGCGATGCAGGTTAGAGTTAAAATCCAGTAAGGTAAGTGTTTAATAGCTCGATATAGTCGTATACAATATAACTAGTACGTGGGAACGGGTGTTTTTCATTTCCGTCATGTCGGAGTAGCCGTTTACTTATATAATTAAATTGTGATATTAGATTCGAATACGGGATTTTCGGAGGCAACGAGGAAAGGGAAGAGATTGGCAATTCCTGAATAGATTCGACGTTTCCGGTGAGTAGACTAAACATCTACCGGGGAATTGTATAAAGATGACGTGATACTCCCGTAGTTTTATTTAACTCAATGCATTATTTAGTTATGCCAAATTGACCATATGCATTCATCATTCATATATACTTGTTTAGTTGCTAGAATACTACACAAGTATCGACGAGTCATGCCACGTGCACATCTTATATGTTACACACACCTCATTGATATTATTATGTCACTTTACACTTAGCAAAATTATTGTTAAAATGATTCATATCGTATCTTACACCCCAATAATATTGGTAAATTGCATCATTAATATCATGTTTAATATCTGAGTATGCTATGTTGATGTAAGAGGTAATGGCAGTATTAAGGATTTATGGTTTTGAGTTTTATTACTATTACATAAATCTAGTGATTTTCATGATTGATATGACATATACACCTTGAGATGTTTTTATGAATTGGTTTTATTCCGAACCGAGTCGGTGGATATACGGTTACGGATTTGCAGTTTCATCCAGACTGAGTCGGTGGGGAATACAGTCGGATATATAGTAAACTTTGTCGATTTCAGGATTATTCGAGAAATGATGCCGGTGGGAAATGAAAGTTTTGTGTCGATGATGGACATGGGGAAATGAATTTTATTGGGAATAAATGATGAGATTTTAGTTTTGACTATGAGATTCGTAGTATAGATTCATAATTTCCACATATAATCATACGTCATACTTGTTCACAATGCTGTTAGTATGATCGTCATATTTACATTATTAACCATTATATGTTAGTTATATTCACTGAGTTGGCAACTCACCCCCGTTGTGCCACAGTTCTTTGCAGGGGTAGAGTGGACGGTTAGCTGCGGTGCGGATCTACGTTTGCAGCTTTATCACATCTTTTGATAGGTAGGTTACATATGTAGTAGTAACTTTCTATTTTGGTATTGTATGTTGTATCTAGAAAATCTCCATCAGACCTGTATATGACTTAGAGTGAGAGATGATATGTATATTATTGACAGTTGAGATCGTTTAGTTCTATAAATTGTGGTTTTATTTCTTTATGTCTGAGATTCGTATTGATGTCTTATATACTGAGATTTTATTTTCCACTGTTGATATTGTTGATCCCAACTAGGGATACAACCAAACTTAGCACTTTATACTTGTTCAATATTTAACCACGTAAACTGTGATTTTTACTTAAAACTAAATTTCTATATAAAGAATTCCGCAAAAAGGATTTCGATCTTGGTTTTCGGCTTACTTGGAATGTGTGCATATCTTTAGATATGATACAATCTAAGTGCCGGTCACATCCAAATTTGGGTCATGACAAGGGGGCTGCCTCGCTTCTGGTTTTGGCGGGTAACTTGCCGCACTCGTAGGGGTCTAGGTTTTCTTTGCACGGGCTATCCACACGACCAGGGGATGGTCGGGTTTCACTTGTGGCTCAATGGAAACTCGGGGCTCCCAGATTATCAGTATTGTTCTGTGATACTTATTGCTTATCTGTGATGTTGGATTTATCATGCCTAGAGCGATTATTATATATTGTTATATATACTAGTGGATGTTGTATATGTTTTACACCCATACTAGTCCAGTCCCCGCTCTGTCGTTAGTTAAGTAATCTAACGGGTGATGACACGGCCCAGTGGCGAATCCGGATGGCATATACATACAACATATTTTCGTTCTTTTCTGGTGTGATTAATTGGTGGGACTGCGTTGATTCAGATCAATGCAAGGAAAACAAACCTATTCGATGTTGTTAGAACAATTTTCAAAAAGCTGTTATTACAAGAATGTTTTCTTTTGTTTTGCACAGTGGTATTCGGTTATGAATATCCAGCACCTCATTCGACGAGGCAAGGACCGAGATCCCTTCATAGGGAGTGACCCCTTGGGCAGAAGTTTGCTTCAGGGTAATAACTTCACTATAGTCGATTAATTTTTTCTTTGCATCGTGGTATTCAGTGAGAATATCATGCACCTCATTCCACGAGGAAAGAGCCGAGATCCCTTTGCCGGGAGTGACCTCTTTAGCAAAGGTTTTCGCCACTATATATTTATAAAAAGCTATCCGGTTCCTTCAACGATATCAAGTTCATTACGTTAAAGGTTTTTCGCCAAAAACCATTCGTAGCCCTCCGTCATTTCAGACGGGTAGCACCTAGTATTCATGCTATGTTTGTTGGCCTTTGTCAAGGCATAGTGTATGGTACCTGCTTGTTACCTTTCTATTGCATAAAATAGATGCATTGGTTTGGGACAGTCGTACAGCCTTGTTGACCTTCGTCAAGGGCAAGTACGGGTGGGTTCAAATTAACCTGAACAATGACGGGTAGAACTTAACATGTGAATTATGATTTGTTGGCCTTCGTCAAGGTCATAAGACCATGGGGTAAAAATCACATTGGGAGTTTCAAACATACAGGAAACTTGCCAGGCATGCGCATACTTTCTGGAGTGTGATAACGTGAGTGAATTCCATCAGGTCATCATGCGATGATAGTTGGATCTCGATACCCACTGATGAGTTGGTTTACTCCTCGGGTGATTTTAGATGATCCCGACTAATTCTTCTTTCAGGTTTGGAGTAGAATTTGAGGATATAGTGGGAGACATCCTGATTAGATAAAGTGATTAACCATTCTGATCTAGGTTAGAGTGCACGCAGAGTGTTTCTTTTCTCTCTCTCTCTCTTTGGCAGCGACCATGTCCCGACCCTAGACTATAACTCAGTAACCAAGTTAACCGAACTTTCTTAAAACACTGGCTTTTGGATTGTCAGAGTTGCATACATCATTGCCACTCCTACTTTTACCCTTTGCTTTTCTCCGGAACATTTTGTATTACTACAAAGATCCCCTTTTATTGGATATAACCATCGTATAATTACATACTATTCTCCGCCGAAAAGAGGCGACCGGGACGTTGGGACGTCCGGCCTGAATTGGGGGGGGGGGGCAGATGCTATTTGGTGCTATCCGTCCACCTCTCCAAAGATTCCAAGTTGATCTATGACACCATGTTTCGAAGGTTTAAACGGATGCGGCCGATATAGCAGACTTCGTCAGATTCCCCCTCGTTGAGGGGGTTTTGATTGTGGGGACGCTCTTCCCTGCAGACGCAAGCCCCTGCAGTTAATTGCGCTACCGCATCGCGGTAACCACTTTCTCCTTCTCCAGATGGTCACTTCGGGTCATTTGTGTTTTTTTTTTGGTTGCCCGTGGATTGTATACGGAGTCTAATTTATGTTGTCGCCCATAGGGCGTGGATTAATCCAAATCCGTACTTTCTTAGATTTGGGTTTGGGTTGGGTTTAAGGATACGTTAGTCTCATTTGAGACTAAGATCAACTTAAACGTATATTAAGGATACGTTAGTCTAATTTTAGACTAAGATCAACTTAACGGGATCGTTTAGATCCGACAAAAGAGCATTTGGGCTCTATTGTTTAGTTTAGGGACATTGTGGTCGATTGCCAGTTTAAGGACATGGTGGTCCAACGTTAGTTTAGGGACATTACGGTCCATAATTAGTTTAAGGACATTACGGTCCAACGTTAGTTTAAGGACATTACGGTCCAAGGTTAAGGACATCATAGTCCGTGGGTTTAAAGGGACCCCACAGTCCGAGGTTAAGGACATCATAGTCCGTGGGTTTAAAGAATCCGTGGGTTTAAAGGGACCCCACAGTCCGAGGTTAAGGACATCATAGTCCATGGGTTTAAGGACCCCACAGTCCAGTTTAAAGACGTCATAGTCTATGAAATGTATGGTTGTCGGGACCCGTCACCTTTCTGAAAACGTTGAAGGATTACAACGACAAATATCAGAGGAGTGAAGAGATGTACCCTTGAACCAATTTTGGTTGGGAGATCTGTAGTCCAATTTGGGGCTAAGATCTGTTGAATGATTTATGAGCATATGGGCTCAATTAATCTGAGTTGAGAACTTATGGCCAATCTTGGGCTAAGTCCAATCAAGTTAAAATGTTTAACATTTATTTTGGGCTGCTGAGCATTTATTTGAGCTTGGCCCTTTTAACAATGCTGAGCATTGATTTGAGTTTTGACAGTATTTCTGTCTTTTATTGAATGCTGAGCATTCATCATAGCTCTGGGCTTATTAAAGAACAATTTATGTTCTATCAGCGCACACGTGAGGAGCACGTGTTGCGCTTGGCGCTTTGCGCCAGTTAAAGAGCGCAGTGCGCTTCTGCCGAGTGGCGCACATGTGAGGGACACGTGGCGCGCTTGGCGCTAAGCGCCGGATAATGAGCGCATTGCGCTAATTTATGAGCGCATTGCGCTATTAGTTCAGTGGCGCACACGTGAGTGACACGTGGTGCGCTTGGCACTGAGCGCTAGTCCATGAGCCCAGTGCGCTATATTTGAAGCGCTAAGGCTCTGCAGCGTTTCGCGCTAGTCTTTGAGCGCTGATGCGCTTCTGCTAAGTAGCGCACATGTGAGGAGCACGTAGTGCGCTTGGCGCTGAGCGCCAGTTAAAGTGCGCAGTGCGCTATTTGATCAATTTTATGTTCTGGGAAATAAATTCTTCCTTAGAAGAGACTTTGTCTCAAGATCCTAAGAACAAAAGTTCTTACTTTATAGGAGATGCTTCAATCTCTTGTATTGATGAAAGGTTTTGCCTTTATAGATCTATGATCCTTAAGAGAATTGAATTATTCTCTCCCCCTTTATTTTATAATGAGATGTTCATGATTTCTTTTTGTAAAAGACAATTTTTCTTATAAATCTATGATCTGTGAGAAGAATTATGTTCTTCTTTTTTTTACTTTATGATGAGATCTTTTGATCTTTTTGTGAAATACCTTGGACTTATAAATCTATGATCTTTAAAGAAGTGAGTTCTTATTTTTTAATTATGAGATGATTTCATCTCTCTGTTCATTTTTTACCTTGAAGAAACTCTTTTTTTCTGAGAGCTTGGCTCTTCTTTCTGAGATCTCTCAAAGCTTATGGGGGGTTCCTCTCTATGCTTCTGTATATCTGAGACTTGAAGTCTAAGAGCCTTTATATAGGGCAAGCTGATCAGTTCAATCAGTTAAGGAGATCTTTTCTTCAATTGATTTGGGGATGTTTCCCCGGTTGGATCTTTGATCCAAGGGCTTCTGTCACGTCCCGAAAGTACGGAATATGACCGGCACTTAAACTACAAACGTCTCAAGGCGTACGTAATCTAAGTAAGCCGAAAACCCAGAAATCCAAACCAAGAAAAGTAGTAGAGAGTAGGAAGAACCATAACAATCAACCTGTAAGCAACATAATATACAACGCCTAAAGGCGGGGATCACAACAGAAAGGTAAATCCAACAACATGAAATCCATAGAAATATAACGCGCGACTCTACGGTAGAAAGAATAAACATCACTGGTCTCTATCTCAATAGGTACATGTTTGGTTGATGGAAATTCTAGATACAACTGAAATATAATATACAATGTATAATGATGGGTGCGATACAATAAACATACCTACTAGCAAGTCACCCGAAAGGAACAGTGCCCGCAAAGCCGTAAAAAAACCTGTACGGCAAACCTGCAAGAACCTGGGGCACAATGGGGGTGAATTGCCAACTCGTGAGTAGAAAAAGATCTACGAACAGAAAATCGCATGTATGACGCAATCCTAAGTCATACGATCAATATATAAACCTCAAATGAATAAGTCTGAAGCATGCTAAGGTGGCAATGAAACATCTATACATGTATGTAGTACCAAGTGCTCGTGTCAGTGCCTTAGATAATAACATGTCATATATAAGAGGTATGTCTGCATGGAGTAATATGATGAAGTATCAAATGGATATCAATACACATATATTAGCGTTTCATTCCACTAATATTGATGTAAGGGTATATATAACAGCGCCCTCATACCCTGTTATATATACAAATGAAGTATGATCAATGTAATCGAGGTCTGTATGTAATCAAAGTCTGTATAAACGTGGATCCTGTCCACCCGTCACCCAATGACAATAAGCATCATGCACGTAAATATCATAAGCATATGCATGGAAGTACGAGGATATAATCAAAATCATGGAACCGGATTGCCCAGTATCGACACTCGAAAACATCATGAAAACTGTGCCCAGCATCGGCACGTAAATACTCATATATCGGGCACCCGTCAGTCTGGGTCAGCCCACGGGCTCCGTCTGCGGTATCGGCCCTCGGCCCTAGCAGTATGCCCATATCCATCTCTCAACTCCGGTCGGTATCCTCCGAATATCCGCCGAGCTCAAATACGATCACCGGTAGGTAGTGGTCCCTCTGCCAGGCTCACCGTCTATTGCACAGCGACCCGTTCTCGCCCCGGGATACCATACCGGGCCTACCATGTACCCACAATCGGCCTCATCGGCCTACTCGAATCGGGTTTCACATGTCACTCTAGCACCGAGAAAACACATGGTGGACGCACTGAAATATCATATCAAGGGTAACTGGGTTTTTAAAACAATTACATATTTTCTTTTGAAATATCCACGGTTCCCAAATCCAGAAATATCATGAAAACAACACATCTCAATGCGTATAATCAGAAGCATGATATATGCAACATGTAAAAGAAATGCAAGCATATCTGTCTATCATGCAACCAGGAATAGTAATATGCACATATTGAGGGAAACCGCTCTTTTAAAATGAATCAATTTTGAAGAGTATTTTGCGGTTTCCAAATTTAGAATTATCATCTATGTATGTGTAAATATGTATGTGTACAAATATGAGTGTACGACAGGCAGGTGCACAAGTATGAGTGTACAATAAGTATGTGCACAAGTATAAGTGTACGATAAGTATACGTACAAGTATGCCATACAAGTGTCATATCCTGAATGCAACAATACTACAGTGTAGTGACATGGCAATTATCGATGACGAAGTGTGTGTGCCGGCAAACAGTGTACGTGGACATATGCATCATCGATAATTGTGCCGGTGTCCTAACAGCATGATGATAATATAGCAATAGCTCATGAAATGAAATGCGAATAGCAATGAAAATGCGGAATCGAATAAATCAACGCAACTGTGAAGAGTCTACATCAATATGTATATGTCATGAAATTGTGCCATTTGAAATAAGACAAATCGGGGTTTTTAGTAAAATAAGGGCTACGGAGTTTTTTTTAAGTAAGATACGTCCTTTGAAAATATCTGTAGAATCCCTTTACTTGTTTTTAAGATATTCCCGATTCGTAAGTTTTTGAAATAGGTATGGCTCGGGTCTAGTCTAACATCTACTATACTAACTACTGATCTAACTATCAAGTAAATCGGGAGGGGTATGGAAACCACCTAATCTGAGTCGATATATATGTAAATATAAATGTAAATAGTCGGTGATTCTGCCTCAATAGTATCGCGTACTATACCGTATGTCATCTAACATCCTCGAGTCATGAGCACGGATCAATCATCAATATATAGCTCGTACGGTAAATCGTCGTACGGCATCCCAATAGCTGGGTACGGGTCAATATCACAATCGGCTCATCAATTATTTGGTATCCTTATCATCATCTCACATAATCTGGGGTACTGATCTAAGTCTAGTATGAATTGATACCATTATATAAGTAAGAACACGTGTGTGAAACACACGTCCCAAGGCCCGCTAAAAATCATATATCGTATCCCAAATACGAATCACATCACATCACCGATATCACGGCACTATGCCCAATCTCATTGACTCATCCCCAATGTCCTCCAATATCCTCATCATCACAGTATAAACATAGCAAATATGCACGTGCGTGCGTGTGGGTATAAACCTATTCTAGGTTCGCGACTAGAAACTACACTAGTTACTTCTAACCCTAACCTATGCATATTACACCTAACACGTCCTAAACAACCAAGTCACACATAAGCTAACATATATCTGTATATATAAAGTACATATGGTATACTAGACATCGGACTGCGGGGGTGCTATACGCCATCCACCCGACTTCTCCCCATAGATATAAATCTACTTACCTTGTTATATGCGTACCGGTGCCGATGTCGCCATTTGCATCTCCAACGCCTCGACGCCACGTGGGGTACCTACAAGAATATCATACGCTAAAACACATAAAAACCATGTCGGACGCCAAAATGGTGCACGCTACGCCCATAGGTAAAAACCTGTGGCCTCGCGTGCAAACACAGCCAATATCTACTGCCGTTGACGTCTAAATGCCACCCGACAGAAACGAATCATCGAATACCAAAAACCATGCTAAAACAAGTCGTAAATCATACGCCAACTCATGAAAATCAACCCAGATTTTACCCTAACTGGAATCAGTCAAAACTAGACATACCCAGGGTAAAGTTTACATGAAATAGGGCCGTGCATGCAAAACGAGGCAGTTCCACCCTGGTCTGGCCGCAAATTGCGGCCAGGGGGATTAAATCTGTGGCCATAAAATGGTGGTTAGGGCTAGGGTTTTGGGTGTTGGTTCCTATCTGCGTGCACATCTCACTGCCAAATCAATTTTATTTTAGGAGGTCCAGATTGATAGCAGTTTCCAGAAAAGCCACAAAGTCGATAAAATCGATAAATACGCCAAGTTGAAACTTTCAGGTAACTTACTGGAAAACTAGGGAAATCTTGGTTAAACTGGTCTTCACAGCACCTAATAAGTCTATACTAACATTCAAAACCATCGCTAGGCTAAATCTCACTCAACTTCTCCTAAACTAGCACTAATCTACTTAATAATACTAAATTTCAGCTATATAACCAGAACTTGGCAAAATAGGAGTTGGGTTGCAAGATTATACCTCAAGAAAATCCTAGAATGTAGGAGAAAAGAGGATGAAGGAAGGAGGGGTGTTGTGCTGCTGCTGGACTACTGGTGTTGCTGCTGGTGTTGCTTCTACAGCTGTGCTGAAGCTGATGCTGTATTTGTTGCAGCAGAAGCTTTTGTTGCTGCTGAGGTTGTTGTTGTGTTGGTGTGTTTATGATGTTGGGTGAGGTGAAGTGTGAGGTTGCAGTATATAAGGGTGTGGTGTGGTTTGAATGGAGTTGTTGCTGTTGTGGCTGTTTTTCACTGCTGATGCAGTTCAGGCTGAGGTTGTTGCTGGCAATTCTCTTTTCATTTTTTGTGTGTTGTAGCAGCTGTGGCTGTTGTGGTTGTTGTTTGATGTTGGGGTGTGGTGGTGTGGTTGGTTATGAAGCTGATGTTGATGATATTGGGGCTGAAGTGTTGTTTAAAGGGGGCTGATGTGTTGATAAAGGGGGCTGATATTGATCAATTGGGGGCTGATATGTTACATCAGCTGCTATTGCAGCTGATATGGCTGTTGCTTTTGTTTGGGCTAAGGTTGTGCTTGATGTGAGGGTGTAGGTATGGGGCTATGATGTTGCAGCTTGTAGCAGCAGCTATGGGGCTGATGTGTGGGTGAATGGGTGTTGATGCAGCTGCTGCTGGAGTGTGCTGATGTCTTCACTTGGAGGCATTATCATTAGAGAGGGAGGGAAGAACACAAGGAATAATGAAATGGGATGGATCATAGCACACCCTAGCCACCTCTCTCTCTCTCTCTCTCAAGTTAATACACAACCACCATGGCTTACTCTCTCTCTCCCTACACAAGTCAACATAACCCTAATCCAATTGTAAACAAAGCCACAACCTTAATTAGCCTATAACCTAACCAATTGGTTCAACCCACCATGGTCATCTAAACATGGTTCAACTCTAAGCCATCAAGAAACCAAAACATGAAACAAGTGTGACAAGTGTGGAAAATGTTATGTGCACATTTTGGCACAAAAAGCTAAAAATCCAATTAGCGATTTTTGATCGCTATTAACACTAATGTAGCATATAATTCATCATAAGAACTGTAAAATGGTATATTTCCACAAAATAACCTATTTTAGAATTTCCAAAATTTTCTCCAGAATTTTCCCCATTTATTGGTATTTAATTATACCGACTATTAAAATATTCATTAAAAATTAATCTTAAATTATGAAAATTCCCAAAAATAATATTTTATTTTTTTGAAATGTTACAGCTTCTGATTTACAGAAGGCAATTTTCTTGTTTTTAACAAAATTGGAAAATCTTTCCATACAGAATTTGTTCTGTACTTTGGTAATTTTTAATCACCATTGGATCATTGATCCAACGGTTCTCTGATTACATAGCACAATCTTGTTGTTTGGAAAGATCTTGATGAATCTTTTCTTAACAGAATTTAATTCTAATTAATTAATGATTTATCATTATTATTAGATCTTTGATCTGACGGTGGGTAGCTTTTAGTTCCAGCGCTAGCGCACCCGTGCTTTGCACGTGGTGCGCAATGCACTTGGCGCTAGCGCACACGTGCTTTGCACGTGGTGCACTGCTTAAGTGCAACGCTCTTAGCGCTAGCGCACACGTGCTTTGCACGGGGTGCGCTGCTTAGGGCGCAGCGCACTTGGCGCTGCTTCTGAAGCGTTTCTTCATTTCAAAATTTGAATTTTTTTTTAAAAAAAGATTTACTCTGATTGGGGGAAACAAATGCCCCCCCCCCCACCGTTGCGCTCACGTGGCCCACACGTGAGTGCAGCGGTAGCAGCATTTGCGCCTTTGGATCAACTCGGAAGTTGAAACGGTATCTCAGTGCCTATAAATAGGACCCTTGGTCCTTGAGATGATTTCTATTCATCTTCCTTCTTCTGAGAATTTTTATTCTCCTGCAGAGCATAGCTCTTTGGCTTAAGAACTTTCTTAAGGACAGAACTCTGTCAAACTTAGGTAAAGATTAAATCTTTTTAAAAGGAACTTTTAATAATCTAAGGTTTTACCTATTAACAGAGCTTTGCTCTTCATAGATCTTTGATCTAAAGAAAACACTTTTAGGGTTTCATCAACAGAGCTTTGCTCTCCATAGATCTTTGATCTAAAGAAAACCCTTTTAGGGTTTCATTAATAGAGCTTTGCTCTCTTGAACCCATAGATCTAAAGAGATCTTTCTTGGGGTTTCTTAGCCCATGAATGAACAGAGCTTTGCTCATGAAGAACTCTTAGAGTTTGTTCATAGATTTCAGAATTTTTAATTCATTAAAACTCTTATTTTAAATTTTCTTATGGTTATTCCATCGTTTTTTACAGAGCAAGGCTCTTAAGGAATTTTTATTCCTTCATCGTTAGAATTTGACAGGTGTCACTCTGTCACTCGGTCTTTCGATACTTCTTTCCCGTTCGTCCGCTCGGAAGGCAGGTTCCTCGAAGCGCCCGTAGACCGAGAGGTTCTTGCGCTGAACAAAGACTATGACCTAGAGCAAAAGAGTCTTCATCTATGGGGTAGATGGTACGATCAGATTATCAGAGGCCGCCGAAGCTTTTCTTGTGTGACACCCTCGGAGCCTATCTCTGCGATCCCTTATACAGATGCACCCTCGATAAGCTATACTGTGGAGGAGGTAAATTGGACTTCAGAAGGTCTTCTTCGGCCTTCTATGGACGCAATACCCGTGCAGCCGCCGGTAGCTTTGGATACTTTAGGACGGCGCATATGCCAGGGTGAGTCGCGCCCTTGGGGACAGCCCTACAACATAGGACTAACTCCCCGCCACCCGGCCGGATACTTACAGTGGGCCCGATATATTTTATCGGCGAAGAAGTCGCAGCTACTGAATGTCATGCCCCGCTTCCCAAAATACGGAATACGAGGAGTAGACAATGTCAGCCATGCTCCTACGATCGAGAAGATATCCTGCCGTAGTCACACTTCGGCTTCTAGCTTTATGTGGTAAACAGTAAATAATGCGCAGGCAATAAGAAATGCAGTAACTGAAACGAAACAATATAAAGAACTGACCTGAGGCGAAATAAACGAATATAACTCTGGTTAGCAAGTCAAGGTGTCTGTGATATACGTCTAGTCCTGGTCCAGGCTAAATCTTCTCCTCACACTGAGCATGCATACTCAAGTCGTCAGAGCGACACAATAGCAATATAATATATATAAAATCATATGACAATTCTAACAGTGATAATAGATATATATAACAGTAGATCAATGGCAGTATGGGTATGAACATGCAGTAATCAATGCAGCGGAACAGTAAAAGTAGTAGAATGGTATGCCACGTATGTCAACATAGTAAGTAAGGTATATCAATACCAGTATCCCTATCAGTCTCTAAGTCTCACTGTACAGGTCACTAAGCCTATCATCAGTCCAAGTGTGAGAGTCAAGCACTCGCGAGTGTCCTCCACCCAAGTGTAGAACCCAAGGGCAAGGGACCACGGGCCCAACATGTATATCACGGTAATAATCATGTACCCTGTAAATCTCCATATATCTCCCTAAATATATAATCCGGCATGGGACTCCTGAGATTCTGTTGAACTCACACTTAAACTACCCCACACCCCGTGGTCTACATCAAACGCTAACCATAACCCTAAATACTAATCGGTCTGTGACAAGTCTACGCGAGAACTGGAGGCAGGACCTCCATCAAGCACGTCCCGACTAATACCTAAGATAAATGGCAGTGTCTGGTGTCTTATCTGTGACACCCGTGCAAGAGCTTCTATAAGTGTCCCATACCACTTATAGTTACACGTACACGCGTCTCACAGACGTCGACAATGCAATAGAATAATAAGGTTCACTGATTGTGTACAAGTACGCATCACTTTCACTTATTCACTGATACACGAACACTGACGTACTTGCCACAATCATCACTAATACCTAACACTGGGTAATGCATGTTATCACTAGGTTATCAATGCAGTGACATGTGTATGATATGATGCGAGAACAGTATATAAAGCATGTTTAGGATGTCCTGAATCAATAATTTACCACTTGCATAATTTATCATAAATCATACGGTTACAATTTAGTGAAACGATGAACAGGTAATAATTAGTATGTTCAGTTATCTATCCAGCAAATTTAGTTTCACACCAATCGGGTTTCAGGATCATTAATTATAGCCATTTCATTTTAAGCGTTCACGGCTGAAAATCCGGTTTCAGAATCAGAAGTCCGTTTCGCAACGCATTTTAATCCCAATTGGGATCAGATTTTAGCGACACTACAGTTGAATGAAATCTAGGGTTTTCAGTAAGGTTTTCAACGCAATAGACAGATCGTCAATCGCATCTGTACGTCAGGAGTTATACACTGTTTAACATTAATATGTCATCTCAGAATCTTTTCTGGACTGTTATACGTCCCGATCTTTTAAATTACAGGTTAAATACCAAATGATGTCGAAACAGGGTGAAACCACTTGTGTTGTCTAGCTAACAGATTCACCTATAATAAACAATGGAGTTCCGCAATCTACGAGTTAAGGAAACAGGGTGGTACCCATTACGGAACAGTAAACAACAACTAGAGTCGCTCTGGACTGCAGTCCAGAGTCGTACTCCGATCCAAATCTTATCACAGTTTAAGTACAGGAATATCTGGAAACTAGTATAGGGTTAAAGTTCGTCGAGTTGGATTCGATTTGGGCCCTCGAACGCATCATTCCAGTGTGTATATAATTTATGACGATTTTAACGGTTTTCAGGTATAACAAAATTCCAGTTTTACGAGTAAACTTGGGGGTAGTCGTTTTAGTCAGTAATCGTCGTATTATCCAATGAAATTTATACAGGGTATTTATCACTACACGGGCCAAGACGTACAATCTAATTCCGTCGAAATAGACAAGTATTTTCGTAGGAATCACACATCGAACAGGTTTGACACAAAGTCGATCTGAAACTGTAATTTTACGATCTACGTAATTTAAATTTGTAACTTGAATATATAGCATGTAGCAAGTAAAAGTACTTTCCTGGACACGTCACGGGAATGTACGGTGATGGTAACGTCACGAATGCACGACGGCAGCGTCTCGGAATGAGCTTGGGTCGGGTAGGATGCAGTCAAGGCTCGTGGATGTTGGGGCTCGCTGTTGGTAGTTGATATAGAGGGCAGTGGTGTAGCAGGGAGACGAATTCGCCGTCTAGGGTTTGAGAGAGAGAGGTAGAGGAAGAGAGAGATTTTAGAGAGAGAGAGAGAGACCAGTGAGAGAGTGAGAGAGAGATTGAGAGTTAGAGTGTGAGTGAGAGAGAGAAAACCAGAGAGAGAGATCAAAGAGTGTTAGAGAGAGAGAGTGAATGCAGAGAGAGTGAAAGAGAGAGCAGGGGAGGTAACAGAGAGAGATTGAGAAAGAGAGGGAGAGTGAGTGATATAGAGAGAGGAGGTCGGGTGAGGGAGGCCGTCGGCGACGTGGGTGAGGTCGTGTTGATGCTCCGGCGTGTCCAGCGGCGGAGGATGCCGGCGTTGATGGAGGCAATGGGTTGGGTGTGCAGGGGGAGGAAGTCGAGGGAGAGAGGGAATGGGGAGCTCGGGTTTAATAGTGGTCGAAGGTGGAGGTGAGGGAGAGAGTAAGAGAGGTCGTGGTCGTCGCCATCAGGGCGTGCGACGTTGGGTGCTCAGTGATAGGGAAATAGGTGCACAGTGGGCTTGGGTGAGGGAGTAGGAGGAGGAGAGAAAGAGATTGAGGAGACGAGGGTTAGAGAGGGGAGTGCGCGACGTGGGGTAACGGCACACGAGCGTAGGCGTAGGCGTGGGTCACGGCGGAGGAAACGGATCGCGAGCGGGAACGTGGGAAGTAGCCGTTGGGAAGAAGGGGGTGTAGAAGCAGGTCGGGTCGGTGAAGCGGGCGCGGGCCGTGGGCTTGGGGAAAATAAATAAAATGATGGGAAAAATAAAAGGGTGGGCCGGCTCGGTGGGCTCGGGAGAAATAAGGAAAAAGGATTTTAAATATTGAAAGAGGGCTGGGCTGCTGGGAAAAAATTGGGCTGGGAAAAATTAAATGTTTGGGTTTTAATAAATTAAGTTATAAAAGGGATGGGCTTGGATTTTAAAATGAGGAAAAAATTTGGGTTTGGGTTTAAAGAGGAGTTTTAAAATAAATAAACTAATAAATAATTATAAGTAAAAAATTAAATAAATTTTATAAGTGAAATAGAAATACAGATATTGGTATAAAAAGGGCTGGGTGTTACACTGAAGCTCGGATTGTACCCTACGATCTACGCTTCCTTGTTCCGGTATTCTGCACCTCCCACATGATGGATCAAGGCGTTTTTAGAGCAATGGAACATTCCGACCCACACCTTCCTCTTATTGGATCGAGAAGTCTCCATTTCCTTAAAGGAATTTGCCGAGGTCTCCGTTTTACCCGTTAGGGGAGAGCATTACGAGGAGCTGCTTCCTCCGGATGAGTATATTTTTGCTACCAAACCAGGGGTAATGGGTCTTACCCCAGAGAATGCCATTCAACACTAGTTCCCAAGTTTGATAAGGGTGTTGAATATGTATGAGGGCCTCTTTCTCGAATCCAGAGGCCGGGGGGTCAGCTTTGCGAACTTCATTGCCTGTTTTTTTCGCCCAGAAATTTTGTCACGACAAGGTGAAAAGTTTGCTAAACTTGATGATCCTTTCGACTTTGGCTTGGATCGTCAGCCAATATTGGAAGCCGATCAAAAGGATTTCTTTCTTCCAAACGTCGCGATCGTCCCCTTTTCAGAAATTGTCGCTCCAGGCATTGATGAGGAAGCATTCTTTCTGAGGTTCCTCGGTTTATGGTTAAGCTGGTTCGCGCTTCCCATGCACCCTCGCTATATGAGGCCGTCCGTCTTCTACCCAGCGCATCGAATGGTTGCCGGGATACAAGTGGCCATTGGGATTGCTGGGTTAGCCCACCTGTATCACGGCCTCAGCTTGGCAGCGGATAATACTGAGCCAGGGGTGCAGCCTGCCAACTTTTCAATGCATTATTTCACCTCATGGCTTGAGTTGCACATTCTCGGGGTTTTTGGTATCCACGGAAGACCTTCCTTTTATAACAGATGCAAATTCCCTCGGATAATGCGGCTAGTCGACGCATCCATCGTAAATCCGTCACCGCGGGAAGCTAGGGGTTTGCTCCTTTGTCTACACACGGTTGGAGACGGTATGTCCTTCACCGATAAAATTTTGACCGTCGGCCAGGAATCTGCGAAGACGGTGCTGCCATTACAGGACATCTTTAAAGACGGGGCATCTGTGTTGAAAGCTCGGGAGATTCTTCATCTGTACTCCATCAGGCCGGGATTTCTCGTATTTAGGCAAAATGATGTGGCGTTATTCATGAGATACAACCCGCATCGTTTCGCCCAGCAGCTGAGCTATAATCAGGGCGTCCCGCTTGAGGCTTTCTTGGTAGAACCTGCTGCTACCGAAGAGGGAATGCGAAACGCGCTGCATCATTTTATGCGTCTGAACACGGGGTCCAACTTCTTCATTAGTGAACCGAGCTGTGTTCCGAAGGCCCTAAATGTGTATGTGGCGTGATACAAACATTCGATGGGCGCCGTCATTAGGGAGGAGAAGCGACTGCTACTTGATCGCAAGGGCACCGCTCCGGCTGGCAATCCAGTGTTCCTCTGAAGTGACGGACCATTGTCCGCCCTCCCTTAAGAGAAGTTGCTGCGGTCGAGGTCCCGAGTGATGTGCCTGAGCTACCGATACCCTGTGCTCCTGTGAAAGAGGTGACTGTAGCGTCTCCCGAGTCTGGCGTGGGTTCAGATATCGGGACCCGTCGTCCTAAGGTGCCCACCAAGCGTAAGCTTGTGCTAGCGGCGACCAGTTCTCGCTCGCAGAAGAAGAAGAAGAAGTCGATTCTCTCTGTAGACGTTGTACTCGGCCAGGAGCCTCATGCTCCTTATAGCGAGGGCCTGAGCGAATATGGGACCAACGAAGGTCTATTTATAGCGCCGAACGATACCGACCTCGGGGCTGCTATTGCAACTTCCGAGCGATTAGCGAGCCACAAAGCGGGACTGGCCATCCTCGTACAATCAAGTAAACATCGGCCGTACCTTTTTTCATTGAATTATATTTTTATTATCATGTTTTGACTGGCACTTTTCCTTCTTTAACAGGCATTTCCCCTGAAGAGGCTCTCGCGGCTTCCCTCAAGACTTTTGAGGAGGAGGAGAGGATTCGCGCTTCGCTGGGCGTTGGTATATTTCGGCTCATTGTGCCTTCATTCGCCTTTCTTATGGATAATCTGACCCCTTTTTCATCTGATCGCAGGGATTACCTCGACTCAGGTCATGCCCAGTACAGTACCAATCCCACCGGGTGATGCGGAGATGCTTCCAGGGCTAGTTATCGAAGTCCCGGCCTCTTCGGCATTGCCAAAAGAGGCTTTACTCAAGCAACTAATGACGGACGCCGTAACGGTTCCAGAGGTAGCTCCTGGCGTGGATGATGACGTCCCGTTGACGGAGGTCTTGAGAAGATCGGCTCTCACGTCCCGGGCGGAAAGGAAGCGCAGAATGCGTGCAGTAAGGGAACGTAGCGCCGCCTTGGCCGTGGGTGCAGGCTAGAGCGCTGCTACCCCTGCCCTTGCTCCTTCAGAGAATGCTTCGGCCGCCCTGTCTACCGCTCATAGACAGGCAACACGTGCGGCTCGGGAAGCAATTGAAAGACCGACCCAAGGTAACGTAACACTGAGTCCTTTCGTCAAAGTTTTAATCTTCAGATTCTCATATGTCCTATCCTGCAGGGCTGAGTCTTGATGAAGAAGTGGTAGGTGAGATGGCGGCAACCACCGAGCCTGAAGTAGCCACTCTTTCTCAAGAGTCTAGAACTGCCCCAATTGTCGCTCTTTCCCCTTGCGGTTCCTTGCTGTTGCCGGGCACTGCGAGTATCACGACAATTCTCTTGGAGTCGGGGGATGAAGCTACGGGCGGCAAAACCATTCCGATGGAGAAGGGTGAAGCAGTCATTGCACCCAGTGATGCCCTTGTTGCGGTTTCGACCGGCGACTCACCAGGTAAGTTTCGGGTCATTGCCTTCCTTTTTATTTTGCAATCCCTTTTAATCTCTTCTGACAGTACTTCTCTTGTTTCTGATGTAGGTGTGGTGAGCATTGAGGTTGTGCCACCCGAGAAAGCATCACCAGTTGCTGCTTTGACGGCGGCCGCCCCTTTACCTTCTCTCGTATCTTCCCAAATGCTGGAAGGCACGGATTTGCGACCCATCGGTTTCATTGTAGGAAATGTACATTATGTACTGACATTGCATTACTATATCCTTGCAGGAGTCCTTTTTGATCACCTGTATCAGGTGATGCACCCACATTTCTCCTTCCAGTCAGAGATTGCCTCATCTAGTAGCGCTGGTGAGTACAGCCTTTAGCTAATGTATTTTCTTTTCTTTTACGGGCAGCCAAGTCGTTGCTAATCCTTCTTTGTTTTGACTGCAACACTACAGATTGAAGGAGGAGGTGAAAGAATAGTTGCGCCACCAGTACTCCCAGCCTTGCCATCTACCTCAGCCGGTATAGTAAACTCCATTGTTCATGCGATTTATTTATTTTGCGAGTTGGCTTTTAACCGTAATTCATTTTGCAGCAGTCATACCGGTCCCTGCTCCCTTCGAATCTCGTATATTAATGCCAGCAGGACCATTTTCTAGACGTCCATCTTCCAAGGGCGCTGCGACCAGCTTTCGTATGTTGAGTGAATCCATTGAAGAGCTTGACGCGGAGACCCTTGCCCTTGCTGCAGATTTTGCTGCTGAGGTTAATCCTATGCTGGCGATGCTTGTGAACTTTCATAGTGAGGGCGTCGTTGAGTCTTGGGTTAATCACTGCAGGAAAATTGAGGCATGTCTGTATGAGCTCGAGTTCGGACATCCTGCTCCTAAGGTCCTGGCTGTGAACTCTCAACGGGCTGCGTGGGTCGAGCAGAGCACTCCCTACTTCCGCCATCTTGAACAAGAAGCGGCCTTAAAGCGTAAGGAATGTGAAGAGACTTCAAGCGAATCTGCTCGACTGCATGCTCAGGTTGATGCCAATGCTGTGCAGTTGAAAGCTATCTTTGAGGGCCTTCTACGATGTATTTCCGACGGGCTAACGCTGAGGCAGAAGCTCGACCTCATCGAGCGGGATGCGCAGAGTCATGGGGCAGCTCAGCGGGTCGTTGATGAGCGACTTTCAACTTACTTGCAACAACGGGCTCAGGCTGAAGCGGAGTTGGCCGCGGCAGCTGACCGTGAAAAGGGGCTGAGGGGAGTGCGCGAGCAACTGATTGGCCTATTGAAAACGCTTCCCTCCCAATAGTTTTTTTTATATCATTTGCAATTTTTGAATAAAATGTATCCATTTTTTTATCCTTTCATATGATGTAACTTGTACTCGATTCAACTTATAAATAAAAGATACATTTTTTTGTACTATCTTGTGTTATCTCTTGCTTTCTTCTCTTTTCTTTGTTGCCGGCATGTCACCTTAGTAAGCGTAACCCGTCGATGATAGAGAGCATTCCATCTTGAACTCTTCGAGAGGTAGTGATGGCTTAGGAAGCAGGTTCAGATCTGCTCCCTAAGGCTTTTCAACTTTATGAGCCGTGGGGGTCTCATAATGACTTTTCTCCCTACGAGTCGAAAGGATCTCGTAGGTGTATTGTCTCCTTAGGAATCGTGAGGATTCCTAAGTGTGTTTTCTCTTGGGAGTCATAAGGATCCCACAAGAGAGTTTTCTTCCTTACGAGTCGAGAGGACCCGTAAGTGATTGATGAGGTTGACATTATCCGTATTTCAATAAGTCAGAAGTTGCTCTGGGCGTTTCCCACGGGGTCAAGGTTGACTTTTGCCGTGTTCCACGGGGCCAGGATTTGCTCTGGATACTTCCCACGGGGTCAGGATTGACATTAGCCGTGTTCTGTAAGGACCAGGTTCCGCTCTGGACGCTTCCCACGGGGTCAGGATTGACATTAGCCGTGTTCCACGAGACCAGAAGGGGTTGACTTATTTTTTAGGCGGGGCCACTGGGTGACGTATTTCCGCGACGGGGTCATTTGCTGACGTGTTTCCACGACGGGGTCATTGGTTGACATGTTTCCGCGACGGGGTCATTTGTTGACGTGTTTCCGAGATGGGGTCATTGGCTGATGTGTTTCTGCGACGAGGTCATTTGTTGACGTATTTCCGAAATGGGGTCATTGGATGACGTATTTCCGAGACGGGGTCATTTGTTGACGTGTTTCCGCAATGGGGTCATTGGATGACGTATCTCCGAGACGGGGTCATTTGTTGACGTGTTTCCGAGACGGGGTCATTGGCTGACGTGTTTCCGCGACGGGGTCATTTGTTGACGTATTTCCGAAACGGGGTCATTGGATGACATACTTCCGAGACGGGGTCATTTGCTAACGTGTTTCCGCGACGGGGTCATTGGATGACGTATCTCCGAGATGGGGTCATCGGATGATGTATTTCCGAGACGGAGGCCATTGGATGACGTATTTCCGAGACGGGGTCATTTGTTGACGTGTTTCCACGACGGGGTCATTGGATGACGTATCTCCAAGACGGGGTCATTTGCTGACGTTGCGTCTGTTGTAATGAGATGAATATCAAAGTGGTCTCTAGGTTGTCTGTGAACCGTCGAAATTCGGAGTAGGGACTTTGCCATGGCTCCAAAGTTGATTGTAGAGTCTGAATCCTACTGGAATGAGGAAGAACGTTGTTGATGATCTCTAGGTTGTCTGTGAACCATCGAGATTTGGAGTAGGGACTTTGCCATGGCTCCAAGGTTGATTGCAGCGTCTGAATCCTGCTGGAATGAGGAGGAACGCTGTTGATGATCTCTAGGCTGTCCGTGAACCATCGAGATTTGGCTTCGTTTCGATGAAGCCTGGTGGGAAGGTATGGTTCCCTCTTTGTTTGTGCCCCTAGATTGTATACAGGGATCGATGTGATTTCACCTGTAGGGCAAAAAATTTCATTTTATATATTTTTCTTTCTGCGATGCTCTATCATTTCAGCTTTTATATCGCGAAAGTTGCGATTGCCCAATCATTTCGGCTATTTTTCGCGGTGCCCAATCATTTCGGCTATTTGTTTTATTTACTCGCTGCATTTTATTGCGAGTTGCCTAACCATTTCGGCTAATTTGTATGCATACATTTTTACTTGCTGATTTTGTTGCAAGTTGCCCCATCATTTCGGCTATTTCATATGCATTTGTGGTTCGCTGACTTTTCGCTGTGAGTTTTGGATTTGATACCGATTTAGGCATCAGCACCGCTACAACTGGGATATTTCCAGGAGCGGGTCATCATTTGCCTTTGTCGGTTCGAACAAAGGTGGCTTAGTAAACAGGTTAAGATCCTGTCGACTAAGGCTTTTGACTTCATGAGCCGTAAGAGTCTCATAAAGGAATTTCTCCCTACAAGTCGTGAGAATCTCGTAGGTGCGTTCTCCTTAAGAATCGTGAGGAGTCTTAAGTGTATGGTCCCTTATAAGTCATAAGGATCTTACAAGAGTGGTTTCTCCTTATAAGCCGAGAGGACTTACAAGTGTCTTTTGCCATATGAGCATATCCCCAGTCTCTGGTGGGACTTTATTAGGGAAATGTTTGTTCGCGCCCGTGGATTGTATACGAGGGTCATTACTGAACCGCTTGTAGGGCAGCATTGGAGGTTGTGATGGTTTAAGAACAGGTTCAGATCCCTGTAGCTTAAGGCTTTTGAATCCTATGAGCCGTGAGGGTCTCAAAGGAGGGTTCTCCTTACGAATCATGAGGATCTCGCAAGTGTAATTTCTCCTTAGGAATCGTGGGGATCCCTAAGTGTGTTGCTCCCTTGTGAGTCGTAAGGATCTCACGCAGGTGGTTTCTCCTTACAGGGTCGAGAGGACCTTACAAGTGTCTTTTAACGTGCTTGCGCCCTTTCGGGTTTTCACAAAACTCGCCGGTAACCCTGCTGTTTTTACTCACGGAGCCCTCTCGAGTTTTCATCCGTGCCCATTTTGCTTATGGACATACCGTTTTCTTCCCCTTTTTTCTTATTAATTTTTTGTGTCAGCCTTGGGATGCTGCGATCCGTAGTAGTTTATCGACGTCTCGGTCAATAGCCAGTTTTAGGACATAGGGGTCCATCGTTAGTTTAAGGATGTTTCGGTCCGAAAACCGGCTACTACTTATAGAGTTTGGGTTTAGGAAGATAGCGAGCGGACATAGGCGTCGTCATCTATCGTTAACCTAGGCCGTGACTCGTCAGGCGTAGTATTTTTTCAGGAAGCGACCATTTATTGGCCTGAAGGATCTTTCTCCATGCATATCCATGAGTAGATAGGCTCCACCTTGGTAGACCTTGTCTATGATGTACGGGCCTTCATAGTTCGGCTCGAATTTCCCCCGTTTGGCACGATTGGGGATCATAGGTCTTTTGACCACTAGTACGAGTTCGCCTTGGCGGAATGTCCTCGACCTAATCAATCTCTCATATGAGCGCGTTATCTTCGCTTTTATAAGCCTCCAGATTTTGTTGCGCCATGAGCCGGGTTTCATCAAGGGCGTCGAGCTCCTCAAGCCGAAGGTGAGCATTTTCTTCATCTGTTAGCTCGTAGTGAATGGCCGCTCGTAGAGAGGGTAGCTCTATCTCGAGGGGGGTACCGCTTCTGTGCCGAATACCAATGCATACGGCGTTGTGTTTGTGGCCGTTTTGAACATAGTTCGATACGCCCAGAGAGCTTCATACAGTCTCTCGTGCCAGTCCTTCTTATTTCTGGACACCGTCTTTTTCACAATCTTTGTCAAGGTCTTGTTGAAAGCCTCAGCTAGACCGTTAGCTCGGGGATTATAGACCGAAAAGTGTCTCCAGTCTATATTATGCTGTTGTGTGAAGCGGCTGATCTTGTGGCTACTGTAGGCCGGCCCGTTATCGGAGATAATCCGTTGCAGGATGCCGAACCGATAAATGACGTGTGTCTTAAAAAAATAGAGGATATTCTCCGTCTAAATCTTCCATTCCATAAGCTTTAGCAAGAATCACTTCTCTTAGTGGTACTGCTTCTGCCCACTTAGAGAAGTAGTCGGTTGTCACCAATATGAACCGATGTCCTCTGGATGACGCTGGTTCGATGGGCCCAATTATGTCGGTTCCCCACATCTCGAACGACCAACTAGCCACTGTTGGATGTAGCGGATTTGGATGCTGGTGAATGAAGTCCCTATGAATCTGGCACGAATGGCACTGCTTCGAATATTCGAGGCAATCCTGAATCATCGTGGGCCAATAGTAGCCCATCCTTTTGATCTTCAGTTTCATCTTCGGCCCGGCTTGGTGAGAACCGCAGAGTCCGTCGTGAGTTTCTTGGATGACTCTCTTTTCTTCTTCAGGTCCTAGGCATCTTAGCCATAAAGAATCAAATGATCTCTTATACAGAGTATCATTGACGAAGGCGAAAGACAGAGCTCGTTTCATGAGCTTATGTCTCGAGGATGCATCTTCAGGTGTTCGACGGGATTTGAAGTGGTCTATAAAGACTTCTTTCCAATCCTTAGCATTTTCCTGGTCTTTTATTTGTAGGGTCGTTTGCTCGGTAGCTCCCTTTTCTTTGGACGACTCCGGAGATATTTCTGCCGGTGCAAGAACCCGACGGCTTTGCACAACGATCATCACGTCATCGAGGTTCTCGTCGGCCAGTTCTTTAGCGAGCTTGGCTAGTGCATCCGCCTTGCTATTTTCCGCGCGCGGTATGCTTTCCAAGGTGTAGGAAGGAATTTGAGTCAGCAGTTGCTGCACTCTCTCGACGTGCTTCACCAACTCAGGCTTGCACGTTTGATAGTCCCCGTTTACTTGACTAACGACCAGTTGGGAGTCTCCGTATATGAGGAGGTTTTCAATTCCCATATCGACGGAGATCTCAAGACCTGCTATCAAAGCTTCATATTCGGCCTCATTGTTCGTCCTTGGCTCTGTTAAGGAGAAGGCAAAGCGCATTATCCCTCCTTGTGGAGTCACGAAGATGAGGCCTATCCCGGATTTGATTATGGGGGTGCTTTGTTTGTGCTTCTTCACGGAAGATGCTCCATCGAAGTAAAGTTCCCACTGGGTATCATCCTCTCTTCTCTCCCTGTCGATCGTGTCAAACGCGTGCTCATCAGGAAATTCGCAGTTCAAAGGAGAATCGGCGGGTATCGGATGCTCAGCAAGGAAGTCGGCGATGGCCTGGCCTTTCACTGCCTTGAGGGGACGATAAGTTATCGAGAACTCCATTAAGAGTAGGGCCCATTTAGCGAGCCGTCCCATTAATATAGCCTTCGACATCAAATATTTGAGAGGATCCACCTTTGATATAAGATGGACCTCATGTGCCAACGCGTAATGTCTGAGCTTCGTTATTGCGAAGATCAACGCTAGACAGTGTTTTTCGATGGGGGAGTAATTGCTTTCTGCCCCCAGTAGAACTCGACTCAAGTAGTAGAGAGCTCTCTCTTTCCCTTGGTCATTTTCCTATGCCTACAGCGCGCCTAAAGAACCCTCAAGGGCGGTTGTATACAGAATGAAAGGCTTTCCCTTGACCGGAGCAGTCAACACCGGCGGATTCTGCAGGTATTGCTTAATTTTGTCTAGTGCGCTTTGGCATTTGCGATCCCAGACAAACGGAGTTCCCTTCTTCATCAAGTGACTGTAGGGACGGCACTTGCCGGAGAGATTGGCTATAAATCGCCGGATATACGCGAACTTCCCTTGGAAAGACCGCAGTTGTTTGAGAGTCCTTGGCGGAGGCATTTCCATGATCGCCTTGATCTTCGACGGGTCTATCTCAATGCCTCGGTGTCGGATGACGAATCCTAGAAATTTGCCCGAGGAAACTCCGAATGCGCATTTGAGAGGGTTCATCTTCAAGTTGTATTTCCGAAGGCGCTGAAACACGATCTTCGGATGCTCTAAATGTTCCTCGTATGATTTGCTTTTAACTACGAGGTCGTCGATATAACACTCGACGATTTCATGTATGAGGTCATCGAAGATCTTCATCATGGCCCTCTGATAGGTAGTACTGCCATTCTTTAGACCGAAAGGCATCACTTTGTAGCAGAATATGCTGAAGGGAGTCCGGAAAGCAGTATGCTTTTGGTCCTCTGGATGCATCTTTATTTGATTGTATCCTGATAAGCCATCCATGAAAGAGAAGACTTCGTGAGTGGACGTATTATCTATCATCAGCTCGGTGATCGGTACTGGAAAGTCGTCCTTCGGGCAAGCTTTGTTGAGATCCCGAAAGTCCACACATATGCACACCGTCCCATTTTTCTTCATCACTGGGACAATGTTAGCAATCTAGTTAGGATACTGAACCTCTTAGATGAAGCCAGAGTCGATTAACTTCTTGACCTCGGCGTTGATGCTCATTTCAAGTTCGAGCCGCATTCTTCTCGGCGCTTGTTTGACTAGCTTGATGTCCGGAGAAATTGCCAATTTATGGACGGCTATTTCTGGATCTAATCCGGGCATCTCGGAATAGTTCCATGCGAAACAGTCTTTATACTGCATGAGCACATCCTTGAGCGTAGCCACCTTTTCTTCAGACAATAGCTCACTGACGAACGTCGACCGAGGGTCGTTTGCCGTTCCCAGGTCGATTTTTCTGAGGTTATCTGCAGTAATATGTATTCCGTCTTCCAGCTCTTTTGGCGCCGGTGGAAACTCTGAGATCACCTCGTCATCATCGTTTTCGAAGCACCAGGGAAGATTAGCCATATCTTCGCATACTCCTTCTCCTGACATCATTATCACGTGACAGGTGCGAGATCGCTTCCAAGACCGATGTTGATCTGGTTCTACTCTCGCTGCATATGTGGCTTTCGGTACATGCTTCTATGGCGGGGTTACTCTCCAACTGCTGGATAGAGCGAACCTGCTTTGTTGATATTGGTCTTTGACCCAGTTCTTGAAGGTGAAGCAATCTTCGAGAGGATGTCCTATTGCTCGGTGATAGGAGCAATAGTCTGGGTGAGAGACCTCGTCTGCTTGCTCGGGGTGCTTGGAATCTGGGAGTGTAATCATCCGATATTTCACGACGAGGTCGAATATCTTCCTTGTCTTGTCTTGGGGAAAAGAATACGCTCGACCCATCTTCTTTATAAGAGACGAATCCTGGTTGCTCGATTCTGCTTCGTGTGGCTTTTTGGACCCGCTACGCTGTCGTCGAACATATTTTCCGTTCTTGGGTTTATTTCTGCCTCTGCATCGGGTCTTTTGTATGACGGGATGGCGACAAAAGGCATCATCATTATCTGCAGCCTGCTGAAGGAGGCGTTGCGTCCTGGCTTTCTCGTAGATGGCCATTTCGCGATTATGGTCGTCTCGAACCTTTTGATCTGCTTCTCTTATAAGCTTGTCCATTTGTTCTTCGAATGACGGACTTGGCATTTTCATGGCGGGAGTTCATTCTGGTTCAGGGTTAGCATCTTCCCACAGAGCATCTCCTTCTTTATCGAAGTCATGTATGACGTAGCAGTCGTGGAATCTCTCCCGTTTCTTGGATTGAACATATCCAAGCCCGATCGTTTCCATTCTCCCACTGGGCAACTTTCGTTGAGTCCTGGGGATGTTCCAGATCTTGTTGTAGAACTGGACTTGTCGAGCAGTCTGTTTAAAGGGTACGCCTTGGCGCCTTAACAGCCTTTTAATCCTTCTGTGTAGTATCTGGGCAGACGGATGGGCTGGAGCCTGTCAAACGTAGAATCAGCACCATGCCAAATTTCCTTCTCCATTTTGGTTTCCGCGGATCGATAAAAGAGGATCGCCTTTTCATCTTTTCGCCTGGGAGGGACGTAGAATGTCTGCAGTTCTTGCACACTATAAGTATCAAGTGCGTCGAGCTCTTTGTAATGCTCTTACGGACCCATGGCGATTTGCAAACTTTGCTCTTCATCAGCGAAGGCTTGTATTGATGGCCGAACAGAAAATACGGCATTGACTTCATCTTCCGAGTCACTACCGAAGATCAGAATAGGGGTGGACGGTCCCGGCTTGTTATATTGGGGTGGCCCTGAATAAACTATCTCTTCTTCCTCTTCGGTATCACTCCCGAAGACCGGAATAGTAGTGATAGCTTTGGTTTTGTCCTCCGATTTGCGACATCTTTCTGTGTCTTCAAAATCTGGCAGGAAGTACTTGGCATCCTCATATTTGCGGACTTCGTTCATGGAGAATGGGTTTAGTTCCCCCATCACAGTGTACTCGAGACCATCTTTGAAGTACTTCATACACTGATGTTGTGTAGAAGGGATAATGTTGTACTCGTGTAACCAAGGCCGGCCGAGCAAAGCGTTATAGCAGGTCTTAGCGTCAATGACGTGAAACTTGATGTCCGTGACTCATATCCCAAAGCGCAGCGTCAGTATCACAGACCCGAGCGTCCGTGATGACTAGGAGTCAAACCTGGAGATAGTGATCTTATCCCGAGCGAGATGTTGAATGCTCATGCAGATTTCCTTCAGCGCTCTTACATTGAGGAGATTAACGGAAGACCCATTGTTAACCAGGATTTTTCCTATCTTGATATCATGACAGTATCCGGAAACATAAAGGGGACGATTATGCTCACATGTCCCGAGGAGGAGATCTTCATCGCCAAAAGTGATATCGGCCGTGTGCACTTCTTCCAGCTCGTCTTTCATCTTTCTTTCGGCGAGGAAAGCTTGGAATTGGTCAGGCTCTTGTAACGCCTTGATCAGAGAATCTCTCGCCTCTTTCGATAGCAGGAGGGCATCGAGAATGCTCAGCTGCGAGGGTAGCTTCCTCAGGTGTGCCAAAACGTTGTAATCCACCTTGTTTCTCTTGGGCGGGTCCTTGGCTGTCAGTTCTTTGACGACTTGATCATCGAGGGCGATATCTTCAGGGACTTTTTCTTTCCCTTTATCTTTTCTATTCGACCCACTGTTCACGGGTCCGAGATTCTTTTCAGGCAGCGTGCGATTGCGCAGCTGAATGTTCTTACAGGTCTTCATTTCTTCCGTTTCGGATGTGGCTTCTTTGAAGAGAGGGCCAATGGCTATTTCTTCATTAGAATCACTCCTGAAGGTGAGAACTTACGATCCCCCAGAGTCAACCATATGACAGTTGTTGGTAGTTCTTTTGCGCTCTTCGGTCGTATTTCTTTGCTCCCGACGAGTTTTGCGTTTCATCCGCTTGAAATATTGTCGGTGAGCAATATATCCCTGCCATCAGTTTTTAAAGGCGTTGCACTCTTTGGTGGGGTGCGCAATCCTTCGATGATATAAGCAGTAGTTAGGATGCACATCCTCTTCGTCAGGAGTATTTCCTTCGGAGGGTGGCAGCTTCATTCCCACCGATATGGCTTTGGCGAACCTTGTCCTCATTTTGAACCTGCTCTTGTCTGCCGCGGACATGTTTTGATCTGGTTAGAACGTTTTAACCCTTTCGTCTAGTCGTCGGCGTTTGGCTTTTTCAAATATGGCCATCTCGCGCTCTCGATCAGCTTTGCTTTTAAGAAGGGCTTCGTTCAGGAATGTATCAATCATTTCTTCTGATGGTCCTAGAAGTTCCGGCTCAGGATCTGCCCCCAGTTTCTCTGCATAATGGGCTTCTTCATCGTCTATCGACGAGTGAGAGATCACATGGCAGCTTGCCGCATAATCCTCAGGTTCGTCTGACGAGTCTTCTCCATTATCATCATCTTCGTCCTCAAGGACGTGGCTGAGAAACTCTTGAAGTGTGACCGGGGTTCGCGCCTTCTGGTTATATTCTTCCAGCACGTCAATATGCTTTTGCAGGTCTATGCGCTTGTCATCAGGCTTCACGTGCTTTTTGGTCTTCTTCTTCTTCGAAGACTTTGACAGCTGGGTATGGGTGCTTTGACTATCACTGTCAATTTTTTGAATTGGGCGCGGTTTCAGCATTCCTTCGATGACCTCGGGTTCCAGTGGATTTTTCCACTTGACTACCGGGCATGTTTGGAGATCCTTCAGCATTCTTTTCATCTTGGCTGAAAAAGCGACTTCCCATGGAGTTTCTATGACAAAAGAACACGATGCCCCCGGTGTGTCCGCCTTTTTGAGAGCGTGCGGCTGGGGCGGGGTCACCTTCCAGTTTTTGGATAATACAAACTTGCCCTGTTGGTACTGATCTTCGATCCAACTTTTGAAGATGTAACAATCTTCGATCGGATGACCCAATATTCGGTGATAAGGGCAGTAATTAGGATTGTTAATGTCGCCTGGTTGCATTGGGCGTCTTGGCTCCGGCAGAGTGATGAGCCTGTTGTGCAGTGCTAGCTCAAATAACCTCTTCGTTTTATCCCGAGGGAACGAGTAAGGGTGTCTCACTTTTTCTCCAAGGAATCGTTGTCTATCATTTCGGCGATCAACTGGTCTTGGAGTACGAGGCTGCTGTTGAGTGTTAGCGACGAAAGTCGCTTTCTCTTTCCTTTTTTCATTCCGCGGCTTCGGCTTTGAAGAGGAAGGACTGTGGCCCATCTGGTCCATTTGAGCCAACTTGTCGATCAAGGCTTGAAAGGTGGTGGGCTTTTAAAACATCATGAACTGGGAGATGGTCGCCTGCGGATCAAGAATACCCACGAACATGCCCACTGCTGGTGCTTCTTCGATGCGCTGCTCGCACTTTGACCATAAATTCCGCTACCGTATCGCGTATTGCACCCATGTTTCGCCTGGATTTACCCTGGCGTTAATCAGTGCGGTAATCGGAGTACGCTCGCTAGTGCCTGCGAATCTTTGCGTGAATAACAGCTCCATTTCTGCAAATGTCTTGACAAAGTCATTCGGGAGTTCAAAGTACCATTCGAACGTTGTCTCTGACAAGCTGCCGACGAATTGGCGAAGTAGCAGTTTATCGTCACCTCCAGTGTTGCCACATAGAGCCCTGAACTAGGCAACATGTTGGTGGGGATTGCCCGTCCTTTTATATACGTGGAATTTAGGGATCGTATATCCCGGCGGGTACCTTATTTGATCATACCAGCCCGGATAGGGTCGTCCAGTCTTAACGATCTGCCCGGCCGTTTCACTCGCATGATGAGCTCGTATTTGCTGAGCGATGTAATCATCCAGAGCGGCCTTGGATATGGTCTCTTCCTTGGCTGCTGAAAGATCCGGAGGAGGGTTCAATGTCTCCCCTCTATCGTCTTCAATGATAATCAGGGGGTCTTCAGCTGGAGGTTCCGGCTGTAACATCATCCCGGCCATGTCTTGGAACAAAAGAGCCATTTGTTTTATATTGGCCGCCTGTTCTGCAGCCTCTTTTTCTTTCCTCTCGAGCATTCTTCGGAGGAATTCAGCATCATTTTCTTGTTCCTGACATTGCTCTGAGGTCTCTGGACTTTCTTTCGGCCCAGTGAGTGCGGCCATTGCAATCAGCATCTCCTGAATTTTCTGCTGCTGTTGCTCCTGAGCTTTTCTTATCGATCGGGTAAGTGGTCGATGACCCGTAGAAGCACGGCTTTCCGCTTTTCCGGAAGCCATATAAACAGTGTGCACCACCATGCCCCCAGCCTTGGGGCATTTACGTTTGGTGTCCTTGCGGTTCGTCGCGGACACGGGGGCCTTCTCTGGCCTCCTTCTCTTATGAGCGGTTGAAGTTGAGGGAGCCGTTGCAGCGGGCACCCAGACAGCTGACATCTTCTATGATATCATGGGATGGTCCTTTTCTTGTCGAGCTTTAATCTTCTTTGATCGGCGGGAATAGTCTTGGTCAATCACCTATTCTTGAACCTGTCGCCAGACTTTGTAAATTTTGGAGGACAGCCGCTGAGGGGGCTGCTCCGGCTTTTTTTCTGTAGCATTCTCCACAGGTGGAGGAGATCTTTTCAGCACAGCAATCGGAGAGTTCTTACGGACCCTCCTCAGTGGTTCAAAGCTGTTCCCAGTTGGAACAGCAGCGTCGACTTCCACCATTGGAGCTGGCGGAGTCAATCCAAAAGGGGAATTGCCCCAATCCTTCCTTACTCGGCGCCAGTGGAGACGTCGAGCTTGTCGAGCCGACGGTACTGGCTCAACTATGGGAGTGGCTTCATCGTGCCCCCTGTCTTGGTGAAGGGTTACTGCCGGTGCAAGCCTCTTGAAGACTGACGTCCGTTGAAAGGGAATGGCTAGCCTGTCGAAGGCAGCCTTTCGAACGGGGGAAGCAGCCTTAGCGACTTCGCTTGGATGGGGAGTTGTAACGGCCAGTCTTGTGAAGACCGACCCTTTAGCAGGAGAAGCCGCTTTGACGACTTCAGGACCAGGAATGGCTATCCTTTTTAGGATAACCCCTTCTGGTATTGCGGGCTTCTTCACGGGCCCGTTGGATCTTTGTCCTAGTCTGTCAAAGACTGAGGCGTTGGAGCTGGACGACCCGTTGAGAGGGGCCACAGTGGTGGTAAGTCAATCAAAGACCGACTTCTTTAGGGCCTCCTACAACAGCATTAGGGCATTGAAGTTCATGGGTGGGAGTATGGTCCCAAAGAATAGTCCAGTGGTGGCCTGAGTTACTTACTCCACCGGCATCTTGAACAGGGAGGCCACTTGGGGCCCGTAGGTTACACCTCCAGATGAGGCGGAACGGGAGTTGCAGTTACAGCTGGAGCAGTTAGAGGCCATTTGATGTTCTGTTTTTCTGCACGAGAGCAAAACAAAATCTTAGTATCTCGAACCTAAGGGCAACCATATCAAACCGTGATTCGTTCGCGAACATGACACATGAAGCGTGGAGTGGAAAGAGGAAAAGGTCCCACCGGACGTGCCAGAATCTGTTCTCCGCCGAAAAGACGCGACCGGGACGTTGGGACGTCCGGCCTGAATTTTGGGGGGCAGATGCTATTTAGTGCTATCCGTCCACCTCTCCAAAAATTCCAAGTTGATTTATGACACCATGTATCGAAGGTTTAAACGGATGCGGCCGATGTAGCAGACTTCGTCAGATTTCCCATCATTGAGGGGTTTTTGATTGTGGGGACACTCTTCCCTGCAGGCGCAAGCCCCTGCAGTTAATTACGCTACCGCATCGCGGTAACCACTTTCTCCTTCTCCAGATGGTCACTTCGTGTCGTGTGTGTTTGTTTTGCTTTTGGTTTCCCGTGGATTGTATACGGAGACTAATTTATGTTGTCGCCCGTAGGGCGTGGATTAGTCCAAATCCGTACTCTCTTAGATTTGGGTTTGGGTTGGGTTTAAGGATACATTAGTCTCATTTGAGACTATGATCAACTTAAACGTATGTTAAGGATACGTTAGTCTAATTTTAGACTAAGATCAACTTAACGGGATCGTCTAGATCCGACAAAAGAGCATTTGGGCTCTATTGTTTAGTTTAGGGACATTGCGGTCGATTACCAGTTTAAGGACATGGTAGTCCAACGTTAGTTTAGGGACATTACGGTCTATAATTAGTTTAAGGACATTACGGTCCAACGTTAGTTTAAGGACATTACGGTCCAAGGTTAAGGACATCATAGTCCGTGGGTTTAAAGGGACCCCACAGTCCGAGATTAAGGACATCATAGTCTGTGGGTTTAAAGGGATCCCACAGTCCGAGATTAAGGACATCATAGTCCATGGGTTTAAGGACCCCACAGTCCAGTTTAAAGACGTCATAGTCTATGAAATGTATGGTTGTCGGGACCCGTCACCTTTCTGAAGACGTTGAAGGATTACAACAACAAGTATCAAAGGAGTGAAGTGATGTACCCTTGAACCAATTTGGTTGGGAGATCTGTAGTCCAATTTAGGGCTAAGATCTGTTGAAAGATTTATGAGCATATGGGCTCAATTAATCTGAGTTGAGAACTTATGGCCAATCTTGGGCTAAGTCCAATCAAGTTAAAATGTTTAACATTTATTTTGGGCTGCTGAGCATTTATTTGGGCTTGGCCCTTTTAACAATGCTGAGCATTGGTTTGAGTTTTGACAGTATGTCTGTCTTTTATTGAATGCTGAGCATTCATCATAGCTCTGGGCTTAGTAAAGAACAATTTATGTTCTATCAGCGCACACGTGAGGAGCATATGATGCTCTTAGCGCTTTGCGCCAGGCACTTTGCGCCAGTTAAAGAGCACGGTGCGCTTCTGCCGAGTAGAACACATGTGAGGGACACGTGGCGCGCTTGGCGCTAAGCGCTAGATAATGAGCGCATTGCGCTAATTTATGAGTGCATTGTGCTATTAGTTCAGTGGCGCACACGTGAGTGACATGTGGAGCGCTTGACGCTGAGCGCCAGTCCATGAGCGCAGTGCGCTATATTTGGAGCGCTAAGGCTCTGCAGCGCTTTGCGCTAGTCTTTGAGCGCTGACGCGCTTCTGCTAAGTAGCGCACACGTGAGGAGCACGTGGTGCGCTTGGCGCTGAGCGCCAGTTAAAGAGCGCGGTGCACTATTTGATCAATTTTATGATCTGGGAAATAAATTCTTCCTTAGAAGAGACGTTGTCTCAAGATCCTAAGAACAAAAGTTCTTACTTTATAGGAGATACTACAATCTCTTTTGTATTGATGAAAGGATGCGCCTTTATGGATCTATGATCCTTAAGAGAATTGAATTATTCTCTCCCCCTTTACTTTATAATGAGATGTTCATGATCTCTTTTTGTAAAAGACAATTTGTCTTATAGATCTATGATCCATGAGAAGAATTATGTTCTTTTTTTTACTTTATGATGAGATCTTTTGATCTTTTTGTGGAAGAACTTGGTCTTATAGATCTATGATCTTTAAAGAAGTGAGTTCTTCTTTTTTAATTATGAGATAATTTCATCTCTCTGTTCATTTTTTACCTTAAAGAAACTCTTCTTTTTCTGAGAGCTTGGCTCTTCGTTCTGAGATCTCTCAAAGCTTATGGGGGGTTCCTCTCTATGCTTCTGTATATCTGAGACTTGAAGTCTAAGAGCCTTTATATAGGGCAAGTTGATCAGTTCAATCAGTTAAGGATATCTTTTCTCTAATTGATTTGGGGATGTTTCCCCGGTTGGATCTTTGATCCAAGAGCTTCTGATTTACAGAAGGCAATCTTCTTGTTTTTAACAAGATTGGAAAATCTTTCCATACAGAATTTGTTCTGTACTTTGGTGATTTTTAATCACCATTGGATCATTGATCCAACGGTGCTCTGATTTACATAGCACAATCTTGTTGTTTGGAAAGATCTTGAGGAATCTTTCCTTAACAGAATTTAATTCTAATTAATTAATGATTTATCATTATTATTAGATCTTTGATCTGACGGTGGGGAGCTTTTAGTTCCAGCGCTAGCGCACCCGTGCTTTGCACGTGGTGCGCTGCTCAGAGCGCAGCGCACTTGGCGCTAGCGCACCCATGCTTTGCACGTGGTGTAGGGTTCCTAGGCACGCTAATGAGGTCTCACAAGGTATCAACCATGCCAATTTCAAATTTTACGGGTGCCGAGAAACCCTAATACGGATCGTTGACTAGAATTTTAGGCGAAACTAAGAAACTAGTTAATAATTTAACTAAGTGAACGGAAATACAACCTTTGTAGATCCCGTTCTCCACTTCCATAGCTCCATGATGAAGTCCTCTCGCTGTCCGTCTCGAATCCCGGACTCAAGCATCGGCTTCATCGAAGAAATGGGCGGGCAAGATCGTCGGCTTCGATGCCGAAGATGATCTACGTCGAGGCATCATAAGATCAAGCTCCCACTTCACCAAGTCATGAAACTTGCGAAGAAAACACCCTATACTACTTGGCAAGAGGTAGACGATGAAGAAATAGGAAGTGGGTTCACTTTAGAATTGGATTTCTCACTCATTTTCAAGAGTTGCCATTGATGGAGGCAAGCTTCTTCTTGAAGAAGAAGATGAAAAATGTTATGATAAGTATTTTTCAAAAAGAAATTAAAATGAATACTTATCATAATCAAACCATGGTCAAGTGTAGAGAATAAACTAGGGTTAGGTCAATGGTTAGGGTTAAGCATGAAGACAAAAATGGTGACTTAGTCAAAGCTTCATGAAGCTTCAACATGCATCCAAATAAAGCCACCATTTTTCTTTTCTTTTGCCAAAAAGAAATAAATAAATAAATGAATAAATAGATATGAAAAACAAAACCCTAACCATTTGAATAACCATGGTTTAATCTTTACACAAACTCAAGTAAGCATGTATCATCAAACATGATACAATCAAGTGCACAAAAGTATATCACATATACAACTTGTGAACTTCAAGTGAGAAAATCCATTTAAAGTGAACCGATACTAGTTAATGCAAAGTAATATATCAAATATATAATTATGCATTAAATCATTAAATCAACACTTGATTCAATGATCCGGTCATGTCGCACACAACCGACTAGTATACAATGTATCGATTTATCGAATCAATCCTTGATTTGATAACTACGTTATATCGCATACAACCATTCGACACATTCATCGCGAGAATGAAATACGGTATCACATACACGCATTATTCTCGGTCCCGCACATATCTCATATGCGCTCCTATTTCGTTTCGCTTGAGCCAAGAAACCTCTGTGTAGGACTCTAAAGACTCGTCAATACGCCGGCAGCAGGTGATGATCATATCAAACACCCACAAGCTGCAAGCGGTCTGCTAAACGTAACGGCCACCCGGGTATTGAGCGATCAGAAGATCGACGAGCAAGCCCGCTCACACTCCTGTGAATCCAACCAGTAACACTTACCGTACAGTCCGGTCTGATCGTCTGATATGTCGCATATCTTGCCTAGGGGTGGTATACGTCAGACCCCAATAGCTCGATAAGTCGTGTCGATATGAGGTCTATAACAATTCGAGAAACTACTGGTAACACTTACCAGTAAATCTCAGCAACCCTGGCCAGGGATTTCCGGTTATAGCCAATCGAACACAGTGCAATATCAACTCCCTATACCGGGAGAGACGAATCCCCTCCTATCGCTCATTGCCTCCATGTGACTCGGGACTGTACCCAAAAACCACCGTTTTGCACGCCCTCTTGGACGTAGTAAGGTGGAAATCAAAGCACAGTGGGAACCACACAAGACTCTATGACGATCTCGGGTCAACAGACTACTCTGTACCAGTGTCACCAGAGAACTGCCATCTGACGTAAGGTATAATACCATCTGGAAGTTCTCGGCGAGTCCGTACAGTGTACCCAGTCTCCACTGAGCACCCGTATATCATCTTCGATGTCAAACACCAATGGATATGGGATCATCCATCGCCCATCTGTATGGGTCGAGAAGGTATACGCTAGTCTACTCTGGTATATCGATGCCCCATCTTGATACACCCACGACTAGGGACATTGAAGGATGTACTTATGGGCTACCATGTCCCCACTAGTATGATCCGCATCATAGTCCAGGTAGTCAAGTACACATCCTAATGGCTTTACCAACATGTAACAGAGAGACAATCAGTATACACGTTAAGGTAAAGAGTAACCAGATAGCATACTATCATGTCGAGCAAGAAAGTCCTCCCTATATATGTCCCAGCATCCACTACAATATACATCCAATGTACAGTAATGGCCTCTAGGTCATACATATAACTAACACGTGGTGCGCTGCTCAGAGCACAGCGCACTTGGCGCTAGCGCACACGTGCTTTGCACGTGGTGCGCTGCTTAGGATGAAGTGCTCTTAGCGCTAGCGCACACGTGCTTTGCACATGGTGCGCTGCTTAAGGTGCAGCACTCTTAGCGCTAGCGCACACGTGCTTTGCACGGGGTGCGCTGCTTAGGGCGCAGCGCACTTGGAGCTTCTTCTGAAGCGTTGCTTCATTTCAAAATTTGAATTTTTTTTAAAAAAAGCTTTGCTCTGATTGGGGGAAACACATACGAACTCGAAGAAACTTGTTTCAGATTCGAGGATGATTTCTGGTTATGGAGAAAATGAATAGGACTATTCAGTTGTCTTTTCCTTCTTCCTTCTCTCAGGTTGTGAGGGCTCATAGGATTAGGAGTGGGTACACCTATTACGCTTATTGGATAGTCTTCTTCCAAACCATAGGCAGGTTCCGAAGGGTAGGGAAGGAAGAATACCAATTAGCCTAAGTATGGTGTACAGAAGGTAATAAGTAAAGACAAATAAAGAGATTAGAAAAAGGGCAAAGTAAATTGCGACTGCTATCATTCACGGCCAAACCGCGTATATCATCGTCACTCCTATTTCACCTTTGCATTTCTCTGGTTCAGGAGAAATAGAATAAGGTTTATTCAGTTGTATTTTATCTTTACCTTCTCACAAGTTGCGGGTACTCCTAGGATTAGAAGAGTACACCTATTACGCTTATTGGATAGTCTTTTTCCAAACCATGGGCTGGTGCCGAACGGTAGGGAATGAAGAAAACCATTTAACCTAAGGATGATGTACATAAGGTAATGAGTAAAGACAAATAAAGAGATTTGGAGAGATAGCAAGGAGATATATGGTTACAGTCATGAATCTGGATAGTGGAAGAGGCATTACTAGGAATACCCGGCTACCCCTTCGAAACATTTTTATGTTTCAGTTTCACTATGTGTTGTTAATTGAAAACTGATTTCCCAATTAGACCCTTGCTCCAGGGTATGTATTTACCAGGTTTGATTCTCACATCTGTATGGTTTTACAGATGATGAGTGGGAGTAAGTTATTGAGAATTAGGTGATCATCCTCATTATATCGGAATTCGTTGTAATTGGTGATATTTGAGGAAATCGCCTGTGGTTTTGCTTGACGGCAAATATTTTGTTTTGAATATCCATTGTTATGCACCAATTTCAAACTGATATATCTGTACGTTTATTTTATAAAGTGAGATATAACCTTTTGAAATTATATCCATGACATTTACCTATATCAGTAGATGGTTAGGTAAGGAGTATTAAACAGCAGTGTAATTCTTCTTAACCATAGTACAGTTTTCAACCTACGACGCACAGGGTTTGAGTTATTTAACTCAGGGGACTTATACAAAGTATTGTATGTTGTCTAGTGTCCATTAGGACAGAGGGGTTGGTACTCATACTATATTCTGTATACTTGTGACTTCCCTAGTTTTTAGACAAGTATTTCATAGAAATACAAGGTCCAAGTTTTGAGAAGTTATAGGTATAAGAATAAAGTAGAGAACCATGTGTTGCAATTATCAGGATACTTCAAGGTGATCGAAGATGTAGATACTTGTGCATGGTATTCAGTTGATAGTAATGGTTTTGAAAACTTGCTTCTCTTTCAGGTTACTCATATCTGGATGCACTCCTAAGTTGAGTAATGCCGATCGGCCTCTCTCCATTTAGTTGACATGTACTGGAGACAGCTGCACGATTTGAATCTGGTTCCAATTAAATCAGTGCCTCTGTTTCTATATTGTATATAGAATAGTTCATATCTTAACAATGTTAAGTTATATGGAGTTGTCCGGCTTATGCTTAAAACCAGACTCTGGATAACTCAAGGCACGTTTCTGTAATGGCAGTTTGTGGGTTAACCCAGGCTATGACGAGGGTTAACTTTCTACCATCTCGAAGATCAATAGTGACATTGTTCTTGACTTGCCACGGTTTTAGTAAAATGGACTTTTTCAGAAAATAGTAGTGGGAGTATGGTAGAACTGGAAGTGATTCCAGAACCGCAAACGATTACTGAAAATTTAATAGGACCTAAAGATTCAATCGGGTTTGACATTCCATTAGCCACTCCGTAGATATGGTGGGTGATTGTAATATTTTCTGACGTGTATATGTAAAAAGTAACGACAATCAAAAAATTATATTGACCGCAATCAAACTACGGTGTCGGATGTAGTTAATGAATGAGTGCGGATCGTCCACAGGGATTGCACAATTCAATTGTATTTTGATACGTTTGAACTGAAATGTTAAGCAACAATAAACGAAAACATGATTCAAGATGTGATTTGTATTCGAGTGTCACTATTCTTTACTCAAGAATCAAGAAACTATAAACAATCAAGAATCGGTAGTTTTGATAATATTTCCAATCAACAATCAAGAATATAAGAGAGGCTCGTAGGAATCGATCGGATCTTTAGACGTGATGTAATCTAAAGGGTTTCGTGTTCTTGTCCTTCGAAGAATTGATACTAGATCAATGGTGATCGACGAGAGTTAGGGCTTTCTTGATGAAATTAGGGTTTCATCTCTTAACCCTTGTTCTTTCGAGGATACCATTTATATTCTAGCCTCTAGCAATTTCAAGAAACGATCGGAACTCCCCAATCTCGAGCGATGTCGATCAAGAAAGCATCGCAACGAATTGGGTCGTCGATTCTTGAACTTGCTAGGGTTTACAAACTCATGGGATTCAAGAATCGATTACAAATTTGTTACATCATCATACTAAAGATCGTCTCGACTCCTCGACGAGCGGAGTTTTATTCACACATCACCACAAAGACAATATTAAAGAATTGTAAAGATAACATGATGCGGAATTTAAAGAAAACAAGATAAAAGAATATCACCTTTTATTTAATCAACAATTTCAATACATTCTTTCAAGAATCTACAAGAAGAAGAAATCGATCGTTGACTCAGCTTCGCTCGTCTCCGTGGATCGTGGATCTACTTTGATCTCTTGCCCGATTGAAGATCGGCTCGGCTCATAAAAGGGTTGAAGGCATCTTGCTTGGCTTGCACTCAAGATCTTGAATTGTGGTTGGATTTAGGGTTAGGGTTTCCTACAAGCTCTCTCACTAAACTTGAGGAAGAGGGGATGAAGAAAGAGATTGATTTTCTAAACTTTCCCAAGGTTGAATCCCAAGGTTGAATCCTCTTTTACAATGAGCCTAGGGTCTTATTTATAGAACTCCCAAACCCTAGGTTTAGGTTTGAATTAGAACTTTCCCTCCCAAAGTTTGTTGAAGAGTTTCTAGAAGGAGTTTGTTAGGAGTTAGCTTAGGGTTTAAGCTAGGGTTTAGGGAAAGTTCTAGAATGATTAGGCTAATGTAATGTAACTCAAGGTGTTTGCTGATCTAGAGGAAGTATCTGGAATATTCTGGAAGTTTGTGAGCATTATTGAGCTGTAGCCACTGAAACAGGAGTTGTGCACTGAAATTGGGGAACTGATTCCCTGTAGCCGCCGCGCAACCGCCGCGTTTAGCCCATAACTGCCGCTCTTCCGCGGCTCATTGTTGAGCTTGGCCCTTGGGATTTCTTCTGTTGCTTGGTATTGCTGTTTGGGCTTTTCTTTGATGTTTTGAATTGCAGTTTCCCTTCTGTGTTGATACCAGATTTGAGTTCAGTGAGTTTACGAGCGATTGTAATGGTCGAGCACTGTAATGATCGAGCAAGCTTCTCTTTTCCTGCACAGACTTCGAAACACGGGTTGCAAGATATAGAAAATATGCTATGTAATGCAATGCCGTCAATTTCCCTAGAAATGCCGGTTTTAAGGTCGAATACCTGTAATCTGATATTTTGCGACCGATTTGCTAATATGTGAATTATGAATACCGTACACTTCTATATGGATGCAAATGATGAGGAAATTGCCGACTAAAATATGCAATATTTTCGACTGATCAAATACCCCCAAACTTAATTTCGATCGTCTCGAGCGAATGTTTTATTAAAACGAGAAGGAGAAAATAAAGAAAGAGAAAAACTAACTAGCACACTTTCGTAGGCAACACGATTGCACTGAGCACATGCAACAAGCCTTTAAACCTCTAGGTGTCCCTAGTAGGAGGAGTGTTGTCTCCTGAGGGTTTTCAGCGGATTGCACCCACAAAATCCAATAATAAAAGCAAGATCATGAATATTACATTTAAAGAAGAGAATTGTAAAAGAAAAGCCTTGAAAATTAGGGTTTCCCACTAAGCTAGCTTTTCGGTTGTCATGAGCCATATCTTAATGGTCATGAAAAGATGTTAGAAATCACGTCCTCCCTCAATAAAACATCGTCTTATTCTTCATTCCTATCTTTCTTCCAAACATCGATCATATAACCCTGCGTGTGTGTAAAGACATCCCTACACCCGGAGAATTCAATTCAAGCTATCATACCCTTGCCCATCGGCCTCAGTACTTCTTGGTAAACGAGATTGCTCACACACTTTCATGCGACCGTTAATACTTCTTGAGGTACTAACCGACCGATTACTAATGTGCTTGCATGCTTGGTGTATTTTCCTCGTCTTGCACCACCTCAGGCATAGCAGTGACTCCCAGACCAGTTGACCTTGGGGCACTAGGTGAAGAAGCACCCTTTTGCTATATATTTTTATTGCCCTCGGTGATAACAAAACCAGTATCCATTTTTCTCACCACTTTAAAACACATATTTTTTTTTCATACTTTTGGCTTTAAGACAAGAGCATTTCAAGGTATCCTCTACTATCCCAGGCTTCAAGACGTGTGTAAGTGCGAATAGCAGGGTAGCAACGTTCAAAATGTTTGGCTTCCAGAATAGAAACTATTTTTCAGACTTATTTTTATCCTCAGATTAGTGACGTCCTTCAACTTACTAACCCTTGGGACAACGGCTCATAACTACTTATTACTAGTTCGTATAAGAAAACTTCTAATTTTCTTAGTTTTCTAAAATTTTTCTAATCTCATGGATGTAATTTTTCACTATCTAATCTTTTATTATCTTATTTATGTAAAAAAAAATATTTTTATATTTTGAAAATTTTTAAATTTTTATGGTTTTTGAAAATTTTTCAATTTTTTTCAATTTTTATAGATTTTTAAAGAAATGTTTTGTGCTTATGCAGATGATATGCAAATGATGCAGAAATAAGCACAAACCTCCCCCAAACTTGTTTTCAACAGTGTCCTCACTGTTGCCGACAGCTATATCTACAAAACCTGTAAATCTGGGGGGGATTATTAGTGGGGGCAAAATATTTAAGTGAAGACCCTCCCCCAAACTTATTTTTGGCTCATCATTTTGTAAAAATTTTCTTTTCAGGAGCCAGAAAAAATTATACCCCCCCCCCAAACTTGAATTATGCAATGTTAAACTTTGAAAATCACAAGTGGGGGTCAAAAATCATTGGTCGATGCCAAGCTTTGCAAAGACCGAAGGTTAACACCAACCATTCAAAAATTTTATCAATGCAGTGCTCGGGTTGGTGGAAGAAGAAGTGGGGAAAGGTTAAGTGGTGGAAGAGAGTGTTTGTGCGTCTCATTTTGGAGAGACGATGCAGTGTATGTGATGGATTACTCGCATTCTTTTTACATTTCAGAAGAAGGGGTGGAGGTTCAATTTCAGTGAGTTGGATATGATTCATCTCAACACCCGTGCTATTTAGAAATGCGAGTTCATCAGCGAAGATTTCCTCAAAAGTTTCATCTATACCCCGAAGAATAATGTCATCACAAGGTGCGGGGTGATCTTCAGACTCTAAAAGCATTTCATAATCGGTGTTAATTGCAGACCCGGACATCTCGGTGGAAGAGTCCGTATGTGTATGATACATAGTTGGGTCAAACAATAACGTATGAAAAGAGTCTAGATCAATATCAAGAGGATCATCAAATTCGCTGCTGTCGACATCCATTAAGTCGACAGAACAGACCTGAGCAGTAGGTTCGGAGGGTACACTTCCTAACTTATAAATGTTCATCTCAATTGTCCTGTTTCCGAAGGATAGGGTCATGGAACCGTTACGACAATTGATGATAGCATTGGAAGTGGCCAAAAAGGGGCGACCTAAAATCACCGGAATTTGATTCCATGAGTTCGCTACAGGTTGTGTATCAATTACAATAAAGTCCACCGGGAATATAAATTCTCCGATTTTTATCAACACATCCTCTAGTTCACCCCTAGGTCTGGTGATTGATCGGTCAGCCATCTGGAGAGTGCAAGGAGATGGTTTCAACTCTCCGATTCCTAACTGCTCATAAACTGAGAAAGGAAGCAGGTTAACACTTGCCCCAAGATCTAGTAGAGCACGGTTAATGTGTTTCTCCCCAATAGAGATGGAAATCGTAGGATATCCAGGATCCTTACGTTTCCTCGGTAATTGCTGGGGGAAAGCTGTGTCTACTGTCTTAGCCATGAATATCTTCTTGGGCATTTGTTTCTTCCTCTTTCTAGTGCAAAAATCTTTAAGAACTTTCGCATATGCAGGGACTTGTTGAATTGCATCTAGAAGAGGGATATTGATGTTAACCTGTTTAAACATCTCAGTGATCTTCTCTATTTGTGGACTTGGTGTGTTAGCCCTTAACCGATTAGGGTAAGGTGCTTTAGCAATAAGCACTGGGTCCATCATAGGAGAAGAAAGAGTGTGTGGAACCGATCCCAGTATAGAAGTGGGGATCGTCCGTGGAGGGGTAAAAGAGGTGGGCTGTAGTGGCGAGCCTTTTGGGAAATGGAGAATAGGCTCGGAAGAGGATGGTGGGGTAGAAGAAGTAGGGTCAGAAGTGTGTGTGTGTATGTGTGGAAAGGTCTCAGCCGGGGTGTTGACAGGATTATCAGTATCATCAACTTCTTCCCCAACATGATTGTCAAGCACTCTTCCAGATCTCAACGTGGTGATTGCATTCACATGATGTGAATAACCAGGATTGGGTAAGGGTTGAGCTGGAAGTTTCCCTTTCTCTCTTGCACTTAGTTCGGCTTTTAATCTTGCAATTTCTTCTTCCATCGATTTAATACTCTCGTTTTGGGACGCAGAGTTTTTCTTCATGTCATCGACGGAAGATTTCATTTCAGCCGCAACTTGCATGATATTTGTCAAGACCAAATTCATGTATTGTGCAAAAGAAGAGGATTCATCAGTTCCGGTCAACTGTAAAGGACTAGACAGTGCAGGTGTGTTGACCGTATTTTGAAAATTATGTGCTTGAAAGGGGTGCTGACTTAATTGAAGTTGTGGCTGCTGTTGTGGTGGAGGGACCCTTTGGAAATTGTTTTGGTTTGGAACCGTGTTTTGTGATTGTGATTGGTTCCAAGAAAAATTGGGGTGATTCCTCCATCCCTGATTATATGTGGAAGAAAAAGGATCATTTCTAGGTCGTTGAAATGCGGCATTGGTATGCTCACGACCTTGAAACGGACATTCTTCCGTCAAGTGAGACGGATCAGAACAGCAGCTACATACAGTTTTGGAAAGTGACATTTGATTAAGGGAGGCAGCTAAAAATTTGTTTTCCATAGTCTCGAGTTTCTTTTGTATAGCTGAAATGTCAGCTCTAACTCCTATGGAAACATCTGATTGGTTGTTGCCACTCCTAAATGATGGACTTTCCCACTGTAAAGACTTTTCAGCGAACTCTTCTAAGTATCGCCAAGCTTCCCCATCATCTTTAGACATGAAGGTACCTTGACACATGTTTTCAAGGCTCTGTTTAGTGTTAGGGTTACTGCCCTCATATATGATTCGGCAAAGCTCCCATCTCGGGATGCCGTGATGAGGACACTGAACCAATAGATCCTTGAAACGTTCAAAGCATTTAGAAAATGGTTCAGCGGGGAGCTGGGCAAATTGATTCAGTTCGCTACGGATTCGAGCTGTCTTTTGGATTGGGTAAAATTTCTTAAGGAATGCAGCGACGAATTCTCCCCAATTTGTAATAGAATGTGCGGTAGTGTTGTATAGCCACTTCTCGGCTATATCGCACAATGTAAATGGGAGAAGTCGTAGACGCATAGCATCCACTGAAAGTTGTGACGTACCCATCATTGCGCATACGTTTTCAAATTTGGTAATGAAAACGTAAGCGTCCTCGGTCTCGAGTCCGTGGTATTTGGGTAAAAGATTGATATACTGGGGCTTAATCTCAAAGTTATCCCCATTGGCTGGTGGTGTGGATAAGCAGGTCGAAAGAGGACCTCTATGTGGATAGCATCTTTCCTGGAGAGAAATGTGAGGAGGATTCTGCGCACCAACGGACGGTGGCAGATTAGGGTTAAAGAAGTTTGATGGATTCGGATCCATCGGTGTGGGTGTGGTAGTGGGTAAAGAAAAGGTAAATGGAGAATTATCGACTTCGGAGTCGATAAAGGGTACGCGGACTAAACGGGCACTAGAATCCCGTGTCCAGCCTATCTTGCACTAAAAAGGGTTAGTACAAGTGGCAGCGTTGACTTATAATTAGGGATGAATGAATGCGGTGATTGCTTTGAAAAAGGGACGGATTTTGAAAAAATGATGCGACAAAACAAATGCAGCACACAAACCCTAGAATCTAGTGGTCACCTAGGTCCGATCTCTAGACCGCTCCTAACTGCCAAAAGACAAGTCGCAGGATAGAATCCTCCACTGCCTCTTTGTCCCCCTGTGGCCGGATAAGTGCCAGGTAAGTGGGAAGGAACCACCACTACAGTGGACCTAATTAATAACCACTAGCCTTAGACACACTCGCCTTAGGCACCACAAGAAAACGCGGATAAGCAATGAATTACCCACGACCTTCTCTTGTCCTATTGAGCGCGACAGTCCTTAGAGTCTTCTCTAGATTTCTTTTAATTAATGGAGGTAATGCGGATGCAAGTTTTGCGATTTTCGGGGCCTAGGAAGGGTAATGAAATCCCCACCTAATTTGGATTTGGCCGTGCCCCTTAAATTTCCGTATTAGAATGCAAACAACCAAGAAATCAAAATCACACACAAATTTTTATTTTGCTTTTGCGCGCTGCGATTTATTTGCAAAGAATCCTGCAGCAAAGTGTTAGTTGGAGCTAAAAAGAGGAGAGGGGAGAGAGCAAGAAATTACCTGCACTGAAAATTTTTCAGTGAACCCCTTAGGAGGCCGCGGATCCGCCGCGTATTATGGCTTTGTGCCGCCCTTCCGCGCTCCGACAGTGAGCTCACTGTACAATATTTCTTCAGGGAGCTTATCTTGGCTCCCTCAGCTCTCTGGTATATCCCAAATAATTTTCCAGACCCCCAGTAAGCTCCAGATCACCTTGCAATCAATTCACAACACACGTATAAGAGTTTGTACGAATTTTGATTTCAAGAAGTAAAATGTAATAATTCTTTCACTTCAAACTAAAAATGCAAATGAATTAGCGCGATCCCCGGCAACGGCGCCATTTTGATTGTAATATTTTCTGACGTGTATATGTAAAAAGTAACGACAATCAAAAAATTATATTGACCGCAATCAAACTACGGTGTCGGATGTAGTTAATGAATGAGTGCGGATCGTCCACAGGGATTGCACAATTCAATTGTATTTTGATACGTTTGAACTGAAATGTTAAGCAACAATAAACGAAAACATGATTCAAGATGTGATTTGTATTCGAGTGTCACTATTCTTTACTCAAGAATCAAGAAACTATAAACAATCAAGAATCGGTAGTTTTGATAATATTTCCAATCAACAATCAAGAATATAAGAGAGGCTCGTAGGAATCGATCGGATCTTTAGACGTGATGTAATCTAAAGGGTTTCGTGTTCTTGTCCTTCGAAGAATTGATACTAGATCAATGGTGATCGACGAGAGTTAGGGCTTTCTTGATGAAATTAGGGTTTCATCTCTTAACCCTTGTTCTTTCGAGGATACCATTTATATTCTAGCCTCTAGCAATTTCAAGAAACGATCGGAACTCCCCAATCTCGAGCGATGTCGATCAAGAAAGCATCGCAACGAATTGGGTCGTCGATTCTTGAACTTGCTAGGGTTTACAAACTCATGGGATTCAAGAATCGATTACAAATTTGTTACATCATCATACTAAAGATCGTCTCGACTCCTCGACGAGCGGAGTTTTATTCACACATCACCATAAAGACAATATTAAAGAATTGTAAAGATAACATGATGCGGAATTTAAAGAAAACAAGATAAAAGAATATCACCTTTTATTTAATCAACAATTTCAATACATTCTTTCAAGAATCTACAAGAAGAAGAAATCGATCGTTGACTCGGCTTCGCTCGTCTCCGTGGATCGTGGATCTACTTTGATCTCTTGCCCGATTGAAGATCGGCTCGGCTCATAAAAGGGTTGAAGGCATCTTGCTTGGCTTGCACTCAAGATCTTGAATTGTGGTTGGATTTAGGGTTAGGGTTTCCTACAAGCTCTCTCACTAAACTTGAGGAAGAGGGGATGAAGAAAGAGATTGATTTTCTAAACTTTCCCAAGGTTGAATCCCAAGGTTGAATCCTCTTTTACAATGAGCCTAGGGTCTTATTTATAGAACTCCCAAACCCTAGGTTTAGGTTTGAATTAGAACTTTCCCTCCCAAAGTTTGTTGAAGAGTTTCTAGAAGGAGTTTGTTAGGAGTTAGCTTAGGGTTTAAGCTAGGGTTTAGGGAAAGTTCTAGAATGATTAGGCTAATGTAATGTAACTCAAGGTGTTTGCTGATCTAGAGGAAGTATCTGGAATATTCTGGAAGTTTGTGAGCATTATTGAGCTGTAGCCACTGAAACAGGAGTTGTGCACTGAAATTGGGGAACCGATTCCCTGTAGCCGCCGCGCAACCGCCGCGTTTAGCCCATAACTGCCGCTCTTCCGCGGCTCATTGTTGAGCTTGGCCCTTGGGATTTCTTCTGTTGCTTGGTATTGCTGTTTGGGCTTTTCTTTGATGTTTTGAATTGCAGTTTCCCTTCTGTGTTGATACCAGATTTGAGTTCAGTGAGTTTACGAGCGATTGTAATGGTCGAGCACTGTAATGATCGAGCAAGCTTCTCTTTTCCTGCACAGACTTCGAAACACGGGTTGCAAGATATAGAAAATATGCTATGTAATGCAATGCCGTCAATTTCCCTAGAAATGCCGGTTTTAAGGTCGAATACCTGTAATCTGATATTTTGCGACCGATTTGCTAATATGTGAATTATGAATACCGTACACTTCTATATGGATGCAAATGATGAGGAAATTGCCGACTAAAATATGCAATATTTTCGACTGATCAGTGGGTAACCTCAGGCGCCCGAGAGGTACTTCGGTATTCTCAAAGACGGTGACGGGGAGATTCTTGTTTACCCAGACTTGCCATTACTGCTATTCTAGACTATGAGACCCGGCAGGAGGATGAGTATAGTGTCGTTCTAAACTAGGTTTAAAAGTGCACGTGTATATGATTCTGCCAGAGGGTTGTTGTAGTCAGTGGGAGCAGCGGAAGCATAATGGACAAGTAGCTTGTGTCTATTAATAGACTAAAGCAGGTATAGCGGAGATAGATCATCTATTTTTGATGTGACAGTCATAGGTTTTGACTTCATCAGAATAGGAGGTGGATCTGTTAAGAAGGTAGTAGGGTGTGATGTCCTGGTATTTGGATGACATACACGATGTAGGAAGTAAAATTCCTATACTACGATCGGTTATACCGTGGTTGTCACACAGTGGTTTCTCCACATTGGATATGGATATTATATTAGGCATTCTGGTTACTAGATCTATGGTTTTAGATATAGATTTGGGTAGTTTCCCAATCTGGGTACTTAGACAGTATTCTAAAGGTGTTTTAAAATTGACGACTCCTGGCATAGTGGTGTACCTGCAGGTGATGGAGTCACCCTCTCTAAAGGTGTCTTACAGACTAAAGGGGAGAGGGATGTGCATGATTGGCATATCACTTGCTTAGGCAATTGAGTCAACCATGAGATGTCAAGTACCACACCAGATATTATTTTTGCACTAGTTGCAATAAGTTGATATATTAATCCAAATCCTGGAGAAACTTTTGGAAGCAGTTTTAGAACATAAGTGGATGTTCTAGGGATATGGTAACAACAGCCTCCTTCGGGAGACGGTTATCGTTCCAGGCTTCCAAGGTGAGCTGGATGACAGAATGACTGTCAGAGTTATAAGTTTTCCCTCTTGACGAGGGGCAGTAGTTTGGACAGATGGTCCAAGCGGATACTGAGAGAGGCATGGTGCAGGATACTGATTAAATTCAGTTGAAAATACAGTCTAAGAAGTTTGCTGGATTTGGAGTTCATTTATGAACTAGGTCCCATCAGATATCCAGACATATTCTAAGACAGGTATTGCTCATTTCGGGGGATGGCTTTCTCCGCGAACTTGAGATAAAGAGAGACATAGAAAGAAACATCAGAGCGGATCCACTCACTGAGGCTATTTCTCGAACGCAAAAGTTTTACAAACGAGCTTTGTGAAACTGATTAGTAGAGAAGTTGGGTGTTCGGTATCACACGGGCTGTGAGTATTGGACACAGCAAAAATTAGCCTTAAGTGCAAGTGGGAGATTGTTGGCTATAATGCCTTCAAGTCAATTATTGGATCGCAGGCACGTAATTGCAATGATTGAGGGAGGACCTATACCGGTAGAACAGTTTTACTCGAGATGATAGTATGCTATCTGGTTTGTCTTTATCATCATGTACATGCTTCAGGTGACATTACAGATCACTATTACATGTTGATAGAGCCCATAGGATTCTTGCTTGACTACCAGCATTATGATGGTGATCATATACGTGAGAGTTGGGTAGTCTATAAGCACATCCTTAAAGTGTCCCTAGTCGTGGGAGTTTCGAGACTGGGCATCGATACTCCGAGAGTTGACTAGTGTATACGGATCGAGACCCCGACAAGGGATGGTGGCCAGTCTCATAAGCCATTGGTGTCAGTTGGTTCGCCTAAGATGTATACAGGTGCTCATTGGGTTATGAGTACACCGGACGGACTTGCCGGGAACATGCTAGTTGGTATTATACCTATTGTCAGATGGCAGTTCCCTGGTGACACGTGTACAGGTTAGTCTATCGACCTAAGATCGTCATTTGTTTTGTGTGAGTTCCCACTGTGCTTTGATTACTACCCTACCACGGCTCAAAGGAGTCATGCAAACAGGTTTTAGTTGGGTACAGTTCCGAGCCACATGGAGGCATTGAGCGGATCGTCAGGGGATTCGTCTCTCCTGGTATTGGGGGTAGAGGTCGTGGTGTGCACGGGTGGCCATCACTAGAAATCCTTGGCCAGGGTAGTTGAGAATTACTGATTCGGATCAGTAATTTCTCAGGTGGTGATAGGCTTCATACCGACACTAAATATCAAGTTATTAGGGATCTGACTTTATCCACCCCCCTAGACCCGATATGCGATACTCATAGACGAACGAACCGGACTGTACGGGTATTGTCACTGTCAGGCTCAGTAGTGTTTCTGGATGAGTTCGCTCGTTGGCCTCCCTTTCGCTCAATACCTGGATAGCCGTTACGTACAATTAATGCCACTGACGTGCTTGTGGTTAAACCCACTGCCAGCGTATTGATGAGTCTTTAGAGTCCCGCGCAGAGGGTTTCCCTGGTTCGGGCGAAACGTTGTAGAGGCCGTATGGTTTTATGGCAGGGTTCGATCATATACGTGCACTTATGCACGCATCGTGATCGAACGGATAATACTAGTGGGCTTTGGTTTAAGCCGGATCCTAGTATTATATTGTTGGATTACTTTCGTCTCGTTGTATTCGTATTCAGTCGGAATACGGATGCGGGTATGTATATACGGATGAGGGGTATTCTTGTAATTCGTTACGAGATTACTTTAGGGTTACCATTTCATTTGGATTTAAACATTTAGATTAAATGTTTAATTGTGTGGAAATGGTGAGTGAAAGTCTTGGCTTTGGCATTCATTGTGACATGAATGTTTTTTCGTTTTTGTTAGGATATTTTGTGTGAGATATTTGTGCAAGTGGCTGCTCATTTTTTTGGCCAAGGTATTTTCTTTAAGTTCTTATTATATCACACACAAAAGATCAAGCAAATAGCAACTCAAGAAAAACAACAGACTCTTTTTTTTTCTTCACTTGTTTTTCTTTAAGACAAGTCTTGAGCTCACTTCTTCACCCATGGCAACTCTTTCACCTCCACCCTAACATGTCTCATGTGTTGAGCAACCTAGGGTGTATTGAGACAAAGTATTCACACACATTCTCTACTTCATCTTGTGCATCTAGGCTAGCAAACTGGATGCTCGAGTTGCTTCATTTTTTGAAGCGGGAGCCCGTATTACTAATTCTCGACATGGATCGTCTTCGACGAGGGAGACCGGAGAGCGAACTTGTTCGAGGCAGCCGCGACGAGCTTAGGACAGAGGTTGAAGACCGAAGGACACGGATCGATCGGTATAACCTCTCTAAACTCTTTACAGTTAACTAGTATAGGTTAATGGTACGATCCGCCGTTTAGGGTTCCATTAGCGCCAAGTTTAAAAGTTTTTGCTCCGCATTTGGCCACGGATTGATGACCAGGACGCTGGCGTAGCCTTACAGTTTTTTCCCCAATCGTCATATGGTCTTGATAGAGATCAACGTACAATAAGTCGCAAGTCAAGTTCAATCCATCATTATCCTGGATTAACTTAGACCTACCCGCATAAACCTTTGATAGAGACCAACATGACTATGCTATTGTCCTAACTAATCGCATTAAAATACAACAGATAAACAACATTTAGCTATCGCACACCATGCCTTGATAGAGACCAACTTATATAGCACAAATACTAACTGCTACTTATTTGAAATGACGGAGGGTTACGACTGGTTTTTGGCGAAAAACTTTTAACGTAATGAACTTGATATCGTTGAAGGAACCGAGCAATTTTGAAATGGAGTGGTTTAGGCTCCGCTTTTAAAAACTGGCGGTTTTGAAGAAAACCGAGTAATTTATAGTAACATAAACTTTTGCTCGAGAGGTCACTCCCCATGAAGAGATCTAGGCTTTTGCCTCCTCGAATGAGGTGCGGGATATTCATGACCGAATACCGCTATGCAAAGCGAAAAAATATGACTATAGTTTTTCGAAATTTGTTCCAACAATATCTTATTAGGTTTATTTTCTTACACTAATCAAAATTAATGTGGTCCCATCAATTAATTTCTATCACACCAGAAAAGAACAAAAATATAATGTACGTATATACCATCCGCATTCGCCACGGGGCTCCGTCATACATCGTTAGATTACATAACTAACGGCAGAGCAGGGGCTGGACAAGCGCGGATGCAAAACATATACAACATCTACTACTAGTATGAATGTGTGTGTGTGATAAGCAACATGGAATAGTAAATAATCTAGGAGCCCCGGGTTTCATTTGATCCGCAAATAAAACTCAACATTCTCCGGTCGTGTGGATAGCCTGTGCAATGAAGAACCAGGACCTCTACGAGCGCGGCAAGTTACCCGCCAATTGCAGAAGCGAGGCAATCCCAATCAACGAAGTGAATGGGCCACCCAACACTTCACGGAATCCGGTAACTTGAGCACTCCACCTTGGGTCATCCTATACCCCCTACGAGTGCGGCGAATAGCCAGCCAATTCAAGAGTAAGGCACCCCGGTCTCAACGTCATGAGATAGGACCCCGTTGCCCTATAGAACCCGACTACTCGAGCACTCCTCCGCAGGGTATTCCTAATACAGAAAAAGAAATATATTTACAATGGTGACATCGACCTCAACCCGACCATCCCACAATAAAAGAATATACAAACTGGCAGAAACGACAGTCCACATGTCGGACGCTCGCCCCGCAATAATGAATATACAAATGAATCAAAACTGTACAACTACCATTGCACTGGGGGATATCCAACACGATAATTCGAATAAACAATCATGATATAAACATCAGTGCAACACAAAATATCAATGCGAATTTCATGTTCGTAAACCCGTCTGATTGTACATATAGCAACCAGTCAGATTATAGTGCGGTATGATATTCACGGTCGCAGAAACAAATGCATAGAAAACCACGAATTTAAAATTTCGATTGGTTAAAACTTTCCGCATTGGCCCCAAGTACAAACCAGTACACAAACAAATCTGGACCAAACCAAATATTCCAAAAATCACATTTCCATGAATTAGAGCACCAGAAAAAATTTGGTGCACTGTAGCCAAAATTGGGCCGCGGATCAACGGCCAAATGGCACATTTGGCGGCGGATTAGCTGTCGAATTTTGGGCTTAGGTGCCCAAATTTTTTCTTAGTCTCTAGTTTTGGCTGCACATAATTTTAATGCAACCTGAATTTTTTCTTGAACAACTTTGAAATTCGAACAGCAAGCACTATATTAGAAATGAGAACCGGAAAATTCCGTCGATCGAAACTCTAAATTAGTGCAAATAAGTCTAGTTAAGTTTTATGGAGTGGTTCTGATACCATGTTGATTAGTTGTGCTCACTCTACATCGAAATAGAGAGATGAAATGCAAAAAAATTAAATTTTTAAGCAAGAACAACCAATTTAACCCAAGTGATCAAACCATAACTCTAACTAGCAACTACTGGGAATTTTATCTACTATGAAAGAAGGGTTATATCAAAAGGTCCGTATCCTTCTGTCTTCGACCCTCTTCCTTAGCTCCATGAAATCTCCATGATTAAGCTTGACCTCCAGTCTTCCTCCGTCAAAAATGATTCACCCGAGAGATATGGTTCATGGTTTTAGCTCCATACAAAAACCTAGTGGAGCAACTAAAGGCTCTAGATTGCTAATCTAGAGTGTCTAGTGATATAGTATATTATTCTAGTAATTTTTCGACCTCTCTTTACCCGTGATTCTCAACTCATGAGAGTGTTGGGTGAAGAGAAAGAAGGAGCTCTAGAATGGAGAGAGAAAGAGAATGGTCAAATGAAAATCTCATCCCAAAAACAATAATGCAAGCATGGTTTTATCAAAAAATATTTTTGCAATAATAAAAAGCAACCTTACTTGAATAGTGTAGACAAATGAATTATCCTATTCAACCATACTTCACACCATTCTCTTGCCATCTCACCCCTCCACCTCATTTCCAATTTATAGAAAAGAAAAAAACCGTGGAAATGAGGCGTCCTCCTTCTAGAATCTTTTCCGTATATATACGGAATACACTCTACCGTATATACATACCCATATTCGTATCAAAATACGAATACCCAAAGAGCTAGAATAATACATAGAACATAATACTAGAATATACATATCGAAATGTGTATATATAAATTATTAAATCAATACCTGATTTAATAATCCGGTTTAATCCCAAACCGGCTAGTATTATCATTCGATCAGAACCCTGCACGTATCTAAATATGTCCACTACATCATTTCGCCTAAACCAGGAAAACGCTCTGTGTGGGACTCTAAAAACTCGACAGTACGCTGGCAGTAGCTTTAACCACAAGCACGTCAGCGGCACTAGCTGTACGTAACGGCTATCTAGGTACATGTCAAAAGAAAGACCGACGAGCAAGCTCATCTAAACCCCTACTAAGGCTATCCGTGACAATTTTTGTACAGTCTAGTCTCTTCGTCTAAGAGTATCGCATACCGAGTCTTGGGGACGGTAAACCTCAGACTCCTACTGACCCGAAAAGTCGTGTCGATGTGGCTCAGGAATAATCCGAGAAACTACTGATCTAATTATCAGTAAATCTCAACTGTCTTGGCCAAGATCTTATGATTCTGGCCAACCGAACACAGTGCGATATCGACTCCCAATACCGAGAGAAAAGAATCCCTGATAATCACTCACTGCCTCCATGTGGCTCGGGACTGTTGTAGGGTGTTTTTCGTCACCCCATTGAGATGGGGATGCGTGCGCGCTTGTCAGGCGCATTACAGATTCCCCCTGCCTAGGGTAGGTGGGGGTTTATTGATTGTGGGGATCCGAATCTCCGGCAGCCGCGGACTAAGCTGCCGTTAATTACCCCTCGCATTTGGATCGAGAGAACCTCCGATTAATGGGTTAAACTGGTCATGCGAACTCATTGTGCAGTGTTGTGTTTTGAAGGGGTTTTGGATATATCAGGGGCCCCGCAGAGTTTTTACGGGGGTCCCGCTACCCGGATTTTGTCTCATGAAACTTATCACCCGTTCTCAGTTCTCTACCGATCTGTAGCCCATGTAACAGATTACATATACGGGATCCTGATCCGGTATCACATACCCAGGACGTAAAAGATACTGAGAAACAGTTCTGTGTAATGAACACACCCGAAGATGATGCATCAACATGCACTTTCTTCGTTTGGGTGGCACGGGAATTCTGGTAATCCCCAATTTCCTGCTCTGTCTTATAACAATTATAAGTTGGAGCGGGACCAACGTTCCCCAGCTCAGTATAACAAGCGGGTTCGGTCAATTCATCCGTTTTATTATCTTGATTAAGACGTGATATGGTCGCTACCTGGAGAGAGAGAGAGAAGAAAACACTCAGCGTATGCTCTTGCAAGATTAGATTGGTTATCTAATATATCTAATCAGGATGTCTCCCACTGTTTTAGTCAAATCTTCCTTCAAACCCTAAATGGAAAGACTAGCCGGGATTAATTACACGCTACAAGTTCGCCAATCTTTCAGCCAGGCCAGTGTCGGTACTTTGAGGGAGGTCCCCCGTGCTTTCGCACGAACCTAATTAAAGTAAACCTCATTTTCCCAGGGGCGTAACCCCGTTAACACCTTTCTAGACACCTACTTGATCGGCTAATTGTAATGTGAAAAACTCTCCCAGGAGTAACTCTTACTCGCAGCGGGTATCGGGATCCAACTATCTCATAGAAGGTATGCAATCTCATTGCAAATTTCAACACTTGAAATTCCCAATTTTATTTTACCCCTAGCGTCCCATGACCTTGACGCAGGCCAGCAAACCACAGTGCGCTAGTCAAGTTCAACCCGTCATTTCTTGATTAAATTAAACCCACCCGCACGACCCTTGACGCAGGCCAACAAAGTCGCACGACTACCCTAATCCAATCTGCATCATATGCATAAACAGATAAATACTAGTTAGCTACCGCACACTATGCCTTGACGCAGGCCAACAAACGTAGCACGAATACTAACTAGTACTTATCTGAAATGACGGAGGGCTACGACAGGTTTTTAAGAAAACCCTTTGCGTAAAGAACCTGATATCGTTGTAGAATCGAGTGATTTTAAATGGAGTGATTTTGAGGCCTTTCTAGTTTTGCTAAAGGGGTCACTCCCGGTGAAGGGATCGTCGGCCCTTTCCTCATCGAATAAGGTGCAGGATATATCATATATACCACTATGCAAAGCAAGAACTATAGAAGCAATCAAAAGACAAACCGAGTTTGTAGCATCTGCCAGTTATTGCTAAAGGAGTCACTCCCGGTGAAGGGATCTCGGTCCTTTCCTTATCGAATAAGGTGCAGGATGTTCTATAAGGAACACCGCTATACAAAGCAAGAACTAGAGCTACCAGTTTTTAAACAAGGTTTCTACAACATCTTAGGTTTCTTTTATTTCATTAATCTCATTAATGAAGTCCCATTTTAATATGCTTCACAAGCATCTCTTTTGAAACGAAATCTGCAATATAACATATATCTCATATATATAATATAAACATTCATCTCAGGCAGTAATATGATCTCATCACAGAACATTGCAGCAGAAGAAACATATATGAAATATTGGATATACTAGGACGTCCGTGTTTTCAATACGAGCCTGTATAAAACACGGATTCCACGGTCGCGATGAATAGCCAAACCCACATCCCTAGACCCCTACGAGAGCGACAAGTAACACTGCCAATTCTAGGGTTAGGAGACCCGGTCTCGACTCCTCGAGATGGTCTCCCACTGGACCCTAGAACCCGGTTACTTATGCTCCCCGCCTTGGGTCTACCTAATGCGGAAAAGTAAATAATATACAAGGGTGACATCTTCCGCAACCTGGAAGTGCCCCAACAAATGAATATTACATACAAATGAAATTTACATGAATGAAAAAGAAAAAAAAACTCGCATCTCACATAAAACCCCCGGCTATTCAAAACGCGACGATCCAATATAACATATCACAGCAACACATAATATCACATATCATCAACGTAAGCAAGTATGCGTATCCCGATTGTCGTTGATGTATAGCAACGAAGCCGGCGATACACCACATACTACGCTTACGGTTACAGAAAAGAAAGTGTAAAACTACACAGTTGGAATCCGCAACCTCCTTAGATATCGCATGCCTAACCAAATGAATTCCTTAGACATCGCATGCCTAACAATTATAAACCCCGCATTTTAGTCTCATTATCGAAAACACTTTTCAATATCAAGTCGGACAATTCAACAAGATTCCCGACAACCTGATCGAATGCTCGTCGCAAACTTTAGTAGACGGCCGCACCCCCAGATGCCGTCGACGAAGTGCACTAAGGCGGAACGCCGCTGCCGCGAGCACCCGAACGGATGCTTTCGGCGACGGGGTTCTCCTACAGTCACTTGGTCGGGGCTAAGAGGTGTAGCTGTCTATTAAGTTTATCCGGCAAGTATCCGCGTACGCTACGTGATTGCGACGGACTTTTGATCACATCAAAATTCTGTGGCAACCGATCATTTGAGACTAAACTGCTGTGTTTATAATATTCAAATTAGTTATCTCATAACTTTCTGTGGATTCCAAATATTGTATCACATTCCAGATAAAACAGAAAATGTTAAACTTTCCGATCGAACAATCAAACACCCAAGATTTCCCCAATTTATCTCAACACTTGAAATCAGTTTAAAAACATCCATCACATGCCACAGTACCAATGGTCCAGCCGTAGAAGGGTCAAGCCAACGCCTCACATGTGGCACGCCGTACTGCCCCAAACCCAAAGGTTCAAAAGGCAGTTCAAGACGGTCACATAATCGAGTTAAGGTTTGTTGTCTTCTAGAGGGTCCACCGCGTTACTTGCACGACTTAGAACATTCTTAAACACGAGAAAAAATCCAACTTTTGAAAAATTTTCCGACAGGGGAAAAAGCGAGTTATTGATATCCGTTCGAACTTTTTAACAGTTTCTAAAAATTATCCGGACAAACTAAACAAAGTTAAATTATCCGATCGAATCAATGATTCCCCAATACAATCCTTGAAAAATCAACACTTGAGTGGAATTAAAATATTCCCAGAAAAAATTAACAAGAAAGGGCCTAAAAATAATTACATAAAATTTCAGGGACTAAGTCCAAATTTTGGCAGCGGAACCGCCGCAAAACCCATGGTTTCGCCGCGGTTCCGCGGTCAAATATTCGAGTTAGAGGTCCGTACTTCACAGTAATTCTTAGATTTTCATGCTTAATTTTATGAGAATTTTTAATTCAGAAAAAACCACATTTTTGAAAAATGTACAGAGAGGGTTCCGTGTCGGGGTTTCGGCGTTCGATCGGACTTTAAACTTCGTCTAGACTTCGCCTAAAGCTCTAGCTTGGCTCTGATACCACTGTAGGGTTGCTATGCACGCGCACAAGGGTCTACGAGGCATCAACCATGCCCGATTAAAATTTTAGCCGTGCCGAACAACCCGAATACGGATCTTTAAACTAGAGATTATGCGAAATGAAGCATGCTAAATACTTTAACACTAAGTGAGAGGGATTACAACCTTTGTAGATCCGGTCCTTCACTTCATATGCTCCGTGTTGAGGTCCCTTCGCTGCGATCATCGTGCTCTGGACTCTCGAGAGGCTTCACGAAGAGAAAGGTGCAGTCTTGCTTCCGATCTTCGATACAAAGATGATCTACCTTGAAGTTTCATTAACACAAGCTAACACTCTCTAAAATTGAGTGAACACTCTCATCTAAAGGGCAAGGGAAGATGAGGATGATGAAGTAGGATTTTTGCTCTCTTTATTTATCTTTTTCTCACATATTTTCATCACAAATATCAAAGCAAGAAAGCTTTGTAAGCAAAGAAGAAGAAGGAAGAAGATGAACAATATTATTCAATTCCTTTTGTGATGAATAGAAAGAATTAATATGATAAATAATGCAACCATGGTCAAGCAAACTCATGTAGAGAATTAACTAGGGTTAGGGTTTGGGTTAGGTTAAAGATGAGTCACACACAAATATCTTTCACAAAACAAAACCAAAACCTTCTAGAATCATCTAGAAAGCTTAACCCTAATCCAAACCCTAATCATGTTTAAACTCCATAAAACATGTTGCATTAGTTATCATATCATGTTACAATATTATATATCACATATATAATATTTATCGTAACAAAATAAAATAATACAATTAACATATATCGTATATATATCAATGTATTACCCGAGTGAGAAAAAGAATCTTTTAGTGAGCAAATATTAGTTAATGTAATTTTAATATATCATATATATTATTATACATTAAATTATCGAATCAACACTTGATCCGACAATCCGGCTATATCGCATATAACCGACTAATATTTATCCGTACCGATTCATCGAATCAATACTTGATCCGATGACCCGGTTGATATCATATATCGTGAGAATAGAATACGGTATCTCATATCGCATTATTCTCGGTCCTGCACATATCACATATGTACCCCTACTCCGTTTTGCCTGAGTCAAGAAACCTCTGTGTAGGACTCTAAAGAATCGTCAATACGCCGGCAGTAGGTGATGATCATATCAAACACCCACAAGCTGCAAGCGGTCAGCTAAACGTAACAGCCATCCAGGTATTGAGCGCTCAGAAGATCAACAAGCAAGCATGTACATTCTCCTGTGAATCCAATCAGTAACACTCCCGTACAGTCCGGTCTCGTCGTCTGATATGTCGCATATCTCGCCTAGGGGTGGTAAACGTCAGACCCCAGTAGCTCGATAAGTCGTGTCGATATGAGGTCTATAACAGTTCGAGAAACTACTGATAACACTTACCAGTAAATCTCAGCAACCCTGTCCAGGGATTTCCGGTTATAGCCAATCGAACACAGCACAACATCAACTCCCGATACCGGGAGAGACGAATCCCCTTCTATCGCTCATTGCCTCCATGTGATTCGGGACTGTACCCAAAAGCCACCTTTTTGCATGCCCTCTTGGACGTGGTATGATAGAAATCAAAGCACAGTGGGAATCACACAAGACTCTATGACGATCTCGGGTCAACAGACTACTCTGTACCAGTGTCACCGGAGAACTGCCATCTGACGTAAGGTATAATACCATCTGGGAGTTCTCGGCGAGTCCGTCCAGTGTACCCAGTCTCCATTGAGCACCCGTACACCATCCTTGATGTCAAACACCGATGGATATGGGATCATCCATCGCCCATCATATGGGTCAAGATGCGTATACGCTAGTCTACTCTTGTGTATCGATGCCCTGTCTCGATACACCCTCGACTAGGAACAGTTATAGGATGTACTCGTCGACTACCGTGGCCCCACTAGTATGATCTCATCATAGTCCCAGTAGTCGAGTACACATCCTAAGGGCTTTATCAACATGTAACATAGAGACAATGAGAGTACATGTTAAGATAAAGTACAACCAGATAGCATACTATCATGTCGAGCAAGAAAGTCCTCCCTATATATGTCCTAGCATCCACTACAATATACATCGTATGTACAGTAATGGCCTCTAGGGCATACATATAACTAACAATCTCCCACTTGCACTAGGGCCATCTGTTGTGGTATCACATACCCAACAATTAGCTGCGGTTGAAGTATCTCATACTCAACCATCCCATAAAAGTCTCTATTGGGAAAAAGGCCTTTGTGAGTGGATCCGCGCTGTCGTCCTCTGTATCTACTCTCCTAACCTCGATCTCCCTGAAGATCAACCATCTCCATGATCAGGTGATACTGCCTAAGAATTATATCTGGATTTCTGATGGGACGGTAGTTCCTTGGCTAAAGCCACAACTCCATTGTCACACAATGGTAGAAACGAAGTTCATCTTATGAACTTATATTTATCCAGACTGCCTCTTTGGTAGCATTCTTGGTAATGATGTATCTTGCCTTTAATCGTCTAGTATGTCACGGTATCTAGCTTGGAACTCTTCCAACATACCGTCCCTCCACTGAGGGTAAAGATAATGCCTGCGACTGACATTCAGTCGTTCTTATCACCATGGAACCTTTCCAGTGATTCTCCCCAGGATCGATTGATACCATCTCACTACAACTAGTGAGTATCCTAACATCCAATTAGATATATCTCATAGATCCAAAACCCAGGATTTAGGAGGTATCACTTGATCCTATATGGAGAATCCTTGTGATAAGCGGAGATTGACCGAGCGTAGCATAGGAAACTCCTTCCCTATCAAGAGTATGTCATCCACGTACTCTACGAGGATCACCACCATACTCTCTACTACCTTTTTGTATATACAAGGTTCATCTACCATTTTGATGAAGTCAAACTCTTTGACTACCACATCAAAACAGATGTTCCAACTCCGCGATGCCTGCTTTATCCTATCAAGCATCTTGCACACGTTTCCGCTGCTCCCACTGTCTACGAAGCCCTCTGGCTGTGTATTTATAGACGCTCTCTTCTAAAACATCATTTAGAAAAGCTGTCATGACACCCAACCGCCAGATATCGTATTCATGGTATGTAGCCATGGCAAGAAGGATCTGGATGGACTAAAGCATAGCTTTGAAAGTCTCAACTTTTCCATATACACCAAGTAATCTTCTCAAGATATACTCGCTCCTGATGGGGATTTAACCCTTCAGATTAAGCAACCAAAGTCCATACTTTGTTGGTGTATAAGGATTCCATCTCAGACCGATAAGCATCCAGCCATTCTTACAGAGTCCCACTCCTGATAGCCTGCTCGAAACCAGTTGGATCATCATCTCATGATGCAATCCTCACTCCCACTGTCATAGAGAAACCGAAGTAACTCTCAGGTGGGTGAGGAACCCTACTAGATCGGCGGAGAGGCTGAGGTTCGTTGGTTACTATTGAATCCTTTGGTTCTACCAAATCATCTGCTGTAGTTTGTATAGCTGGAACTCCTTCCAGTTCTACCTCATGACCACTAATATCTTCACAAGAAATTCCCTTTCACAAAGGTGGCATGTTGAGAAACAAAATATATTTTGTTCCTCGATTAGGTAGAAGATATTCCCTTGCGTATGCTTAGGATATCCAACAAACTTCCACAGATCTGTCTTTACCTCAAGCTTGTCCGGATTTTGCTTTTAGACATAGGTCGGACAACCCCAAATCTTAACAAACTTAAGATATGGGCTCTTCCCTTTCCATATCACATATGAAGTGGTAGGCAACTGATTTGATTTGAACCCTATTCAATAGGTATGCAACTTCTCAAGTGCATAACTCCCAAAAGGAAATAGGAAACTCAGTAGTACTCATCATAGAGCACACCATATCACATAGGGTGCAATTGCTCCGCCCCGATACACCGACGTGCTGTGGTGTATACGAAGGAGTAATACTGAGAGAGAATCTCATTCTCCTTTAGAATAGTCCAGGAATTCCGTGCTCAAGTATTCTCCTCCTTGATCACATCAATGGGCATAATACTTTTACCCGTATTTTGGTTCTCTACTTCTAACTTATATTCTGTGAATATCTCAAAAGCTTCGGACTTGTGTTTCAACAGGAACATATGACTGAATCTTAAGAGATTATCAGAGAATGTAATGAAGTACAAAGAACCGGTCATGGCATATATAAACAGGGGACTTTCATACATCAGTATGTATCAATCCCAAGAGTTCACTAACTCTTTCTCTGTTTCGAATAAACGGAGCTGTGGTCATCTTATCTCTGTGACATGACCGGCAAGTTTCACAAGATGTAAATTCAAACTAATTTAAATATGCATCTTTATGTAACTTCAGCTAGTCGGATCGCATTGATATGACCTAGTCTACAATGCCTTAAGAAGGATTCGTTCATTTCTGAACTCTTCCTCTTGTGTGTGTTCTGTACGTTAAGAACTGTGGTTTGATTTAGAACGTCAATGCTTTTAGATAACATGCCTGAACCGATCAACTCTTGATATAGGAAATGTTCAAAACATTATCTCACAATACAAAATTATATCCTTCTTTAATAATAAAGAGACCGATATGATTTTGTATATCAGGTTCGGTATCTAATAACATTTGTTCAGAATCAATGTATTCTGGTAATACAAGGTGATAGTGACCAACAGACTTGGCTGCAACACTTGCACCGTTTTTTGTCTCATGAAATTTATCACCCGTTCTCAGTTCTCTACCTATCTGTAGCCCATGTAACAGATTACATATACGGGATCCTGATCCGGTATCACATATCCAGGACGTAAAGGATACTGAGAAACAGTTCTGTGTAATGAACACACCCGAAGATGATGCATCAACATGCACTTTCTTCGTTTGGGTGGCACGGGAATTCTGGTAATCCCCAATTTCCTGCTCTGTCTTATAACAATTATAAGTTGGAGCGGGACCAACGTTCCCCAGCTCAGTATAACAAGCGGGTTCGGTCAATTCATCCGTTTTATTATCTTGATTAAGGCGTGATATGGTCGCTACCTGGAGAGAGAGAGAAGAAAACACTCAGCGTATGCTCTTGCAAGATTAGATTGGTTATCTAATATATCTAATCAGGATGTCTCCCACTGTTTTAGTCAAATCTTCCTTCAAACCCTAAAAGGAAAGACTAGCCGGGATTAATTACACGCTACAAGTTCGCCAATCTTTCAGCCAGGGCAGTGTCGGTACTTTGAGGGAGGTCCCCCGTGCTTTCGCACGAACCAAATTAAAGTAAACCTCGTTTTCCCAGGGGCGTAACCCCGTTAACACCTTTCTAGACACCTACTTGATCGGCTAATTGTAATGTGAAAAACTCTCCCAGGAGTAACTCTTACTCGCAGCGGGTATCGGGATCCAACTATCTCATAGAAGGTATGCAATCTCATTGCAAATTTCAACACTTGAAATTCCCAATTTTATTTTACCCCTAGCGTCCCATGACCTTGACGCAGGCCAACAAACCACAGTGCGCTAGTCAAGTTCAACCCGTCATTTCTTGATTAAATTAAACCCACCCGCACGACCCTTGACGCAGGCCAACAAAGTCGCACGACTACCCTAATCCAATCTGCATCATATGCATAAACAGATAAATACTAGTTAGCTACCGCACACTACGCCTTGACGCAGGCCAACAAACGTAGCACGAATACTAACTAGTACTTATCTGAAATGACGGAGGGCTACGACAGGTTTTTAAGAAAACCCTTTGCGTAATGAACCTGATATCGTTGTAGAATCGAGTGATTTTAAATGGAGTGTTTTTGAGGCCTTTCTAGTTTTGCTAAAGGGGTCACTCCCGGTGAAGGGATCGTCGGCCCTTTCCTCATCGAATAAGGTGCAGGATATATCATATATACCACTATGCAAAGCAAGAACTATAGAAGCAATCAAAAGACAAACCGAGTTTGTAGCATCTGCCAGTTATTGCTAAAGGAGTCACTCCCGGTGAAGGGATCTCGGTCCTTTCCTTATCGAATAAGGTGCAGGATGTTCTACAAGGAACACCGCTATACAAAGCAAGAACTAGAGCTACCAGTTTTTAAACAAGGTTTCTACAACATCTTAGGTTTCTTTTATTTCATTAATCTCATTAATGAAGTCCCATTTTAATATGCTTCACAAGCATCTCTTTTGAAACGAAATCTGCAATATAACATATATCTCATATATATAATATAAACATTCATCTCAGGCAGTAATATGATCTCATCACAGAACATTGCAGCAGAAGAAACATATATGAAATATTGGATATACTAGGACGTCCGTGTTTTCAATACGAGCCTGTATAAAACACGGATTCCACGGTCGCGATGAATAGCCAAACCCACATCCCTAGACCCCTACGAGAGCGACAAGTAACACTGCCAATTCTAGGGTTAGGAGACCCGGTCTCGACTCCTCGAGATGGTCTCCCACTGGACCCTAGAACCCGGTTACTTATGCTCCCCGCCTTGGGTCTACCTAATGCGGAAAAGTAAATAATATACAAGGGTGACATCTTCCGCAACCTGGAAGTTCCCCAACAAATGAATATTACATACAAATGAAATTTACATGAATGAAAAAGAAAAAAAAACTCGCATCTCACATAAAACCCCCGGCTATTCAAAACGCGACGATCCAATATAACATATCACAGCAACACATAATATCACATATCATCAACGTAAGCAAGTATGCGTATCCCGATTGTCGTTGATGTATAGCAACGAAGCCGGCGATACACCACATACTACGCTTACGGTTACAGAAAAGAAAGTGTAAAACTACACAGTTGGAATCCGCAACCTCCTTAGATATCGCATGCCTAACCAAATGAATTCCTTAGACATCGCATGCCTAACAATTATAAACCCCGCATTTTAGTCTCATTATCGAAAACACTTTTCAATATCAAGTCGGACAATTCAACAAGATTCCCGACAACCTGATCGAATGCTCGTCGCAAACTTTAGTAGACGGCCGCACCCCCAGATGCCGTCGACGAAGTGCACTAAGGCGGAACGCCGCTGCCGCGAGCACCCGAACGGATGCTTTCGGCGACGGGGTTCTCCTACAGTCACTTGGTCGGGGCTAAGAGGTGTAGCTGTCTATTAAGTTTATCCGGCAAGTATCCGCGTACGCTACGTGATTGCGACGGACTTTTGATCACATCAAAATTCCGTGGCAACCGATCATTTGAGACTAAACTGCTGTGTTTATAATATTCAAATTAGTTATCTCATAACTTTCTGTGGATTCCAAATATTGTATCACATTCCAGATAAAACAGAAAATGTTAAACTTTCCGATCGAACAATCAAACACCCAAGATTTCCCCAATTTATCTCAACACTTGAAATCAGTTTAAAAACATCCATCACATGCCACAGTACCAATGGTCCAGCCGTAGAAGGGTCAAGCCAACGCCTCACATGTGGCACGCCGTACTGCCCCAAACCCAAAGGTTCAAAAGGCAGTTCAAGACGGTCACATAATCGAGTTAAGGTTTGTTGTCTTCTAGAGGGTCCACCGCGTTACTTGCACGACTTAGAACATTCTTAAACACGAGAAAAAATCCAACTTTTGAAAAATTTTCCGACAGGGGAAAAAGCGAGTTATTGATATCCGTTCGAACTTTTTAACAGTTTCTAAAAATTATCCGGACAAACTAAACAAAGTTAAATTATCCGATCGAATCAACGATTCCCCAATACAATCCTTGAAAAATCAACACTTGAGTGGAATTAAAATATTCCCAGAAAAAATTAACAAGAAAGGGCCTAAAAATAATTACATGAAATTTCAGGGACTAAGTCCAAATTTTGGCAGCGGAACCGCCGCAAAACCCATGGTTTCGCCGCGGTTCCGCGGTCAAATATTCGAGTTAGAGGTCCGTACTTCACAGTAATTCTTAGATTTTCATGCTTAATTTTATGAGAAATTTTAATTCAGAAAAAACCACATTTTTGAAAAATGTACAGAGAGGGTTCCGTGTCGGGGTTTCGGCGTTCGATCGGACTTTAAACTTCGTCTAGACTTCGCCTAAAGCTCTAGCTTGGCTCTGATACCACTGTAGGGTTGCTATGCACGCGCACAAGGGTCTACGAGGCATCAACCATGCCCGATTAAAATTTTAGCCGTGCCGAACAACCCGAATACGGATCTTTAAACTAGAGATTATGCGAAATGAAGCATGCTAAATACTTTAACACTAAGTGAGAGGGATTACAACCTTTGTAGATCTGGTCCTTCACTTCATATGCTCCGTGTTGAGGTCCCTTCGCTGCGATCATCGTGCTCTGGACTCTCGAGAGGCTTCACGAAGAGAAAGGTGCAGTCTTGCTTCCGATCTTCGATACAAAGATGATCTACCTTGAAGTTTCATTAACACAAGCTAACACTCTCTAAAATTGAGTGAACACTCTCATCTAAAGGGCAAGGGAAGATGAGGATGATGAAGTAGGATTTTTGCTCTCTTTATTTATCTTTTTCTCACATATTTTCATCACAAATATCAAAGCAAGAAAGCTTTGTAAGCAAAGAAGAAGAAGGAAGAAGATGAACAATATTATTCAATTCCTTTTATGATGAATAGAAAGAATTAATATGATAAATAATGCAACCATGGTCAAGCAAACTCATGTAGAGAATTAACTAGGGTTTGGGTTTGGGTTAGGTTAAAGATGAGTCACACACAAATATCTTTCACAAAACAAAACCAAAACCTTCTAGAATCATCTAGAAAGCTTAACCCTAATCCAAACCCTAATCATGTTTAAACTCCATAAAACATGTTGCATTAGTTATCATATCATGTTACAATATTATATATCACATATATAATATTTATCGTAACAAAATAAAATAATACAATTAACATATATCGTATATATATCAATGTATTACCCGAGTGAGAAAAAGAATCTTTTAGTGAGCAAATATTAGTTAATGTAATTTTAATATATCATATATATTATTATACATTAAATTATCGAATCAACACTTGATCCGACAATCCGGCTATATCGCATATAACCGACTAATATTTATCCGTACCGATTCATCGCATCAATACTTGATCCGATGACCCGGTTGATATCATATATCGCGAGAATAGAATACGGTATCTCATATCGCATTATTCTCGGTCCTGCACATATCACATATGTACCCCTACTCCGTTTTGCCTGAGTCAAGAAACCTCTGTGTAGGACTCTAAAGAATCGTCAATACGTCGGCAGTAGGTGATGATCATATCAAACACCCACAAGCTGCAAGCGGTCAGCTAAACGTAACAGCCATCCAGGTATTGAGCGCTCAGAAGATCAATAAGCAAGCATGTACATTCTCCTGTGAATCCAATCAGTAACACTCCCGTACAGTCCGGTCTCGTCGTCTGATATGTCGCATATCTCGCCTAGGGGTGGTAAACGTCAGACCCCAGTAGCTCGATAAGTCGTGTCGATATGAGGTCTATAACAGTTCGAGAAACTACTGATAACACTTACCAGTAAATCTCAGCAACCCTGGCCAGGGATTTCCGGTTATAGCCAATCGAACACAGCACAACATCAACTCCCTATACCGGGAGAGACGAATCCCCTTCTATCGCTCATTGCCTCCATGTGATTCGGGACTGTACCCAAAAGCCACCTTTTTGCACGCCCTCTTGGACGTGGTATGATAGAAATCAAAGCACGGTGGGAATCACACAAGACTCTATGACGATCTCGGGTCAACAGACTACTTTGTACCAGTGTCACCGGAGAACTGCCATCTGACGTAAGGTATAATACCATCTGGGAGTTCTCGGCGAGTCCGTCCAGTGTACCCAGTCTCCATTGAGCACCCGTACACCATCCTTGATGTCAAACACCGATGGATATGGGATCATCCATCGCCCATCATATGGGTCAAGATGCGTATACGCTAGTCTACTCTGGTGTATCGATGCCCTGTCTCGATACACCCTCGACTAGGAACAGTTATAGGATGTACTCGTCGACTACCGTGGCCCCACTAGTATGATCTCATCATAGTCCCAGTAGTCGAGTACACATCCTAAGGACTTTATCAACATGTAACATAGAGACAATGAGAGTACATGTTAAGATAAAGTACAACCAGATAGCATACTATCATGTCGAGCAAGAAAGTCCTCCCTATATATGTCCTAGCATCCACTACAATATACATCGTATGTACAGTAATGGCCTCTAGGGCATACATATAACTAACATTTATTTCGGCATGGGGGAGGCTGGCCGCGGGCTCAACTTGCGCATGGGCCCGCTTGACCTAGGCTTGGGCCCACCTGGCTTGGGGTTGACCTTGACTTTGACTTGGTCAACCGGGGTGCAAATTTTGACCCCAACAAAGTGCCCCCCATCAATAAATGCACACCGCACATTTGAGTTGTGTGCATGAAATTGATAGATCTTGAAGCTGGACTTCGAGGTGGAACATCATTCCGGGGCGGAGCATCCCTCGGGGAGCATGATTCCCGGGGATCGGAGCATCATTCCGATTTGCGGAGCATAATTCCATGGTCGGAGTATCATTCTGATGAGCGGAGCATGATTCCCAAGGGTCGGAGCATAATTCCGAGGATCGGAGCATCATTCTAGAGAGCAGAGCATGATTCCATGATTCCAGGGATCGGAGCATCATTCCGAAGAGCGGAGCATGACTCCAGGGATCGGAGCATAATTCCGAAGAGCGGAGCATGATTCCAGGGATCGGAGCATAATTCCGATGAGCGGAGCATGATTCCAGGGATCGGAGCATCATTCCTGAAGAGCGGAGCATGATTCCAGAGATCGGGGCATAATTCCGATGAGCGGAGCATGATTCCAGGGATCGGAGCATCATTCCTGAAGAGCGGAGCATGATTCAAGGGATCGGAGCATCATTCCGATGAGCGGAGCATGATTCCAGGGATCAGAGTATCATTCCTGAAGAGCGGAGCATGATTCCAGGGATCGGAGCATCATTCCGATGAGCGGAGCATGATTCCGGGGATCAGAGCATCATTTCGATGAGCGGAGCATGATTCCAGGGATTGGAGCATCATTCCAAGAGCGGCAGACATTCTGACCGAAGCATAATTTCGATGCAGAGGTTAATTCCCAGGCGAAGTATAATTCCGATAGGGAAGCAGATACTCCGAGGAGAAACTTGATTTTGACACGGGGTACATTCTGAGACGAAGCATGATTTCGACGCAAAGCTTGTTAGTTGACTTGATTCCAAGGCGGAGCTTAATTCCGACGAGGAGGTCGCTGGTTGATTCCGAGCCGAAGTATAATTCCGATAGGGAAGGTAGATACACCGAGGAGAAGCTTGATTTCGACGCGGGGGACACTCTGAGACGAAGCATGGTTCCAGCGCAGAGCTTATTAGTCGACTTGATTCCGAGGCGGAGCTTAATTCCGACGAAGAGGTCGCTGGTTGATTCCGAGCCGAAGCATAATTCCGACAGGGAAGGCAGATACACCGAGGCGAAGCTTGATTTTGACGCGGGGGACACTCTGAGATGAAGCATAGTTCCGGCGCAGAGCTTGTTAGTCGACTTGATTCCGAGGCGGAGCTTAATTCCAACGAGGAGGTCGCTGGTTGATTCAGAGCTGAAGCATAATTCCGACAGGGAAGGCAGATACACCAAGGCGAAGCTTGATTTCGACGCGGGGGACACTCTGAGACGAAGCATGGTTCCGGCGCAGAGCTTGTTAGTCGACTTGATTCCGAGGCGGAGCTTAATTCCGACGAGGAGGTCACTGGTTGACTTGATTCCAGGGCGGAGCATGATTCCGACGAGGAGGTCGCTTGTTGGCTTGATTCCGGGGCGGAGCATGATTCCGACGAGGTGGTCGTTGGATGATTCCGAGCCGAAGCATAATTCCAACAGGGAGGGCAGATACACCGAGGTGAAGCTTGATTTCAACGCGGGGGACACTCTGATACGAAGCATGGTTCCGGCGCAGAGCTTGTTAGTCGACTTGATTCCGAGGCGGAGCTTAATTCCGACGAGGAGGTCGCTGGTTAATTCTGAGCCAAAGCATAATTCTGACAGGGAAGGCAGATACACCGAGGCGAAGCATGATTTCGACGCGGTGTGCACATTCTGAGACGAAGCATGATTCCGATGCAGAGCTTGTTGATTTGATTTGATTTGGGTTGACATTAGTATCGCTACACTGGAATATGGTACCAGGAGCGAATCATCATCTATCATGAGAGGATTTGGGGATTTGGTTTTGGTTTGGCATCTGCATTGTTGCACTGGAATAATGCCAGGAGAAACTCATCATTTGCCCCAAGAGGATTTGGTAATTGGTGGCTTAGGAGACAGGTTTAGATCCCTATCACCTAAGGCTTTTCAATTTTATGGGCCGTAAGGGTCCCATAAAAGCATTTTCTCCCTACGAGTCGAAAGGATCTCGTAGGTGTATTTTCTCCTTAGGAGTCGTGGGGACTCCTAAGTGTGTTGCTCCTTTGTGAGTCGTAAGGATCTCACGCAGGAATTTTCTCCTCACAAAGTCGAAAGGACTTTGCGAGTGCATTTCATCTCTTTTTTATGAGTTTGCGCCCTTTCGGGTTTTCACAAACTCGCCGACAGTCCTACTGGTTTTACTCACGGATCCTTTCGGGTTTTCATCCGTGCCCATTTTGCTTATGGACATACCAATTTTTTTTGGGACTCTAAACATGGTCTCACCGGTAGGACTTGGGAGAGATTGGAATTGTTTTACGCCCGTGGATTGTATATGGTTTTGCAGGATGTATGATCCACACCGTAGGGCCGGAAAAATTTCGGGACTTTGTTGGCGTCTGCATCGCTGCACTGGAATATGGTACCAGGAGCGACTCATCATTCGCCGTTGGGGTATGGGATTTGGAATTTGGTTGGCGTCTGCATCGCTGCACTAGAATATGGTACCAGGAGCAACTCATCATTCGCCACTTGGGGATTTGGATTTTGGCCGGCGTCTGCATCGCTGCACTGGAATATGGTACCAGGAGCGACTCATCATTCGCCATTGCCTATTGGGAAGCGATGGCTTAGGAGACAGGTTTAGATCCCTATCACCTTAGGCTTTTCAATTTTATGAGCCGTAAGGGTCTCATAAAAGCATTTTCTCCCTACGAGTCGAGAGGATCTCGCAGGTGTATGTTCTCCTTAGGAATCGTAGGGATTCCTAAGTGTGTTTTTCCTTTGTGAGTCGTAAGGATCACACGAAAGATTGTTCTCCTCATGTATCGTGAGGACACATGAGTGGGTCTTCCCAATGGACCATAATTCCAAGGGCGGAGAACAGCCGCTGGGCTGGTGATTGCAGTGGGGCATGAGTGTGATGAGAATTATTTGAGCCCGTGGATTGTATACGGTAGTCAATTTGGGGACTAACCGTAGGGCCGTGGGAATTTTGGAAAATCGGATTTTGGTTGGCGTCTGCATCGCTGCACTGGAATATAGTACCAGGAGCGACTCATCATTCGCTGTTTTTTTTTTGTTTTTTTTTGTTTTTGCATTTTTTTTGGTTTTACCGTGATTGCTCTATCATTTCGGCTTTTCTTATCGCGAAGGTCGCGATTGCCCTATCATTTCGGCTTTATTTTTCATATTTATTTTACTCGCTGATTTTTATTGCGAGTTGCCCCATCATTTCGACTTTATTTTTTATCTTCATTTTACTCGCTGATTTTTATTGCAAATTGCCCCATCATTTCAGTTTTTCTTTTCTTTTTTCTTTTTATTTACACTTTTTTTTATTTACATATTTTTTTTACATTCCCAATTTAACGACTTAGAGGTCGACTGTTCCCAGTTTAATGACGTGGTGGTCGATTGTTTTCGGAGAAAGGAAGATCTCTGAGAGAATCAGTTTCACGAAGAACTTCGGTCTCCGTTTGTATGAAATTGGCGGTCGCAGCTGGATTGTTTGTTAACACGCCTTTAGACAGTTCTATCTCTCCTGCCTTGTATTGCTTTTCGACCCAATCTTTAAAGACGAAGCAGTTCTCAATGGCATGACCTATCAATTTGAGATAGGGGCGGTATTTGGGGTCGTCGCTCATATTCGCTTCCTGCGGTCTTTTTGACTCTGGCAGTTGTAGACCGTTCCTCAGGGCGTCTTTGAATATTTTACGGATTTTGTCCCTTCTGAAGGAATAGACCTTATCTAGCTTCTCTTTCAGTGGAGATTCTCCTCCCTCTCCGAACACTGGCTTCCGAGGCTGGTTGACATTAGGCCCACTCATCCCTTGCTTATTTTGGTTAGCCGAAGTGTTGAAAGATTCAGAATCGTCGGAATTTCCGCCTTTGCGATTATCGTCATTTCGGTTTATTGTTATTTTGGGAATCCGAGGAGGACTCCTGGTTTGAGCGCTCCAACATCTGGACTTTTCTGGTCAGCTCTTGGAATGTTTTGAGACCCGCGGTGCATAGAAACGGGGCCTTCCAATTGTTAAGATTTCCGACGAGGAGACTGACAGATTAGTCATGCTCTATCGGCGGTTCACATTTGACGGAGAGATTGCGCTATCGGGTTATAAAATCCATGCTGCTTTCGTTGTTCTTTGGCTTGGTCCTTACGAGATCGGCAATGGTGATCTTATCGCTGACGCTCATGAACCTCTGCCGAAACAGAGACTCCATTTGGACGAAAGTTGTGACGGAGCCATCCGGTATGCTCGCGTACCAGTCGAAAGCAACATCGGCCAGGCTATTAACGAACTGGCGGAGGAGAAGCGTATCATTGCCCCCAGTATTCCTGCATGAGGCTTTAAAGTGGGCGATGTGCTGATTCGCATTTCCCGTCCTATCGAATCTTCCGAATTTAGGGATGACATAGCCACTAGGAAATTCTACCAGATCATACTGAGCAGGATATGGTCTCCCGCTGCTGCTAACATCTTTTCGTGCTTCAGCTTCGGCTACCAATTTTTGACTTTGTTGGCAACCAAATCCATGATTTGATCTTGAGTTAGCAGGCTACTGTCATCGGTAGCCAAGACATTTCCTGAGATATGACGCGACTGATTTTCATGCGGTCCGCCCACTTTTGGATTTGAGGGAATAGGCGTCGGCTGTCTAGGGACACCGTTTCCCGGTTCTTGAGCAGAGCCCTGTGCCTGATTGGGCGGCTGAGAGGCAAGTTGGGCCGTGAGCTGTAAGACGACGTTTGTCAAGTCGTCAATTTTTGAGTAAAACTTGGCCATCTCCTTGTCTTTGCTTCTGAGCTGTTTTCGGAGCTCTTGGAGAAGTTGTTGCTCCGCGTTCTTGGGACGGAAGATTGGCTCATCTTCACTTTCCGAGCCCGACTCCTCATGGACCGAAGGGTCTTTCTACCTATCATCCTCATCGAGAAGGTTTTCATCACCCAGAGGAGGCGGCTGTTCTTGGGAAGCGGCAACCACATTCAAGCCAGATTGGATTTGAGATGTGGTGACCCCGTCCTTGCTCTTGCTGCGCGTGCCCACCATGTAGACAGTGTGGACCACATATCCAGCAATTTCCTCATCTTTGGCGGGGTAACCCTGTTCTTCGGACCTCATAAGGTTCAGCCTAGTAGAAGCCCTAGCCCTTTTGTTGGCTCTATATCTGAGCCTTTTCTGCCTTAGCTTCTCAATTTTAAGGGTTTGGCGGGCATATATTTCCTGGGAAGCCACCGTGAGTCGATTGGCGGGGAGCTTAGAGAAGACACCCGATCGAGCAGTTGTCAGGGGCACTGCCGGAGCTTGCTCGAGACGCCTTATTGCTTTGTTGGTGTTGATGGCCTTGCCCCAGCTGGGGCCAAGGAAAGTCGTTCAAACACCGACTTGCGTTTGAATTGGGGTGCCTTTGAGACCACCATATTTGGCCTATTGCCCTTCGAAACCGGTTTGTCTGTCACCGGGGCTTGAGGAGCTGTGATGGCGTTAGCTGACACAAACAGAATAGAGCCAAATGGTAGCGGCGGCTCTTCCCATTGTCGCCCGAGACTGGCCGGGAGGACTGTCCCGGCGTCCATCTTCATCGTGTAGGAGATGGGAGCCATGCTGAGAGCTGAGATCGTCCTTGGAGACATTGTTGAAAAGTGATTGCTTGAAGATCTGCATGAAAGAGCATTATTTTAGTATAAATATATATATGTATATTGATTGAGTTCGCATGAACGTTTAACCCCAAATATGGGAGGAGAGATAGTCCCACCGGGCGTGCCAGAATCTGTAGGGTGTTTTTCGTCACCCCATTGAGATGGGAATGCGCGCGCGCTTGTCAGGCGCATTACAGATTCCCCCTGCCTAGGTTAGGTGGGGGTTTATTGATTGTGGGGATCCGAATCTCCGGCAGCCGCGGACTAAGCTGCCGTTAATTACCCCTCGCATTTGGAGCGAGAGAACCTCCGATTAACGGGTTAAACTGGTCATGCGAACTCAATGTGCAGCATTGTGTTTTGAAGGGGTTTTGGATATATCGGGGGCCCCGCAGAGTTTTTACGGGGGTCCCGCTATCCGGATAACGGGCTGGGGGTCAAGGGGCTAGCAGCCCCCTTGCGGGAACAGTGTTGTGGAGTATGTGTGTGTGTGTGTGTGTATATACATATATAAAAAAATGGAAAAGGGCATCCAAAGGATGCGTGAGAGAAGGCGCTCGGGCGCTAGCGCTTTGAGTGCTAGGGCGCTAGCGCTTTGAGCGCTAGCGCCTCACGTGCCAGGCACGTGGGCGCTCGGGCGCTAGCGCTTTGGGCGCCTCACGTGTCAGGCACGTGGGCGCTCGGGAGGTAAAAGGGACTTGGTCCCTGCAATGGGAGTTGTACTCCCAGAAAGGAACACTTATTATTATTTTTTTTTTTTTTGTGTGTGTGTGAGGAGTTAAACTCCTAGGATATTTTGAAGCTGATGGAGGGGGGCTTCTCTCCTTGAGCCCTGGATCTTCCCCAAAGTGGGGTTTCTAGAGATGGGTCTCCTTCTTCTTCCTGTCGTTTGGCCGGATCTTGGAGAAAGGGGTGAGATTTAAAAATATCCCCTTTTTGAGATCTAATGAAAGATCCAAGCTCCCCTTTGTGGTTTTTGTGATGAAAAACTATTTAGTTTTGGAAAAAGAAGAGTAAAACTCTTGATTTAATTCAAAAGAAAGAAGAAGGTTTTAGAACCTTGAAGAAGGAGGAAGAGGCACAGGCCCTAGATTTTTGAGGGAATGAATTGTTGTATCTTATTCATCATCATGTTGCCTTATATAAGCTTACATATTTACATATAGCCCATTGGGCTTTACAAAATGGCATTTTGCCCATCCCATGGCTCATGTGCCATTTCTTTTTGCACATAAGCCATGAGCTTTACAAAATTTTGGCTTTATGCCCATTCATACATACAAAAATTACATAAAAATTATTTATTACATGGTTTTTATTTTGGCATGGGGGAGGCTGGCCACGGGCTCGACTTGGGCATGGGCCCGCTTGACCTGGGCTTGGGCCTACCTAGCTTGGGGTTGACCTTGACTTTAACTTGGTCAACCGGGATGCAAATTTTGACTCCAACAACTGTACCCAACCAAAATCTGTTTGCATGACTCAGTAGAGCCGTGGTAGGGTAGTGATCAAAGTACAGTGGGAACTCACACGAGACAAATAATGATCTCAGGTTTAAAGACTAAGTTATACTCATGTCACCTGAGAACCACTATCTGACGATAGGTATAATACCATCTATAGGTTCTTGGCGAGTCCGTCCAGTGTACTCACCTCCAGTGAACACCTGTATACTATCTTAGGTGACTCAACACCAATGACTTGTAAAACCGGCCACCGCCTCTCGTCGGGGTCTCGAAAAGTATACACTAGTTTACTCCGGAGTATCGATCTCTCGACTAGGGACATTTAAGGATGTGCTTATAGACCACCCAGCTCCCACATATATAATCGCCATCATAATGATGGAAATCAAGCAATAATCCTACGAGCTTTATCAAAATGTGTATACATAATGATAAAGACAAATCAAATAGCATACTATCATCTCGAATAAGACTGTTCTACCTGTATGGGTTCTCGTTCAATTATCATAATCGCCTATTTACAATTACAATAATTGTCTTGAGGGCACTATATCCAACACAAATTGCATGTAATATTTAAACACGCTTATTATGCAACATTTAAAAGCGAATGTCTCCCTCAATTTATATCAATATCGATTGAAGCCTTCGGTGTTCTTGTCGCTATTAATGTCATTAAAATATCAGGTGTATATAAGCAAAAGTTGAATAAAATTATGCAGAGATAAAATGATTTCTTTTATTTTATGAATAACGTTTAAAAAATACTTAAAAGAAACTTTGAATATAAGATCTTAAAATAAGATACATAGAGTATACGTACTTCTTTGTTGATGTTGAATTTCAATTTGGCAATTTGTAAACATCTCTGTTGCATTGTTTTATGGGAAAGATTAATTTTTAATCGATTTTTTTTTCTTTTTGAATGCAACATCAAGAGAGGAGGGAAGGAGGGGAAGAGTAAGGAGGTGGTTATTATTTGGTAAGAAAAGAATAATTTTGAGTAGATTTTTTCTTTGAATGCCACGTGAGAGAGAGAGTGTGGGGGAATAGTTCTTGTAGAGACAGGGAGTCGTTAGCCAATTTTTTTGCTAGGAAAAAGGATAGAATTTTATAACCCTTTATGAGGCCGTCAATGAAATTCTATTCTCAATTTTGAAAATCTTTTTTAACATTATAATAGTAAAGATTTATTGGAGAACTCTGAAAGTCCTCTTAGCAATTAACTAAATAAATTCCTTTTTTTCAATTCTATAATGGTATATTTATCAAAAAACAATTTTTGGTTTGACCATTTTATGAGAAAGCATCCTGTGGTTTTTTCTCTAACAAAAAACCACCCTGAAGCATACACTATTAGAGAAAAATCACCATTTCAATAAGTATATCATAAAATGATATTTATACCTCTTATTTTTAACTACCCCAGATTGTGCTATTCACCAAAAACCCACCTGTAATTTGATGGTTTTTTGCGAAAAACCACCGCATAGTATAATAGTTTTAGCAAGAAACCATCCTGCAAGTGGTTTTTCGTTAACATTGCATACTTCAGTGTGGTTTTTCGTTAGAGAAAAAGTCACAAGATGGTTTCTCGTAAAAAAGTCAAACCTCATGAAGGTTTAAATTAATTAAACAGTGAAGTAAATGAGAAATCAAAATAACAAACAACAAAAACATTAATTGATGATTAAAAAAATGATGGTGAGTGAAAAGAAGAAGATTATTGAATTGTGAGTTTAAAACCAAGACAAAAATAAATCAATATTTGTAATTTCATATATTTTAGGATTAGACATCAAAAGCCCTTAGATAAAAAATAAGTACATAAAGTATCGACAAATGAGGATTAAGAATGATTTGCCTTAGGTATTAAAAGTCGATGAGTAGAACTACGACTTTTCAACTTTGATTCATGCAGAATTGAGGTTGGAGGATGTATTACATAACATATTAGATTAGGTTTGGATCTAATTTGATAACAAAGATCCTTAAGTAAACTCTTATTTACAAACAACATAGGCTATGCTATTTTTATCTGTACGTAGAGTAATCTAAGATATTTGTAAAATGGAAAGCGTAAAACTAATATAAGCTATTTTGTATTTAAGCTATATTGTTGAATTTCATGATAATTAAGCAATGTTGGAGAGAAATGATGTTAAAAGAAAGGAATAAATCGTTATAGACTCCTTGGTAAAAAGAACAGGAGACTTAGATCCCTAGGGTTTAAAAAGTTGAGAAAGAGTCTCTAATACTTTTTATGTTTGAAGGTTGACTTTTGACCGATTTATTAAATACCCAAAATGTCTTTTTTGGTAAGTACCATAGAGGCTGTTTGGTAGATAGGATTTGAAGATTCATGAAACATTTGTTGCAAAAAATCTCCATTTCATATGTTTGGTTAGCAACAAACTTGAGTTGAAAATGGAAATGGAGACCCAATGCATCAAATTCTTGCAACATTTGTTGCACTCATTTTGGTTGTAACAAAAGTTGCAACTTTGGGAATGATGAGCATGGTAATTATTATGGATGCTATATAAGTTTTACCTGTGCCACATATGCAAATTTGCAACAAATGTTGCATTTTCTTTGATTTTTTATTCAACCAAACACAAGAAATGGTTTGGATTTGGAAATCCATTTACAAAACAATTTTGGACTCTCTTTTTTTTTTTGCAACAAATGCCACATGCATAGTTTGTTGCATGAAAGCATGATGCAATTTTTTTTTTGTTGCTAACCAACATGCCCATAGTAAGTTCACTTCTTCACATAATATGTGTAGTGCAACATGTTGTGTATATAGTAGTTTGAAAATGACAGTTTGATCTTTTGACGGGTTAACCCGACACGCATCTAGAGTACAAAGAAGAACATTATGGGTATTTCGCTCTAAGTATTTCAAAAGTTTAGAGATCTAAAAACAAAATATATGTATTAGAGACTTTTGCCCAACTTTTTAAATCTCAGGAGACTAAATAACAGGCACTAACATATCGGCAATACCTTATTCCTAGGGGCCTAAAACCATTTTCCCTATAAAAAAATGTTTTTTACAAAACAGGTACCAACATGTAGGCAATGTGTGCCAAGAACTACTATTCTATTTTGGAAAGAGATCAAATCTAGGGAAAATGACAGACCTACAAAATATTCGGGGTTATCGATTTCATGTAGCAGCATATATGATGTATTATATCGTGTCGAGTAAGCTGATAGAAATATCTTCAATTTACTGAATAAAGTTGCAACATGAAGAAATAAAATTCTTGCAGCATCTACTACTGGTATAGGCGTGTAACAAAATAGTAAATAATTAATATATTTCATTCTTTATATTTTTAAATCATATTAAGTAGCTAATTAAATAAGATATTATATTTTAATATTATATATTATTACATTAAGTAAGGTGGGTAGTCAGAATGTAACCGTCAATTTGAACATTGATCCATATTCAAAACCTTGTATTCCTGCATATAAAAAGTTTTAAATAAAAATTATTCCTGACATCACGACCTTAAATTTGAAAAGTTGTTCAATATGTGTGAAACAATTCATTTCTTGAGTTTGAAGTTTTGATAAGAGATATATCCATGCAAAAGATAAAGAGAAATGTCAAGCTGGTGGGTTTTTCATTCCTCACCAGCCTTTCTATTGGGTGTATGTCATTTTCAATGTCGTCATCTCTCTTGCGATGACGTCATTGAACATGCTATGCTTTTAATAAAAAGGCCTGTGGAGGAATAAAAAATCCACCAGCATCATAGAAAAAGTACAATTACTCAAAAATAAAGCCCTTGTCCAGTCCATTAAAAAAAAAGATTAAATTTGTGCTATGCATGGATTAAAGTACACTAAATTTGTGCTATTCTATTCTATAACATCTGTATTTCAACATGGTCTAAAAACATACCATTCAGAAATAAACGAGAAAGACGTCTTAAGAATAGTTTAGAGCAGTTCATGCATTGCAACCAACATAATACATCTTACCATGCGGTTTTCCCCCTCCCTATGTTTATAGCTATAAGATATTTGCGTGTTTGAGTTTTTATTATAACGCGATATATACACATTTGAGAGTCTGATCCGACAAAGACAATGACATGGAGTATGATTCGACAGAACTTAAGCGGGCTCAACTGAATACTTGAAATCCGGTCGATCGAAATGCAAGCTCGGTTGACGGTGATCACGTGATATATGGGGGAGAAAACTGGTCGAATACTTTTGTTTGAATAATACACATGCGATATATCCAAACGAACCATCCCTATCATGGGACGCCCGCGTCTGCTGCCACACCACGCACAACACAAAAGACCAGCGAGACTTATTTCTTTCCACTTGCATACACCGAGTTGACTGCATGTGTGTACTCATCAGAGTGCATCGCATGCATGAATCATCTTCCCAAACACCAAACTGAACCAATGAGAGGCTGCCACCTAAGCAAGCCATCGACTTTTCCTTTTACGTGGCATGGCTTAATTTACAATGTGCAAAAGTTAAGATTGATCGTATACAGGCTAGTTGTGGTGCAATTTTAATGTGGTGGGGGTGGGGGGGGGGGGTCCTGATTTATAATTTAATAAGAAAGATTAATTAATTAATTATATCATGAGTGGAAGAAGACAGCCCGACTTGGTTGACTCCAAGTGGAATTCTCTCGTGGGACCCACACAACAATAGGGAAGGTGTGATGAACGTGCCTAGCTGGTCAAGATGGTAGTTTTATTGTATAGCAGGGCGGGAAAAAATAGTTTATGGGAAAAACCGGTCCTACTCCCTGGGTCCAAAAATTCTCTAGGCGAAAAAATATAGTGAAAAACACGCTGGATCCAAAAGGTTATACGTTTAGATCACTATAGTACAATCAACCATTTTTTACTTTTTAATATTCTCGTTTTACCCTTATCAATTCTGGCAGATAACTGATGTATTTACTACATTTAGTAAGTAAACTGCTATATTTGATAAATATAGCAGTTATATGCTAAGTGTAGCAGTTAATGTAAACCGCTGCATTTGATAAATGTAGCAGCCATCTACGAAGTGTAACAGTTAACCTGCCAAATGTAGCAGTTTACCTACTAAATGTAGCAGATATCTGGCAGAAGTTGATAATGATAATATGGGAATATTAAAAAGTAAAAAGTGGGTTGTACCATATGAACTTAAACCTATGACCTTTTGGATCTAGAGGGTTTTCATCGATTTTTTTTTTGCCGGAGAGCTTTTCCTAGTGCATTTCAAGCCTAGAGAGTTGGACATTTTCCCCAAAGTTTATATATACCTAGTGGGGACAGGTTTGACACGTCTCTAGAATGAAACGGATTACGGATGGTCAGCCCCATCCCCAAGATGATGAACCCTGGCTGGTAAATGGTTATGGTCGTGCCTTCCTCCACAAAATTGGGGACACATTTACAGGGGACTGTTGGGTGCGTGTTTGCCCATCGGCCCCATCCTCTTTCGTAATGTAGACGACCGAGTTTGCCCGTTAGTTCTTTTTGGTTCGTATAAGCGGCAGTTCTTTTTGGTTGGGGTGGGAGGTTTTTCTTTCCTTTTTTTGTCTTTTTTTTGTGGGGGAAAGAGGGGGGAGGGGTGGTCCTCTAAGATTTTAGTGGGTTAGCCCATTCTAGGATTGGGTGTGCCAATCAGTTAAGGCATACCATAAACCTGTATATTACTCGTTACTTGTGTCAATATATAGTAAAACTCTTGAGTTTGTTGCGCTTGCGGTTGACTACAGCTCCATTAAAATCAATAAATAGTAGATTCTAAATTATGTTGCTGCAGCCGACAGCAGCCCGATTAAAATAACATGTTTGCACCAGGGTTTCAGTTAATTTGACACGTTTGATTGATATATGAGAAGTGAAGATCTACAATTGCCAATTGAATGACCAATATTTCAATGAATGATTGATCTTTGAGTGCGAAGATCAAAATTCATCTTTGTTTTAATTTTTTTCTTTAAAAATGTTTTTGTTCCTGCATAGGTTAATTGGAAAAAAAATAGCAAGGTGCCCCACCACACAGACATGCGTGGGGCATGAACTTTTTTCGAAAATGTAGGGCTCTCAGCAAAATTTCCTTGGAAATTAAAGAGGTGAAGAGAGGGTTACCATGGAATCCAAGGGGCGGAGTCTAATTTGCGGAAAGCCTTTTTCTACGTGCATAGTGAGTTGGAGGGGCCAAATACAAATTATCCATGAGATTGGGAGCCGAGGCAAAATTTTCTCACTAATGGGCAAAATTTTGCCCTATATACATATGAGAATGACGGAGGAAAGAGCCATACGAGGGAATTTCCTCCTATGGCGTCGAAAATGTACGCCCTCCGTCGTGTTTACCGACGATCAGAATCCATCATCTTCATTGTCATCATCTAAGATGTGGGAACGCCAAATTTCATGTGATTCTACAACTTTTTCACCGTTGATTTAGCAATGTAAAAAGTTCTATTATCGGTAAACCGTTAATTTTGAACCACTAATTCAACGGTGAAAAAGTTGTAGAATCACATGAAATTTGGTGTACCCATATCTTAGATGATAACAATGAAGATGATGGATTCCGATCGTCGAAAAATACGACGGAGGGCGTACTTTTTCGACGCTCTATGGCTTTTTTCCTCCATTATCCTCTCTCTCTCTATATATATATATATTACGAATCCGTTAGGACGGGTTAGTATTTTTAATTCACAAACCTGAATTACAGTTGTTAGATCTATCCTTTGCTTTTAATAACTCCAATTAAAACAAATTAATAAATCTATCAAGTAACAAATTAAATATTCTCTTACCTAATTTTTTAGATCCATGAAATAACAAACAAATTAATAAATCTATTATTCTCATATATATAGGAAAGATGCGATGTGAGGGAATTTTCTCCCATGGCGTCGGAAAAATACAACCTCAACGGGTTTTTTTGACGATCAGCACTCATCATTTTCATTTTCATCATCTAAGATGTGGATACACCAAATTTTATGTGATTCTATCGCTTTTACCGTTGAATTAGCCGTGTAAAAAGTTCTGTTGACAGTAAACCGTTAATTTTGCACCCACTAAATCGACAGAGAAAAAGTGTTGGAATCAAATAAAATTTAGTATATCCACATCTTAAATAATAAAGATGAAGATGATGGATGCCGATCATCGTAAAAAATCGTAGAGTGTATTTTTTTGATGCCATAAGAGGAAATTATATATGCGTGTGTGTGTGAAGAAAAAAGGCATAGGAGGCTTTTTTATTAGGTAGCGTCAAAAAAACACCCTTCATGATTTTTTTTCGGCGATTGGCACCCGTCATTATCAACTTTATCATGTAAGATGTTGATACACCAAATTTAATGTGATTCCACCATTTTTTCACCGTTGAATTAGCAATGTAAAAAGTTCTATTGTCGGTAAACCGTTAATTTTGCACCCGCTAAATCAACGGTGAAAAAGTGATGGAATCACATGAAATTTGATGTCCACATCTTACATAATAAAAATGATAATGGGTGCCGATCGTCCACAAAAATTATGGATGGTGTATTTTTTTGACGTCATAGTGTCACGTCCCGCTTTCCAATAAACGGAAACGGTGACATGGTAAGCCCGCAACGTATTTATTATGAAACAAATATGTTAAGCATAATTAAGCGATATAACAATGAATAAGAATGATAAGAGTAATAAAATGAAACGACAACTTTATTTACGTACAACTGTCTGAAAATAAAAGATACAATAATAAAGCAAATACTTAAACAATTGCATGCAGAAAGTAAGTACAAGCTAGTAAGAGCTAGTAGTCTGGCTGCGCAGCAACTTTGTAACAACCCTGAATTTTCTGTACAGAATTTTTTTCAAAATGCAAAAAAGAGTATCTAAGCCTGAGCACAAACTATAAAATTAATTTGCTTTAAAACAACAAGAAATAACTTGTAGTTTATTGGTAAATCCTTGCACGGCTGTGACATAGCCCCTGTGTTCGAATCCCCCAGCCACATATTATTTTTATTGATTTTTCTTTTAAAATTTTAGAAGCTCAAAAGTTTACACGTGCACTGCACGTAAAATGAAAAGTCACACAGAGAATAAACATGTGCACTGAGCAATATGAAGCGACTATGACACGTGTCTTCAATCCAGAGCCCCCATCCCTAAACGACCGACGAGATGTTGCCAGGGGCCGGCGCCGCCGGGCCCGCCTGTCCCTATTGCCTCTAAATTTTTACCCTACACCCCTTGGACTTCCCCCCACTAACCGTAGTCTGTTTGATTTTCCTGCACATTTCCAGAGAATTAAAATGATGTATTAATCCAAATTTTAATACATATTTTTAATTCATTCTTCATTATCCTAAACCCTAATTTCTCTTATAAATACCACACTACACCCTCGCCTCCTCGTTCAGAACTGCTTTGCCAAAACTTTCTAAAATTCCTAAGTCTAAAAGTTGTACAAGTGGAGTTAGCTCAAGGCAAAGTTCCGGCGACGTTTCGGGATAAATCCGGCGACGAAACGACTTCACAACGCTTTCCTAAGTTCCCTCTACCTCTTCCCTCTTCTTTCAATCAGTAAGTCTCTTCACTTCTTATCTCTTTCTAGTCTAAAACAATAATCTATTAAAACTCGTCGGAAGCGGAGTTAATACGACTTCCGATTCTAATTTCATCAAAAACGCAATTTTTCTTAATAATAAATTTACCCTCTTTTTACATATTGTTTATTAACCATAAAATAACATTTGGAATAAGTTTCAATTCAAAATATAATGTTAAACAACTTTTATTTAACTTTTACGGTAAAATACCATCTAATTTACATACGATATTACTTTATCATTTTGCTCATATTAACTTTAGAAATTGCACGAGGTAATGACCTATCTCATCACAACGCTCATCTTGATATGTCACGATGGCTTTTGTAACAATTTTTGTGGGACAAAACACAATTTATATTAAAATATCTTACACTATTAAAACCCGTATTCTTTAAATTGTTTTAAATAAATTCCTTGCAAATAAGTCACTACAACCTATTTTGGAGAACCCGATCGGGACGGTGCGGGTTATCGCACGTTCTCGGGACTAATAGAGCGAGATGCAGACCTCCTCACGGAGCATTCGATCTCGATGGAATTTTTATTATAATTTTTAAGAAAACGCGATTTCTATTTAATAAATAAATTCTATTTTTATAATTATATATATATCTATATTATCAAAATATCTATTTAAATATAATATATACTCCATATTTTCTAATCAAATGAAAATAATCACAAAAGATCATGAAAATACTATCACATTCAATACAAGTCAAATTATAAGAAAATACCATATACTATTCAAGTTAGATTTATATCCACTAGACTATCTCATCACTCCTAAAAATTATATCTATGAAAACCCTATAAACAATAATTAAATATTTGAGGTGTATTTTGAAAATATATCAAAACTATTTTTCATAAAACCCCCTCAAGTTATAATAATTTACAATAAGGACCCTAATAAACATAGATTTAAGTGGGACCAGTTCTCTTGAGGCTCAGGGAGCTGGAGAATATGGGTGTTTTCCTATCTAAGGTAGACAACCTAAAAACGGTGTTATTAATACCGTAATTGTCTAGGAAGAATACACAAATCCTACCGTCTATGTACAATAGTTACCGATAACATCAAAACTATTTCATAACTTCAATTTATTTTAAAGTGTCTGACTCAGACAGAGTCTCGATCTAATCTAAAATCAATCAATCAGTCTATCCTTAAATATGATTCAAGTATAACTCCAATTCAACATGAATCCGTTTATACCAGAATTCAATCTATATCTATATCAATATGACTCTGTTGGGGTAAAAATTTATACCTCGGTTGACCAAGTCAAAATCCAAGTCAACCCCGAGCCAAGTGGGCCCAAGCCCAGATCCAGTGGGCCCATGCCCGAGTCGAGCCCGAACATGAAGCGGCCGGCCTTCCGCCACGCCAAGATAAAAATTTTGTAATAAACAATTTTGTTGAATTTCTTTTATTTTATTTTATGGATAAATGTAAGAAAAATAGGCATAAAGCCAAATTTTTGTAAAGCCCATGGCTTATGTGCAAAAAGAAATGGCACATGAGCCATGGGATAGGCAAAATACCATTTTGTGAAGCCAAGGGGCTATGTGTAAAGTGTACAGCCTATAAAGGCAAAGATAATGAAATATCTCAACAACTTTGTTTCTCTCTCTAAAATTTTTTTCAGATCTGAGATCCTTTCTCCTTCTTCAAGGTTCCAAAACCTTCTTCTTTCTCTTGAATTAAATCAAGAGTTTTACTTTTCTTTTTATAAAACAAATTAGTTTTTCACCACAAAACCCATAAAGGGGAACTCAGATCTCAAAAAGAAGAGATTTTTAAAAATCCCATATCTCTTGATCTTCAAGATCCAGCTAACAGAGGAGGAAGAAGAAGAAGCTCTTTCACTAAACCCAAGAGGAAAAAAACCACACTCAGGAGTCCAACTCCTCTCTGATTTCTCTTCCGAGAAATTTTTTCAGGCTAAAAGCCTCTTTTCCTCACCGGCGCTCGTGCGCAGAGCGCCCGCGTGCCGACACGTGGGGCGCTTGCGCCCAAACGCTCAGCGCTCGAGCGCAAAGCGCCCACGTGCCGACACGTGGCGCGCTTGCGCTCAAACGCAAGCACTCGAGCACAAGTCGCCCTGGGGCCGACACGTGGCGCTCCTGTGCTCCAGCGCAAGCGCTCGAGCGCAAGTCGCCCCCGTGCCGACACGTGGTGCGCCTGCGCTCAAGCGCTCAGTGCTCAAGCGCAGAGCGCCCACGTGCCGACACGTGGCACTCTAGCGCCTGAGCGCACAGCACCTAGGCGCACAGCGCACAAGGTGCTGTCCCCACGCATCCTTTGGATGTCTTTTCCCCTTTTATATATATACATGTATATCTATACATATGTATACATATTTACATACACACATACTCTACGACACTGTCCCTGTTAGCAAAAAATTTCTAACGGGGCGCTGCCCCGCATCCCGCAAGGGGGCTGCTAGCCCCCTTGACCCCCAGCTCGCTATCCGGGTAGCGGGACCCCCGTAAAAACTCTGCGTGGCTCCCGATATATTTAAACCCCCCTCCAAAACAAAACACACGTACACTGCACATTGAGTTCGCATGACCAGTTTAACCCGTTAATCGGAGGTTCCCTCGCCCCAAAGGCGGAGGTAATTAACGGCAGCTTAGTCCGCGGCTGCCGGAAATTTGGATCCCCATAATCATTAAACCCCGGCCTACCCTAGGCAGGGAGAATCTGTAGTACGCTTGACAAGCGCGCACGTATTCCTATCTCAATGGGGTGACGAAAAACACCCTACAGATTCTGGCACGCCCGGTGGGACCCTTCTCTCCTCCCATATTCCGGGTTAAACGTTCTTGAGAACTCAATCAATATACATATCGATTGCCTATGCTGAAATGATGTTTTCTTTTCGTGCAGCAATCAACTTTCGACGACAATGTCTCCCAAGACGGACTCAGCTTCCAAAGCGACCCCGATTCCGTACGTGGTCAAGATCAACGCTCGTGTGGTTCTTCCCGCAAGCCTCAGTCGACAGTGGGAGGAACCGCCCCGCCAGTTTGGCTCCGTCATCATCTACCCTGCCGGAAGCGCTCATCTGGCGGAGATCCCGGCGGAACAGGTGGCCAAGCCGGTCTCAAGGGGTAAGAGGCCGAATGTCGTGATCGCCAAGGCACCACAACCGAAACTTAAGACTGTATCTGGACGATCCTCTGGTGCTCCAGCGGGGGGCAAGAACTTCAGTACAAAGGGCAATATCAAATGTTGCGGACGAGCTCAGGCGATGACTCCAACAAATGCACAATCGAGCGTATTTCCAAGGCCCTCCATCGACCGGTCTGCGGCGTCTTCCCAAAGAGCCGAAGTCTGCCAGGTGCTTAGAACGGAAAAGTTAAGGCAGAAGCGGCTCAGGTATCGAGCCAACAAGAGGGCCAAAGCTTCGGCCAAATGGAATCGTGTGAAGTTCCAAGTGCAGGGTTGCCCCGCGACGACGGCTGAGTCGGACGTAAGAATCAGCAATTCCTTCGAGCCTCTGAAGTGGGTTCAAAAAAACGCCATGACCGCCAGAATCAAGAAGACAGCGGTCCGAACAATGCTACAAAGAGACGTGTCCCGGCCCCAACAGAAAAGGTATGACACTGTCTCTTCAAGAGTCTACCGAGCACTCTGTGCCGCACGAAAGAAGCGGGGCAAACCCAGAAAAGAAGCGCCAGCACCATTCAAGAACCTGGTTAGGCCAGCCGACTTCAATCGACTACCAGCTACCGAAACAAGGGGGTCAAGACAGCGATCCGTGAAATCAGCCGCCAATGATAGAAAGACGGCCGGATATATTATCCATACGGTCTATATGGCGGGCGGGCGCCCCAGCGACAACCTTCGCAGCAGAAGCAAGGATGGGGCCACCACATCCCAAGCCCAATCTAGCCTAAATGTGGTTGCCGCTGCCCAAGAACAGCCGCCCCCACTTGATGAAGAAAACCCTCTCGATGAGGATGATAGGCAGAAAGACCCCTCGGTCCATGCAAAGTCAAGCTCGGACAGTGAGGAAGAGCCGACTTTCCGCCCCAGGACTGTGGAGCAAGAGCTGCTTCAAGAGCTTCGAAAACAGCTCAGGAGCAAAGATAAAGAGATGGCCAAGCTCTATTCGAAGATTGACGACTTAACGAACGTGGTGATGCAGCTTACGGCTCAAATTGCTCGAGCGCCTCCCAATCAAGCACAAGCCGCTACTAATCAGCCGGGTGATGACAATCCAAGGTAGCCAATGCCTGGTCCTTTGGGACCAAGATTGGTCGAGCCACATGAAAGCCGGCCACATTCCGCTTCTGGGGACGCCTTGGCCCAAGATAGCACTCTCCCGCTAACACAGGATCGGATAATGGATTTGGTCACCAGCAAGGTTAAAACATTGGTGGCCGAAACTGAAGCTCAGAAAGAAATCGGCAGTAGTGGGCGGCCATATCCCGCGCAGTACGATCTGATTGAGTTCCCAAGCGGCTACGTCATTCCTAAGTTTGGAAGATTTGATGGAACGGGGAATGCAAATCAGCACGTCGCCCACTTCAAAGCATCGTGCGGAAATACAAGGGGCAATGACGCGCTCCTTCTTCGTCAGTTTGTCAACAGCCTGACCGGCGTCGCCTTCGACTGGTATGCAAGTATACCGGACGGGTCCGTCATTACCTTTGCCCAAATGGAGTTCCTGTTTCGGCAAAGGTTCATGAGTGTCAGTGATAAAATCTCCATTGCCGACTTTGTGAGAACCAAGCCGGGGGGAGAATGAAAGCACCACCGACTTCATCGCTCGATGGCGTAATCTCACAGTCAAGTGCGAACCGCCGCTGGAGCAGGACCAGTCCGTCAGCCTTCTCATTGGGAACCTCAGCAATTGGATGGTCTCATTCTTGTGTACAGCGGGCCTCAAGACATTTCAGGAGCTAACCAAGAAAGTCCAAATGCTGGAACGCTCGAAGCAAAAGTCCCCGCCGGATTCTCAGAGAGACAAAACCTGGAAAATCAAGCGGGACGACAACCGTAGAAGCGGGAGTTCCAGCAGTACCAATGTCTTCAATGCGTCTGACAATGAAGAAAAGCGAAGGGCGGGAGAATCCAAAACCAACCGGTCTCGAAAGCCATTGCTGGGAGGAGATGGGCCTTCCCTAGAGGAGAAGAAGAACAAGGTTTACTCTTTCAGAAGGGACAAGGTCCGTAAGATATTTAAAGATGCCTTGAACAACAGCCTACAATTGCCGGAGTCGAAAAGACCCCAAGAAGAAAAAATGACCGACAATCCCCTGTATTGCCCGTACCACCGAGTAGTGAGCCATGCGATCGAGAATTGCTATATCTTCAAGGACTGGGTCGAGAAGCAGTACAATGCTGGAGAGATCGAGCTGTCCAAAAGCGTGTTGGTGAACAATCAAGTTGCAACCGCCAACTTTATACAGACAGAAGTTGAAGCCTTCTGGGAGCAGACAGCTGAACATGCTGCCCTGACAAACGAAACTGACTCATCGTGGCCTCCGTGGAGTACGCACATATCTAATAAGACGAAGAAGATGCTAAAGCTGCTTCAGAAAGAGCCCGGGATGGAATGGGAAGGACAGAAGAAGCCTACCAGTCCAGCTGTCAATGCGGCTCCATCAGGCTCAAAATCCAAGAAGCTCAAGAAGAAGAAAAGTGCAGCTCGGCGCGAAAAAGAGTCTGCAGGGAGATCGACCATTCAAAAATATATCGATTCCCTAGAAGAATATGAACAAAGGGAAAGAACATTGATTCAATTGAAGGAGTTCTTCCCTGTACAAGCGGCTGAAATTCTGGAGGAATTAGAAGAAGACTCCAATGAAGAGATCCAAGTAGTGACCTGCTACGCCATCCATCTTGGCAGCGACTCCGAGGATGAGCTATGTTTTCCCGAAGAGGACGAGGAGCTCGCCACAACGGCCAATCAAATCCAGCTCAGAAGCGGCAGGGCTCTACCGCCAAATCAGGGCAACGCCCCAAAAGGATTGTCAATGGACGTCTGACACCTGTCAAGGGAAAGGATTGTCATTCAAGGCTTCAACCAAAATTGCCAGCGAGTTCTGGGGTCCATAGCTCTGCCAATCAAATTCGGGGATCTGCAAACTGAAGCTAAGATATACGTGATCGACGCCGACACGTCTTATAAGATTCTCTTGGGGCGGCCGTGGCTCCACGATTACGGCATCATTCCGTCAACTCTCCATCAATGCATGAAGTATACTAAAAATGGCGAAGAAAGACGCATTGACGGAGACATCCAGCCGTTCGGTGTGCATGAAGTCCGATGTGAAGATTCTCGGTACTTTATGAACCACCAAAATGCTAAGCCACAACTGACTGAGGATAGACCGGCCCCAAGACTCAAAAGCAAATTTACGCCGGCTGTCACTTTCAAAAGCAAAAATACCCAAGTGCGCCCACATTTCGGTAGCGACACTGATGAGTCTGATGTTGGAAGCCCGTCCTTCCGTAAAACTCGCCCTCATTTCGGCAGCGATACGGACGAATCTGTTACTGAAAGCCCATCTAGCAGCAAAGTCCGCCCTCATCTTGGCAGTGACACTGAAGAGTCAGAAGAAGAGGACCTGCCGTGCAACAGCTGTGCAGATTGTCCCCCCATGCAGCAAGCGAAACTACGAGAGACCTTCGAAGTCGCAGAAGGGTCCCTGCCCATCACAAGGGTGCCGGAATGGATGTGCAAAGAGCTCAACGCATTGTCAGTCTCTACCGTGGACCAGCTGAAAACTTTCTACGTGCCTGGGAGGAAAAATGGACAGAAGGGCATCCTGTTTTACAGGTCAAACCCCATTGTGCACCCAGCCGATCTTTCTTTCGCGTGCCTTCCCTATGAGAGAGGCATAAGAGCCGTCCTCAATCCCAGATACTATGCGCCCGAGATGCGGGAATACTTTAAGAAGTGCGGATGCCGGTTATATCAAACGGAGTCCGAAGCAAAGTTTTACGAAGGGCTATGGTATCCTTCCCAGGTCCGAGCACTCATCGATGGACGAATTCCAGATAGACGGGGCATAGGCTACATTCAACCTGATTCCAAAGCGTGCTACATGATCCATGTTGGTGAGGCCAGCGAAAGATCAAATGATGATGACGAGATAGCCGAGCCAGAAGAAGCTCCTCAAGAGCTCGAAGATGGCGGACAAGCAACCTTTGACGAGCTAACTGAGATTGACTTAGCAACGCCCGATAATCTAAGACCGACCTACATCAGCTCGCTCTTGTCAGAGGAAATGAAAGCGCAGATAATTGCCCTGCTGCATGAGTTCGTCAACTGCTTCGCGTGGACATACAAAGAAATGCCTGGCCTTTCCCCTGAAGTGGCCGTACATAAGTTGGCTATATCTCCTGATGCTAAGCCAGTCAAACAAGCTCCTCGAAGAATGAGAAGGGAACTAGAAGAAAAGGTCATCGAGGAAACTAAGAAGCTCATCGATGCCGGCTTCATCAGGGAAGAGAAATATGTGGACTGGATCGCATGCATAGTCCCAGTGAAGAAGAAAAATGGGTAGATCCGAGTTTGTGTCGATTTTAGGGACCTCAACAAGGCATGTCCTAAAGACGACTTCCCGCTACCGGTCATGGAAATGATGGTCGATGAAACCTCAAATTACAAGCTGTTCACCTTTATGGATGGCTCGTCTGGATACAATCAGATCAAGATGTCGCCTGAGTATGAGAAGCACACAGCATTTCGAACCCCGATCGGAATATATTGCTACAAGGTGATGCCGTTCGGATTGAAGAACGCAGGTGCTACATATCAAAGGGCAATGACCAATATCTTCGATGACCTAATTCATAAAGTCGTCGAATGTTATGTTGATGATCTGGTCGTTAAGACTAAAACCAAGGCCGATCATATCTAGGATCTTAGGACCGTTCTCACCAGACTGAGAGAATTTGACCTGAAGATGAATCCTCTGAAATGCGCTTTTGGCGTGTCATCGGGAAAATTCCTGGGCTTCATAGTCCGACATCGAGGGATCGAAGTTGACCCATCAAAGATAAAGGCCATCATGGAGATGCCCCCTCCGAAGAGTCTGACGCAGCTAAGATCTTTTCAAGGCAAGCTTGCTTATATACGGAGGTTTATCTCAAATTTATCGGGGAGATGTAAGCCCTTCTCAAAGCTCATGAAGAAAGGAGCTCCTTTTATCTGGGATGCCGAATGTCAAGAAGCGTTCGAAAGCATCAAACAGTACCTGTTGCACCCTCCAGTGTTGGCCGCTCCCATTCCAAATAAACCGCTGATTCTCTACACTGCCGCGCTAGATGAGTCACTTGGTGCGCTCCTTGCTCAGAACAACGAGGAGGGAAAAGAGAATGCCCTCTACTACCTCAGTCGAACTCTAGTCGGGGCGGAACACAACTATTCCCCAATCGAACAGCAATGCCTGGCTCTGATATTTGCTGTGAAGAAGCTGAGGCACTATCTGCTTTCTCATCGGGTTATGCTGATCTCCAAGGTCGACCCGCTCAAACACTTGATGACCAGAGCAAGCCTAGCCGGCAGAATGGCAAGATGGGCTGTCATGCTACTTGAGTTTGACATAGTTTATACTCCTCAGAAAGCAGTAAAAGGGCAAGTTCTTGCAGACTTTCTCGCTGCTCATCCCATACCATAAGGGTCACCACTCAATTGCGAGTTACCCGACGAACAAGTGCTACACCTAGAGAATGACGAGCTATGTTGGGAGCTCTACTTCGATGGGGCCTCATCGATAAGGACCTCCAGTAAATCAAGAGTCCCGGAGATAAAAGTAGGGATAGGATTGGTATTCATCACGCCATCAATGGGAACCCTACGGCATTCTTTTGCTCTCACCGAGCCTCGCACAAACAATAAGGCCGAGTATGAAGCTCTGATAGCTGGTTTGGAGCTCGCCATAGAAATGGAAATCCTTCGGCTACGGGTTTACGGTGACTCCCAGCTTGTCGTCAACCAAGTAAACGGCAACTATAAGATATACAAACCCGAATTAGCTCGGTACAGAGGCCGAGTGGTGGAACTCATGAAACGGTTCACTCACATTGAACTAACAAGAGTCCCTAGAGCGTTGAACGGAAAGGCTGACATACTCGCTCGCCTAGCCAAGGAGCTGGCTGATCCTGACATGGACGAAATTCTGATCACGGTCAGGAGCCGACAAATTCTACCCCCAGTCTCTCTACGAGAAGAGGAAAGCGCGGAACAGAAGAGCAGTCCTGCCGAAGAAGTTTCGATCATCCAAGACGAGCCCGATTGGAGAGAACCCTTCATTGAGTACCTCCGATACGACAAGCTGCCCAAAGAAAAATCTGCGAGGATTCAGCTGAAGAAAAGAGCTCTCCGATACGTGTTTGTAAATGACACGTTATACCGCAGGTCATATGACCAACTCTGGCTCAAGTGTCTGTCATTGGTCGAAGCCCAAAAGGTCATGAAAGATGTTCATTCCGGCGTTTGCAGTGCTCACCAATCTGGCCCCAAGATGCGACTTCAAATCAAACGGCTTGGGTATTACTGGCCCACCATGATACGAGATTGCGGAGAGCATGCAAAGAAATCTCAGATCTGCCAAATCCATGGTGATTTCATTCACAAGCATCCCAATCCGTTGCATCCTACGGTGGCGTCGTGACCCTTCGAAGTCTGGGGCACCGACATTGTTGGCCCAATTGATCCTCCGTCATCCAAAAGCCACCGGTTCATACTGGCCGCGACATACTACTTCTCCAGATGGGCTGAAGCTGTCCCGCTAAAAGAAGTCAAGACAAAAGATATTCTGACATTCTTCCAGCATAATATTCTATACCGCTTCGGTACACCAAGAAGAATCATTTCTGATAACGGGCCTTCTTTCAAGAGCTTCAATGTCTCAAGGTTCGCTACTCAGCATAAGGTAGACCTGAGATATTCCTCCATCTATAATCCAAGAGCCAATGGGTTAGCAGAAGCCTTCAATAAGACTCTATGCAAGCTCCTGAGGAAAAATGCTTCAGCCAACAAGTAAGACTGGAATCTCAAACTTCACGAGGCATTGTGGGCATATCGTACCACGCACCGTACTCCAACTCAGTCCACTCCATACTCATTGCTCTTCGGAGTGGAGGCGGTCCTCCCCCTCGAAGTCGAAGTTCCAAGCTTAAGAATGGCCGTTCAGTACGAGTTGACGGAGGAGGAAAACGTGCTTCTTCGACTTGAAGAGCTCGATGCCCTCGAAGAAAAGAGGCTCGCGATGCAGCAAAATCTGGAGCTATACCGAGCCCAAATGTCATGGGCCTATGACAAGATAACCCGTCTCCGCGCTTTCAAGAAAGGTGAATTGGTGTTGGTCCTCAAAATACCGATCATCCTCAATCGACATGCCAAGGGAAAATTCGAGTGAAACTGGGAAAGACCATACGTCATCGAGAAAGTGTTCGACGGAGGATCCTACCAACTAATAAGTGCCGAGGGAGAAAGGCCTATGCCACCCATCAACGGCCAATATCTAAAGAAATACTACGCGTGAATGCTCCAAGTCGCAGGCGAATTGAGCACATCAGCCCTACAGTCTGGATCATACATCCTGCAAAACCGTATACAATCCACGGGCGTAAATGACCCCTATCTCTCCCAAATCCTGCCGGTGAGACTACTTTTAAAGTCCCACCAGCGGCAAAAAAAATGGCAAGAAAAAAAGAAAAAAAAAAGAAGAAGAAAGAAATAAAAAAAAAATAAACGGTATGTCCACAAGCAAAACGGGCACGGACGAAAACCCGAAAGGGCTCCGTGAGTAAAAACAGCAGGACTACCGGCGAGTCTGTGAAAACCCGAAAGGGCTCAAACTCGTGAAAAGAGATGAAATACACTCGCAAAGTCCTCTCGATCTTGTGAGGAGAAAACCCTGCGTGAGATCCTTACGACTCACAAAGGAGCAACACACTTAGGAATCCTCACGATTCCTAAGGAGAAAATACACCTGCGGGATCCTTACGACTCGTAGGGAGAAAATGCTTTTATGGGACCCTCACGGCCCATAAAATTGAAAAGCCTTAGGTGATAGGGACCCAAACCTGTCTCCTAAGCCATCGTTCCCCAACGGGCAACGGCAAATGATGAGTCGCTCCTGGCATTTCGCTTCAATGTTAGCGGTGCTGATACCGACCAAAAACCCAAATCCCAAGTCCTCCCAAGGCAAATGATGAGTTGCTCCTGGCATTATTCCAGTGCAGCAATGCTGATGCCAAACAAGATCCAAATTCCAAGTCCCCAAACGGCGAATGATGAGTCGCTCCTGGTACCACATTCCAGTGCAGCGATGCAGACGCCAACCAAAATCCAATTTCTCAAAATTCTCCCAGCCCTACGGTTGGTCCCCAAGTTGACTACCGTATACAATCCACGGGCTCAAATAATTCTCGTCATACCCATGCCTCACCACAATTACCAGTTACGCGGCTAGTCTCTGCCTTTGGAATTATGCTCCATTGAGAAGACCCACTCATGTGTCCTCACGATACATGAGGAGAACAAACCTTTATGGGATCCTTACGACTCATAAAGGAAAAACACACTTAGGAGTCCTCACGACTCCTAAGGAGAAAATACACCTACGGGATCCTTACGACTCGTAGGGAGAAAATGCTTTTATGGGACCCTCACGACCCATAAAATTGAAAAGCCTTAGGTGATAGGGACCTAAACCTGTCTCCTAAGCCATCGCTCCCCCAATAGGAATAGGAAAATGATGAATTGCTCCTGGCACGTGTGCTTCAGTGTTAGCAACGCTGATGCCTACCCTAACCCCAAAATCCCAAACTCTAATCTAATAGACCCCTAAGTCTTTAAACTAGGGACAGACGACCCCTAAGTCGTTAAACTAGGAACAGATGACCCCTAAGTCGTTAAACTGGGAACGAGGGAAATCTCTTCATGGCAGATGATGATTCGCTCCTGGTACCATATTCCAGTGCAGCGATGCTGATGCCAAACCAAAACCAAAATCCCCAAATTCTGTCATGACAAATGATGATTTGCTCCTGGTACCATATTCCAGCGTAGCGATGCTGATGTCAACCAAAATCACATCAAGTCAGCAAAACAACCAATGACCTCCCTGGCAGAATCAAATTCCACCTCGGAAACAAGTCAACTTCATTCCTGACACCGCAAGAAGCGGAGCAAGTCAAATCTAGCACCGACCGTCCAAGTCACAAAAAGGGCAGAACCGACCGTCCACGTCGCTAAAAGGGCAGCACCGACCGTCCAAGTCACAAAAAGGGCAGAACCGACCGTCCACGTCGCTAAAAGGGCAGCACCGACCGTCCAAGTCGCAAAAAGGGCAGTATCGACCGTTCAAGTCGCAAAAAGGGCAGTACCGACCATCCACGTCGCTAAAAGGGCAGCACCGACCGTCCACGTCGCAAAAAGGGCAGAACCGACCGTCCAAGTCGCAAAAAGAGCTGAACAGACCGTCCAAGTCGCAAAAAGGGCAGCATCGACCGACCACGTCGCTAAAAGGGCAGCATCGACCGTCCAAGTCGCAAAAAGGGCAGAACCGACCGTCCATGTCGCTAAAAGGGCAGCACCGACCGTCCATGTCGCAAAAAGGGCAGAACCGACCGTCCAAGTCGCTAAAATGGCAGCACCGACCGTCCACGTCGCAAAAAGGGCAGCATCGACCGTCCAAGTCGCAAAAAGGGCAGAACCGACCGTCCACGTCGCTAAAATGGCAGAACCGACCGTCCACGTCGCTAAAAGGGCAGCACCGACCGTCTACGTCGCTAAAATGGCAGCATCGACCGTCCAAGTCGCAAAAAGGGCAGCATCGACCGTCCAAGTCGCAAAAAGGGCAGCGCAGGATTCCTACAAAGCGGGAACCAGATCACTCCGGGCCAGGGAAAACGTCTATCACGGACACTCCGTCTCGGAGACATGTCAAGCAACGACCGTCCATGTTGTAAAAAGGGCAGTGCCAGCTTCCCAAAAAGCGGGAACCAAATCAGGTCACCTCCACGTGAAAGAAGATCCATCAATTTCATGCACACGACCCACATATGTGGTGTGCATTTATTGATGGGGGGCAATTTGTTAGGGTAAAAATTTACACCCCGGTTGACCAAGTCAAAATCCAAGTCAACCCCGAACCAAGTGGGCCCAAGCCCAGATCTAGTGGGCCCATGCCCGGGTCGAGCCCGAACATGAAGCGGCCGGCCTTCCGCCACGCCAAGATAAAAATTTTGTAATAAACAATTTTGTTGTATTTCTTTTTTTTTATTTTATGGATAAATGTAAGAAAAATAGGCATAAAGCCAAATTTTTGTAAAGCTCATGGCTTATGTGCAAAAAGAAATGGCACATGAGCCATGGGATAGGCAAAATGCCATTTTGTGAAGCCCAAGGGGCTATGTGTAAAGTGTACAGCCTATAAAGGCAAAGATAATGAAATATCTCAACAACTTTGTTTCTCTCTCTAAATTTTTTTTCAGATCTGAGATCCTTTCTCCTTCTTCAAGGTTCCAAAACCTTCTTCTTTCTCTTGAATTAAATCAAGAGTTTTACTCTTCTTTTTATAAAACAAATTAGTTTTTCACCACAAAACCCATAAAGGGGAACTCAGATCTCAAAAAGAAGAGATTTTTAAAAATCCCATATCTCTTGATCTTTAAGATCCAGCTAACAGAGGAGGAGGAACAAGAAGATCTTTCACTAAACCCAAGAAAAAAAACCACACTCAGGAGTCCAACTCCTCTCTCCGAGAAATTTTTTCAGGCTAAAAGCCTCTTTTCCTCACCGGCGCTCGAGCGCAGAGCGCCCGCGTGTCGACACGTGGCACGCTTGCGCCCAAGCGCTCAGCGCTCGAGCGCAAAGCGCCCACGTGCCGACAAGTGGCGCGCTTGCGCTCAAACGCAAGCGCTCGAGCGCAAGTCGCCCCGGTGCCGACACGTGGCGCGCCTGCGCTCAAGCGCACGCGCTCGAGCGCAAGTCGTCCCCGTGCCGACACGTGGCGCGCCTGCGCTCAAGCGCCCAGCGCTCAAGCGCAGAGCGCCCACGTGCCGACACGTGGCACTCTAGCGCCTGAGTGCACAGCACCTAGGCGCACAGCGTCCAAGGTGCTGTCCCCACGCATCCTTTGGATGTCTTTTCCCCTTTTATATATATACATGTATATCTATACATATGTATACATATTTACATACACACATACTCCACGACACTGTCCCTGTAAAAACTCTGCGTGGCTCCCGATATATTTAAACCCCCCTCCAAAACAAAACACACGTACACTGCACATTGAGTTCGCATGACCAGTTTAACCCGTTAATCGGAGGTTCCCTCGCCCCAAAGGCGGGGGGTAATTAACGGCATCTTAGTCCGCGGCTGCCGGAGATTCGGATCCCCATAATTATTAAACCCCGGCCTACCCTAGGCAGGGGGAATCTGTAGTACGCCTGACAAGCGCGCGCGTATTCCTATCTCAATGGGGTGACGAAAAACACCCTACAGACTCGACCGAACCGAACCGAACCATGGATGTAATATGATTACATGACTATCCATTTATATTCATTCCGTTTATATGATATCATGGTTTCGGAAAGTCGTATATCTATTAAACTAAACAATATACATCAATACAAAATACATTACGGCGTTTTAAAAGGGTAGACTAGCACGGAATGTGTTAAAAGTGGCACGAGATAGTCATTAAAAGACATACTATATATCCATTGCCGTTGTTCCGTGGTTTTATCGACAGAGCCTTGTACTACGGGTTACCAAAGTCCACGGTGTAAGTTGGACTCCTCTCGTATACACTGGCATATTCTGTACCAAACTACAAACAATTGCGTTAGCATAACAATTAAAATTTATACCAGTTACATCCTCTTATCTGTCTATTCTATTTCTATCTCTTTTTGGGACTTACCGAGCGATTGTTCGCTGACGACATTCATATTTCTCTTCTTCCTTTAGAATGTTGTCAGGAGGACCCGATTCTGAGGAGTTCGAGACTAGCCAGGAGCACTTGGAGTAGACCACTGAGCAGCACGACCATTAGGCTTCACTTGTACTCACTTTTACTTTTAGTACATGCCATTGTTTAGGCATTGCTTTCGCCATTATATTTACTTTTTAGTTGTATTGTAAAGAAATGTGTAATCAACAAAAGTTGTTGTTCATTTACATCTCTTGTCTTTTTTTTCTTGTGTACTTTATTATATTGCATAGTTACGCTTAGCGTGTTTACTTCTGAGTAAATGCGCAATGGGCCTTGTCGCGTCTTCTTACCCGTACACCGGGAAACGAGGCGTGACAAACTTAGTTCAAGTCGTCCTGCCTCGGCTCTATCTCCTCAGAGTCCTGTCCTCCTGACAAACATTCCAAAGGAAAAAAATAGAGAGGAATGTCTTCAGCGAACTAGCGCTCGGTAAGTCCCAAAAGAAGTAAGGAAAAATAGTATATCATGTGAATATGAACTAAAAGAACAGAGGACAGGTAAAATTGTATATGATCATTCACAGGTATAAGATAGTTACTCTAACGTGGTTATTTGTAATTTGATAAGAAAGGTATTCATGTATACGAGAGGAGTCCATCTTACCCCGTAGACTATGATAACATGTGGTACAGGCCCCGTCATAACCTACGGGACAACGGCACGTGAATTCATGTAGGTGACTTTTAAATGACCTCTCGTGTCACAATATATATTCCGTACCAATTTACCCCTTTATTCCCGCATATTGTATTGTATAGATTAAGATTACAGGTCTTGACCAAATCCATGGAAATAAAATGTTCAGGTTTATGTTCAGAATGTAATCATGTGTTCAGGTAGTCATGTCGAGTTCATGTTACGTTATAACCATGGTTCGGTCAAATCGAGTCAAGTATACAAGTTTGAATTTGATATTTGAATTTGAGTATTCAGGTTCATGTTCAAGTATACAAGTTTGTGTTTGATTTTGGATTCTGGTTTGAGTTTGGACTCAGATTGAGTCAGACACTTGTGAACGGATTTAACTCTTGAATTCTTAGCTTCGGGAGTAATCGGCAACTGCTGCATATGAACTGCAGGATTTGTGTTTTTTTCAAGACAATTGCTATTGATAACTCCGTTAAGTTTTCTAGTCTAAATAGGCAAGCATTCACTTTCTCCAGTTCCCTGGGGCTCAAGAGAAATGATACCGTTTAAGCCTATGTTAATTCTATAGTTCTTACAATATTGTTTGCATATCTCGAGAGGGTTTTATGAAAAATATTTTAATATTATTTTAAGAATAACCCCGAGGGCGATTTACAAGATTTAGGGTTTTCATGGGCATGCATTTTAATTATTGGGGTATTTTAATGATAAAAACCTAGCTTTTAAAAGTTTATGGTATTTTATTGAAAACTAGCCATTTTTAGTAACTTGTTGGTATTTTATTAATATCTTAATCTTTCATTTTAAAAAAATAGTTTCATAATATGTTTTTATTGAAAATACGGATTTATAATTTTTATATAATCTTCAAAAATTATTTTTGCTTAGAAAAGTCGTATTTCTTAAAAACCGTATTTTATTTCCTTTCGAGATCGAATACTCCGTGAGGAATTATGCATCTCGCTCTACTATCCCATGAATGTGCGATAATCCACTCCATCCATTAGCGGGTTCCCTAACGAGAGTTGTAGAGGCGTGTTTTCCAAGAATTACAAAATACCGCTTTAAAAGATATCCGTTTTTGAAAAGATGTGGTATTTTAATGTAAAAGCTATTCTTTGAACCAACCATATACATATATAGACATCGTGCTATGAATCCATAGTGTGCGTATGGGATAGGTCGTTACCCCGTGAAGTTTTCCTAAATGTATTGTTTTAAAAATTATCGAAAAGAGGGTAATACTAAAATTCAAGGTATTTTGATATAAAAGTTCGTTTATATTTTGTTTCACATGAAAATTTTGGTTAAACTTGAAACTAAAACATTGTAATCGAAGTTACAAGCAGGATGGTAAAATTTGTTTGACTTATGTATAAAGGAAAAAGGGAGTTCTAAATTTAAAAAAGAAATGTATCGGAAGTAACTTTACTTTACCGATATATTTTTAGGAGATGAATTGAGATGAAAAGAAGAAGAGATGAGAGAGACTTACGGCTTGGTAATATCAAGAAGAGAGTAAGGAAGAAGGGAGGGGTTTCGTAGCCTCACGGGAGCTCCGGAAACGGTTTCGATTTTCGATAGAAGGAGTTTGGTTGCTAACTCCACTTGACTCCACTTGCTTTCTAGAAATTTTCGATGTGATTTTTCTAGAAATTTTCAGAATAGAGGGGACCTAGAGCATGGGGTGGTATTTATAGTGAAGAAATAGGGTTTGAGAATTAAAATTTTGGATTAAAAAGTATTAAAAAGATATTAAATGGTGAATTGAAGGGTCTCTTTTTTTATTGCAGGAAAATCAAACAATACAGGGGAGTTAAGGGGAGTCGGAGGGACAAGTGTGAAAAGCACAGGGTGATTTGGACAATATCTAACCGTCGGCGGCGGTCAATATTGAAGAATGGGGGGTCGGATTTGGTTGGCCCGTCTCTAGATTTGTGCCACATGTCAGGTGGATATGTACACCTCATTGCACCTATTTGATTTTTCTGAAACTTTTCATTTCTCTGTGTATTGCACGTACAACTGTTGAGCTTCCAAATTTTTTTTAAAAAAATCTAAAAATAAATGGGTCTGATGAGAATCAAACGCACATGCTATATCACAGCAGTGCAGAAGTTTTACCATTGAGTTATAAGTTATTTCTTACTTTTATTTAACAAAAATAACTTTTAATTCTTACACAGGCTGTAATACTCTTTTCTGTACAATAACAAGAAAATCTGTGTACAGTGATTTCAGAGTCGTTACACATAGGAGGAAATTCCCTTCTATATATGACACTTTTCCTCCATTATATATATATATATATATATATATATATATATATATATATATATATATATATATATATATATGCGAGTGATCTATTGCAAATCGGTCCGCGTTTTTTAAAAACGGAACTCTTAGGCTACGACATATTTTAACGATCCGATCCGTTGAAGTTAATTAACATACCCTTAAATGTATGTGTATGAAAAATTAAAGGATTTGAAAACCTCTAACGTATGCGTCGGATGAAATTTATGTTGCATTATCGAAAGACCTAAAAAATGAACGTCTTTCGATAATGCAACATAAATTTCATCTGATGCATAGGCTAGAGATCTTCAAATACTTTGATTTTCTCATACACATACATTTGAGAGTAGGGTGATCAATTTGAACGGATCGTATCGTTAAAATATGCTGTAGACCGAGAATTCCCATTTTTAAAAAATACTGACCGACTTGCAATGGAGCACTCATATTATATATATATATATATATATATATATATATATATATATATATATATCACTAGTAAAATAGGGGGTTGCCCCTACGGATGGAAATATCCGTAGGGGCATATTTAACTTGGCCCTACGGATTAATCCGTAGGGCTAAAAGGTTGCCCCTACGGGCACTGACGTCCAAGAATAAAAATATTAATTCTTAATTTGGTGTTTGCCCCTACGGAGCCGCAAACAAAGGACCTACGGGTATATCCGTAGGGGCAAGTAAATATCCTTTTAAAATAAAGCCAGATCGAAAAGCCTACGCTCATTTTCTCTCTCTCCCTCAAACGCGTGCGAAAAACCCCAAATCGCCACCGTCGCGTCGCCACCGTCGTTGGGCAGAGTCGCCACCGTCGTCGCCACCGCCGATTTCGTCGCCACCGTCGTCGTCACCGCCGGTTTCGTCGCCACCGTCGTCGCCACCGCCGGTTTCTTCGCCAATTCGCCACCGTCGTCGCTCCAGCCCACCAGCGCACCCGTTCAGGTATAAATCTCGAGGTAAATTAAAGCATATTTGGATTATTCATGGCTGGGTCTGGGTTGCGGGTGCGAGAGTTGGGTTTGGGCAGGGGCGCGGTGGCGGTCGGGGTCGGGGTCGGGGTAGGGTTAGGGTTGGGGTTCGGCTGCTGCTGGGGTGGGGCTGGGGTTAGGGTTACGGTGGGGCTGGGGTTAGGGTTACTGTGGGGCTGGGGTAGGGTTACGGTGGGCTGGGGTTAGGGTTGGGGCTGGGGTTAGGGTTACTGTGGGGCTGGGGTTAGGGTTATGAGAGGCATGTCAGCATATTTATGTGTAATAATTGAGAGGATCAAGCTAAGTTCTATGCAAGCAGTCCCTCAGAATACATAGATAGCTAGCCTTACATTTTAAATTAACATATTCCATAGTTGTCTTAATGGTAAGGCAGATACCCATATTGTGTAAGAGCTGACATTAATACAACCATAGGGAGCTGACAGATTATACATCTCATGTGGCATTAAAATCTATAAATGGACATACGAGATAATGCAAAGAAAGAGCAATAGATCAAGACTCAATCAACTTTCCTATGCTTTATGATTTCAGCGGATAGCTCAAGTTTAGTTTCAACTTTATATTCTTATTTTTCTCTCTTTTTTCTTTAGTGCTTCTTCCTCCATTTCTTTGAAGAGTCTCTCACAGCGAAATACACTCCAATTGCTGTTGAAGATTTTAGAATGTATCCAGAATTTAAGAAAAAAAATGTTGTGCCCCTTATGCTTCTGTTATTCAACTCCTTCCATACACTCTGGACTTCTCAAATTTAAAAACTATTAGAAGTGTACTTGTTAATCATACATTGAACACACCATGCATGCTATTTCTTTCACTCTCTTGTGGCATGATATTGATAGTTTATGTGAGAGTAAGACCATAACAAACATAGAAAATATTTCAACTAAGATATGAGAGACCGCTCCTAAAGAAAAACTAAAAGAGGTTAACAATGTAAAGATCAATTCCTATTCATTCTTTCCAATGTATAAAAAAAAATCACATTTTTTTAACATTACAAATCTTTGCACAAGCGTGCAGCCGCACACAAATAGCCGTGTCCCTAACTAATATGTAACCATGACACATGGCAGATGAGGTGTCTCATAACTCAATATTAGCGATTTCCATGATCACAACACGTGGCAGATGAGGTGTCTCATAACGCTTTATGATATCAGTATCCTATATTTATAGTTTTAATTGTTGATTGTTATAGATGTATACCATTGCAATAATAGTTTTTGGTTGATGAATGCTATTGCAATGTAGGATGATCAGTTCTATCAATCTTGATCTCAATGGTTTAAAATCATGTTACACATACAACACGAATGCACAACAAACGCATAATTAGAGAGCGACTCGAGATATTCGGGTTAAAACCAATATATGATACTCGATGATGATATGAAACCTTCATATTCCCATCGATACCCGTATATGAAACTAAAAGCGCCACTTAGTCCCCGTCTATCGGTTAACATACGTGTGATGCTCGTCGTGACCTAGAACTATACGAAGGTTGTTAAATATCGGACAGTATAGCTCGATACTAACAACCGTCGTATAGTCTACGCGACGAGAAAATTCAATCGTATGGTAACCCATAGATTTGTCCCGTGTGGACAAGTTAAGAATGTATAAAGCAAACGCCTTCATTCACTTGTGTTTTCATCCGTTTCGAGATATTTCGTCGGTACCTTTCCGCTGGTTCTCCGTGTACAAAGATAGATTAGATGTTCATTTCAACGTTGTTTCACAGCTTTGAAATGATTATCTATTCTATTACAGTGTACTCGGAGAACAGCGGGGAGGTGCTGCCGAAATTTACTCGAAACGGTTGAAAGCACAAGTGATGGGCGTTCGCTCTATACATTCTTAATGGGATAGAAGCCTACCCCCGACAGCCGGAACACATACATACAAACGCATAATTAGAGAGCGATTCGAGATGTTCGGGTTAAAACCAATATATGATACTCGATAATAATATGAAACCTTCATATTCCCATCGATACCCATATATGAAACTAAAAGCGCCACTTAGTCCCCGTCTATCGGTTAACATACGTGCGATGCTCGTCGTGACCTAGAACTATACGAAGGTTGTTAAATATCGGACAGTATAGCTCGATACTAACAACCGTCGTATAGTCTACGCGACGAGAAAATTCAATCGTATGGTAACCCATAGATTTGTCCCGTGTGGACAAGTTAAGAATGTATAAAGCAAACGCCTTCATTCACTTGTGTTTTCATCCGTTTCGAGATATTTCGTCGGTATCTTTCCGCTGGTTCTCCGTATACAAAGATAGATTAGATGTTCATTTCAACGTTGTTTCACAGCTTTGAAATGATTATCTATTCTATTACAGTGTACTCGGAGAACAGCGGGGAGGTGCTGCCGAAATTTACTCGAAACGGTTGAAAGCACAAGTGATGGGCGTTCGCTCTATACATTCTTAATGGGATAGAAGCCTACCCCCGACAGCCGGAACACATACATACAAACGCATAATCAGAGAGCGATTCGAGATGTTCGGGTTAAAACCAATATATGATAATATGAAACCTTCATATTCCCATCGATACCCATATATGAAACTAAAAGCGCCACTTAGTCCCCGTCTATCGGTCAACATAACGTGCGATAATTTATTCTTTTCAACGACAAACGCACACACAAAGCATATACATGGATTTTCTCCTTTGTCAGTAACTATCCCGTTCTTATATTTCTCAATATAGTCAGCATAACCTACAATTTATATGTTATTCAGTCTAACATGGCCCATGAGTACGTCAGAGTTAAGGACTGGATGTATGTGGATTGGAAACAACGTATGCAACCTAAGTTTGTCGCAGGAGTTGCTGCTTTCCTTGAATTTGCACGAGCACATAATAAGATCATAATAGAGAAGATTCTCTGTCCGTGCGATAGATGTGGCAATAAGTACTGGCAGAAGGTAGAATTGGCAGAGCTTCATATTGTAAAACATGGGTTTACTAGACTTTATTCAACTTGGAAATATCACGGGGAAGGAGAAGATGCAGTACTGCGGTAGAAGAAGGAGAACACGATAATGCGTCAGGAGAAGAAGAAGAATTCGGTAATACGGCAGGATACGGAAATTTATTTCCATCAGAAGAAAAGGAGGATATGGTAGAGGCTGCCCTAGGTGAATCTATTCGTACCGAAGATGACATTCCTTCCGGTCAAGGACCGCGTGCGGATAAATATGAAAATTTCATGAATGATGCTAGGAAACCAATTTATGAGAATGCGAAGTATTCCACCCTCTCATGGTTCGTCCAACTTTTCCAAATTAAGTGCCTAAATGGATGGAGCAACAAGTCATTCACAATGCTTCTTTCGTTCTTGAAAGATTCTATGCCTCCGGGAAATAATGTGCCCGAAAGCTGGTACGAAGCCCAGAAAATGATGTCTGATTTGGGTCTAAAGTGCGAGAAGATTCAAGCATGTCCTAAAAATTGCGTGTTGTACCGGAAAGAGAATTCAGATTTGAAAGAGTGTCCAACATGCGGAGAGGCCAGGTATAAGCCGAAAGATTCTGATAAGAAGCCTGATATACCTGTGAAGATAGCACGATATTTTCCCATAACACAGAGGCTACAGAGGCTATTCAGGTGCAAGAAAACAGCCGAGGCAATGATTTGGCATCACCGTGCTCCTCCAAGCGAAAATGGAAAAATGAGCCATCCAAGAGATTCACCGGCATGGAAGGATTTCGATAGGAGGCACGCAATATTCAGTAGCGATCCTCGCAATGTCCGGCTCGGACTGGCTGCCGATGGCTTCTGCCCATTCAACTATATGGCTGGAAGTCACAGTACATGGCCCGTTGTAATGATAATTTATAATCTGTCGCCTTGGTTGGCTATGGACCAATCATACTTTATGATGCCTCTTCTTATCGACGGACCAAACTCACCGGGGAACAATATCGACGTCTATCTCCGACCTCTGATTGAGGAGCTGAAAACTTTGTTCATTGATGGTGTAGAGACATATGATTCAAACACAAATACAACCTTCATACTGCGTGCGGCTTTAATGTGGACAATTAATGACTTTCCTGCGTATGGAATGCTTTCAGGTTGGTCCGTACATGGTCACAAAGCATGTCCTCATTGCCATGAACACACAACATCAAAATTTTTGAATTTTAGCAGGAAGGTTTGTTATTGCGGCCATCGACGTTTTCTGCCTCCAGACCACCCCTATAGGTTAGACACGGTTCACTTTGATGGTCATCAGGAGCTTCTTGGGCCTCCATCTCCATTGTCCGGAGAGGACGTGACTGCTAAATGGGATGGTTACAATAACGTGACCTTCGGGATGGATCCAACGAGACAGGTCAAACCACAATATTGGAACAAGTTAAGCATTTTCTTCGAGCTTCCGTACTGGTCTACAAATTCAGTGCGTCATTGTCTGGACGTCATGCATATAGAGAAGGGAGTATCAGAGCACATACTTAACTTGCTTCTGTGTAAAGACGGGAAATCGAAAGACAACATGAATGCCCGGATGGATCTACAAGAGTGGGGAATAAGAAGTGAACTGCACCCTAAACCGGTAGCGGGTAAACCGGGCAAGTTTGTACTTCACAATGCCGCTTATCATATGTCACAACCGGAGAAGAAAAGATTCCTGCAGGTGTTGCATGATTTGAAAGTCCCCACAGGTTTCTCAGGATCATTCAGCAAGAAAATAAAAATTGTGAAGGGCAAGATCGATGGGCTGAAAAGTCATGACCACCATGTTATCGTGGAGCACCTTCTTCCATTAGCCCTCAGGACTTCTCTCCCCGACTCGGTTGGTCTAGTAATCAACGACCTATGTTGTTTTTTCAGGGAGTTGTGTGCTAAAACGCTGGAGGTTGCGACGCTGGATAAACTAGAAAATTCTATTGCGTTGATACTTTGCAAGTTTGAGCGTATTTTCCCACCGTCATTCTTCGATATCATAATACACTTGACGGTTCATCTTGCAACTGAGGCGAAGTTAGCCGGACCGGTACAATATCGATGGATGTATCCCGTCGAGAGGTACGTGTAATTTTTCGTTTCGCGCAATTTATAAATTTATTTTTGTCATGTATGCCCGTGTTTATTTATTCAACATATTCTCATTAGGTACCTTTACACTCTTAAGAAGTATATACGCAATAAAAATCGACCAGAGGGTTCTATCATGCAAGGTTATCTTCTTGATGAAGCAACCACATTTTGTTCCCGCTATCTGGACGAGAACATTGAGACAAGGCTTAACCGACCACGAAGAATTCAAGACGGGCCATATGGTAAAGCCGAGTATAAGAGGGTAGACACTATGTTTATCAACAAGATATACCGGTTTATCTTGCTTAATTGCGTATGTCTTGAACAAATTAGAAAGTAAGTTCTTTTGGATTAATTGTTATATCTGTGTTTGTGTGTGTATGAAATGACATAATATTAATGTCACAATTATTTGTCGAAAACAGAACTCATTTTAACGAGGTACGTGAGGGGCATCCTGATTGGAACGAAGAGCGTTTGGAAAAATACCATCAGGATAATTTTTGTGATTGGGTCACAGAGCATGTAAGTTATTCGAATTACATTTTATTGCTATCAGTTTTAATCTAAACTTGTATCGTTATGTATTTATCGTAAAATTTGTTTTGTTAGATCCACGATCCGAACTTGTCTGCATCATTTGAGAGTGATTCAAGATGTTTAGCTCAATTTCCTAGTATGGAGGTTGCACATTACAAAGGATTTGGTGTCCTTGGATACAAATTCGAAGTTAAGGACATAGAAACATCTAGAATCACTCAGAATAGTGGGATTGCGACGGTAGGATCGGACGGTGTGATTTACTATGGGTACTTAAATTGTATACTCGGCATCTACTATCCCGGACGATCAGAACCCTTTTATATATTCCACTGTACTTGGTACGATCCGCGAACCGATACAGACAGGTGGAGAAGCAGTCTTGGGACTTGAAAAGATGAATATGGATTGACCAGTGTGAACACACTTCGATTTTACGGTCAGGACGATCCGTTTATCTTTCCGAACCAAGCGTTCCAAGTATACTACTCACAGTGTTTGAAGCATCCGGGGTGGAGTGTTGTATGCCGATGGAAACCTAGAGATGTCTACGATGTCCCAGAATACGAGGACAGCGATGATGACGAAGAAGAGAGAAGGCTTAAAGTGCTCCGACCGTCTGTTTCGAAGGACGGGTTGTCTTCGACCGATCATGAAGTTACGTGGGTTAGAAATGACATCAACGATGAAATCCAAGTAGATATGTATAATGCGCCCACGAAACGAAAAAGGTTATCAGTAATGTTATATTATTACTTCACATTTTACGCTCTAGATCATATATAGTCAATACTTTTAATGATTGTCTAATGCGTCCACGAACCGTTTATCTAGATTTGATGACGATGTCGGGAGCAGCGAGGGGCGGCAGGAGCTCCAGCCGCGGCAGAGGCAGAGGCAGAGGCAGAGCGGTTCTGTCGCCCGGAGAGCTCCGTAGGGAGCTTCAGAGGGCCGGTCTTGCACCCAGATCGGAGACCCCTTCGGATGCCTCCTTCCGTGTGGATTTTGCCACACCTCCAGGTATACTGCACGCATATCCATTTTCAATGTAATATTACAGATATTCATGCATGTTTATGTCAAAATTACTTATATTGTCAATGTTTGATTGTCTAGTTGTTGGTCCTGCGTCCACATCTGGGACAGAGGCCACCCCCGCTCCTCCAGGTATGTTTATATATCATATAGTGTATGTATATTGATTTAGAATGCTATATCATAAATATACACATTCCTTTTGCTCTTACTTAGCAATTTTTATTATTGTTTAGCTGTAGGTGGTGACACCACCGCACCTGCGGGTATGTTTATATGTCCTATAGTGCATGCATATTGATTTAGAACGTTATATTATTGATCTACACATTCTTTTTGCAATTACTTATAAAATCTATTTTTAATTGTCTAGTTGTTGGTCCTGCGTCCACATCTGGGACAGAGGCCACCCCCGCTCCTCCAGGTATGTTTATATATTATATAGTGTATGTATATTGATTTAGAATGCTATATCATAAATATACACATTCCTTTTGCTCTTACTTAGCAATTTTTATTATTGTCTAGCTGTAGGTGGTGACACTACCGCACCTGCGGGTATGTTTATATGTCCTATAGTTCATGCATATTGATTTAGAACGTTATATTATTGATCTACACATTCTTTTTGCAATTACTTATAAAATCTATTTTTAATTGTCTAATTATAGGTGGTGCGTCCACACCTTCCACAGGGGCCACTCCTGCCGCTTCCATACCCTCCGCATCGTCTGCAGGTTAGTATGAATAAATTTAAAATATTTATTTATTTTACATATGCTATATAGAATAAATATGAACTTCATGGAGATTTAGCGTCGATGTTTATTTTATAGTTGGAGGGGATGCGTCCGGGTCCGGGACCCCGGTTGTTCCTCACCGGAGGAACTATCGTCCCGCTCGTGCTGCTGCTCGGGCCCAGGCTCGTGCGCTAATCACCGGAGGTATATATCACACTTGAATTTTTGTTTAACATTGATTTCTTAATACAACTTTGTCTTATTATTGATTGTCTTGATATTTCGTGCAGACGCAGGGCCTCTCCATCCCCAGAGGGGGACTCGAGGCCCGAATCAGTCCCATAGGCTGAGGCCTGATAGAGCTAGGGGGGAGGCAGCATTCCTCCTATTTTTTACCCTTGACTATCGCTATACCGGTCCTCATGCCGAGAGGTTCGGCCGGTATTTGGGGGACGAGAGCCGGATCGTGAAGAACTATCCACTTCACGTTGAGTGGGGCGAGCAGCACCAGCGCTCATTCGCCCTCTTCTTTGATCAGGCTCGGGTATGTATTAATATATATTTTCATTTGATTTATCCAATATATTTATTATTAACACTTGCAATCTAATAACAATGTTTTTTTTTGTATTTTCAGTTGGATTACGATTTTCAGCCTGTAGCCGACCCTGATCACTCGGGGAGGGTGCTCGACCTTCATGCTCTGTACAATGGCCTGATGAAGAACATGCAGGCCAAGGTCCGATACAACAGGAATGAGCTGAAGGCCGACTGCTACTCCCTGTGGATAGCGACCCCCGAGGCAGAGAAAGCGGCCCTCCTATCTACTCCGGCGTTTGCGAGAGTCGACGTAGAGACATGGCCTCTATTGTGCGCTTATTTCGACTCCGAACGCAAACAAGTATGTATTTTAAATTTAATTCATTATTTATGATATAATTTATTTCTTTGTGTTTCTTAATTAGAAAACTAAATGTTAATGCGTTGTGCAGAAACAGGCCGCTCAGAATACGGAGAACAGGAAGTCGACGAAGAGGGGTCGCCCCACTTACACAGGTGGCTCGAGGAACATTACTCGAGCCATGGAGTTATCGGTAAATTAAGAGTTATTCTCTAATATTCTGCAATATTAAGAGTTATTCTCTAATAGTTCTAATATTAAGAGTTACTTTCTAATATTGCAGACATCTCGGACCGTGGCGTCAGGTGGTACACCGAGCGTGCTGTCCGCATATCTTGCCGTCCACGGCACCTCGACAGATCCCGCCACGGGCGAGCTTCGATGTCCCGACGTCGCTATCCAGGAGTACTGCGTAAGTGTTAATATTTTTTCTACCCAAATTTAAAATTTTAGTTTTGGAAGGTTCAAGTTTAAATTTTATACTTATACTTTACTGCTTAATGTGGGTGTAGGAGCGGGTGGTTGAGCAGGCCCAGGCCTCGGGGATCGATTTTACCGGACAGAACGATCCGAGGCTGCTGACCCCAGTTCTGGACGCCGGGGATTGGGCCCTAGCAGGGCCCATATAAGGTTGGACTCCACCCCGGCGGTTACTTCCTCCGTCTCCAGTGACCGGCATGTCCATCAGGAACTGGATAGCTTGAGGGCCACCGTTCAGGAGTTGAAGGAGATGCTGGTATGTATACTACTTTATAGTAAAATATCATTTCATATTATATACATATCAACATATCCATAATTAGTACGTAGCTTGAGCTTATTTGGTTTTAGACTTAAGTTTGATTAATCATACATACATATGTAATTAAAATAAACAACGCTTTTCCAAACTAGATATCCAAACAGGGTTTCGAAATAACTTAATAATGAAACGAATTCGAATAATACATAGTTCTTACATGCTTCTTACACACGTTATGTCCAGACGCGACAGGGTAGATCGGCCGAGCCTCCACATGCATCTCCTTCGGCTGCGGCTCCGCAAGCTACTACATCGGCTGCGGTTCCGCAGACAGCTCCTGTAGCTCCACCGCCCACTCAGACTCCCGCAGCCGCGGCTCCGCAAGCGACTACCTCGACGGCGGCTGCGCAGACCACATCGCCAGCTCCACATGCCGCTCAGACTCCCTTATATGTAGCATTGCAGAGTGTATTGACCGAGGAGCAGGCGCGCGTTATTCTAACGTTATTCGGAGATGGAGCTGGACCGAACTAGGGTAGCTTTTTGGTTCTTATTTTTTGAAACATGTATTTATATCACATTGTACTACATTTTGAAACGATATTGATATTGGTTTGTATTTATATCATATTCAGTTTTTGGGTTTCTTTTGTATATTATATATATGCGTGAGATGTGATTATGAATACTGCAATATATGATTTGATTGATGTATATAGTATTGTGCACAGGCGGGAAAAAATCTAGCAGCCCATTTTTTAAAAAAAAATACAGACAATATGTACCTACGGATTAAGCCGTAGGTACATACGTTGCCCCTACGGCGTTATCCGTAGGGGCAAACTATCAGGAAACCTGATATTTTCCCACCTGATATCAGTGCAGGGTGTTGGGGGTGCCCCTACGGATATGTCCGTAGAGGCCACTGTCTCTCCCCTACGGAGTTATCCGTAGGGGCAAAATATCAGGTTTCCTGATATTTTTCCCCCCGATCTCAGTGCAGGGTGTTGGGAGTGGCCCCTACGGACGTATCCGTAGGGGCTACTTTATATCCCCTACGGATGTATCCGTAGGGGTAGAAAAAGGACCTACGGATATATCTGTAGGTATATACAATATATTCAAAAAAAAAATTACATATATGATTTTATTACCCCTACGGGGTACTCCGTAGGGGCTATAACACCTACCGATATATCCGTAGGGGCTTGAATTTGTCCGTAGGGGCAAGTTCAGGGCCTCAACTTGCACCTGCGGCCTTTGCACCTACGGAGTCTTTTTTCGCCCCTACGTACATATCCGTAGGGGCAGTGAGTTGCCCCTACCGATAAATCCGTAGGGGCAACCCTTATTTGTAGTAGTGTATATATATATATATATATATATATATATATATATATATATATATATATATATGAGTGCTCCATTGCAAGTCGGTCAGTATTTTTTAAAAGAATACGGACGCAATGGAGCACTCATATATATATATATATATATATATATATATATAGTGGAGGACATGTGTCGTAGGAGGGAATTTCTTCTCATGGCGTCGGAAAAATACACATTTTTCGACGATCAGCACCCATCATCTCTATCTTTATCATCAATGATGTGGATACACCAAATTTCATGTGATTCCACCATTTTTTCACCGTTGATTTAATGGGTGCAAAATTAACAGTTTGCCAACAATAGAACATTTTACATTGCTAATTCAACGGTGAAAATCACATGAAATCCAGTGTATCCACATCTTAGATGATGAAGATGAAGATGATGGATGTCAATTGTCTAATAAAATGATGGATGGTGTAGTATTTTGACGCTAAGACTCATAAGGCCTCTTTTCTTTATTAATCTCTCTTTCTCTCTCTCTTTCTATATAATGTTTTTTAGGTACCTACATAGCTTCGTGTGCCATAACCTAACTTAAATCCTAGCAGCCAGATGTCAAAATCACCATTAGAGAGAGAGAGGGAGAGGGCGGGAGAGAGATTATTACAAAAAATAAAGAATTCTACCAGCAAGCAGCAACTATTCCTAAAAAACTAATAATAATAATAGTAGTAACAGTGCAAAATAATTATAAAATGCATCTATTTGGGTCCACACATAAACGAATTCCTCTTCATTAGCATCCATCCTTACCGTCTTACACTAACCAAGACAACTAATTAAACCTCTCACTTAATGAAGTTGTAGATTAAGATAAAGAACCAATATATGTGGTGCCCTTATAGCGATGCAGTAAATTCTTCTTGAAGATGAGCGGAAGGTTTAATTTGGAGTTTAAACTTTGCTTGCATCAGGTAACAACATATTAATAATAAAAAGCAAAGCAAAGAAAAGAAACATCCATGCATCAAAATAATGTACGGTGCAAAGACCACTCAACTTTGAGTGTTGTTCAGGGTGCCACATGTAAATCATCAATCATCAATCATCAATCATCATTGCCTTTAATGAACTTGAATATAAAAACATACAACATGTTTGCCAAAACTAGCATGAAGCAAAGCAGAGGGGCACAAAAAATTAGAGTAATTTAAGAGAGAGAAATTATTCTCCATTTTCAAAGACCTTAGCTTTTTCCAGGGCCTTTGGGATCCAACAAGAGTGGGAGAATATCAACTCCTTTTGGCATCCTTTTCTACTTGTTTAGATGGGAATGGTAATAATCAACATTTTGATGATTGAATCTCACAAAAGAGTTTGATGCTGCCCATTCTTTTGATAGGCACATATTTTGGTTTTATAACCAAACAGAACCTTTCCTATAATTAAAACAGTTCTTTTTCCCCTTGAAAATACATATATAAAGTTTTCTATTTTATATCTTACTTAAAATTTGATATTTACATATTTCATCCCCAAAACTTTGCATTTACATATTTTACTGGATGGGTATTCTAAAAAAGGCTTAAGCTGTCTAATAATCTCTTCTATAAAAGACAAAAATACCCTTCAACCGTACCATGAAAAGATTCTTAAACAAGCTTATAAGGTTTGGGGGTGAAATGTAGAATTATAAATTTAGTTGGGGGTGAAAATGAGAATATCAAGGTTTAAAGGATGAATTGGAGAAATAACTAAGTTTTTGGGGTGCGATTAAAATAGGCCCACTTTATTAGGTATTTTAAGTGTAGACAAAGTTGCCCTAACACAAAAGTAATTTGCACTTAAGCACTTTCTTCTTTTCATCGAGGTTTATTTCTTGAGTTTTTCGATAGAACACATTATTGAACTTAGTGGGGAAGTGAAGCTCACAGCTCGGCAAATGTGTAAATCGGCAGGGATGGGTACTTGGGTCTAAGTTATATCGGGCCCACTTCTGAGATTGTGTCGTGTATTAATCATAGCTAAGTTAGCTGTGACGTTCTGTCCCATTGTTTACATTTTTATAACCGCCGGTTACGGTGGTAATAAGCAAAACGGTAGGTCAAGATTTTTCAAGCAAAGATCCATGCATTTGGATATAACAGATGCATGACAAGTTCTATGATCTTTAGATTGGTTAAGAGTTTGAGCAACACAGATTCTCAACTATATCCAAAATTAAAAATCAAATATTTAGTACCAAGTGCATGGAGCACATAAGCCTATTTTTTAATAACAAAATCCATTCTTGTACCTAAATTGCATCTCACATTTCATAGTGAACCACTTTTTGCCTAATCGATCATTAAACCTAACCCTGGTCTAAAGTTTGTATACGACTCATGGAAATATCTTAACTCGCTATAAACCTAGTTCGTTTAACATGTTCATTCAATATTTAACCTGTCGTTGGATTAACCTCTTGTACTAATTCACCAGCTAAAGATCTTTCAATGCAAACTAATCTTTTTTATAAATGAAAGAATTACTATTTGTAGCAACCTGATATCTTAAGGATAAAATGAAGCTGTGAATGTTCACATCCCGTTACCTACGAACATACTCACAGCCTTATATGGGTCTCGCTGCAACTTAAACAGAGGAAGCCAAGAGCCTTAAGCGAGTTCATATCTAAGCGCAATTAACCTCGTTTCTTAGATAGGAAGGTGGTGTTCTCGGATCACTAATGGAGATCACTGTTTGGCTTGTGTTTTTTTTTGTTGGGTTGACCTCAGTGTATAGAGCGACTAAAGGTTTTTTGTTTCTCTCACATGGACTTCAATGAGAAAATCCTCTCCCCCCTCCCACCACCCACCATCTTTTTCATTCTTTTTGGCACTATATAAAGCCCCCACCCTCACTCTCTCCTCTCCATTCCTCTCTCATCATCTCTCCCATCCTCTTCTCTTTAGTTGTCACTTATTAGCCTTTCAAAAACTCCTACTCCATTTTTGAAATTAATTTGTGAGCCTAGAGCATTTCATTTCCTCAACATTTTCTCACCCTAGCTATCTCCTCTTCTTCTCTTTGAAAGCTCTAAAAAGCTTTCAATGGGACTACAAGCAATGGAGGTCTCAATAAACATCAACCACCAACAACCTCAACATGCCTCCAAATGCTTCGACGACGACGGCAAGCTCCAGAGAACAGGTATACGTGACAGCCCATTTACATCAAAATACCCTTAACTGCTGCCCTTTTCTCAATTTTTATTGATGGAAACTAAATTTTCAATTGGAACAGGGACTGTTTGGACAGCAAGTGCACATATCATAACTGCAGTCATTGGCTCAGGAGTGTTGTCGCTTGCTTGGGCTGTTGCTCAGCTTGGTTGGGTTGCAGGCCCTGCTGTTATGATTCTGTTTGCGTTTGTGATTTATTATACTTCTTCGCTTCTTGCCGATTGTTATCGATCCGGCGATTCTAGCACGGGGAAGAGAAACTATACTTATATGGATGCCGTTCATGCAAATCTCGGTAAGTTTCGTATCAGATAAATCCAGGTTCAAATTCTACTGAACAGCCCCGGAGAGTGCTTTTATAACTTCAGAGTTTTAGGGCAGCAGCATTGTAGATATTGTAGCTAAATAATATTGTCTTAAATTTTAAAAATAGGTGGATTGAAGGTGAAGCTTTGTGGGTTTGTTCAATACTTGAATCTTTTTGGGGTGGCTATTGGATACACCATTGCTGCTTCCATTAGCATGTTGTGAGTATATTTTATTAATTTATTTATTTTGTGTTTTGATTAAATTGGAGGAATTTTATTGAGTTATTTTATTTGGAACAGGGCAATTAAAAGATCAAACTGCTTTCATGAGAAAGGGCACAAGAACCCATGCCATGCTAGCAGCACACCATATATGCTCATATTTGGAGTCACTGAGCTCATCTTCTCACAAATTAAGGATTTTGATCAGATTTGGTGGCTCTCCATTGTTGCTGCTGTCATGTCCTTCACTTATTCGACCATCGGGCTCGCTCTCGGCATCGTTCAAGTCGTTGGTAAGCACTCTTGACGTTAGTTCTCGTGTAATGACAGGAAATTTAAGATGATGAACCAGAAACATATAATCTAATTAATTACCTAGTGATCGACAATTTGAATTATACTCATTTACTCCCAATATTTCCGTCTTTTCAATCATTTCATTAAAAAAGGTACAGTTTAAGCTTTTGGATAAAACGGCTTTCTAACGAGCTTTTTATGTATACCGAAACAGCTAATGGAGGAATCAAAGGAAGCCTCACAGGTGTCAGCATTGGCGCCGTCACCGAAACCCAAAAGATATGGAGAAGCCTCCAAGCCTTTGGAGACATTGCCTTTGCCTACTCTTACTCCATCATCCTCATCGAAATCCAGGTATATATCCCTTCATTTAAAAAATTTCGACATGCCCATGTATAATATAATATTGAAATACTTTTCTTGACCCTCGCTGTAACTTCAGAGTGTTTGTGCAGTGCAAGAACTAAAAGAAAACGAAATCAATAATTGTCGATATTGATATAGTCGAATTAATTCTTTTCAGGACACGATAAAATCACCACCGCCATCGGAATCAAGAGTAATGAAGAAAGCAACTCTCATCAGTGTCGGAGTCACCACAGTCTTCTACATGCTCTGCGGCTGCTTAGGCTACGCGGCCTTCGGGGACTTAGCCCCGGGCAATCTCTTGACAGGTTTCGGGTTCTACGACCCATTCTGGCTCCTCGATATCGCCAACGCCGCAATAGCCATCCACCTTGTCGGCGCTTACCAAGTCTATTGCCAACCATTATTCGCCTTCGTCGAGAAATGGGCTTTCAAAACCTGGCCCGAATCGAAATTCATAACCAGCGAAATTCGCGTGCCTATAACTTCGAAGAAATCCTTCAATTTGAACATGTTTCGATTAATTTGGCGATCCGGGTTCGTTGTTTTGACGACAGTCATATCGATGCTGCTCCCATTTTTCAATGATGTTGTGGGATTGCTCGGTGCACTCGGATTCTGGCCTTTGACCGTGTACTTTCCTGTGGAGATGTACATTGTTCAGAAGAAAGTTCCAAAATGGAGCACAAAGTGGGTGTGTTTGCAAATTCTTAGCATTGCTTGCTTGGTTATATCGATCGCTGCAGCGGCTGGATCGATCGCTGGGGTTGTTACGGATTTAAAGGTTTATCGCCCGTTCGTTTAAGACTAGTTATTTACGTTTGTTAGTTTTTTCAGGTTTTATATTTGTAAGTCATAATTTCTCAAAAGGGGGAGGGGGGAATTAGCTTTCATGTAATGCTGTGGCTCAAGGTGATTGATTAAGATTGTCAAGATCATGTAATATCCCAATATAGTTGGAATTTTATTCACCGTGACAGAAACATTATGATGATATTACAGCAGGAGAAACCCGGCTTCAAAGCCCATAAGTCATGAATTTAAAAAGCATAACGTTAAAAAAAATAATCATGGTTTTATATAGTTTTGGTACAGTGGAAGAGACTTAAGGAAAACATATGGAACTGTGAAAAGTGGGTATTTCAAATTAAGAGCCGCCGTAGAGAGATCAACCATAGATAGGAATTTATTTTCCATCTTTTAGGAGATTCTAGCTTCTCTTTTGTATAGACCAATACTTCTATACAATGTCTCTATTGATAAATTCATTCGAGTTTTCCATGGTTAATACATGTCACTAGCGACACCAAAACCAACGATTGAGGGATGCATTCTTGTCATCCAACGCGGATGTGTGTGTATCGGCCACATGCGTGTCACGTGTGTAGTCTTCCTGTGTATGTCTCAGAGTACCATAAAATAGCAATGTGCGTGCGTGTGAGTTGTGCGCCCGTGTATCACGGTGCATTTCATCATAATTTCCACCCCCGGCTTCAGATTTCTGGTTGCAATTTGAAAGTTTGCAAGAACTACATACAACTGAATTCTGGTCTCGAACCGCTCATATTCTGATGACAATCTCACGCTCAAGCTCTTTGTTACTATCACTAATAATAACATATGTTTTGCCATCTGTAACCTGAAAATTATTGATGTATATATCAACTTTGGAATTCATGTAATCATGAAGCTTCTTCTCATATACTTAATCTCACTTAATTGACACTTCTTTGTTCATTTCAAAGCCATCCACAACCCAACTCTTCCTTCATTTCAGGAACAAGCAAATTAATTCTGAAAATGTCATTAAATTGATTCCTAGAATCCTCTTTACTTCCAATTCGAACCAGTATAAGACCTAAACCTCGCCTTCGGTCAGAATCTCGGGTCGTCATCGACAAACAAAAATCAGGTGCTATTGCTATTCATACTTAGGATCGGTTGACGTGACTTTGTGGTCCTAAACTAATCCGAGCCATGGAAAATCCTCCGGTCAAATGGCAATCTGAATGATGCGGACTAATGAAAGCACGAGGACAAGGAACCGGTTTGCAGTTCATCACTCTCCAGTAATGATTTTTTTTATTGATTTTTCTGATACGCAATGTAATCCTGATCCCTGATCAGTAACATTTCGTGCGTGTCGATCTAAAATCGATCATTCTTGCTGCAGTTTTTTTGCTGAACCGATCCAAACTGAAATTGTCGTGTTATCATATCGAGAACTGCAAATAATTAAAGTGTTGCATACTTCGATAAATCTAAAGTTCGTCTAGCACCATTTAGATTGCACTTTGAGCACGCTAGACGAATCTTAGAAGATCTTATCACGAATTCGAGCAAATTATCACGAAACTAGTCGTATAGCATCTTACTAATTCCTTCCACAAACAAAAGACACAATCCATATCGCTAACATCATCATTTTCCACAAAGATCTCGATTCTGTCCTCTGTTAATGATTCGACCATTCATCGCTATAACAGAAACCGGGCACATTGTAACACCTTTTGATGAAGATTCATGAGGTCCCTATCGATCGGCATACCTCTGCACTGGAAAAAAAGAGAGAAAAGAAGCTAAGACATGGACAAAGCCAACGGCTTCTCGCTCTCTCTCGACGCCCCAGATGAACCGTAATCATTCATCGGCGGCGGCGGCCCTCTCTCCACCTCATCCCCGCCAGGACCGGCTCCCGCCACCGCCTGCTGGCCCCCTAGCACGGTCGCGTTCCCGAACCTCACCCTCCGTGCCCCGCCCCCAGGCGAGTCCACCGGCGACTCCGCCCCACCGTGACTACTGGAGGGCCCGCCGGAGGGGGCCACGGCGGCGACCCGGATCGCAGGAGGCCGGTCGGCGGGGCCCGTGGGCAGGAACCTTACGATGACGGTGCGGTAGAGGCAGGTGAGGATCCAGAAGGACCACGGGATGGCGATGAGGGCGGTGCCGATGAAGGGGAAGGCGGACGTGGAGGGGGTGGCAGGGAGGAGGATGTAGAGGAGGAGGATGGAGACACCGGAGAGGATGCTGACGAAGAAGAAGATGGCGATGCACCACACGCATATGTTGCCTGTCCTTCCCTCCGACGGCGCCATTTCTATGTGATTTTGCTGTCAATCAATTTTGCTTTTTGTTGATTGTAAATTTTAATTATTCTTTCTTCTCTTGTTATTTAGATTGATGTTGGATTTTTCTTGGTTTTGCTTAAAAAAATTCCCCCCTTACAGAGAGAGAGAGGAAGTGTTCAAAGGAGCAAACGAAAAGCAAGGGGGCAGAGAGCGAGAGCCGCGCGGGGAAACGTTGAGGCTTTAACTGTATTTCAAATATATATATATATATATATATAGAATAATGGAGAAAAGAGGCCATAGGAGGAAAAAATACAACCTCTACCAATTTTTTCGACGATCGGCTCCCATCATCTTCATCGTTATCATCTAAGATGTGGGTACACCAAATTTCATGTGATTCTACAACTTTTTCACCGTTGATTTAGCAATGTAAAAAGTTCTATTGTCGGTAAACCGTTAATTTTGAACCCACTAAATCAACGGTGAAAAAGTTGTGGAATCCCATTAAATTTGGTGTACGCACATCTTAGATGATAACGATGATGATGATGGGTGCCGACCGTCGGAAAAAATGGTGGAGGTTGTATGTTTTCCATGCCACAGAAGGAAATCCCCTCCTATGGCCTCTTTCCTCCATTAATCTCATATATATAGAGAGAGAGAATAATGGAGAAAAGAGGCCATAGGAGGAAATTTCCTCCTATGGCGTGGAAAAAATACAACCTTCACCAATTTTTTCGGCGATCGGCTCTCATCATTTTCATCGTTATCATCTAAGATGTGGGTACACCAAATTTCATGTGATTCTACAACTTTTTCACCGTTGATTTAGCAATGTAAAAAGTTTTATTGTCGGTAAACCGTTAATTTTGAACCCACTAAATCAACGGTGAAAAAGTTGTGGAATCACATGAAATTTGGTGTACGCACATCTTAGATGATAATAATGATGATGATGAGTGCTGATCGTCGGAAAAAATGGTGGAGGTTGTATTTTTTCCATGCCACCACGCCATAGGAGGAAATCCCCTCCTATGGCATCTTTCCTCCATATATATATATATATATATATATATATATATTGCTAGCACACGCTCCAAATATATATATATATATATATATATATATATATCGACTAGGATCCCACTTTCCATCTTTTCACCATTAGATTAATTTTGGAATTTGTGTTAGCAATTATGAATAAAAGATTTCATTTATTACCAAACATAAAATAATTGAATGCACACATCCCAAAATTAATCTAATAGGAAAAAAGTGGGAAGGATTTGTTTCCAAATCTTTCCAATAGGATCCTGATCGAATACTTTCTCTCTCTCTCTCTCTTTTATATATATATATATATATATATATATATATATATAAGAATAGTGAAGAATAGAGCCCATAGGAGGGAATTAACTCATACGGCGTCGAAAAAAGAAAAAATACAACCTCCACCATTTTTTTGACGATCGGCATCTATCACCTCCATCTTTATCATCTAAGACTTGGATACACCAAATTTCATGTGATTCCACCACTTTTTCACCGTTGAATTAGCAATGTAAAAAGTTCTATTGTTGGTAAACCGTTAATTTTACACCCGCTAAATCAACGGTGAAAAGATGGTGGAATCACATGAAATTTAGTGTATTCACATTGTAGATGATAAACATGGAGGTGATGGGTGCCAATCGTCGAAAAAAGGATGGACGTATTTTTCGACGCCATAGGAGGAAATTCCTTCCTATGACATCTTTCCTCCATTAGCCTCTCTCTCTCTCTCTCTCTCTCTCTATATATATATATATATATATATATATATATATATATATATATAACACCCAGCCCTTTTCTATACTAATAGCTGTGTTCTCGTTAACTTATAAGATTTTACTTTATTTATAATTAATTATTAGTTACTTATTTTAAAAACCCCTTTTAAACCCTAACCCAAACTATATTGCATTCCTCAGCCGTTTTCCTTTTATTGAAATTAAACCCAAAACAAATCTTATGCATACTTTTCCCGACTAAAGTCAGTCCCTGAACCCAAATCCTAGTTCTAATTATTTATCCAAAACCATAAACCCAGGCCCATGCTTAATCATATTTTCTTTAATCAAAAATTTCCCAAGCCCATTCATTTTTATAACAAAATTTCCTTTTCTTTTCAAACCCTCAGCCCATTTTTATTTCTCATCCCCGGCCCGTTTCTATTTTTTTCCCCTAAGTAATTTCTTTCTCTTTTCCCTGGCCCAACTCCCCGGCCCGCCCCCTCTTCCCCCCTCAAGCATTTTCTCCTTTTTATTCCTTCTTGGCCCGGCCCAACTCCCTCAGCCCGCGACGACCCGACCCGCCTCTATTCATCTTCTCCCCAACGGTTCCTTTTTCCGCCGCGCCCACGTCTCTCGCGATCCGTTTCCTCCGCCGTGACCCACGCCGTCGCCCACGCGCTGCCGTTACGCCCACGACGCGCACTCTCCTCATCATCACCATCATCGTCGTAATCTCTCTCTTTCTCAGCTCTCATTCCTCTCCCTCTCTATTTCTCGTTCTCCCATTCTCTCTCGAACTCGTGCCACCACCGTCTCCTCACCGCCGCTCGCCTCCACCTCGTCGTCTCCACCTCCTCCCTCCCTAACACCTCAACTCCTCCTTCTCCCAACACCGCGACCGCCATCACCCCACCACAGAACCCCGATCCCTGCACCCGTCATCGGCCAACTCCTTCACTCGCCCCACCGCCGCCGACGACGTCGACGACTGCTGACACCTCGTCTTTTCTCGCCTTGACTCCATTCTCTCCACTTCATCTCCTCGCCTCCATCCACAAACTCCAACCATCCTTGGTCGCCTCCGTCACCATTCCCTCCAAGCACCACACCGAGCTCCACCCCCTGCACCTCGTCGACCCCATCATCATCACGCCGCCGCCATCATCCACTCCCTAACTCTCTCTGCTCTGGCTCTCATCTCTCTCTGTGCCTCCCCTCTCTCTCTCTCTCCTTTTCCCCTGCTCACTCTCTCACACTCTCTGCATACTCTTTCCCCTCTCTGTTTTCTCTCTCTCTCAGTTTTCTCTCTCGCTCTCTCTCTCTCTCTAACACTCTCTCCATCGACCACCACCCTCGCCGTCAAGACCCCAGAAACCAAGCCATCGCTGCCATACTCGAGCTCCTAGCCTAGTCCAAGCTCCGAGGCCGAGCCAAGATCGAGCCGAGGCCCAACCTTGCTGTGTGTTCCTTACCACTGCTGCTGTACAATCCCGTGACGTGTCCAGGCAAGTCCCCACTTGCTACATGCTACTTATTATTAATTTACAAATTATAATCATATATATATCCCATGTTTTACCTTGTGTTAAATATTACAACGTAACTGTTCGATGTGTGTTCTCATAGGAAATTATCATTAAACTTGACGGAACTAAATGGTATTGTTTGGCCCGTATGGCTGTGGACCTAATGTGTGAATTTTGTTGGATAATATGACCGATAACGACTAAAACGACTACCCCCAAGTTTACCCGTAAAACTGAAATTTTCCCGTACCTGAAAACCGTTAAAATCGTCATAAATTGTATACACACTGGAACGACGCGCTCGAGGGCTTAAATCGAAGCCGACTCGACGAACTATAACCCTATACTAGTTTCTAGATATTCCTGTAATCAAACTGTGATAATATTTGGATCGGGGTGCGACTCTGGACTGCAGTCCAGAGCGACTCCAATTGTTGTTTGCTGTTCCGTAATGGGTACCACAGGATTTTCCTTAACTCGTAGGTTGCGGAACTCCACTGTTTATTGTAGGTGAACCTGTTATCTAGACAACACAAGTAGTTTCATTCTGTTTCGTTATCGTTTGTTATTTATTATGTAATTTAAAGGATCGGGACGCATAACAGTCCTAACAGAATCAGAATTGACATACTAGTACTAAAAAGTGTATATCTCCTGACTTACAGACACGGTTAAAGATCCGTCTATTGCGTTGAAAACCTTACTGAAAACCCTAGATTTCATTAAACTGTAGCGTCACTAAAATCTGATTCCAACTGGGATTAAAATGCGTTGCGAAACGGACTTCTGATTCTGAAACCGGATTTCCAGCCGCGGGCGCTTAAAATGAAATGGCTATAAATAATGACTCTGGAATCCAATTGACATGAAACTAAATTCGATGGATAGATAACTGAACATACTAATTAATTACCTGTTTATTGTTTCGCTAAACCGTACACGTTTGATTTATGATAATTTATGCAAGTGGTAGATTGTTGAATCATGACATCCTAAACATGCTTTATATATTGTTTACGCATCATATCTTACACCTGTCATTGCATTGATAACCTAGTGATAACGTGCTTTTACCCAGTGCTAGAGTTTAGTAATGATTGTGGAAAGTACGTCAGTGTTCGTGTATAAGTGATTAAGTGAAAGTGATACGTACTTGTTGTTAGTTATATGTATGCCCTAGAGGCCATTACTGTACGTTGGATGTATATTGTAGTGAATGCTGGGACATATATAGGGAGGACTTTCTTGCTCGACATGATAGTATGCTATCTGGTTACTCTTTACCTTAACGCGTATACTGATTGTCTCTCTGTTACATGTTGGTAAAGCCCTTAGGATGTGTACTTGACTACCTGGACTATGATGCGGATCATACTAGTGGGGACATGGTAGTCCATAAGTACATCCTTCAAAGTCCCTAGTCGTAGGTATATCGAGACGGGGCATCGATATACCAGAGTAGACTAGCGTATGCCTTCTCGACCCATACAGATGGGCGATGGATGATCCCATATCCATTGGTGTTTGACATCAGAGATGATATACGGGTGCTCAGTAGAGACTGGGTACACTGGACGGACTCGCCGAGAACTCCCAGATGGTATTATACCATACGTCAGATGGCAGTTCTCTGGTGACATTGGTACAGAGTAGTCTGTTGACCCGAGATCGTCATAGAGTCTTGTGTGGTTCCCACTGTGCTTTGATTTCCACCTTACCACGTCCAAGAGGACGTGCAAAACGGTGGTTTTTGGGTACAGCCCCGAGTCACATGGAGGCAATGAGCGATAGGAGGGGATTCGTCTCTCCCGGTATAGGGAGTTGATGTTGCGCTGTGTTCGATTGGCTATAACCGGAAATCCCTGGCCAGGGTTGCTGAGATTTACTGGTAAGTGTTACCAGTAGTTTCTCGAACTGTTATAGACCTCATATCAACACGACTTATCGAGCTATTGGGGTCTGACGTTTACCACCCCTAGGCAAGATATGCGACATATCAGACGACGAGACCGGACTGTACGGTAGTGTTACTGGTTGATTCACTGGAGTGTGAGCGGGCTTGCTCGTCGATCTTCTGATCGCTCAATACCCGGGTGGCCGTTACGTTTAGCAGACCGCTTGCGGCTTGTGGATGTTTGATATGATCATCATCTGCTGCCGGCGTATTGACGAGTCTTTAGAGTCCTACACAGAGGTTTCCTGGCTCAATCGAAACGAAATAGGAGCGCATATAAGATATGTGCGGGACCGAGAATAATGCGTGTATGTGATACCGTATTTCATTCTCGCGAACAATGTGTCGAATGGTTGTATACGATATAACCTAGTTATCGAATCGAAGATTGATTCGATAAGCCGATACATTTGATACTAGTCGGTTATATGCGATATGACCGGATCGTTAAATCAATTGTTGATTTAATGATTTAATGTATAATTATATATTTGATATATTACTTTGCACTAACTAGTATTGGTTCACTTTAAATGGATTTTCTCGCTCGAATGTGCGCATTATATATGTGATATGATTTTGTGCACATGCTTGTATCATGTTTGATGGTGCATGTAAAATTGGTTAAGTATAAAGAATTAAACCTTGGTTAATGAAATGGTTAGGGTTTATTATTTGCTTATTCATTTTATTCATTTATTTATTCTTTTGCAAAAAGAAAAGGAAATGATAAAATGGTGGCATTCTTTGTTCTTTCATGAAGCTTCATGAATACTTTGACTTTGTCAACCATTCTTATCTCATCCTTAACCCTAACCATTCCAACTAACCTTGGTTTAATCTCTACACTTGACCATGGTTTACATTATGATAAGTTTTCATTTTCTTTTCATTTTTAAAGAACTTATCATAATATTAGCTTCTTCTTCTTCATCTTCTTTCATGAAGAAAACATTTCTTCATCAATGGTGATTGATGAAATTGAGTGAGAAATCCAATTCTAAAGTCTACCCACTTCCTATTTCTTCATCCTCTACCTCTTGCCAAGTAGTAGAGTGTGTTTCCTTTACAAGTTTTCTTGACTTGGTGAAGTTGGAGCTTGATCTAGCGATGCCTCGACGTAGATCATCTTCGGCATCGTCGTCGATGACCTAGCCCGCTTCTTCTCCGATGAAGCCGATGCTAGAGCCCGGGATTGCATTTGGACAGCGGAGAGGACTTCATCATGGAGCCATGAAGGTGGAGGACCGGATCTACAAAGGTTGTATTTTCGTATTCTTGTAGTTAAGTGTTAACTAGTTTGTTTTTCGCCTAAACTTCTAGCCAACGATCCGTATTAGGGTTTCTCGGCACCATTAAAATTTGAAATTGGCATGGTTGATGCCTTGTGAGACCTCATGAGAGTGCCTAGGAACCCTACACTTGTACACAATCAGTGAACCTTATTATTCTATTGCATTGTCGACGTCTGTGTGATGCGTGTACGTGTGACTATAAGTGGTATGGGACACTTATGGAAGCTCTTGCATGGGTGTCACAGATAAGGCACCAAACACTGCCATTTATCTTAGGTATTAGTCGGGACGTGCTTGATGGAGGTCCTGCCTCCAGTTCTCGCGCAGACTTGTCACCGACCGATTGGTATTTAGGGTTATGGTTAGCGTTTGATGTAGATCACGGGGTGTGGGGAAGTCTAAATGTGAGTTCAAGAGAATCTCGGGAGTCCCATGCCGGCTTATATATTTAGGGAGATATATGGAGATTTACAGGGTATGTGATTATCACCGTGATATACATGTTGGGCCCGTGGTCCCTTGCCCTTGGGTTCTACCCTTGGGTGGAGGACATTCGCGAGTGGTTGACTCTCACACTTGGACTGACGATAGGCCTAGTGACCTGTACACTGAGACTTAAAGACTGATAGGGATACTGGCATTGTTATATCTTACTTACTGTGTTGACATACGTGGCATATCGTTCTACTGCTTTTACTGTTCCGCTGCATTGATTACTGCACATTCATATTTATGTTGTCGTTGATTTACTGTTATACATATCGATTACCACTGTTAGAGTTGTCACATGATTTTATATATATTATATTGCTATTGTGTCGCTCTGACGACCTGAGTATGCATGCTCAGTGTGAGGAGAAGATTTAGCCTGGACCAGGACTAGACGCACTTCACGGATATCTTGTTAGCTATCCAGAATTATATCTTTTGTTTCCCATCAGGTCAGTTCATTTTACTGTTTTGTTTTCAGTTACTGCATTTCTCATTACCTGCGCATCATTTACTGTTTACCATGAAAAAAAACTAGAAGCCGAAGTGTGACTACGGCAGGACATTTCCTTGACCGTAGGAGCATGGCTGGCCTTGTCTACCTCTCGTATTCCGTATTTTGGGAAGCGGGGCGTGGCAATATATATGAGAATAATAGAGGAAAGATGCCATAGGAGGGAATTTTCTTTTATGGCGTCGAAAAAGTACGCCCTCCATCGCGTTTTCCGATAATCGGCACCCATCATCTTCATCGTTATCATCTAAGATATGGTTACACCAAATTTCATGTGATTCTACAACCTTTTCACCGTTGAATTAGTGGGTTCAAAAGTAACGGTTTACCGATAATAGAACTTTTTATATTACTAAATCAACGGTGCAAAAGTTGTAGGATCACATGAAATTTGGCATACCCACATCTTAGATGATAACGATGAAGATGATGGATTTCGATCGTCAGAAAATACGATGGAGGGCGTATTTTTTCGACGCCATAGGAGGAAATTCCCTCCTATGACCTCTTTCCTCCATTATTCTCTCTCTCTCTCTCTATATATATATCTATATACATAATGTAAACCTATAGGAAGGTGGCAGACTTTTGCGATATCCCTATTTTGCCCTCCTTCGACTATGTATCAACAATAAATAAAGTGAATAATAAGTTAGTCCAATTACAGGGACATCATTCAATTCAGACCTACTACCTTTAATAGCCAACTACCTTTAATAATGGACATCCTTGAAAGGTCGTTATCGAAATTTAATACATTGGATGATGAACTTACCAAACTCTACAACCAACTCCTTTTTCAACCCCCACACATATATAGCAAAATTTCTTCTTGCATCTGCTACAACAACAATCTGCTTGGGAAGGTGTCAAGGAAAAACCAGATTGTAAGATATGTTTTATTGTTTCTCTATATTCATTGCTCTATATCAACAAAAGCACAATTATTTATGTTTTAAAATTCTAGCAATATTTTATCTATTAATAACTATAGGATGAGTTGTCGATTTTCTCTGCCGTAATCTTTTGCAAGATAGATGGACGTAGTGAACAAGTGATGGTTAACAACTGCTTTACCGATTTTAATTTAGTTCATCAATTGTTTGCGAAGTTTATTATTGAAAAATTTATTATTGATATAGATAGTTTTACGAATGCTTACCTTGGTGATTTGTGCTATGAAATTTGTTATTGCTTTTCATGTGAGCAACTTAAGCAGTTTATACCTTTAAGATGTATGTGTGATGTGCATTTTACATTTAAAACAATGTGTGCTTATAAAAATATTTTGATTTTCTCAATATCTTGTGAAAAATATTCAAGCTTTATATCCATATGAAACTCGCCAACATATTTTGATGGATGACGAGCCTCCATTGCAGCTTCCTCCATTACAGCTTCTTGAGAGTATCAGAAAAAAGTGGAATGTTTGCGTATTGAGAATTAAATTATAATATGTGAGCTTTCGGTCGAATGATAGACGTAATTAGTTTTTCGGTTGAGAGTTTCCGTAATGAGAATAAGATACCACAATGCCTAATTTCGGTTGAGAGTTTGACACAATTGATTCTATGGAGCTTGAATGTACTTTTTACCAACGCTTGGTTTTCAGAAGCCCATGCCCTTGAGATGATGTTTCAATGATAAACCGGACGGTAATGTGTAAGGGTTGGTTAGATGAGGATATATATCGTGTCTGTTTTGTTATTCGAGAAAGAATTGTGGATTGCGAATTCTATACACAAGCGTGTTGTAGAAATTTTGTATTTTCTTTTGATATTATTAAAAAAGACTAACATTAAAAATATCATCTTGAATGATGTGCTTTATTAAGTTAAATCGGTGTTCAACACTTTTTGTTCCATCAATAAAAAATCAATACATAATGTAAACCTATAGGAAGGTGGCAGACTTTTGCAATATCCCTATTTTGCCCTCCTTCGACTATGTATCAACAATAAATAAAGTGAATAATAAGTTAGTCCAAATACAGGGACATCATTCATTTCAGACCTACTACCTTTAATAATGGACATGCTTGAAAGGTCGTTATCGAAATTTAATACATTGGATAGTGAACTTATCAAACTCTACAACCAACTCCTTTTTCATCCCCTCACACATATAGCAAAATTACTTCTTGCATCTGCTACAACAACAATCTGCTTGGGAAGGTGTCAAGGAAAAACCAGATTGTAAGGTATGTTTTATTGTTTCTCTATATTCATTGCTCTATATCGACAAAAGCACAATTATTTATGTTTTAAAATTCTAGCAATATTTTATCTATTAATAACTATATGATGAGTTGTCGATTTTCTCTGCCGTAATCTTTTGCAAGATGGATGGACGTAGTGAACAAGTGATGGTTAACAACTGCTTTGCCGATTTTAATTTAGTTTATCAATTGTTTGCGAAATTTATTATTGAAAAATTTATTATCGATATAGATAGTTTCACGAATGCTTACCTTGGTGATTTGTGCTATGAAATTTGCTATTGCTTTTCATGTGAGCAACTTAAGCAGTTTATACCTTTAAGATGTATGTGTGATGTGCATTTTACATTTAAAACAATGTGTGCTTATAAAAATATTTTGATTTTCTCAATGTCTTGTGGAAACTATTCAAGCTATATATCCGTATGAAACTCGCCAATATTTTTTGATGGATGATGAGCCTCCATTGCAGCTTAGAGAGTATCAGAAAAAAGTGGAATGTTTGCGCGCGTATTGAGAATTAGATTATAACATGTGAGCTTTCGGTCGAATGATAGACGTAATTAGTTTTTCGGTTGAGAGTTTGCGCAATGAGAATAAGATACTACAATGCCTAACTTCGGTTGAGGGTTTGACACAATTGATTTTATGGAGCTTGAACGTACTTTTTACTAACGCTTGGTTTTCGGAAGCCTATGCCCTTGAGATGATGTTTCAATGATAAACCGGACGGTGATGTTTAAGGGTTGGTTAGATGAGGATATATATCGCGTCTGTTTTGTTATTCGAGAAAGAATTGTGGATTGTGAATTCTATACACAAGCGTGCTGTAGGAATTTTGTATTTTCTTTTGATATTATTAAAAAAGACTAACATTAAAAATATCATCTTGAATGATGTGCTTTATTGAGTTAAATCGGTGTTCAACACACTTTGTTCCATCAATAAAAAATCAATGAGACCCATTTATATAAAAAGTAAAGAGTTGGAAATAAAGTGGGAGCGCTCAAATAGTGTATATCTTATGCATTCTTACAAATGTACTAATTGTTTCCACTTTTATTAATTATTATAAATATCGACAACTACCTCCTAAGTCCCATGAACGAAGTGCTTATTTGAAATATTTTTTTTATTCATATTATACATACAACCAAGCTCAAGTGAACAAAGGGCTTAGTTCAAAAGGTCTCTTTTTTTTATACTTTATATATATTTTGTAAGAACCCCACTTGCCTCAAAATCCTCATGAACAAGAAACTTTCCTAAAAAAAATCTTTCTTTGTTAGCTAATGACTTCTTTTCTCAAATAAATATTAAGCTCATAATGTTGTGACTTATCAAATCGGTTTGGGATAAGTTTTGATGAATTTTTTTCAATAATCCTCTCAAAATAGATAGAAATATAAATATACAGGAGTTAAGAATGTTATACAATGGACCGGGGAACGATAAGTCTGCAAACCATTTAATTCTGACAAATTTACGGAATATCATATGTTGTCGTACGTCTCTAACACTATTTGAGAGTTAATTAATATATATCAGTAGGTCATCAGTCACATGCATTTGCATGCTTGTAAGGAACTCATTCTCTCTAATGAAAAGCCATACACATTGGTGGCAGAATTTTTTCAAGATACCAATTTTACCCCCAAATTATTTATGACTATTATATACACATGTGAAAGCACATATTTCATCTATAATAATTCAATCTATATATGCTTCTTTTCATGTTTTAACCACCAAAGTCATGAATAAGAATAATAATTTATGGCAAACTGTGTAGTGAAGAGAAAGAACATTGCAAGCAAATAAATGAATTTAATATGTATAGTGAACCAAGCATAGAATTAGAGAGATCATCATTTCAACCTGTACATTAGAAAATGAATGAGCAATGCTATTATTGATTTTAAAAAACATCCAAGTCATGACAATCTTTTCAAGAAAACGGTTTTCTACCTAAAACAATGTTGCACTCTTTCACTATCCTCATGAAAATGGTATCACGTTAATTTCCCCTCATAAGTCTTCACTATTTGATAAAACAAGACATTCATTTTAAAATATGATGTTAAATATTTTCGTAGCATCGTCAAAAGTATAACACAAGGTGCATTTCAATAATAGCAAAATATAGACACGCGGTGGAACTGAAAATAATCCATCATGCCAATAATTATGAGTAATACTTTGCCTACGGGTTGAAATGCTGCCACAATTTACCTAAGAGATAAAATGATGGGACCCATAACATCTAGATATTAGTGTCAAACAAATGGGTCCTTGATGTTTGTCTCTTGGGTAAACTGTGGTAGGATTTCACGCCGGTTAGTTAAGCATTTTTCATAATAATTATGAGTACCTATTTGCCAAAAAATATGATTGTTTGTCAATCAGATGATGTCCAAACTAAGTACATTAGAATATATATTAAATATTTATTATTTCTTTCTATTCATAGGTTGTCTTTTCCCCCTGAACATACCAATAATATCCTTCCGTCAATTTTGAAGTAGCATAGCATTAATTAACAGGGGCATGATTTTATAGCTAGGTTTAATTTTAAAGTAGCCTACGCCGTAGCATTATTTATTGGGGATATGATTTAATAGCTAGGCTGAACTCCACGTGTGTCATAGCAACTGTCTACAAGGCTCCTCAATGCACGGATAGGTAAGTTTCCATACTGCATTAAATTTTTTGACGGCATTACTTATCCTTTAGAAACACCTACATTTTTATTGTTATATATAGCATATATCTTTGCATGATTCTGCCCCTTTGTTCCCTTATTACTGTAGGCTATTTTGACAATTCTGCCCATTATGCCCTTCTTTTATTGATATGGTGGATAGAGCCATATGATTTAAAAAAATATCAATATATGCACGAAGAGAGTGAAGTTGCATGCATGATGTAAGTAAAGCATAGTAAAAGTAATTAATGTAAATAAGAAAAAATACATATGAAACAAAAGAATTTGTATAAATAACAAAAGCTCATATATATATATATATATATATATATATATATATATATATAAACTCATCCATGAAGTGATTGCTCACACATAATGATGATATACAAAAGTCCTCTAACAAAAAAAAAATTCTCGATCCGCTGCAGTTCGTAAATTGCAGTTATATTCCTATGCTCGACATGAAGAACATTTGGTTATGATAAATTTGTCGATAGTAAATTATGATTTCTCACTTATTATCTATCTATCTAAAATTATGTAAAAGTCGGATGAGATAAATTTTTAGGCCTTAATGTTTACATGCTACGTTTAGACCGCCTTTGTCCTTTACGTACCTTATTATTGTAAGCATTCATTTATCAAAAGAAATGACCGTCAATCAATCAGTTGCTGCTATGATTAACATTAAAATATGCTAAATAGTCGAGTAAATAAAAGTCATTTCATATGTTACGACCAGTAACGGAGACATGAATTTTTTTCTTGGGAAGCATAATTTATATATCAAAATTTAAGATATTAATGAAGATAATGTCTTACATCTTGCTAAATAGTAACTTTCACATATAAACTTTCGATACCAAATATTTCTCAATACACTTATAATACATTGTCAATGACAATATTAGTATTGTTTACTATAGGATGCAAAACGATTTCCGCAAAACTATTCATATTTTCCAAACACTTCCTTATGTTCTCATAACTATTCAACGATTAATCATGCTCACAGAAACTCCACCTCCAGCGGACAAAAGTAAGAAACAATATAATTTATTTAATAAAAATTATATTATATTATGAAAATATAAGTTCATCCATATATATGGTTGTATATAAATTGAGGTTTAAAATAAAGGCTACATTGCATAACTATACAACGATTCTGTCGTTTGGTGTAGCATCCGCTTGCATTGCAATAAAAAACAATTTATGTATTGTACAATACAAATCCATGCAATAAATGTCGGCATCCGATTGCAAAATTGTGGACAAGGTATGACATAAGCAGTACTGCATATGGTTGCAATAATCATATTAAAACAACCAAATTTAGCAAATTTCGATTCAAATTATCGTTTCCTCTCAAGTATAAAATTAGTGCCAGGGTTTTCAATCATACAGGTGAGATACATGTTATTTTTTATAATGATCAAACAAAAACCATGTCTTTCTAGCCCATCACATATATGTAGTTTGTTTACAATCAGGTTACAAACTCGCATTTCTACAATTAATACACACATGTTTATTGATTTTTAAAACCAATCATGTAGTACAATAGGAGAAATATATTCATGAACATGTGTCGACGTGTGAACGGCCTCCATTTGTAATGCAGACCAATGTGACCATTAAGAACTTTGGTTCACTACAAACACGTGGATATATTATATCAAAAGTTTTACGTGTTATTGATCCCCTTGAACCTGACAACGACGACAATGATGGTGGTAACAATATTGAGATCAATGATAGCAATAAATAATCTGAAAATATGATGTTGTAGGGTGTTGTTTTATTTTTTAGGTATTGGGCTGTGACGATATTACAGAATGTTGTTTGATTTCCAGGCTGGGCCGTGATAATGTTTAGGGTGTTGTTTCATTATTAGGTTAGGTTGTAGTGATATAGCATGTTGTTTCATATCAGGTTGGGCTGTGGCAAATGTTATATGGTATGGTTTTATTTCTGTGGTGATGCAGAATATCTTCAGATTATATTGCTGTGAGATTGTAAGGATTTGTTTAATTTTTCAGTTTGTTATATAGTGTTATTTTCCGATGTAATATGGCTATACTGATGTACTTTGTTTATATTTAGGACATGAATTTTTGCTTATATTATACGTCTGTTTCAATGAAATTGATGGCTAATAATATGCATTTTCCTTAAAATATCTTTGTGCTTTCATATTTTATATGTTTAGGTTAAATAGATATCATGTATCTTATTATGCTATCATCCATTAGTGCTTTGCATATCTTTTCAATCTAGAGAAACAGAGAAACACATACTTATTTCTAATTTAAAATAAAAATATAACTTTTAATCTTTTAAGTATCTATTAATCATTAAGTATAATCAACATAAGTTGAGGGCGCGAGCATTGAGACTAAATAAAATTTAAATTTTAACATGAAAACTACTTCAGCATCTCATTATTCTTGATTTATATTTTCCCCGCGTGTGTAGCGTGGGTACAATGCTAGTGTGTGTGTGTGTGTTTGTGTGTGTGTGTGTGTGTGTGACTTTGCTTATATACACTTTAAACTCATTGGAGTTTTTTTTACCATGCTACGGAATGGAAATGAAAGTTCGTTAAGTGTTTGGGAAAACAAAGCTGAAAATGCTGATGCTTTTCGATTTACATGTGTTCGCCATATACATTTGCGATTTAAAAGCTTTTGGTAGTATCTGAATGGCACTAAAAGTTCATGCTACGGAATGGAAATGAAAGTTCGTTAAGTGTTTGGGAAAACAAAGCTGAAAATGCTGATGCTTTTCGATTTACATGAGTTCGCCATATACATTTGCGATTTAAAAGCTTTTGGTAGTATCTGAATGGCACTAAAAGTTCATGGTATTTAGGTGCCAATTAAACCTTTTTCTTTGTATTGGTGAAGTTAGTACCATTGTCTACTTAGTACCCTTAATACATCATTTAGTACCATTTATAAATTGCTTATAATGTGGGTTGCGAACTTCTCATTTTTCAGATTAAGTCCAAGGGGGTGACAATGACTGCACTATTGCCGAAGGCCACTATTATGTCATTGTCACAGCATCCTGTTGTGAATTCTAGCTGTAGAGATGGAAAGAGCTTCACTTATAACAGTAGCATTAATATTGCTGTCGCAGTTGCAATCAATGGAGGCTTAATTACCCCAGTTCTTCAAGATGCTGATAATGTTTGCTTTGTTATCAATGCATTGTCATGACTTTTGTTATGTGAAGGTTTAAGTTTCATATTGATGTAATGCTCTCCTGCTTGTAGGCTGATATATATACTTTGTCAAGGAAATGGAAGGAGTTGGTTGATAAGGCCAGAGCTAAGCAGCTGCAACCTCAAGTATACAACTCAGGTGTATATAATATCCTAGTACTTTTTTGCTCGTGCATTGCATGTATACAAATGCTGGCTATTATGAAGAAAAGTTTTTCAGAAATTGTGGGTTCAAATGGGAGAGATGATTACAGATTATTTAGTAGAGATTTTTAAATGTATTAGAAGATAAGAGCAATTAGATTTTTCTTTTAAAAAGTTAAAATATAATTTTGTTCTCCCAAATTCATGAGGATTTTCTTTGCCACGCTTCATCCAAAGAATCAAATAGAGAATTTCAATCTCAGACCCTCTCCCCTTCCCCTTCATCCAAGGTATATATTGGTATTTCAAAACCAAATATATACCTTTTAATTTATTTATGCATATGGTTCAAATATCATGCTCATCCATATTTTTAATTTAAAAAATATATATATTTCATGCATATATCTTGCTTGATTTTGAGATGGTCAAATGAGACTATTGACCGGGTCAACATCCTTTTATGATGCTCTTTATCGCAATTAAATTGGCTTGATTGCTTTTTCCTTAACTCCTTTTAATTGCAATAAACTTTTCATTTGTTTTTTCAAAGCTTTTATAATCCTATGTACAATATACATCTTCTCTTCTCAACATAAAAAAGAATTAATTGCACGTAGACCATCTAAACTGGGTTGAGCATTTATACCCCATGATCTATAATAATAAGCACTTACACCCCTATGGTTAATAGATATTTTCTTAATACCCATTTTACCCCCTTCTTCTTCTCTTTTACTCTAACAAAACTAATCTTTAATCCTTAAATACTAATATTTTAGCCCTAATCTAAAAGCTTGATGTTGTATTTTCTAACAAAACTGCCGGGGAAGGGACTCTCGGCGAGGGCGACGCCGAGGCTCCTGCGATGGACGCATCCCCAGTCGTGGTGATCGTTGAGCTCGTCGACATCGTGCCCGGCACTGGGGCCTGAAGCCCCTCGTTTTCTCTTTGTCTTTTCTTTTGCCGCGTCGGGTATTTTGTAGGCCTTCGGGCATTTTGTAAGGCTGGGGAGCCCACAGTACCCTTGTAAAGACTTTTGGCTCTGTAAATAAAAACTTTTTGTTTTTGCAGTAGTGTTTGTGCTTGTACTTTCTTTTGTTGGTAGACACTTATATCCGCACAGTACTGCTTTATGGTCGGCATATTCCTCGTCTAGCGATTACTTGTTGACTTGACTCTGATCATTTGCCGAGTGTGCGAGGACCGGCGGGAAGACGTCCACCATGACTGGAGTTGCCATCGGAAATCTTCCTCTTTTGAGGGCTTTTCATCCTTAGCGCGGGAGGGGCCGTAGGAGGCCTACTAAAGATGTCCTGGCGGGGTTGCCGCCCGGTGCCTTTTGGCGAGGGCTTTGATCCCTGGTGGGGTGCCAGAGATAACCGAGCATAGTTAGTGCTAAGCGGTTGCCTCTTGCGAGGGCTTTTGGGTCCTTAAGGATGGCCGAGCAGGGTTGATGCCCGACCGCCTCTTGTCGAGGGCTTTGATTCGTGGCATTGGGGGGTAGGTAGCTACCGGCCAGGGATAGCCGAGCAGGGTAGCTGCAAGGCCGCCTCTTAGTGAGGGCTTAGATCTCTGGCGTTGTGGGGTAGGGAAGCTACCAGCCAGGGATAGCCAAGCAGGGTAGCTACATGGCTGCCTCTTGGTGAAGGCTTTGATCCCTGGCGTTGTGAGGTGGGAAGCTACCAGTCAGGGATAGCCGAGCAGGGTAGCTGCATGGCTGCCTCTTGGTGAGGGCTTTGATTCCTGGCGTTGTGGGGGTAGGGAAGCTACCAGTCAGGGATAGCCGAGTAGGGTAGCTGCAAGGCTGCCTCTTGGTGAGTGTTTTGATCCCTGGCGTTGTGGGGTAGGGAAGCTACCAGCCAGGGATAGCCGAGCAGGATAGCTGCAGGACTGCCTCTTGGTGAGGGCTTAGATCCCTGGCGTTGTGGGGTAGGGAAGCTACCAGCCAGGAATAGCCAAGCAGGGTAGTTGCATGGCTACCTCTTGGTGAGGGCTTTGATCCCTAGTGTTGTGGGGTAGGGAAGCTACCGGCCAGGGATAGCCGAGCAGGGTAGCTGCAGGGCTGCTTCTTGGTGAGGGCTTTGATCCCTGGCGTTGTGGGGTAGGGAAGCTACCAGCCAGGGATAGCCGAGCAGGGTAGCTGCAGGGCTGCCTCTTGGTGAGGGCTTTGATCCCTGGCGTTGTGGGGTAGGGAAGTTACCAGCCAGGGATAGCTGAGCAGGGTAACTGCAGGGCTGCCTCTTGGTGAGGGCTTTGATCCCTGGCATTGTGGGGTAGGGAATCTACCACCACGGATAGCCGAGCAGGGTAGCTACAGGGCTGCCTCATGGTGAGGGCTTTGATCCCTGGCGTTGTGGGGTAGGGAAGCTACCAACCAGGGATAGCCGAGCAGGTGAGGGCTTTGATCCCTGGCGTTATGGGGTAGGGAAGCTACCAGCCAGGGATAGCCGAGCAGTGAAGCTGCTCGGTCTTCTTGGTGAGGGATTTGATCCCTGGCGTTGTAGGGTAGGGAAGCTACCAGTCAGGGATAGCCGAGCAGTGAAGCTGCTCGGTTGCCTATTGGCGAGGCTCTGTCCGACCTTCCCAAGGTGAGCACCGAGGAGTGGGACAGTCGCGGGGACACGTGTCGCAAGGGCTCTATGAAGGCGAAGCGCCGGGGTCGCGTCGTTTCGATTTCGCATGGGGAGGCGCGACGCTTGCCGCGTGGCGCCTGCATTACGGGTGAAACGGGCGACTGTTGGACTCCCAAGCGTCGTTGGCTATAAAACGGAGGGATTGTTGATTATTCTTTCCCTTATAACCGAAACGCAAAAATGCAGGACTTCCCCATCACCATTGAAGACATCGTAAGCTTCGAGGATGTTCACCTCTATGACCCGTACTGCACTGAGAACACGATGCAGTTGGTAATAGGAAAAATCGAGGAGCACTTCGGCCGATTGCTCCCCCGGCGGTCCTTCCTCCTTCAGCTGCTGATGTACTCCATCTGGAGGGCGTCGCCGGGACTTTACAACCCCTTATCCGAAATACTTTTCGACGAGGCCATAGGCAAGCTAAGGCCTCTGAGGCGCTTCGGCTTAATCTCTGCGAGTCGGGCAGACCGCTCGGAAGCGCTCGTCCATGAGTGCTACCAGTTGAGGCTTGACGCCTAAGCTCGCGGGGGGATCGGAGGAAGAGGTTAGACGATGCGAGGGCTCGGCTGAAGGAAATCTGCTCAGAGTACCACGACAATGCTCTCTGCACCCCATTCCTCCGCTGCTGTAATTTTTTTTTGTGTACGGCTGAGGAGCCTATAGTACCTTCTAAATGAATAAGATTCTTTTTTCTTTTCTGCAATGCTCTATTGATCCTTTTATTGTATAAACAAAAGATCTTAGGAAAATGGTGCATTGCTTTGAAAAGAAAATACATGCTAGTAGATGCATTTATTCATGCAGCTTGAGCCCCCCATACGTCTGTTGGTAGCTGTGCTCGGCATGGGGTACCGAGCTTCGGGGGTACCAGACGCATGCTCCGCTGACACTACCATGATCTGTACGATGGTCTGCTCGGCTGGAGGGGGCGTTGTTCCTGCTCGCGGTCAGCTTGTCGCTTGTCCCTCAGGTACGCTGCGAGGTGCCCCGAACGGATGAGCTCTTCAATATAATCTCGGAGTTGTTTGCAGCTCTCCATTGAGTGGCCCAGCGACCTATGAAAGCCGCAGTAGGGGCCCCGGATTCGCTTTGAATCCGAGCATGGGATCGGGGGGAACTTGAAGAACCCTTCGCCCTTGGCCTCCTCAAATAGCACTGTCTGGGAGACATTAAGCGGTGTGTACTCCTGGAACTTTGGGGGATAGGGCTTTTGCTGTTCCGGTCCCCTTCTCTCGTCCCTTGCCCTCTTTTTCTGGTCGGCTTGCTCTGCTCGGGGGAGGCTTGCGTTCACCTCAGACTCGAGCTGGACCTCGCGCTCGGTCCACGCCTTTACCTCGGCCATGGTCTTAGGTTGCGCCAGTGCAAAACAGCGTAACCACTCCTTGTGCCTAAGACCAGACCTTAGAGCCGTGATGACCGTTTCGTCCCGGTGCTCTGGGACCTCGAGAAGGACGTTGTAGAAACGGGTGACGTAGGCCTTGAATGTCTCCTTTTCCCCACTCTTGATCGTGAAGAGGTGGTCGACTGTGCGCTTTTGCCGCCTGTTCCCGACGAAGTGGCCGAGGAATTGTATGGCCAGCTCGTCAAAGGTTGAGATCGAGCGCGGCTCGAGTCCTCGGAACCAGTCTCGCCCGGAACGGATGAGAGTGGCTGGGAAAGGTCGGCACTGGGCGGTATCGGAGTGGTCTTGGAAGTTCATTCCCGCAGTGAACGCATCCAAGTGGTCCTTCGGGTTAGATTTGCCATCAAAGAGGGAGACCTTTGGGGGCTTGTTGCGGGAGGAGACGTGGACGGCGAGTAGCTCCTCGTTGAACGGTTTTGTGACTGAGTCGGCGGCATACTTAGCCCCGTCGCTCGAACGGTGACCTTCTCGATGCAGACTCTCGATCTTCTTCTCGAGGGCGTCAAGTCGGCCATGGTACCCCGACGACTTGGCGCATTCTGATCCCAGTCCCCTGCTTTTGGCGGCCTGCGTCTGGTCTCGGCCGTGGTTTCTCTTAATGAGGTTCCTTAAATCCCCGGGTGAGGTGGCCCTTGAGCTGCCTTGACGAGCCCCGTCTGCACGGCCCCGTCAGGGGAGGGTGTGTCGGTCATGCCTGGTGACAGGCGAGCTGACCGACATTTCCTCATGAGGGACAGGCATGCGAAAGACCTCGAGGCGGGGCGCTCTAGCGACGGACCTCGGTATCGAGCTGTTGGGCGCCCAGCGGGGATCCGCGGCGGGGGGAGGGGGGGCAGCGAGGCGGCGGTCGGCCGTGCCGACGCGGGCTGAGTCTTCTCTTCCCCCGTAGGGGTCCTGGTCCCGAGGCAGGGGAGCGATGACTTGGTGGTCTTGTCCCGCCGTTTGGACGCGGATCAGCGCCTCCACAACAAACGCGAGTCGGTCTATCCGGCCGGCGAGGGTGTTGACGGCATTCGGCGGAGGAGGCTCGCCTGTGCCTCCGTTGAGAGGGAGGCGGCGGTTGGTGCTTGGATCGTCGTGATGATCGCTCGCCATTGGTTCGAGATCGGGAGGCGAACTTTTGTTTTTATGGGATCAAGGTGTTCCCACAAACGGCGCCAGCTGATGGAGGGTGGAATCTCCTTCAGATGTTGCTTCCCGTTGATCTGCTGATGGCTGCGATGGGTGGCAAAGATTGAATCTGGAGGCTGTCGCTCCTGAAGCATGTGGATCTCAATGGGTTGAGCTTGTGGTTGCCGAGTTACCTGCAAGGAAGTCCCGGGGTGGTTGTACCACCGAGAACCCTCCGACGATCAAGTTAGTCTAGAGATCCGAGCAGAGTAACGACTTAGTGCAGTAAAAATGGCTTACCTTGACCGTCTGAAAGAGGGGTTAAAGTAGTGGTGGCAGCAGGTGCAGTAGGCGCGAGAATCACATCGGCCGTTACGCTCCCGACATCACGCCCGCGTGATGAGCGGGACCTCCCATTAATGGCGAGACATGCTCGTTAATGGGGGATCGTGGTGGCGTGGAACGTAGGATGTGGCCGGCGGAGATCTTGCGCATGGCGAGATTCGCGGGATGGCGGTTACGCCTGCAAGTGGTGCTGTTGGTCGGTCGATGAGACCGAGGAAGATGACCTCGACGGGAGAGCTCGCAGACGAGCGGGAGAGCCGAGATATCTTGGTTCTGCGGTAGCTCGGCGACGAGCTGTGAGGCCGAGGAGGCCGGTTATGCAGGGGGCTCGTAGGTGAGCTAGCGTTTGCTCGGTTGGACGAGCATAAGGGTGGTCTGGTCGGCCGCTGTGGGCCTTTTCTTGTATGCTCTGGGACACGTCATATGCCACGTATTATGATCTGGAAGATCACCGATATCGAGCATTATCAAATAGAATTCGCAGGTCCTTCTTCCTTAGTTCTGCTTTGAACCTTCTTTCTCAACTCATTCTGTAGTGAAAGATTTACCTTTTTCTTGCTCAATATGTTTTCGGTTTTACTATCGCAGGTATATTTACCCTTTCAAACCTTGGCATGTTTGGTGTCGACTGCTTTGATGCAATTTTACCTCCTGGAACTGTAATTTGCATATTCGAATCCTTAAACGACACTGTTTTAAACAGAAACGGCTGATTAATGAGACACCTAAAAGTTTTTGGAAGGCAAGCACATTGAATAGTATTAAACAAGTGAATGGCTGCATAATCACATGCGAAATTGTGAATTATATGGAAAATTACCTTCTGAATCAAAAACACTCCACATGCACTAAAACAGGCAGTTCATTAGTCTCCCAGCCAACACATCTGCTTTTATTTTTTCATTATTTAAGAAATATTTTTATTATATATATTAAAAATATAACTCTGCAAAATTCCGCATAACCCGATTATGCGGTGTATAACCTGTTTATGCATTATGCACCGGCCCGCCAATTCGAGAATGAATATATGTTTTAGGACATTCTTAAAAGGTTTATGCACATAGACAACTAATTAGATCGATTTTTCACTGGATTTCTTCAGGGAGCTATAATGGGACATCCGAGCCTATTGTGACAGGTACAAAAGATGGAAGCATTGGTGTACTAAAAACCCAAATGCTGGTAAATATTACGAATGTGTAACATTCTTCAGTTTTCTTTCACTCGATGGCTTTCAAAGTTAAGCTTTCGGGTTCTCATGCTTTTGAATGGGTGATATTATTCAGGTAAATATAATTAACTGCGGATCATTGTGTCATCTATGGTGCTGATCTTGCTGCTTTCCTACAAACTCTAGCCAAAATCATCGAGGATCCGAAGGATCTCACCTTTTAGATACTACAGTTATTAGATTAATATTTAGGATTAATGGCACAAACCCCGCAAGTAGTTTGCTCCATATATAGCACTTGATACCCTTCCTAGGGTACCATCATGAACACCCTCCTCGGATATTTCAAAACTATAAAATTGTTTTATTGTTTCTTTCTGAGCAATCCATGTTATGAAAAAGGATTGTTTAATTTTGTTCCAGGTACTTGTTTTTGTATTGTTTAGGTAGAAATTGAGTGTTTTATAGAGTTTCGATCGATGAGCAGGGAGGTGTTAAGTGCTATATAGGGTAAACTACATGGGTGTTTTGTGCAATTAACCCTAACTAGAATTTATGCACTCACGGTTGCACATGTTAAAAAATTTTGATAAAGGAAGAAAGAGAAATGTGGAGAGCTTTAAAGTCTTATTTATTTATTTATTTTTAGAAAGGGGAAGAGATGATGTGGAGAGCTTGAAAGATGAGGATTTTTCTCCTTTTTTCCATTTTTCCAGAAAGAAGGAGAAGGGTGGACCTCTAACCAAGGGTATTTGCATTATACATGAAGATATTAATTAAACACCGATATCTCTTACCACCACGTGTACCACTATGGAATTTTGAGTGTGTTTTAATAGGAGCTAGCTTTTTGTGTGCTGTTCTGGTTTGCATCAATTTTTTGTAGGAATTTTGGAGAAATTGTTGTCGTTTCCTTTTTGCGAAGCTCTGAGTTGTTATTCCAATTCATTCTTGTAATAAAGTCTTAGAATAATGTTATGGCTACATGAATAAAGTTGATTTTATTCATATTTCCCAGATCAGTAACACATTTTTTTATTTGGTGCTTGTGCTTCTTTATTTTCTCATATCTTTTTATTGATTGTTTTTCTGGAAATTTGGTTTGGTCTATATGCTGTTATTATGCAAGAACATTGTCATTCTATTATTATGCTGTTACAAATCCATCCGAAATTTAAAACAAATATCACAAATAAATCCTTATGTTTTGTAGCCATCTTACCTCCAGGGAAAATGAAGCTAAACTGCTCTTTATACCGATGACCGATATTATCTAGGGATCTATCGAATGTTTTTTGCTAGCTTGAGAGCATTGATGCTTCAACGTTCTGCGAAAATATACCAATTTTTGATATAGTGCGGACGCACAAAATTTACCTCTTGCATCAAGAAGAGAGGACATCATTTGTAGAGAGAACTAGTTTATAATATTTAATTTTAAATATTTCAATGGGCCCCTATAAATCGCCATTAATGATAAAATGAATTATAGGACAAAAACAATTTCCCAACTAATGATACATTCGGAATCAGATGGAATTCATTTTTCCCATAGATTATATCTGTATGATGACAACAATGACCTGCATTTTTTTCTAAGGTTGTTGGACAAGAAATCTCAACCATAATCATCTATTAAAAAGCACAAAAATAGAAGTTGTAACTACCTTGTCCCACATTTCCTTTTCTTCCAAGATTTTTTTTTACTTATCAAGGAACAAGCATTTTTGCTAGACTTTAAGTAACATGAATTGCAATATTGCAAGATGTAGGAAAAGGATCAAGTGCTACAATCATGTAATGACTAATCCATCACAGTCTAATTCATCTACATCACAATACATATTTGTGAATTTTTATATGACACATATAGTGGATTGCTATTCTGGACTCTCGAGTATACTGTTGTCCCGAAAAGGAATAGATTTATTTTAAGATTAGAGAAAGGAACCCTTGTAGCCAACTTTTTAACATCAACAAACAATATGAGTGGTTTTAGTAAAAAATGAAAGAAAAAAAGAAAGAAAGAAAGACAGGAAAAAAGAAGTATATTGAAGCATGAAGCTTCCCATGAGACAACCTAACAAATATCAGTTCACAAGATCCAAGAAAACAACATTAAACAACTGTATACAGCAACAACCAAAGGGTGAATCAACAAGAAGTCCCTTTCATTGGACCCCAACTATTTTTTCCAGTGAATGTTGATGTGCTGGCTAGCAAAGTTTCTTATAAAATTTTGGAATGTCATCTGAAAGCAATAATAATGAAAGGCTTGTCGATGGCCATAAATTTATGAAGCATTTAAATCCCAACATCAAAAGAGACAAGGGACAAAAAGGAAGAAGAAGGAAACAGTGGTTACAGGTAATACCATGATTCATATCATGTGTACTGGTATCTAAGCCTGCCCACTATATTCTATATTTCATTCTTTTCATATTTTTATTTACTCCTTTAGCACCAACAACAAAGACGCTCTTCCGCTTAAAAAAAGATCCTAGATTTGAATCCTTCCACTTTATATGGAGTAATTTCCAACGGAGCTAGAAGGATAATCTAGTTATCTAAGATAGATAAGGACAAAGAGAGCGTTTTATTTTCCTCCTTGGAAAATTGGATATCAAATAAAGAGTTTGACACCATATAACGCCCGATCATACAACTTTATCAAATTTTACTTAGCTTTGCTTCATAAAACAATTTCATTTTACTCGATCATAAGAAAAAAAAATCCTTGAATTTTGGTGCCATCTTACACTCATCAGGTAAGAACTAATTAACTTTAACTCGGTCTCTCTTTTTAACCACTCCATATTTTCGTCTCCGGTTGATGAAGCACAAACTTGAACTTTAAATGGGTTTTCCTTAAAAAAAAAATGAGTAATGTTTTATACCACGGATTCAAGTTTAGAGAAAAAGAATCCATAATCCGATCAACAAGACAACCCTCATATAAAATCAAGAAAGAGAATCTTCTAACCTCTTAGATATCCAAATCCTAACCCATCCCTCTTTTCTTCCCATAAGAAGTGTGCAAATCTCATTGCTCATTCCACTTTGAAAAACTATTCTATCTACGGAATATAATGCATCCGAACACGAGAAATAGAGACAGAAATTTCTGAACATCCTTCGTACAGTTTTGTGGGGCCCATAATCCTCTCTCTTAACCGGACATATATGGCTCATACATATAAGATATTTTCTCCCTCCACCTCAACCTTTTCCTCCTCTAATATCCATACACCATGTTTGTGCTTTGTGACCTAAAAAAGCACAAGCACCAAAACTTGCACAAACATCTCTTTTAGCACTAAATAAACACCCAAACCTTTAGTCCAAGAACATCAAATAATTAGCAAAAACCCACTAAGCCGCCCTAAGTTTTTGGCTATATTCAATTCTCAACGGCTATCTCAATCAAGTGGGGCCCTCCAAAAACCAAACCCAACCAAGCTTGAAAGGGATTAGACAGACTTTAAACACACAATCACCCCCACAATAATCTGCATTCATCTCCCTTCATGTCCCGTTCAATCCGGCGCCATATAAGTTAGCTCAACCACCATTTGATCTCACCCCTAAGTATCTCAAAAACTCTTCACAAAATCCCCCGAAAAAAGAAAGAAAGAAAGAAAGAAAGAAAAAAATGGATGATTTTAGCTTCCCCACAATTCAAACAGACCAAGATTCATCTCACCACTTCCCAATCTGGTTCCTGTCCAATGAGAAGAGCACTTACCGAAGGAGCTTCTCGTCCGTCGAAGGAGCGACACGGGTATCCGACCCGCTAAGCGACGACGAAGGCGCACATGCACGTGCCCGGTTCGTTTTCGACGAAGATAAAATGGATTTGTTATGGGAAGATTTCAATGAAGAGGTTCGTCGGGTGTCTTGTGAATTGAAGAGCGATTCGAAGAAGGCACGCTTGGCTGCGAAGGGTTCTGATACTGCTGCAGATTTTTGTGTGTTGAAGGGGAATAACAGCTTGCTTCGCCGGAAAAAGCCGAGCTTGGTGGTGATGATCAAGGTGTTGAAGAAGATGTTCTTGGTTCAAAAGATCAGTTCCATGAAAAAGGGGTCGGTCTGCAAAATATAGTTTAAGATAGTGAGAATTTAGAGAAGTGTACAAATTTGACATACATACAAGCAAATGCAAAACTGTGATTGCAAATTGCAGTCCTTTTGTTCTCAGCAAAGAAAGATTAAGGTAAACTTGTTCCTACCTATTTGTATCTCAAAAGCTGCACCTTGCCTCCTATTTTATCGGCCGTTTGTTCATTTCGTCTCTGCAACTTTGTTCCTCAACGACATAGGTCGGTAGTGACGCTCAGCGAAAAAGGGCTTGATCTGCAAAATATATTTAAGTCAATTGAGTATTGTAAAGGTGTATAGATTGGGTATTGATACAGGCAAATGCTTTGTTCTGTCAGTAAAAATATGGGGAAAAAAAAAGGAGGCTGCTAAAAAATTGTGAACTTATTATTACCTTTTGTTGCTACTTATGTGAACTTCATTAATGGTGGTTCTAGATTCAGTATTTAATGAGAGATGTAATATGAACACATATTTGTTAGCAAGTTGCTAGCATACGCTTGTTTCCAGAAACAGAAGCTAATGTGTTCACAACCCAGACTAATATTAATTCCACAACTCCTTCAATCTTCGGACATACATGATAAAAACTAGGTGTAGAACTAACAAAAAGTAATGGTTTGTAAATCGTTGTAAAAAAGTTAAAAAATATTTTGAATGGAATTAATCAACTCAACTCAAACAATAGATCTTCTTGCAAACAGACAAGAATTGGTTGTAGACTTTGCTTGCAAACTTCAAAGGAAGAATCTCAAAGTCCTCTTTAAAAATAGAAGAAAATTTCTCAGACTCCCAACAACCTCCATTATTGCAGAAAACTTAGTTGTATAATGTATCTGCCATTTAGAATTTTAAATGACAGGCTGGACTTAAACAAGTGTCGACTACTTTCACTGTATTAGGATTTAGATTGTTTTAAATGTCATATTTTAGTCTCACTTTAAGAAGCCGCCATAATATGTAGAACTCAAGCAAGCAGTTCTCTAGCTTCCAATATTCTAGAATTATCATCTTTGCATAAGAATTATTTATTCCTCAAGAATTGTTAACTTAAGAGTGATGAAGCTAAAAGATGCTGAAAGCTAATTAATGAAACTAATAAAGGAGGGAAGTACATGAGAATGAATTAAGTATAAAGAATGAGGCAGATGTTCTAGCTACCAAATTATGGGATTAGTATACTACTATATGCTTAGTAGCTATAAATGATAAGCTGAGGTTTATGTGCTGTACCTAATATCACATTCTATGTTATTAAGGATAACTATCTATATTATTATAGGCAACTATCCAAGCATTTTGGATTTGATATTGTGGTTAGCTCCACATTGTTTTGGAAGGAATCTAGGGGTAAAAGGCATTGGAGGAAAAAAATCTCCTACTCGGTCAAAAAGTAAACAATTTATCAATTTAATCAGCTTATTCTATGGTATGCACACGCAAATAAAAAAATTATTTGATTTTGATAGTTCTTGCACCTGATCAGAGGGCCACAAATTTAAGGGTATACCGATGATAGAAAAATCTGCATAAACAAATCAATGGTCAAAGAGAACCAAAATCATATTAAATTGATGTACATATGCATTAGGCCATGAAGATCAAGATGAAGGTGAAAATCATCAAAAGAAATGTGGAAGGTTCACTTTTAACCATCGAGGAGAGAAATTCTCTCTTATGTCATTAGTGATGCAGTTTAGGTTCAGTCCTAATATGAGATGCTAAACATCCATATCAAATGAAATGTCAACACAAAAGCTCTTCAGGGATCAGTTTTGCTACAAGCAAAGATGTAAAATGAAAGGAAAACCTCATGCAAGAATAGTTAGAACAGTCAAAACTTACAAATTAAAGTCTCTAGTGATCATAAGGAGAACAAAAAATTGCAATACCAAATAGCTTTCCACCACCATAATACTGAGCATATGATTGATTCTAAGCAAATTAAACTACGGAAAGATAGAATAGCCAAAATGTGTTGTGTTGCCTTGTTAACTTAGCATGATGTCTCCATGAACATTTTATTTATATCGTCCATTTTTGGTGGTACCCCTTCGGCAATCGAACCAGAGACCTCTGTCCTTGGAAAGGAAATTCTGACCGCATGATAAAAGCCCAATTGGTAGTTCGAATATGAAAATAGAGCATGAAAAACTTAGTAGATATGTGGAAGAACAGCGGATTGCCTGTTTGGATAAAGGTTAAACAAGCACCACAAAGAGAGGGTGGCTGTAGAAAGTAAAAGGCCAGGATAAAATCTGAATCACTCAAATATTTTTATTGCAGCGATTCTATTTAAAGCTTCTTATGATAAGATCCTAAATGCAGTATCTGTACATCCCTCGTTCAATAACTCTACAGGACTTCTTGTTTTGCTTTTGTATTCAAGTTTGACAACTTTGCCTCCTTAACAAAGGTGTCAACCAATAAGTTACATCAATTAACTTGATGCCGCAAATAATGCTTGCGAAAACATGTGTAGAGACTTCAAACCTTTCCAAATCATCCGAGTATATAGGCCATCAAAGGAGTGCATATCATTCATCTCTGATATTAACTTCAGGCATGCCATCAGTTCCAAATTCCAGCTCCATTGAAGTTTCCCTATGAATTTACCAATGGTTTCCAGGATATCTGAATCTGCTGAATTTTGTGCAAGAAGCATCGTCAGTAACAGGCATCTGAAATTTAGTTTCTAAATAATTCTGAGACGTGATGCGAGTACATACAGTTTAAAACAAGGAATCATTGAACCGGCAGCGGCAGCAGTTGTGGCGGTGGTAAGGAGGAGGAGGACTAATACTCTTATAATAAAGAATCTGAAACAAGATAGGGATTAGTTGGTTTTACATATACGACTAGCACTACATAGTTTGTGATAACATGCTCGTTGATAAACTTGCCATTTCTACTGCTTGTGCGTGCCAGACCAAAATCACAGATCTTGAGGTCACGGTTTGCATTGATCAAAAAGTCCCCAGGCTTCAAGTCTCTGTGGATTAAGTCTTCCTGAGTGAAGATACTTCAGGATTTGGAGCACCTAAACATCAAAGCAATCACTTCAGTTTATAATTGGATATGCGAAGATTGCACACAAGACCAAAGCTAACCTCAAGGTGCTTGTATATTTCAATAGTGTTGTGTGTGTGTGAGCGCTCTATTGCAAACCGGTCCGCGTTTTTTAAAAACGGGAACTCACATATTTGAATGATCCGAACCGTTCAAGTTGATCACCCTACCTTCGAGTCTATGTATGCAAAATCAAAGAATTTGAAGACCTCCAACCCATACATCGGATGAAGTATATGTTGCTATATTAAAAGACGTTCATTTTGCACTCATTCGATGCATGGGCTAGAGGTCTTCAAGCCTTTTAATTTTTCATACATATTGACTCGAAGGTAAGGTGATCAACTTGAACGGTTCGGATCGTTTAAATATGTCGTGGATCGAGAGTTCCCGTTTTTAAAAAACGCGGACCAATTTGCAATAGATCAATCCCCTATATATTTCAATTCTAAATGTTCTGCTAAATATTTCAGTGTTTCTTTCACATTTTAAAAACCAGGCCTAGAACAAGTTTCGCAGCAAATAAAACTAAATTCTGGTCCAAGCTTATCACTGACATCTTGTCCAGGTTTGCTTGTAAATCATTATCAATCATTTCTAAGCAATTAGTATCAATGAAGAAGGATGAAGCACGCTGGATCAAACAACTTCCTGCCATTACCTTTTTCAAAGAATCGCAGTAAAAACAATGGATTTGTTGTTTTATTTTTTACTTATTTATAGATCAGTACTGTAAAACCCGGTTTGGGCCAACAACACATGGACCCACACATGGATGCACATGGACTTTTAATATACTGGAACTCCATCCAAAAGACCAGACCTTACGGAGGTTCATCCCATCTTATATCTTATACTTATATACATCTCACAACATATCCAATGTGGGACTAAATGTTAACCATATTCTCAACACTCTTCATGTGCAACACACGTGGACAAAGAGAAGTTCACGTGCGAGGGCTCAAACCTCTTGTGCAGTGTGAACAAACAAATACCCAGGCTTTGATACCGTGTAAAACTCGATTTAGACCCACAACATGGATGCACATGGGGTTTTAATATAACGGGACTCTATCCAAAAGACTCATGCCTTATAAAGGTCTATCACATCTTATATCTTATACCTATATACATCACAATATATCCAATGTGGGACTAAATGTTTTTTTTGAGATAAAAGGTGGATAATTAGCCATACCGATTCATTAAAAAAGTTTTAATGAGTACATCAAAACGCCATATAGGCCAAGATTTGCCAACATACATACTCTATGCAACATTATAGCAAACTGGCCACCCAAAACAACAAAAGATTCCCACACGAAGTTCAAAAAGCACCGTAGGATCCTGACATTACCACTGCGTCGTCCTCCCAAGCAGAGCATTCAATTAAGAGACGTCTTCAGCCTCGTAGTCAACTTCCTCCTCGTCCCCGCGTTTGTCGTCATCGTTTCCTGCACTTCCTTCCGTCTCCGGGCTCCTTTTCTGAATCTCCCGCTTATAATTTTCTTTCGTCCGACCGTAGTTCTTCCTCTCAGTGGCACAATCCAGTAAGCGTGTCAGATTAAGTTACTCCCCTCCATGTCTCGAGCTCCTCCTAAGACTGGGAACCTCTAACCTATTCTCGTTACCTGTCGCAAAGACGATCTCCTTCGCTACACCAAGCGAATTGAGGTTCATCAATTTGGTTTCCTCCACCCTGTTATTGCCTTTCAAATTATTACCCAACCCGTCTTTGGTCGATAAATGAGATGTGTCCCCGTAGGCGTACTGGCTGTAGATGTCGACTTGCCGGCTAAAGCGAGATCATCTTTCAAATCCCCGGCCTCCTTTTCTTGCCCGCTCGATGCACCTATTGGTCCGTTATTATTAGATTGATCCAAGTAGCCCTAAGACCCCATCCTTTCCAATGTTTTTTTGTATCAAGTGTTCGAGAAAATTCTTTAGCCTAAGAGAAACTTTGGCTTCTAAATCCTTTCTACGGTCCATATCAACTTGGCCCAAGTTTTGCTCAACCTTTATCCCCTCTTCAAAAACCAAATTCCTCTTTTTCATCGACCTTGACACTTGACCTTGTTTTCCTTCCTCTCAAAATCTCTATCCAGCAAACATTCCATATTTGGAATGTCTCCTCCCTGGCTAGTGCTCCTTCTCAGATTGCTTTCCTCGACTCTATCCTCAAACCTAGTATCCACGATGTACTCCAACCTTTCTGTCATTGCTCCTAGCAGAGAGGCATTCCCCAACCGAGTCACTTCTGCCCTATCACATTCTTCCGGCTGTTTGAAATTTGCCGTAACGATTTCCACACCAACTGCCTCCGTCTCAATCTCCTAGCCCAAATCTTCTATGGTAACCAAATTTTGCCAGTCCGGACTGTTCAATTTTTCGCTACTTTTGCTAAAGTCATCCTGTATACCAACTAGACCAACCTGTACATTATGGGAGGCATTCTTCGTTGCTTCATCATATCTTGGAGACTCGTTCTCAACAAGCACAACACTCCCTTTATCCCCCCCCCACCCCCATCAACTTCCTTGCCAACCGGCCCAAAAGTAACGTCGTCTAATTGGCCTTGTTTGGACTTAACCAAATAACCCACATTCTGCAAGCCCAAACCCCCATTTTGTTTCTAACCACAGTCAAGATAATTCTTGAGGTCCATTGGAACATTTTGTTTCAAATCTTCCTTTTGGGCCTTAGCCTGATGCTCAACATTGCTAACATCCAAGGAAGTCCCAGGGTCAGGGATAACCTTGCCACCACAAGATTTTTCAGTTCCTTTCTTTATCAATAGAGTTCCCACGTAACCCAACAAACAATGCATCATGGGCCCCGCCTTCTTTGATACAATCGAGGCCTTCCTTCACACCCACGTCTGAGGTATCGTCGCCACGAGAAGGTCCTGCGACAAGTTGCCATCTCCTCGAGCCCATCCCAACTGACGCGTGCACGTCAGGAACAGAGCCCAACTGCTTCCTCGACCCTCTCCCACTGCAGCTTCGTACGTCAAGCAAATTTAAATTTTTGATGCCCACATGCGACCGAGATTCCGTACCTATCACGCTCGATAATCCTGCGACAACTTCTTCTCCGTTTCCGCATAGAGATGTCCTGCGGTCATCTCCTTCCTCCCGATATCACCCAGAAACCCTAATTTCTTATGCTTCAAAAATCCCATGCTGTTCCCACTTACCTGGCCGTCATCAAAGCCTACAAAAAGCACCTCTTTTCCTTTTTGTAGTCTCCCTGATATTTCTAGCGAGATCTTCACATCGTACCAGATGAAACCCACCATTGTGTGAAGCACTGGTGGAATATCGATACAAGACACACAGCCAATACGAGTCCTTGCGTTCTCCCCTTCTCTGCATCCAGTTCTTTTGTCAATGTCTAGAACGAAGGCAAAATCCCTGAACATTTCTCTAAACGCCCTCTCATCCCAAAACCTGAAAGGTAGTCCCTCCAGCAAAATCCAGCCTTCCCATCGGCATACCCTCCTCTCTTTCCTTTCTCCTATCATCCATTTTCTAATGTTGGATACCAAAAGTAACGAGGGGGGATAACCTGTATCTTAGAAATCAAATCCAGCGACTTGGGATTCTTGAACTTAATCATAAACCCTTCGTCTCCTTCTGTGGTCGTCCATCTAGCAGTGTCCAAATCATCAAATTTGGCAACCAACGCATCCAAGACCTCCTCCTTAGATGGGTTCCATACAACACTTGCACCACTCCCCATCCCTCCGCTAGCTCCCTTTCTCGTCTCCTCATCCCGTGAGTGATAGTGATGGAGGCAATCTTGTTGTGCCATGCCGATTGTGGAAACGAAACTCCTCCCCTGGCCGGGCATTGAAACGAGCGATGGCATGGTTTATGACAAGAGAAGCAAATCTCTCCTTTTGTCCAGCTTGCTCTAAAGTGAGCTACTTCCCCACAGTCGAAGCAGTGGAGGACAGCGAGAGTTTTTCTTTTTTTGCTGTACCGTGGGACTAAATGTTAACCACATTCTCAACAAACCTTCAGACATTTGGTTGTGTGCACAAATATAACATGCACAGTGGTACAACACGGAAATGGGAACATTTGATTTAGTCTATTTATCTGTTGAGCTATAATTTTAACCTCTTGTGATCACAAAGGAAATTCTCAAGAACAGAAAATGTCACTGGTCTTGCTCCCACACTTATATAAAGTTTATTATAGCCTTATAGGCAGATTTTCTTGAGCAGGAAATTGAATGAATGAGGATGCAAAATGTTTGAAGTGCAACTTTACTAATGGTGCAAGTCAACTAATCTGACGAAACTCGATCTTTAGCTGGGGTTGGATGAAGAAATATTGGGAGTAAAATAACTGCCACAAGAAGGTAATAACAAAAGAAGCTGTAAACATATAAAGGTATATTGGCTATAGTGCCCTCAAGTCAATTATTGAATCGCAGGCACGCGATTGTGATGATTGAGGGAGGACCTATACCGGTAGAACAGTCTTACTCGAGATAATAGTATGCTATCTGGTTTGTTTTTATCATCATGTACATACTTCAGGTGGTATTATAGATCACTATTACATGTTGATAGCCCATAGAATTTGTGCTTGACTACCAGTATAATGATGGCGATCATATATGTGGGAGCCGGGGGTCTATAAGCAAATCCTTAAATGTCCCTAGTCGTGGGAGTTTCGAGACTGAGCATCGATACTCCAGTGTAGACTAGTGTATAATGACCGAGACCCCGACGAGAGGCGGTGGCCAGGTCTCACAAGCCATTGGTGTTAGTTTGTTCACTTAAGATAGTATACAGGTGCTCATTGGGTTATGAGTATACTGGACGGACTCGCCGGAAACCTGCTAATTGGTATTATATCTATTGTCAGATAGCAGTTTCCAGATGACATGTGTACAGGTTAGTTTGTCAACATGAGATTGTCATTTGTCTCGTGTGAGTTCCCATTATGTTTTGATTACTACCCTACCACGGCTCAAATGAGTCGTGCAAACAGATTTTAGTTGGGTACAGTTCCGAGCCACATGGAGGCAGTGAGCGGATCGTCGGAGATTCATCTCTCCCGGTATTGGGGGTTGATGTCGTGTTGTGTACGGATGGCTATCACCAGAAATTCTCGACCGGGGTGGACGAGAATTACCGACTTAGGATCGATAGTTTCTCAGGTGGTGATGGGTTTCATACCGACACTAAATGTCGCGTTATTAGGGGTCTGATTTTATCCACCCCTCTAGACTCGATATGCAATACTCTTAGACGAACAGACCAGACTGTATGGATATTGTCATTGTCATGCTCAATAGGGGTACGGATGAGTTTGCTCGTCGGCCTTCCTCTCGCTCAATACCTAGGTAGCCGTTACGTACAGCTAGTGCGGCTGACGTGTTTGTGGTTAAACCCACTGCCAGCGTATTGACGAGTCTTTAGAGTCCCACATAGAAGGTTTTCACGGTTCAGGCGATATGTGTATAGGCCGCATAGACTTTAATCGAACGGTTGATAATACTAGCGGCTTAAGATTAAGCCGGATTATTAAATCGGGTTTTGATTTAATAATTTATATATATGTATTCTAGTATTATTGTGCACTATTCATTTTCTTTCTTGGCTATTCGTATTTTTGTACAAATACGCGTATATATATTTCGATACTTATACCGGGAAGTATTCCGTATTTATACGGAATAGCTTCTAGAAGATGACCACCTCATTATTGATTTTCTTTTTAGAAAATCATTTTAGAAATGAGGTGGAAGGGTGAGTTGGGATGACCATGGGCTTGAGCATGTAGAGAGATATGGCATGCATTTGTTTATTTGTAAAATGAGGAGATATTTTTTGTGTGTGTACATGATTGAGGGAGAGAGGCAGCCGCTTGTTTTTTGATGGGGCTTCCTCATTTTTCTTCACTTGCTCACTCTCATTCTCACTTGGAAAACACTTCGCCATTTTTCTTTAGTTGCTCATTCCACATGTTTTCTCACCTCCTTCATCTTCTTAAGTTGCTCCTTGAGCATTTGGGATGAGAGAAAAATATAGTGAGATAATCCCATACCTCCACTCTCCATTGCTAGCAACCTTAGAGCGTCGGTTGTTTCGCTTGGCGAGGCTGGAACTTGCGCCGTTTCCCTCAGGTGGATCATCATAGATAGAGGAAGACCGGCAACAAAACTCGATCAAAGAACCTCTAGGAGCTTGGGAAGATGGTTGAAAACCGAAGGACATGGATCAACTTGGTATAACCACTCCTGACCTTTTATATTCCTTGCTAGTTTAGGGTTTAGGGTAGATTCGGGCATCGGGTCATGGTAGCACCAGTTTAGAAAATTTTTGTTCCGCATTTGGCAACGGTTTGATGGTCGGAATGCTGCCGTAACCCAACATGGTATCAGAGCCAACCCGTAAACCCCTTACTAGCAGTTTTAGACAATGTTAAAATATCGAAACGGAAACAACACCCCAATGTATTCCAGTTTCTGTCGATTTTTCAGAGTCTTCAAAAAAAATTTTAAGCAATTGCAGAAGGCTATTTATGAGACAACTAAAACACCCTACAAAAACGAGCCCCATCCGCCTAATTTGACCCGGCGAGATTTAAAAAATAACGGGTGCCACTGGTTTTTTATTAAAGTTTGGGCTTGAATTTTGTAAGTTGGTCTAGTCTCTGGAATATTAGTGCAGTGTTATTGTTTGTTTTGCCTATTTTGGATATTATGTTATCTTTTGTTCAGGGGCAATTCGGGGTGTTTCAAAGTCGATAATTTAACATTGTTTAAATGTTTATCAGTACATGCATTACTATCTGCGACCGTGAATGTCATTAGAGCGGTACAACTCGTCTAATTGCTATATGTTCTTTTAGATGAGTTTGCGAACGTGACATTCACGTTGATGTTCTGTGTTATACTGTGTTGTGGTTGGATTATCGTGGTGGATAGCTTGGGTGCAATGTTTATACAGTTTAGTTTCATTTGTACATTTGATATTGCAGGGCGAGCGTCCGACATGTAGAATGCCGTCATTGCCAGTTTGTATATTATTTGTTTTGAGCACGACCGGGTTGAGGTCGATGTCACCCTTGTACATTTTTTTTCTTTTCTGTACTAGGATTACCCTGTGGTGGAGTGCACGAATAGCCGGGTTCTAGAGGGCAACGGGTCTGTATCTCATGGCGTTGAGACGGAGGGGACCATACTCTAGAATTGGCGGGCTATTCGCCGCACTCGTAGGGGATATAGGTTGACTCACGGAGGGGTGCCCAAGTTACCGGATTCCCTGAAGTGCTGGATGGCCCATTCACGTTGTTGATTGGGATTGCCTCGCTTCTAGTTTTGGCAGGTAACTTGCCGCGCTCGTAGGGGTCTAGGTTTTCATTGCACAGGCTATCCACACGACAGGGAACGTCGGGTCTCATTTGCGGCTCAAATGAAATTCGGGGCTCCAAGATTATCCACCATTCTGTATTGCTTCTGTGATGCTTCTGTGTTGTTGCTTTATATCATGCCTGGGACGATTGTTATATATATTTATATATATACTAGTAGATATTGTATATGTTTTGCACCCGCGCTAGTTCAGTCCCCGCTCTGTCGTTAGTTAAGTAACATAACGAGTACATCATATATTTTCGTTCTTTTCTGGTGTGATTAATTGATGGGACTGCGTTGATTCTGATCAATGCAAGGATAAAACAAACCTATATATGATGTAGTTGGAACCAAGTATTTAAAACTGACATTACAGACGCTTTCTTTTGCTTTGCATAGTGGTATTCGGTTATGAATATCATGCACCTCATTCGACGAGGCAAGGGCCGAGATCCCTTCATCGGGAGTGACCCCTTGAGCATAAGTTTGCGTCAACGTAATAACTTTATTATAGTCGATTTTTTGGCTTTGCATCGTGGTATTCAGTTTGGAATATCCTGCACCTCATTCGATGAGGAAAGAACCGAGATTCCTTCACAGGGAGTGACCTCTTTAGCAAAAGTTTTCGCCACTATATATTTGTAAAACCACTTGGATCCCTTCAACGATATCAAGTTTATTACGTTAAAGGTTTTCCGCCAAAAACCAGCCGTAGGCCTCCGTCATTTCAGATTAGTATTATTTAGTATTCGTGCTGCGTTTGTTGACCTTGTCAAGACGTAGTGTGTTGTAGCCCTGTAATACTTTTCTGTCGCATGGACATGTAGATTGGTTAGGACAATCGTTCGACCTTGTTGACCTTATCAAGGGTCTTTGCGGATGGGTCTAATGCAATCAAGATAATGATGGGTTGAACTTGACTAGAACCCTTTGACTTGTTGACCTTGTCAAGGTCACTTGGATCTTAGGGGTAAAAACCACATCGAGAGTTTCAAATATACGGGAAACTTGTCAGGCATGTGCATACCTTCTGGAGTGTGGTGACTTGAGTGGCTTCCATCAAGTTATCATGCGATGATAGTTGGATCCCGATTCTCACTGATGAGTAAGATTACTCCTCAGGTGATTTTAGATGGTCCCGACTAATTCTCCTTTTTGGATTTGGAGGAGAATTCGAGGAAACAGTGAGAGCCATCCTAATTAGATAATGTCACGCCCCGCTTCCCAGAGTGCGCTAAGATCGGCACGTGACAGAGCCAACCATGCTACCTGTGGCTAGGAAACATCCCTCCACAGTCACATTACGGCTGTCTAGAGATATAAGAACAGTAGAAATAAAATAAACTATCTAGTATATGTCCATGAGCCAGAATAAACGAGTCAAGAAATAATATGCGGAAGCAATGAATCCAAATAACAATAACAATCTGGAAGGTACGGAAATAACTAAACTAACTGGATACTAACAGGATCCTCACTGCTCGGCCTGACGGTGGAAATACTCCTGATCAGCCTGCGACAAAGGTATAGAATCTGGGTCATGCAAAACCCAGACGTCAGTGCGTCATAATATCAATAATAATATAATCAGGGGGTAACAAGTCATGCAGGCATGAGTATGAACAGTAATAAAAGTATAACAGTAACACGAATAAGAAACAGTGAAGGGTATAAGCACATGTGACGTGCGGTGAGTAATCTAAACTGTACTACTGGGTTATCTATTCTAAAGTCGTCGAAATCAATTAATGTAATTCTCATCGTAACCCATCAGTGATTATTCCGTAACGCCCGGAAAAACGGCAAACAATAGATATTCCGTAACGCCCGGAAAAACAGCAAACAATAGATATTCCGTAACGCCCGGAAAAACGGTAAACAATAGGTATTCCGTAACGCCCGGAAAAAACGGCAAACAATATGATAACCCTTTGAGTTACGTTCGGTTACATTCTTGATTTCCCCATACCCCCAAGTTATGTGCTCAAGTCAGGTATTGATAAATCTGAAGCTAATGCCAACACAAGATCAAGCTGGAACAGGTTTGTCTATACAGACAACAGGATATGTCCGTCGGGACAACATGTTAGGATTGTCGGCATTAGAAACAGGATCAGGTAAAATGTCAAGTAGTGATATATCAGGTCATGTCAGGTAGTGTACATGTATCAAGTCATGTCAAGTAGTGGTGTATCAGGTCATATCAGGTAGTGTACATGTATCAAGACATGTCAAGTAGTGGTGTATCAGGTCATGTCAAGTAGTACACGGTGTAACAAATGGGTGCCCAACAGTAAGATGTAGCAAGTATGGAATCAGGGTAAAAGTACGGATGTACGATAAAAACATGGATGCACAAATATCTATCAGGGATTATATCATGACTAAGTAGGATGCACAATATCAAGCATGGGGTACTAATGTATTAATAATATGAGTTAATATAATATGGGGTGCAACTAGTTATGCAGAATTAATGGTATGGATACACAAATAAACATGGATGCAAGAATAACTATTAAGGAGTGCGACTATAGCTCCATTACTATGTAGGATGCACATTTTCTAACATGGGGTGTTAATATAGCAGTAACATGAAATAACGTGACATGGAATGCAAATAGATATATAATTAATGGTATGGATGCACAAACATCGATTAGGGTTACATTTACAGTTCCAAGACTAAGTGGGATGCACATTATTAAGCATGGGGTGTTACTACAATAATAATATGAATTAATATGATCTATAGATGCAGTTATATATATTTTAAATGATATGGATGTAAACGGGTATCCGAAAACAGTAAAACTTTAGTATGGATGTATAATATGATAAACGGGTAACATTTTACTCATATGGATGCACAATGATATACCTAGCATGTAGCAAGATGAATTAGCATGCGACTAGATATGTAAATAACGATATGGATGCATACGGATATCCGAAAACAGTAAAACTGTAAAATGGTAATGTGGGATGTATAACTAAACATTATGTGATGTTATTATTCAAATGGATGCAATATATTGTAGTCTAGCATGTAACAAGATAAATTTGCATGCACTAGATACGAAATAAATTGTACGGATGCAAACGGACGTCGTAAAACTGTAAAACTATAACATGGGATGCATAATTTTAAATACATGTATTATATTTATTCAAATGGATGTAAATATAGTTCGATCGAATCACACGACGGATACGCACGGCACGTCCGACATCGGTAAATCGTCGCAACGCACACGCGGCACGCGGGACAGGTCTAGGCAAGACGAAAGGGTGATCACACAGGCAAGGTATGTTCATTGGATCACTCGGATCATCAGCGACGAGCACGGCTCCGGCGGTGATCACCGGAATCAAGAAACAAGATCAAGAAAAAGAAAGAAAAAGAAGAAGTAAGAAGAAGAGGTTTTGTATTAAATAAGGAAAGAAAAAAAATAAATAAATAAAATATATATAAATATATATATGCAGAGGAGAGAGAGAGTCACGAGAGAGAGAAAAAGGGGTTGTTAGTTTGTTAGGAAATTAGTTTAGATTTAAATTTAAAAAATCTTTTATTAGTTAACTAAATTTTAATTTGTATCAGTTTGTAAAATTAATATTATATAAATAAAATTTGATATTCTGGTAAAATACAAACATAGTCCAAAACATGCCCGGATCGAGTCTAAAATTCAGTTTTAAAATACGAAAAATATACATGTCAACCAAAATTAAAGTTGGATATCCGGGTAACGAAAAAGCATACCCCAAGAACGGATGCACGTAAGTGCGCGTAGCCATCCAAACAAGTCCGTTTCACTGAACGGGACGAGAACAAGATGCGCGGATGCTACGACGTGGTTAGGGGTATCATGCAGGCCATGTAATGTATTTTTTAAAATATTTTATGTGTCTTAAATGTTATGTTAAAAATGCAGATGCCAGATAAAATGCCAATATGCAGTATATATAAATGAAAGTGCACAAGTCTACGTAACAAGTCAAGGTAAATCATAAACATGAATCAAGACAGGTTTCAAGTAAGCGGGTCGGGTCGGATGCAAATACAGATGTCAAATACTATTCACACCCAAAACAAAGTAAATCAAGAAAATACCATAAATAAAGAAATACTTGAACTAGAACTGGTATAAATGAACTAGGGTGTTACATTATACCCAACTACAAAAAGAATTTCGTCCTCGAAATTCCCAAGACAAGAAAAGATAAACAATCAAGAATATATAAGAATATGTGTGGAAACTTCTGTCGAATCTCGTCTTCTCGTTCCCAAGTCGATTCTCCATGCGAGCGATTCCCCCCAAGAAACAAGTACAAGAGGGACAATCTTGTTCTTAAGGACCTTTTTTCTCCGATCAACAATCGACATTGGTCGTTCCTCAAAGGTCAAATCCTCTCTTACAGTCAACTCCGAATGATCCAGCACGTGTGTTTCATCTCGAACATACTTACGGAGTTGAGATACATAAAACACGTCATGAACATTCGCCAAAGATTGTGGTAAAGCCAATCGATAAGTCACTTCTCCAACACGCTCCATAATCTCGAAAAGCCCCACGAATCGAGGACTAAGCTTGCCTCGACTCCCAAAATGAATCACTTCTGTAGTCGGTGATATCTTTAAGAATACCAGATCACCAACGGTGAACTCTAGAGGTCTTCTCGATATATCGGTTCAACTCTTCTACCGATCTTGTGCTGCCTTCATATGGTTCCAGATAGTATTAACTTTCTCTACCGTTTGCACGATCAAATCCGGTCTCAACAATTTTCGTTCTCCAATATCGTCCCAACAAATGGGTGAAAGACACTTGCGACCATACAATGCTTCGAATGGAGCCATCTGAATAGTCGCCTGAAAACTGTTGTTGTAAGAAAACTCCACCAAGTGTAGATGATCCTCTCATGAACCTTTGAAGTCTAACATGCAAACTCTCAACATGTCTTCAAGAGTTTGGATCGTTCTCTCCGACCGACCATTTGTTTGAGAATGATAAGCTGTGCTAAACTTCAATCGCGTCCCCAAACTTTCCTGTAAACTCCTCCAGAAGTGCGATAAGAATCGGGTATCACGATCAGAAACGATGCTCACAGATACTCCATGCAGTCTCACAATCTCCTGCATGTACCGTTTGTAGGGTGTTTTTCGTCACCCCATTGAGATGGGAATGCGCGCACACTTGTCAGGCGCATTACAGATTCCCCCTGCGTAGGGTAGGCTGGGGTTTATTGATTGCAGGTATCCAAATCTCCGGCAGCTGCGGACTAAGCTGTCGTTAATTGCCTCTCGCCTTTGGAGCGAGAGAACCTCCGATTGACGGGTTAAACTGGTCATGCGAACTCAATATGCAGTGTACGTGTGTTGTGTTTTGAAATGGGGTTTTGGATATATCGAGAGCCACGCAGAGTCTTTACGGGGGTCCCGCTACCCGGATAGCGGGCTGGGGGTAAAGGACCAGCAGCCCCCTTGCGGGGTGCGGGGCAGCACGCCGGCCCAAAATTTTTTTGGAAGGGACAGTGGTGTAGAGGATGTGTGCGTGTATATATGTATATATATACATGTATATATATAAAGAGGGAAAAGACATCCAAAGAATGCGTGGGGCCAGCGCTTTGAGCGCAAGAGCGCTAGCGCGCCATGTGTCGGCATGTGGGCGCTTTGCGCTTGAGCGCAAGCGCCACGTGTCGGCACGTGGGCGCTTAGCGCTTAAGCGCAAGGCGCTGGAGCGCAAGCGCGCCATGTGTCGGCACGTGGACGCTTTGCACTTGAGCGCGGGGCGCTTGAGAGCAAGCGCGCCACGTGTCGGCACGTGGGCGCTTTGCGCTGAAGCGCAAGCATGCCACGTGTCGGCACGTGGGCGCTTTGGACTTGAGCGCAGGACGCTCGAGCGCTAGCACGCCACGTGTCGGCACGTGGGCGCTTGGCGCTTGAGCGCTTGGGCGTCGGCAAGAAAAAGGGGGCTTTTAGTCCCAGAACCAGAAGCTATGCTTCAGAAAGGAAATATTTCTTATACATATATGTGTGTGTATATATATGGAGTTAAACTCCTAGGATGTTTTGAAGCTGATGAAAGGCTTCTCCCCTTAAGCCCTAATTCTTCCCCAAAGTGAGATTTCTGAAGATGAGTCTCCTTCTTCTTCCTTTGTTTGGCCGGATCTTGAAAATCAAGAGATGTGAGATTTTAAAGATCTCTTCTTTTTAAGATCTAATGATAGATCCAAGTTCCTCTTTGAGGGTTTTGTGGTGAAAAACTATTTAGTTTCGAAAAAGAGTAAAACTCTTAATTTAATTCAAAAGAAAGAAGAAGGTTTGAAACCTTAAAAAAGGGGAAAGAGGTACAAACCCTAGGTTTTTTTTGAGAGAATGAAAAGTGTTACTTTATTCATCATCATGTTGCCTTATATAGGCTTACATGTTTACATATAGCCCCTTGGGCTTTACAAAATGGTTTTTTGCCTATCCCATGGCTCATGTGCCATTTCTTTTCGCACATAAGCCATGGGCTTTACAAAAATTTGGCTTTAATGCCCATTTTGTTTACATTCATGCATAAAATATTACATAAAAATTATTTATTACATGACTTTTTATTTTGGTATGGCGGAAGGCCGGACGGTTCGTGTTCGGGCTCGATCTGGGCATTGGCCCACTTGCTTGGGCTTGGGCCCACCTGGTTTGGGGTTGACCTTGACTTTGACTTGGTCAACCGGGGTGCAAATTTTGACTTCAACAATATACATATCAAGGCTGATGGTAAAAGCAACATTTGTGACTTGTGCTAGCTTGTGCATCGCTTTCATGCGGTTACTATTACCATATTAAGATTACATTTGACATGTCATGATTATTCATTACTCAAGTCCATTTTATTTAAGAACGAGATCTCTAATTAGGATGCTGAACTACATGCCATGACACACTACTATTTATCAGTTTTATTTCTGTACAATTACCATATCACAAATTCCAGTCTTTTCAGCATTCCTAATTAGTGATTTAGTTATACCATAGTAGATACGAACACGCAGGGTGTTGGGGTAGTTTGAGTGTGCGTTTGTACAACACGATATCAGGAAACCTATGCCGGTCGCATGTCCATCCCACAGTTGGGCCCGTGTTTCCTAGCCCTTGGCTTAGGAATACTCCAGCAGAGCTTGACGCACACACTAAAACTCACGATAGGATAGATTACCTTTTAATGACCAGTTAGGTTATGACTTGACCTGTTTACATGCATGTTTCATAGTTTTAATACATATATATATACATCTATTTCTACTTGCGTACACGGACTTTACTACACTCATATATTCATGTCATTATACCACACACAACCCTTATACGTCGAGTACTTGATGGGATGTTCTGACGCAGTTTTAGAGGCAGATTTTCAAACTGAACAGGATCGGAATGGCTATCAGGACTTTGCCGAAGAGCAGTAGCCCGTAAGTTTATTTCTTTTCAGTTAGTATTTAGTATGTGCGCCCTTGTGGGACATTAGGACTTATGTAACTTTTCGGATTCTATTTTTATTTCAAATCTATTGTATCGAATCTTTATTTGCATCGATTATCTAGTGGGCCTATTTTTAGTATTCTTTATGGTTTCGTGGCAGCATGATTATTAGTGTTATCTCTTCTGTTGTTGGATATTATCTTTGACAGGTTATCTAGACAGCCTTAATGTGACTATGGAAGGATCCTTCCTTACCGTAGGTAGCACGGATGGTCTTCGTTGCTCTCCGTATTCCGCATTTTGGAAAGCGGGGCGTGACAATCTATATATACATTCTCTGGACTTGATTCTTTTATGAGACAAAATGTTCATTTTTTTTGATAAAAAAGGTGGTTAATTACGCCACCCGCAAAATATTTAGTTGTTTGTGACACCATCACACATTAGTTGTTCATGACACCATCACACATGAACAACCATGAATCAATCTACAGAAGACATGAACAACATGTTTCTTAGTTTTTATACCCAAATCGATTTAAGTGAACATAACTTAAGAAATGAAAGGCTCAAAAAGGTTATATGGTACCATTCAGGTTGCATTTTGACTTGCAATTTAATTGTCAGTGAAGGAATACTGTCTTTGAGAATTGAGTTCTCTTTCTCTAGGAGAAGGAAAGTGTTATGAAAAGTTCAGACTTCAGCGTCCATGTTTCAATTGTTATTGGTCCAATTTTCACATAATATTGCTAATGTTCGGGATGAGAAACGTCATGCTAGGCCAACAAATCGTTTTCATGAGTGTATCAACCTTTAAGAACTGATGGTTCCTAACCTTTTGCATTTTGGTCATTCCTTAATTCAGTATTTTATTAGTTGTAAAGCCAATAATTGCACCAGTAGGGTAATTGACAAACTGGTAGTATACGAGGCAATGACTGTTAAAGGTAGATGACGACGAACAACAACAACAACATAAAAGACAAATAACATAAAAGGTTTACCTTTGCGGGATGAACTCGTCCTTGGTGAGGTGTTCCTAAAGATGCCACAAGCGCTCTTTGCTCGGCGGCTTCCTATACATCTAATTTGCTATCTATTGAAGCGAGCAGGATTCGATTCACATTCTGCAAACAAGACCCAAACCAAAGGCATAACTAGGATTTTTGGGGTATCTCAATTTAATCAGATAATAATAGCCAGGGTAAAAATATTTGAACTACCATGGTTTTATACAGATTGAGCTATTTTTGCAACCATAAATCTATATTTCTATATAATTCTGGAATAAGTATTTATTTCAGCTCCAAATAATATTCTAGGGGGAGAGGAATCAATGCTATCATCCACTAATTATTTGAATTAAGAACATAAGGGCAGAAGTCAATTGCCTCAATTGAAAGTCAAAAAAAAATTCGAAAGAGGAATAATCGCTCAAGTTCCTCCTACCTGCATAGAAACATAAATTTCGAAATAAAAATAACCACCCAACATTCTACATCCACCACCTTACCGGAATCAAAGGCACAATTAGGATATAGATATTAAAATATAATCATCCAATATGCTGTGTATAGAATAACAACACATACAAAATTGCAACAATCAGCAATATGCAACCAAAAGAAGGGAGAGGAGGAGACCATACCCTTCTAATTTGTGGACTGCAATAAATTAACACTAAGGTATATGCACGGAACTAAATGGAACATGACTCATATTTGTCACACATATATAGCACATTCTGTCCATCAATTTTATCTACAAGACAGACAAATATTGACATCATATGGAGCACCTGAGAGATGGACCGAATGAAGCAAGGTAGAAAAAAATGATGCTAGAGACAGAAAAGGAAGAATGCACCTGTTGACATCCCTAACTTAAAGACCAAAATTAATCTAAACATAGCAATACAAGCTGGCCGCATATGAGATAGAGAAAGAAATAACTGGTTTAAACCTTCTTAGAAACAATATACAAACACCTTATCAGGCTAAACGGCCCAATCTCATAAAATGACATTGTAGACATAATTTCTCAAGTACTTCTTTTTATTATAGACCAAGCTCAAGTAGTAGCAGATGAAGCAAAGGATCAGGCTCTTGTACTTCAGCAGTGTATTCGATTCACTTGGTTATATAACAACGTAATTAATGTTGTATCGAAATATAATGTCAATGCCACATGGTTCGGTCTTTGATGGAGCATGAAGGCTGTGTATCACAACTTACTAGATATAGCAAGATATTTGGTATGGCGTCCCTGCGCTATTAACTTCCCGGTCTTTTTCTTTCTTACTTCCACAGTAGTGATTCCAACTGCCTTCCCACCCTGCAAAAGCTTCGCTTCAATCTCAATTTCTTCCTGTAACAAATAGACCATAAATTCAATTCAATATTTGAAAATAATTCAAACTATAAAATCAATGCCTGGCTCGTTCTCCATTCTTCCCTATCCCTTAACATGGAGACAGAGACAAGAAAACTATCTACATAACTAAAGATATGCATGAAAAAGCTTTCTGAAGATATTCCATAATCATAAGAAGAAGATTACAACCAAGATGGGTTTTCAAGGTATAAGAGCGTGATTAAATCAGCTTGTGAAAACAAGGCCCAAAGAAAAAGGCACAATTAGATTTTGTATGCCACGTCCTTAATTTACTACAGCAGCAACTACAACAAGAAGCCTTATCCCAAAATTTTGGGGTCGGCTATATGAATCCGTTACTTCCATTCCGCTTTATTAAGGGCCGTCTCACAGGTTAAATTAACAATGGCTCTTCCTAAACTTAATCAGATATTATACATTTAATACACCCCTAAGACTTAGTAAAATTGTGAGAAGGAGATTACAAGTTTCCTGAATGCAAAATTAACAGCTATGGAGTGGTGGGTCTTGCATGATTCGAATCTTATAACGACGACGACGAGAGTTTAAATAAAGGACAAATTTCATCCAGCAAGAACAAGCTACTTTAGTTCAATTGGACTCGAATTGTAGGAAACAATTCTGTGTTCACTTAATTAATTCACTCTCACAAACTATTCACGAAGGTGACATCAATATGATGAAGAGCGTGATTAATTTAATTTCTTGATATATATATATATATATATATATATATATATATATATGAGAATAATAGAGGAAAGAGGCCATAGGAGAGAATTTCCTTCTATGGCGTCGAAAAAATACACCCTCCCTCATTTTTTCCAACGATCGGCACCTATCATCTTCATCGTTGTCATCTAAGATGTGGGTACACCAAATTTCATGTGATTCTACAACTTTTTCACCGTTGATTTAGTGGGTTCAAAATTAACGGTTTACCGACAACATAACTTTTTACACTGTTAAATCAACGGTGAAAAAGTTGTAGAATCACATGAAATTTGGTGTACCCAAATCTTAGATGATAACAATGAAGATGATGGGTACCGATCGGCGGAAAAAATGAGAGAGGATATACTTTTTCAACATCATAGGAGGAAATTCCCTCCTATGGCATCTTTCCTCCATTACTCTCTCTCTCTCTCTCTCTCTCTCTCTCTATATATATATATATATATATATATATATATAATTTAGATGAGATATTAGGACTCCGATGTTCAAATTAAAACACTACTTAATATTTTGAAAGAGATTCCTTACTACTACACTATGTTTTTGCCTGGTCTTGTTTCTACAGAACGACTAACAGATGAATATATGGATAATGCATTCTCTTGCATCTCATATTAAGAAAACTAGTACAATCTTTTAAAGCAAACAAAGAAAAAAATAGAAGAATATTCCAACTAGATTCTATATGCATCTCGAAGAAAAATTTTAAGTTGTGTGCATTGCCATTTATAAATTATTGTCTTCATCCAAGACTTAGAACCAAAAAAGATCAGGTGGTAGTTTATAGTTTATACTCATTTTACCAAGGGACAATCCTCTCAATTCCAATTAACATCGGGAAAAAACTTGGCAATGAGAGAAGATGAAAATAATCTTTGTAGGGAGAGGCATTCTTCTCCAAATAAGTCCAGATTCATATTCTAGCACATGCAAAAAACCGTCCAACAATAACTGCAAACAACCCTGTCAGATCCAAGTGATTCCAAACCCAAACACTATTTTCACTTGTTAAATGGGTAATATCGGTCAGATGAACTTTCTCGAATTATTCATGAATCACGATAACATGACTTCTATACATAAAGATAGATCATATATAGATCAAACCGACAGAATTATCATTTTGCACCGTTTTCCGTGACCAAAATTCAAATGGTTGCAGTTACATTTTGTAGACATACGAGTTACAAATAACAAAAAGAATACCAAGGCCAAAAATCCTTGAAAAGTCGTCTCTAATAAAATAAGATACCAAAGCAAAGAAATAAAATAGGCTAAACTGCACAAAAGTACCTGTTAGGGTAAAGAATTATACCCCACTGCCAAAGATCAAATCAAAGTAGAAGCTTGAAGCCCAAGCCCAAGCATGAGGCCGGCCGGCCCATCAATGGAAAAAAATAAATGTAATTTGTAAAATAAAATAAATGCAAAAATGTAAAAGAAATGGGCAAAAAGCCAAATTTTGTAAAATTTTTGTAAAGCCGATGGCTAAAGTGCAAAAGTGTGCACATGTATAGGTATAAAAACCCATCCCAAAGAAAAAATGATAACTTCTATTCTCTTCTCATTCTCTAGGATTTTGTGTCTCCATTTCTCTCTTGAGGTGAGATCTCATCTTCTTCCTCAAGAGAGACCTAAAAGAAAAGAGAGTTTCTTTTGGGTCTCTCACATCTCCTCTATCTTCTTCTTCCCCAAAACAACCCATCAAAAGAGAACTCATGTCCTAAAAAAAGCTTCACTCCAAAAACTTAAAATCTAAAATCAAAACCCAATAAAGGAGTACCCTTTCTTTCTCGAGCTTGAAGAGAAAGGAGAACTCTCGGGATGAAAGACCCGGCAATGAAGAACCTTGATGAAAACCCAACCCGCAAAGATCCCCAAAAGGATCTTTGCCTCAGACATTCCCGCAATGGGAATGCCCACCTCGGTTACCCCTGCAAGGGGAGTCTCCATCTTGGTTACCCTTGCAAAGGGGCAGCTCCGTTGCGGATATTCCCGTAAGGGGAATCTCTGCCTCCCTATGTTGGATCCGCATGAAGGAAACCCCCTAAGGAGATTCCTACAGCGGATACCCTCCATGGGGATACTCTCTCTCAAGAGAGAGAGAGAGCTACCCGACATACTTAAAACACTTGTGAAAAAAATTCCTTTTCGAGGCACTCCACCTCCGCAAGGGGGCTACCCCCAGCCCGCTGACCAGGCAACAGGACCCCGTAAACTCTGTAAGGCCCCCGTTATAGCCAAAGAAAACACAATTCCGTGCACACATTTCAGAGTGACGCACGCATTTCAAAGTGAGTACTCATGATACATATGACCCGTTAATCAGAGATGCTCAACTCGTTAATCAGAGGTGCTCTCGTGTTAGAACGAGAGGTAATGAACATCAATTTTGTCCGTGGCGGCTGGAGATTAGAATACCCACGATCAATAAACCCTTGTCTGTAATGGGCAGGGGGAATCTATACAAGCCTGAATGCGCATCAATCTCAATGAGATGACGAAAAACACTCTACAGTACCCCCAACTATCAAGTTTTTTTGCCATAAATATCTCTAACTAATCCAACTAATCTATTAGAGAAAACCATATAAACAAAACCCCCCAAATTGCAAAGCGTCTACAAATGTCGATAGAATTTACCACGTCATCAACTTATGGTATGTTCTCCCAATATTACCCTTGTTGATGTTTTAAATAACTCATCTTTCTTTCTCTTTTATTTAGCATATGTTTTACTGTTGTTTTCTCTTTTTCTTCTTCCAGAACAGAATCTCTCTTTTTCTAGGGAAAATATCATCTTCCTCCTCTTCTCTTCTTCTAGGGGAAAAATCACTTTAAACTCGATGAGGCTGAACACAGAGAACAAAAGAAGACTTGGATTGGGGTTTAGAACAAAATCTCTCTTTTAAGGGAAAAATAGCCCTCTTTCTCGTCTTCTTCTATGAAAAAAATCCTTTAAACTCGACATGCTTGAACTTAACAATCAAGGAAAGAAGAATTAGGGTTGGGTCGAGTTCCAATCGCTGTTTTAAAAAGCGACGGCTTAAACGGTGAAGCACTCTACACAACTCTGTTTTTTACCGCTTAAGCGATGTGATATTCCCATATCATTAATCAAACTACACTTTCTTCTTGATTAGAGTGCAATAAAAGGTTTATAGGTGGGATTTTAGTAATTTTATATTATACCATCTTATATTGATGTTTGCATCCTTATGAAGTCTTATAATAAATAAATATGCGGTGCATTTGGTGTGATATTAATATCTAAGTTAACCATAGATCCCTAAATCTTCACATTGTTTTGTTTTCTTTCTCTCTAGCCGAGACTTCGAACTAGGGTCTTAGGAGACTTTGACTTCAACTTAGGGGCTTCGACTCTGAGTTCGACACTTCGACTCTGACTTGGAGGCTTTGACTTTGCGCAAGGTTTTCGACTTGGGGACTTCGGACTTAAAGCTTAAAGGAGATTCAATTTTGCTTCGATGTAAGGGATTGAGAAGCTCGAGTTTTCGGATTTAGATTTTGATTTCAAAGCTAAGGTTTTCAAACAAATTCTGTTTCGAACTTTGAGTGGTTTCGACTTTGACTTCAAGCGGTATCCATTTTGACTTCAAAAATCGACTTGAGAGAGGCTTGGGTATTTAAAAATAGATAAAAAAACATAATAGAATCAATGTTCAACAATTTATAAGAAATAACAAATTAGATGAAAATAAGAAATTGTTGGTTTCTGCGCGGCCGAAAAGGCCGGTTCAGTGACCAGGTACTCCGGTCGCTCCATTTTTTCCCGCTTTCAAAACATTGATCCCAATGGATCAATTATTCTAAGAAAGATGATCTTAGCTCATAATTTTGACCTCTAGAAGACGCTCTAATTTGTATGGAATGGGATTGGGTTCTTATTCTTAACTCTGATAAAGGAGGTGTGAGGACGAGATAGCTTCATCTCTGTGGAATTAAGAAAGGATGGGGGAATCAATTGTTGGCGGCTCTACGAAAGAATTAACGAGATAAAAAAATAGATTTTTTTACTACAGAAAAAATAATTAAGCGTATAACAGTTAAGATGTACTAGCTACTAATAACATAGGGTAGTTAAATACCGACAACATAATTCAAGAAGTTATCTCCAATTTAAAAGGTTTCAGGGAGATATTGCGAAAACTAACATATTGAAGGTATTTTAGTGCAGTGTAGCTACTAAAATAAGTGAGCTAACATGAAGTCACACCTAACTTTTTCTCTCTTCGTTTTTCCTATTATTTTTGCATGAAGGAGATCAGATGGGACATAATTCTCTAAGATAATTGGCCAGTTTCTTATTACTACACTAGTCTTTTCCTAAGGACAAGAATCATCCACTTAAAAAGCTGATTTTACATTGATATTATAAGAAAAGATCCCATTTCATGCAAAAGGTATTTTTTTAATGCCGAAAGAAACGAGGCAAATGGAGAAGAACAAGAAGAGGAAGGGTAAGGAAGAAAGAGGTGCTAAAATAGAGAAGATTGGAAGGAAAGTTATTATAAATCCTTCTAAGAAGGTTTCGAGGTTAGATTTATAGGACGAAAAGGATATAAGGAGATTCGAATGAATGTATAATATCGAACCACTTAATGCAATGAATCAAGTACCAAAAAATCAATGAATCATCTCTACTCTTACAATGCAAATTCCTTAGGATATTGACACAACTTCAAAATCAATTACAGCTACCACATCAGATTTGAGTTTAAGGGATAGTAAGCCACATGGGATTGGCATCATTGCTCGTTGCCTTAATTTGAGTGGGACCTGCTCTTGGGTAACGGGCATCAAGTGCATGTCAAGAAGAGAAACCTAATTATGTAAATTTGGTTGCCTGGTAAAAATACTTAAAATAATAAATAGAATCTCAAACAAATTACATCATGTTTTAGGAAGAAATAAAAAGATTATCCAACTTTATAGTTCCCACATGACAGGAGTAGGATATTTATCATATGCATCAGCTCTTTGCTTATTTTTAAAATTTTAAAATTAGTTATCATATTTCCACTAAAAGTCATCATATTAAAATATTTTCAAGATTATAATATGTATTGTTAGGTAACAATTTTCAATTTTTTATAAATGATATGCATAAATTTTTTTTAGTATAGCTAAATACATGCAACTTTACATGAATAATTTATTCATTTTTCAATCAACGTAATAAAATCTCATGTTAGAGTTGTAAAATATCAATTTAAATTTAGTCATCACTGTTAACTGCTAATTATTTGTACCATTTTAACTCATCTTTATAATTTAATAAATTGGAGTTTTGTTCTCTATTATGGGTCATTGACTCGTTGAAATGGAAAAGATGCATGCTTATTTTTGTTTCATGTGTCTTCTATCTATGCATGTACCTAAAATCCATTTTCTACACCTCTATAATTAAAATTGATGCCACCTTCGAATTTACCATCATGTGCATCACACGTGCAAAACACTAGTATAATGTAATGATAACTTATTATTATGAAATATAAGATTTTATAATATTTGAAAGGGTTTAATATCATAGTTTCTAAAAAATATTTTTCATGATTGAATCCAAATCTTGCATGCATATCTCAAACAAACTATTTTAAAATACTTCATCTTGCCTTGGATATAGACCTAACAAACAGTCGCAATTATTGGTTAAACTGCGTATGTCACTGGTTAAACTTGATAATTCCATGCGCATATTTCTGTATGTGTTTTGCCAAGACATGATGCTAAGCTTCTTCCAATCTTGTTTCTGAGACCTTTTTGTTGGTGAATGTGTTTCAATAGATATAATGGTAGTGACACAATATAATTTCATTCACTCTAGGTTTGATTTTCTCTTAAATGAGCCATTAATTTCAGATGTTTTAGTAGGATTCGACTTTTCCTTGCATTTAATTTTATGATTTTATTTAGTTTTGGACTAAGTTTTGTATATTAAGATTTAGCGTTACTGGTTTTGGATCGGGATATAGAATTTGATCATTGGGAATATTTAATAGAATTGATAGCATCGTTAAGGTTGAAGGGGTGATATGAAAGTATTTTTAAACTAAGGGTGGTATGTGATGTTATATCTTTGGCGAAACATGAAGCAAGGTTTCCATTATTAAGCCTGAAGATAAACTGATAATGTATGTTCTATGTAATGAGTATAGGCCAGGCCCAATCCAATAATTGTGATTGTTTGTTAGGTCTATACCTAAGACAAGATGAAGTATTTTAAAATAGCTTGTTTGAGATATGCATGCAAGATTTGGATTCAATCATGAAATATATGAAAAATATATTTTAGAAACTATATGATTAAACCCTTTCAAATATTATATTTCATGATAATAAGTTATCATTACATTATACTAGTGTTTTGCACATGTGATGCACCTATTCTTAAGGCCTCAAACAATTGACTCTATTAAAAAATTAATATTCTCGCCAAACAGACCGACTGCACTACAACAGCACACGTTTTGGTGGGACCCACTAGCACTAATATACTGGAAACACTGTTTATATATCAGTGATAAAGGAATCTCCTTTAAGACAGCTGCCTACTATGCCTTTTATAAAGGTGTCGGTGAAGATAAAGGACACGTAGCCCTTCTCTAATCGTCTCTAGAGTTCTACACTCTTTCCACTTCTGCTCTTTCCTCTTCTGCTATAAATAAGAGGCAACTCTCCCATTGTAAAGCATCCGAATTTATTCTCTTTCTAAGCTCTCTTCTGAACTCCTTCCTTCTCTTGTAATAATTCCAAGTTTGTAATAACATATAAATAAATAAGAAGTTTGGTTTGCTGACTACATGGCGCACACTCAAGTAAGCACTCTTACTCTCTGTTTATATTCAACTTTGTGTATGGTATCAGAACCATGATTGGGTAATTAATTTTTCTTTCTGGAGTGATGGATATTTAATTTAAAAATTTATGATATTTCTCTAAGCTGTGTAGACTTGGATTTTCATTTGTTATTTATTCTTTATACTTTAAGGTTAGATGTAGCCGATTATGGCTCCTGCAACACCTTTCGAGAAGGACAATAGCGGGATCGAAAGGTGTAGCCCTTCACAAGAAAAGTCTTTCTTCTGAGAACCAAGAAGTTGAAAGAATAAAGGTACTCTTAGATTATTTTATTTGGTTATTACTCATGCAACGACACCAAAATCGTGTAGGGAGTTCCATCTTTAGCCAGGAATTGGTGTGTATATGATAGCCCGTAAATTGTTGACAGACGTATGGGTAAAAACTAAGTTTTAATAATTCTTGAGTATAACTCATCTGAAAATCATTAAGATTACATATAGTAGAAAAATATCATGCATTTTTAGCTAACTTATTCATAACTCTGGGTTGAATCTAATATGAGTACATCATCAGCATCATCTACTATTTTTACAAAATTAGCTCGTAATAAAAGCAAACATATGAAAAACTCTAATTTAGTAGAGTATCCCTCAGATGAGAAACTACTTAACAAGTGGATTATTCCTAATGTTCCACCAAAAGAGATTATATCAGGACGTTTGATTTTTCGTCTAGACTTTCCATTAAGAACATGGAAAACCCCTTTTCTGTGGGCAGAACAGACTATAAACTCCTTTCAGAAAAAGAATATTTTTAGATTTGAGAAGTATTATTAAGTGCCTTCATATTGGACTTATAACCTTCTGAAATATCAGAAGAAGAAACAGATGAAGATTCTCAGATTAATAGTTCTAAAATCCATGATGCTTTTGATCCTCAGATTAATATTTCTGAAATCCAGAATGCCTTTGAAGAGATAAATGTTAAGCAAATTCATGATACTTATAATGAAGGTACTTATAATACTTCTCAAATCTAAAAACATCCTTTTCTGAAAGGAGTTATATAATATGTTCTGTGTTGTCCACAGAAAGGGTTTTTTCTATACTCTTAATGGAAAGTCTGAACGAAAAATCAAACATCCAGATATTATAAATCTCTTTTGGTGGAACATTAGGAATAGTCCACTTGTTAAGCTGTTTCTTATCTGAAGGGTATTCTACTAAATTAGAGTTCTTCACATGTTTGCTCTTATTACGAGCTAATTTTGTAGAAATAGCAGATGATGATGATGATGATGTACACATATTAGATTCAACCTAGAGTTCTGAATAAATTAGCTAAAAAGGCATGATATTTTTCTACTATATGTAATCTTAATGATTTTTAGATAAGTTATACTCAAGAATTATTAAAACATGGTTTTTATACATACGGCTGTCAACGATTTACGGGCTACCATATACACGCCAATCCCTGACTAAGATGGAACTCTCTACACCACTTTGGTATCGTTCTATGAGTAATAACCAAATAAAATAATCTAAGAGTAAATTTATTCCTTTAACTTCTTGGTTTTCAGAAGAAAGGCTTTCCTTGTGAAGGGTTGCACCTTTCAATCCTGTTATTGTCCTCCTCGAAAGGTGGTGCAGGAGTCATAATCGACTACATCTAACCTTGAAGTTTAAAGAATAAATAACAAATAAAAACCCAAGTCTACATAGCTTAGAGAAATATCATAAATTTTAAACTAGATATCTCACTCCAGGAAGAAAAATTAATTAGTCAATCATGGCTCTGATACCATACACAGAGTTAAATATAAATAGAGAGATATAAACAGAGAGTAAGAGTGCTTACTTGAGTGTGTGTCCTGTAGTCAACAAACCAAACTTCTTATTTATTCATATGCTATTATAAACTTTGAATTATTACAAGAGAAGGAAGGGGTTCAAAAGAGAGCTTAGAAAGAGAGACTAAATTCGAATGCTTTACAATGGGAGAGTTGCCACTTATTTATAGCAGTAGGGGAAAGAGTGTAGAAGTCTGGAGAATATTGGAGAAGGGTTAATTGTCCCTTATCTTCACATGCGTGTCTCTTATCTTCACCGACACCTTTATAAAAGGTATACAGCTGGTAGGCAGCTGTCTTAAAGGAGATTCCTTTATCACTGATATATAAACAGTGCTTCCACTATATTAGTGCTAGTGGGTCCCACCAAAACGTGTGCTGGTGTACTGCAGTCGATCTGTTTGGCAAGAATATTATTTTTTTAATAGAGCCAATTGTTTGAAGCTTTAAGAATAGGAGGATTTTATTTTATTATCTTTTTTTCTTTTCTTGGCCCAATGGTGAGCCCATTAAGTCTTTCCATAGCTGATCAGCTCATCTTAGGTTTTCTTTTGGATTTTGGGCTTGGCCTATCAGAAAGTCACAATCTTTCATCTCCACAGATCGAGTAGATTTTTTGGAGGTCATAGAGACAGTGTCAGAACTGTCGAATGTTTGCTCGAATTGTTTCTTCATGTGCTCGAGACATTTCTTCATCAGCTCCTCTTCGGAGATATTTGGGTATTTCCTTTAGAATGAAGTTTTTAACTTTTATAAGGGATTGTCTGTAGCCAATTCCTCATTGATCCTTTTATCAAAGATTTTGTTGGTATTGATAGTCGCTTTTATTTCGGCTATCTTTTCTTCTTCTTTGATTCCTGCCCACCATTTTACCAGGAATTTTCTAATGAGAACAGGGAAATTACCCTCGTTGAATTATGCTGATAATGTCCACCTTAAAATATAGAGGACCTCATTTTCTATGAAGTAATATAATGTACTTTAATTAAGGTGTCGTCCGTATTATGGAATCTTGGATGAGATTCCATCCATGGTATGAACATATTAAAAATCTGTTTAGGCAGAATTTTCAATTCAGCTCTTATCTTTCTCCACCAGTGTATGAACCAGTTTGGAATACCTGATTTTATTATCTCATGTTTTATTATAATGAACCAAGAATGCTTTCTTCCTGAATTTTCATAGTATAAAAACTTATCAAATGCTTGGATATAATCCCAATAATTGCATTCATGGCGTATGTTGCCTGTCTTGAAAGATCTAGCCCTGTTAGGGTGTAGAACCCATTCTTGCGGTCGATAAACCTTTTTAATAACAATTTTGGAGGAATTTATAATATCTCCTCCTTTCCCATTGGGATAATAATGTTTAATTTCCATTGAATTGGAAATTATTAATAAAGCTTCAAAAATCTGTCGAGATTTCCCGGATAGAGAAGCATATGAACCAGTCTCAATATATTTCTCTTTTAGAGATCAAGAATCATGCATTTGGGGAATATCATTCCCTTCTAAACACATAATTGTTTCGGAAGTGCTTTTCTGAAAGTAATTATCTTCATACCCTTCCATAGCCTTTTTGAACGACTGAACTTGTCCAGAATTGTTTTCAGAACTAAATGATTCATCTAAGCTAATATAGCTTTTTTGAGTGTTATAAACACTTATTTTTGTCGTTTTATTCGGCGTTCTCCAATTTCCTTGGGCGTATGACGCCTCAGATTCGATCTCGAATCTAACAGGTTTTGGCTTTTGTATTTTTAGCCAAAATGAATAAGGGGAGTTGGAGAAATTATTATTCATTCCCCGTCCTTGGTCCCTGCCTAGGCCTTGATCCCTCGATGTACTCTGCATTAGAGTCCCGCATTAGAGTCCTGTAGGAATTCCATGGTCAAGAAATCAGGAAGGCAATTATTAGTAATATACTCGATATCAAAATCAAAACTGCTAATTCAGCTTGCCATCTGGCAAACATTTGCTTAGATACTAAATTTTTAATATCTTTTTGTGTAACAGTTTTAGCAGCGCTATAATCAATTCTAAGCAAGAATTTATGATTTAATAGATCTTGAAATTTATAAATACATTTTATGATAGAAAGAATTTATTTCTTAATTGTTGAATAATTCAACTGAGCCGGATTTCTTTCCAGAGATTAATCTAATAAGTATGTCCTTATTATTACTAGGATCTACTTGCTTAAGGATAGCTCCATATCCAATATTAGAGGAATTTGTCTCCACTATCTTTTACCAAGCAGGATGAGCAATATGAAGACATGGTAGATTTTTAACCATTTGTTTAATTTTTTGTACAGCCTTTGTATGATCAGCTGTCCAAAAAAATGATTCTTCTTGAGCCTATTATATAAAATGGCTGCATCTATGGCTAGATTTTTTTAATAATCTGCCACGTAACTTAGAGCACCTAAAAATCTTTGCATTTGGTTTGTGTCCAGAATATTATTTGGGAACTTTAAAGCAAATTCAATACTTCTGTCAATTGGTATTATAGTACCATTGTCAATGTTGTGTCTCAAAAATCTTATAACAGTTTGGAACAGCTTCATCTTTGGGGCTGATATAACTAACCCGTTTTTAATAATAAGATGTTTAAAAATATTTAGATATTTAAAATGCTGATATATATTATCATAAAGAGAGTACGAGGTTAGCCCTAGGTGATATATTATCAGAATATATTAAAAAGTCGCCGATATAGGAAAGTATAAATTTCTTATATGGATTAAATATAGAGTTCATGATATTTTGAAATTCTGATGGCACATTTTTTAAACCGAACGGCATGATGTTCCATTCAAAATGCCTAAAAGGAATGGTAAAGACGGTTTTATATTTATCAGATTCATTAATCTAAATTTGCCAATACCCAGATATAAGATCGAATCTTGAAAAGATCTATGCTTTGCTAATTCTATTTAGCAAGTTCCTTTTATTAGGGAGAGAATATCTTATCTATTTAAGCACCTTACTAAGTGACTTATAATTGCTAACAAGACGAGGAACTCCTCTCTCTTGTTCAGCAGCATTATTAACATAGAATGTTGTACAGCTATATTGGGAGTAAGATTTTCTTATAAGCTTCTTATCTAAGAGACTCTTAATCTCTTTTTTACAAAGTTCAAGATATTCTTGATTCATTTGGTATGGTCTTGCCTTGGTAGGAATATTACTCTCATTAAATTCTTCTATATAACGAAAGGAAACAATATGTTGTTTCCTATCCCAAAAGGCATTAGGAAGCTCACTGCATGTTTGAGTTATAAACTCATTTTCAAGCTTTTCAATTCTCTTTTTAACTGGGATTGACATAAGCTGTTGATTAATCTGTATAGAAAATATTTCTTTAATAAAATTGATTGGTTTTCTTTTAGGTAAATGTCTATTATCTCATTAAGAATTTTTACCATGGGATCAGTTATAAACTGAAATATTACTTTTTTACTTTTATAGCTGGTATAAATTTCTTGAGAATCTACTCAATAGGCATAATTTTACTAAAGAATGGAGTCCTTAGTATAATATGTTGTGTTATTTCCTTTACTATAATAAAATGAGATGGAAAACAAACGTCTTCGTTGCATATGTTAACATTTGACACCTTATATGGTGTAGTCAAGGCATTATTATCGATTGTACTCAAAGTTTGAGTAATTCTCTCGCTGTATTTAATAGGAATAATTCCTTCTTTGGTGCAGTTAAAGTCTGCATCACTATTTACAAGAGCAATTAAATTGGGTATGACCAAATCGTTATTAACAATTAAAGTGGCCCTTATGTACCATTTTTGGGTCAATACTAAATCAATAGTATGAAGGAATTGATCTCAAAGATTCTTAAGAGCTTCTTCGGATTCAAATATTCCTTTCTTCATCAGACGTTTCTTTATATGAAGGTTCACATTTTATTAAGGTCTTGCTCTCAATAGTAGAGAATCTGGAAAGAATAACTCCAATTTGAAGTTTTAATTCTTTAATCTCATTTTTGAGGTTATTAACTTTCTTCTGTAAAGCCGAAAAAGTTACCGACTTATTTTCTATTTGCTGTTGTCTTTTAAAAACTTCAGAGAGCCTATAAACACTCTGGTATAGGAGATTTATTATTTTAGAAGAACTTCAATCAATTTAGATTTCATTGTCTTCTATAATCTTTAGAATAGTCATTTTGTCATCTTTACTAATAATATTAACACTTAGGCCATTCATATCCACTATTGATTTCCAATAGTTATCATCTCTGTTGATATTACAATATTTATTGGAACATTTGGTAAAGCACTTTGGCTCGTCTTCACTTTCTGAAGAAGACGTGGAATCTGATATTTCTGATTCAGAGAAGTTAATCATAATCTTATATAAAGATTTTCTTAACTCTTCGTCTTTGATGTCATTGATCTTCTTTATTGTATAACATTTGCTAGCAAAATAACCAACCTTGCACACTTATAGCAAGTGGCGGTAGTCTTTAATTTAGACTTATCAAATTGCCTCTTACAAATAGGGTTTTTACCATAATTTTCCCCTCGATCCCTTCTAGGTTTTTTGGAGGATGGCATTTCTATTTTCTTTTATAAAAAGGATTTGAAAGAGATTCCTTTCTCTTTTTCTTGTCATTCATTTATTCTCGAGAAGTATCCATTGCAAATTGACTACAAAACTCGCCCAATTCTTTTCTGCCAGTTAATCGCTGGTCTTTTAATTGATTCTTCAACTTTATGTCATTGCATAAAATCGAGCCTTCTTGTATACAGGTGTTTATTAAACGACCATAGATATACATATTATAAAGTATAACCCGATCATGATGATTTTGTAAATTTTTACGAACCTTTTCAGCAAATAAATTAGGTAAACCGTCTATAAATTTGGTTTTTCAATATGAATTGTTAGCATCTTCGAGTTGCATAACTCTGCTAAGGAAGGTATCTTTATACCATCTGAAATGAGTTAAAATTGGACATCTTAAATTTTGCAATAAAGTCCTAACTTTCTCAACTTGATTACTTACATCGCCCGTAAAATGGTTGAGGATAGTAAGAATCAACGTATAAACCGCGTCTGAACTTGGGTATTATTTTCAAGTTTAACTGCGCTAAAAATCTCAGTTTTTTAGTGGGGATAAGACAATGATCCCACAATCCTTTAAAAATTCCTGTGAAACCAGATGAAATAAATCTAGCTATATCAGCATCAGTATTACCATGTTGTTTGGTACTTGTAGCATACATCATCATTCGATGTAAAATATCATAGATTTACTTATCTGCTAATCCATCAATGTTCCATTCATAAATAGTTTTTCCTGAAAATGAATTTTGTATAACAGCTTCACTTTCTTCATAAAAAAACATCCATGGGAGAGTCTCTTATAGTATTGTTTATCAAGAGCTCTCTTTGGATACTTGAGAACATTAACATTTATCTCTTCAGAGGCATTCTGGATCTCAGAAATATTAATGTGAGGATCAAAAGCATCATGGATTTCAGAACTATTAACCTGAGAATCTTCATCTGTTTCTTCTTCTGATATTTCAGATGGTTCTCCTTCAAGAATGTTAAGTCTAGTATTGCTAAACTTATTTTCTAAAGCTGATATTATATCTGAAGATATATTTGTCTTTGGATAATTTAAATCCCAATATATCTGCAGATGGCTGGATTGGAACATAGTTAGTATTACTAGCTGGCTTGATTATAGTAGGTGTTTCTATTATAGCAAGTGCCTGCAGTTTATTAATCAGGCTTTTTAAGGTAGATTCTACACTAATCAATTGTTGTCCCAAAACTTGGATATATACATTGGTGAAATTGTTTTGCTTAAAGACTTTCTGTAGCTCTTTAAAGGTATTTTCCAATCCATCATCAATCATAGGCTTTATAAAAGTCGTTGCCTCTAAATTAGAGGTAGACAATCTGAGGGGTTTAGCTGAAGGATATATAGATCTAACAGTCTTACCAATTGTGGTAGACCATTGCTTATAATGTTCTTCAAGAATATTAATCTTACTATTTTGTTCCTTGATAAAATATTCTAGAAACCAATTAACAAAGTATATTATACATTGGTTTTTCTCAAAATGTTTATAAAACTGATCTTTATAAAAATATTGTTGTTCGTTAGAAAAGAATTTTGCAAACCAATTTCTAGAAGCAATATGCTTCTTTTTCATGAATTCCTTATTAAGGAATATCCTAATGGAACTGTTTAATGTAAGATCCATAAAAACTTACATATGAAAGTTCATCTCTGATGAGGTGAGAGAAGTGTTATTCTCCTTCTCATATATGGGGTGAGGGATAGTCATATCAGAAATATTAATGCCTCTAACTTCTCTATTTGATTTCTCAAAAGAGTTGGATCTAGAAAACGATCTTCTTCCATTATGAATAGAAGAAGTGCTAGCAATGTTTGGGTTACCAGACATTGTAGTAATATTGTTATAACTAAATTTTATTTCAATTTCTCCGTCGTCGGTCTGTATTATCTAATCCACCTCAGTGTCTATAACTGGTTTTGGAGGAACCGCTGAGATCAAAACCCACGATTCAGGAAAATTTATCTCTTCCCACTTGATGACACTATTAATCGCAATACCAAAAGACAGTACGTTTGTCTCAATTTCTTGGGCTTTACTTTTAGGGCCATAATGGTTAAAACCTTGAAATGGATTTTGTAACTATGGATATAGTCTCCGATCCCTTCATAAAATTATATCCATTTGTCTTTAAATTCAAGGTGACTGCCTTAAGAATATTGGGGTCGGTTAAAGACAGTCAAATTAGGATAAACATCAACATAGACCGGTCCATGACATAGGCCGGTCTGCATAATTCCCATCAGGGAAGGTATCCAATCGAGACATCTAGCGTCTCTAAGGGAAGTAAGGATAAAAGCATTAGTACCTTCTAAGGTCAGAGGCTTAAAAGCCACTTGAATAAGTCATATATGAAGGTACTTATAATACTTCTCAAATCTAAAAATATCCTTTTCTGAAAAGAGTTGTATAGTTTTATCTGTAATGTCCACAGAAAGGGTTTTTTCCATACTCTTAATAGAAAATCTGGACGAAAAATTAAACGTCCGTGTTCCCTGATTAAAAATCAGGAAAGGACTCAGAAGAGGCATCACATGCTCACACGTGACTAATGGTCGCGTGTTGGCACGTGACAGCGGCACAAAGCGCATTCAAGAAAAAGCTCCAGAAAAGGTCACGTGCTCACACGTGACCAGTGGTCACGTGTTGGCACGTGACGGCCGAGCAGCGGCCAAAGAACAGAGCGCAGAAGGAGAGAAGCCTCATTCCAAGGGTCACGTGCCTACACGTGACCAGGGGTCACGTGGCCACACGTGACCGGCTTTAAAAGCCTTATTATATAACAGAATTAAATTCTGAGAAGAGATCATTCAAATCTTTCCAAAATAAAGAATGATTGTTTGGAACCGTTGGATTAAAAATCTAAAGGTGATTAAATATCACCAATTTATGGAAAAATCTTGGACTTGGAAAGATTTCCCCCTAAATCTAACCGAAATAACAAGAAAATATCTTTGGATTTAAAATCCAATGGTGAATAAAATTCACTTAACAATCTAAAGGCCCAGATTAATGATAAATATAAATCAAATCTCTCAACATACAAATCAAATCTCTCAATGAGAGATTTACTAAGCAGATTGATTCTCTTCCTTCTGCTATAAATAGGAGCCAAGAAAAGAAGAGAGGAGAACCCTTTTCGAAGAGCTTTTTTCTAAAACCTTTTTCTTAGACGTTTGGACCTTTTCTTTTGATACACACAGAGAGAGATATAGAGCCTTTGATTCTCTGCAAAAGGAAAACCTTAGGTAAGAAAAGAAAATGGAGGCTTAAAAAGAGAATTTAATTCTCAAAAGAGTTTAACTCTTATGTAAAGAAAGGAACTTAGTTCTTTCTCTGGTTGAGGATCTGCAAAGTGCACATCTCCCCATGAGTTGAGAATTTAATTCTCATTGGGTTGAGATCCTGCCATGCAGATTCAAAACACAGAGGAGGAACTGAGTTCAGAGAATTTAATTCTCACAAAATGATAGGAATTCAATTCCTTTGAGAAAAAGTTAGGCTTTAACCCTATGTTATGGGAATTTAATTCCTTCAAAAATGAACAGAACTAGGGTTTAACCCTAATTGAGAATATAATTCTCTCAAACTCACAGGAATTTAATTCCCTTAAGAAAAGAGATTAGGGTTTAATCCTGTTAAGAACAATTCTTCAGAAGAAAACAGGAATTTAATTCCTCTAAAGTTTAGGGTTTAACCCTATGAACAGAACTTTAAAAACATGCAGAGTCACGTGCTACCACGTGACCCCTGCAAAGACCCACAGAATAGAACTCTGAAGCAGACACCTCACGTGTTACCACGTGACTCCTGCGAAGATATATAAAAGAGAACTCTGAGGCAATGCCTCGCGTGCCCCACGTAATCCCTGAAGCACATAAAGAAACAGCAAAATAAACAGACTCTGCGGCGCCCTCACGTGTCACCACATGACCCCTAAGGAGTATTCTAAGAAACCAGAGCATGAGCCCTCATCACGTGCCCGCACGTGATGGCTTTCAGAACTAAAAGTGTTAAACACTTATCTGTAGAACAAAATAGAGAGAAGAAGGGCGCTCTCACGTGTTACCACGTGACCCCTCTTGCCTTAGTGTTTAACACTAAATTGAAAACTATGTATCCAACGTTTAACACTGATTCTCCTTGGTGTTTAACACTAATTTGGAAAACTATATTTGCAGTGTTTAACACTGATTTGCTTAGTATTTAACACTAATTTGAAAGCTCTTTTCCCAGTGTTCAACACTGATTATCTTTTAATGTTTAACACTAACTTGTTAATCTTTTCCCAGTGTTCAACACTGTTGGTCTCTAGTGTTTAACACTAGTTTTAGCCCACTTGGCTAAGTTTCCAAAGGCAAAGCACCTCCTTCAATGAATCAACAGAGGGCCAATATCCCAAACATAATTGGACTTAGCCCAAGATGGCCATAAGTTCTCAATTCAAATTCAACTAGGCCAATAGGCTCATAATATAATACTTGATCCTAGTATCCAAATTGGACTATAGATCACTTAATCTACCTCGGGTTAAGGGTACATCTCTTCACTCCTTTGATACTTGTTGTAATTCGTCAACGTCTTCAAAGAGGTAACGGGTCCCGATAACCACATACATTGATACAGACTGTGGGGTCCTTAAACTCATGGACTACGACGTCCTTAACCTTGACCGTAATGTCTTAAAACTAACATCGGACTGTGGAGTCCTTAAATCCACGGACTACGATGTCCTTAACCTTGATCGGAATGTCTTAAAACTAACAACGGACTATGATATCCTTAACATTGACCGTAATGTCTTAAAACTAACATCGGACTGTGGAGTCCGTAAATCCACGGACTACGACGTCCTTAACCTTGACCGCAACGTCTTAAAACTAACAACGGACCGCAATGTCCTTAAACTACCTATTGACCGCAATGTCACTAAACTAAACAACATGGCTCCCCTAACCGCTCTCTTGTCGGATCTAAACGATCCCGTTAAATTGATCTTAGTTTAAAAATAGACTAACGTATCCTTAACAAACGTTTAAGTCGATCTTAGTCTCAAGCGAGACTAACATATCCTTAAACGCAACCCCCCAAACCCAAATCTAAAATGATACGGATTTGGACTAGTCTACACCCTACGGGCGACGACATAACTCAGTCTCCGTATGCGGTAGCGTAATTAACTGCAGGGGCTTGCGCCCGCAGGGAAGAGCGTCCCCACAATCAAAAACCCCTCAAGCGAGGGGGAATCTGACGAAGTCTGCTACATCGGATGCATCCGTTTAAACCTTCGATACACGGTACCATAAATCAACTTGGCATCTTCGAAGAGGTGGACAGATAGCACCAATTAGCATCTGCCCTGAATCTCAGGCAAAACGTCTGTCGCGCTGTCTTTCGGAGGGGAACAGTCCCGATATTATAAATCTCTTTTGGTGGAACATTAGAAATAGTCCATTTGTTAAGTTGTTCATCATCTGAGGGATACTCTACTAAATTTGAGTTACATGTTTGCCCTTATTACGAGCTAATTTTGTAAAAATAACAGATGATGTACTCATATTAGATTCAACCCAGAGTTCTGAATAAATTAGCTAAAAAGGCATGATATTTTTCTACTATATGTAAACTTAATGATTTTCAGATTAGTTATACTCAAGAATTAATAAAACTTAGTTTTTACCCATACGGCTGTCAACGATTTACGGGCTACCATATACACACCAATCCCTGGCTAAGATGGAACTCCCTACGCGACTTTGGTACCGTTCCATGAGTAATAACCAAATAAAATAATCTAAAAAATTTATTCTTTTAACTTCTTGGTTTTCAGAAGAAAGGCTTTCCTTGCGGAGGGATACACCTTTCAATCCCGTTATTGTTCTCCTCAAAAGGTGTTGCAGGAGCCATAATCGGCTACGTCTAACCTTGAAGTTAAAAGAATAAATAACAAATGAAAACCCAAGTCTACATAGTTTAGAGATATATCATAAATTTTTTAACTAAATATCCATCATTCCAGGATGAAAGATTAATTAGCCAATCATGACTATGATACCATACAAAAAGTTGAAAATATAAACAGAGAGTAAGAAAAAGACGAAGATTCTCAGATTAATAGTTCTGAAATCCATGATGCTTTTGATCACCCGAATTTAGTCTCTTTTTCTAAGCTCTTCTAAACTCTTTCCTTCTCTTGTAATAATTCCAAGTTTGTAATAGCATATAAATAAATAAAAAGTTTGGTTTGTTGACTATAGGGCGCACACTCAAGTAAGCACTCTTACTCTATATTTATATCTTTCTATTTATATTACACTCAAGTAAGCACTCTTGCTCTCTGTTTATATCTCTCTATTTATATTCAACTTTCCAATTTTATAGTTCCCACATAACAGGAGTGGGATATTTATCATATGCATCAGCTCTTTGCTTATTTTTAAAGTTTTAAAATTATTTATCATATTTCCACTAAAAGTCATCATATTAAAATATTTTCAAGATTATAACATGTACTGTTAGGTAAAAAATTTCGATTTTTAAAAAATAATATGCATAAATTTTTTTAGTATAGCTAAATATATGCAAACTTTACATGAATAATTTATTCGTTTTTCAATAAACATAACAAAATCTCATGTTAGAGTTGTAAAATATCAATTTAAATTTAGTCGTCACTATTAACTGCTAATTATTTATACCATTTTAACTCATCTTTATAATTTAATAAATTGGAGTTTTGTTCTCTGTTATAGGTCATTGACTCGTTGAAATGGAAAAGATACATGCTTGTTTTTGTTTCATGTGTTTTCTATCTACGCATGTACCTAAAATCCATTTTCTACACCTCTATAATTAAAATTGATGCCACCTCATGTGCATCACACGTGCAAAACACTAGTATAATGTAATGATAACTTATTATCATGAAATATAAGATTTTATAATATTTGAAAGGGTTTAATAACATAGTTTCTAAAAAATATTTTTCATATATTTCATGATTGAATTCAAATCTTGCATGCATATTTCAAACAAGCTATTTTAAAATACTTCATCTTGCCTTAGATATAGACCTAACAACCAGTCACAGTTATTGGGTTGGGCCTGCCTATACTCATTACATAGAACATACATCACCGGTCTATCTTCAGGCTTAATAATGGAAACCTTGCCTCGTTTTTGGCCAAAGATATAACTTCATATACCACCCTTAGTTTAAAAATACTTTCATATCACCCCTTCAACCTTAACGATGCTATCAATTCCATTAAATATTCCCAATGATTAAATTCTATATCCCGATCCAAAACCAGTAACGCTAAATCTTAGTATACAAAACTTAGTCCAAAACTATATAAAATCATAAAATTAAATGCAAGGAAAAGTCAAATCCTACTAAAATATGTGAAATTAATAACTCATTTAAGAGAAAATCAAACCTTGAGTGAATGAAATTATATTGTGTCACTACCATTATATCTATTGAAACACATTTACCAACAAAAAGGTCTCAGAAACAAGATTGGAAGAGGCTTAGCATCATGTCTTGGCAAAAAAAAAAACACACAGACACACACACAGAAATATGCGCATGGAATTATCAAGTTTAACCAGTGACATATGCAGTTAACGATTACTAGCAACTACAGGTCCTTCACAAGTAATGCACAAGCAAACATCTACTTTCAAATTTACTCAATGTAGTAACAAATCCTACAGAGAAGCCAATAAGGAAATGGATGGATTCGCTTGATAAAGTACATAAATTGTTAATTTAATATAGAAAATAACACGTAAGAGAGCTGAACAGGAAAAAAATTATATACCAGTAAAACTTTTGGATTTTCTATTTTGATTACTTCTGCACTGAATTTTCTATTCTGATTACTTCTTTCAATTAAATAATATGAACTAAGAATCCAAACAAATTCACATTAAAATACTCACACCAACAAACGCAGGAGCCAAATAAGAAACATTCAGATCTAGCGAGACGCCGCTCGTTAAATACCCAGATGAGAAGAAAACCGCCGATGATATCAAATCCACAAGCGTCGCTATCACGCCACCATGTAAATACTTGTCATCGTTCTATCAATCAACAAACAAACAACAAAATATGAGATTTTTATGATTGGTAACGAATCAAAAGGGGGCTAGGGTTTGAGATTCGATTACGCGGAGGCGATGGGGGACCGTGAGCGAGCCGAGGACGCGGCCATGCTCGACGATGTCGACGGAGAGGCCGCTGAGGACGAAGGAATTGTAGAAATTTGGCCGCAGAGAGCTGGGGTCAAGATTTGATTCTAGGGTTTGCTTCACCTTTTCGAAATCCATGGGGCTTTGAATGGGATTTTGGTATGGACTCGAAATTTAAACGCTTTTTTGATGAGGGGGATAAGGATTTTTCAAAGTCTATCAGTGAGCATCAGTCTACAGTCAAGTCATCTGATAAATTATTGGGCAAACCCAAAACTTTGTACATTTTGAATACAGCCCTTAACACTTTATATCTTTGCAGCTAATATATTTTAGTCCCCTAGTTATTATTCTGTCCAAACTCCGTTATATGCAATAGATGAAGAGATGAACCGAAACGGATTTGCATTTTTCTTTTCTTCTCTCTCCGTTTACCGTAAACAATGGCTCGCTTTGAAAAATTCCGACAATAATCTTACTTTGACCACCAAATATATAATTAAAAGCTAAGGTTTCCTTCTTTTTTTTTGTTTTCTCAATGTTAACTACCATCAGCAACGATGCATCTTCCTCCTTCAGGCTTCCGCCAATAAAAAATCTACACCTTGTCCCTTATCTTCACTTACCTCTCCGATATCGTTCAGCTCTCTTACTATTAATGGCTATTTCCTCTTCTTTCTTTACAAATGAACATCATTTGTTCAATTAATTGAAAGGAAATGAACTAGTTTTTTTGCTCATGTATTGTTTAGTAATATTGTATTGTTAAAGTCAATCATACAGGCTATAAATAATATAACTATAGAACGACATTCTGAAGATGAATCCAAAATAGGAAGGAATGGCATAGATATTGGTGGGGAGAGAGAGAGAGAGATTTGGTTTAAAAGAGTTAAAACTAAAATTTCTTGATGGGATGATTACGTGGAACATCTTGAAATTAAATAAGAAATAGAATGGAAAATAACTTTTTCCTTCAATCCTTTTATTGGAAAAAAGAAAACCACTAATTGATGGCATGATTTGTATCGTTAAGGTTTGCATTATAAGAGCAGAGATGAGAAAGAATGGATGTTGTTGGGTAGATGAGGAACTTTAGCAACCTTTAGCTAATCAACCCATTTACCACCAAGTTAGTGACAGAGGATTCAAAAGATCAAACACAAACACATGGTTCTATAGAGACAAAGGAAAAAGATATTGGCTTGTTTTCGAAAAGATGAATTTTCGAGAATTATCCTAAAATTGCAAAAATTTAGGGTCTTATATGAGAAAAGCTCTAATTTGTTTCTTTTTTGTCACCCTTGATTTTGATTTGCATTGGTTTAGTTGATGGCTCACTGGCAAAAATAGAAACTTTCACCGGTGATGGTGGACAAATAACAACTTAGTAAATCACTGTGTTGTGTTTGAAGATAGCTTGCTCTCTTTTGCTTGAATGCTTTGCATCTGAAATATCGAATAATTTCCAGCAAAGATGGCGCTTGATCTAAGCCATTTCTAGGCTTGTATTTGTGGATTCAAGCCTTGTTGGCATTGCATGGGCCTAGTCGGGCCAGTCCAAAGGCCCATCCAATCGAATGGACGGGTCTAGTGGTCGGCCGACTTGATTCGTTATGGGAAGCCGAGTCCAAGTCAGACTTGGGCTCTATGATGGGATCAGCCTAAGAGGTGGCCAAACCCTATTAAGGTTTTGGGCCCGATGCAATCTTAACCGGCTGTTTGCCCCTTTACCTATATATACAATAGGTAGAGGTTAGGATTCGCAACTGACGGAACTAACAGAATCAATGGATGGACACATACATTGACAGAGAGAGATCCATGAGAGTATGCAGCCCATGGAGATTAGGGTTCCATAGTTCTTGATCGTCTTCCTCAAAAACCCTAGCAATCACAGTGAATTAGGAGACTTTCCGAGTAATACCGTGATTGATCCCCACACGGCCATCCGAAGAAGAAGACAATCCATGGAGAACGGATTAGCGGTCCAACGGTTATCAAGTGATTTACTACCCTACAAAAGTACGTAGATCTTAGTGCTTATAGGACACTAATCGTTTATTTGCTTCCGCTGTTTATATGAAATTCTTTTACGGATCGGATCTACATGATGTCACGCCCCACTTCTCAGTGTACGAGGAAGGAGACGTGGCGGGCCGCGACGTATTTACTCAGAAATAAACACGTTAATCTTAAATAAGCAATATAAATGAATAACACAAGAATAACAAGAGATATAATAAAACAACTTTTTATTGATAATCATCCTTTACATACAACTGAAAACTAAAGTACAATGATAGAAAGCGATACATAAACAGTGGCATATGAACTGAAAATAAATAAGTACAAGTAAAAACCTAGAAGTCGTGCTGCTAGGTGATCTGCTCCAAATCGTTCTGGCTGGGCTTGATCTCCTGAGGGTCGGGTCCTCCTGACGAACATTCCAAAGAAAAAAGAGATAGGAATATCGTCAGCGAGCTAGCGCTCGGTAAGCCCCAAAAGATAGAATGGAATAGACAAGTAAAGAGAATAGAACCGGTAAATTATCTGTTTGTTATGCTAACGTAGTTGTTTGTAGCTTGGTACAGAAGGTATCAGTGTATACGAGAGGAGTCCAACTTTTCCGGTGGACTATGGTAACCCGTAGCACAAGGCTCTATCGACAAAACAATGGGACAATGGCATGGATGTACATGTAGTGTCTTTTAGTGACCATCTCGTTCCACTTTTAATACATTCCGTACCAGTCTACCATGTTAAAACCCCGTAGTGTATATTGTATTGATTGTATTGATTTGTAGTTATCAGACTTGCCGAGACCATGGTATAAATTGTTCATGTAAACTGATTCAGAATGTAAACGGTAGTCATGTAGTCAAGTTCAAGATATAATTATAGTTCGGTCAAGTCAAGTCATGTTAATATTGTTCTGATATTCATGTTCAAATGTTCATGTTTGGTATATTGTGTTGGCTATAGTGCCCTTAAGGCAATTATCATAGTCGCGGACTTGTGATTATGATGATTGAGGTAGGACCTATACTGATAAAACAGTCTTACTCAAGATGATAGTATGCTATCTGATTTGTCTTTATCATCATGTACGTGTTGATAGAGCCCTTAGGATTCTTGCTTGACTGCCAGCAGTATGATGGCGATCATATATGTGGGAGCTAGAGTCTATAAGCACATCCTTATGTAGGGTTACTAGGCACACTAAGGAGGCTCTACAAGGTATCGACTATGCCAAATTAAAATTTTTAGGTGCCGAACAACCCGAAGCAAGATCGTTAACTAGATATTAGACGAAAACTATGCATGCTAAACACTTTAACCCTAAGTGAATACGAAATACAACCTTTGTAGATCGGTCATTCACTTCTTAAGCTCCGTGATGTAGTCCCTTCGCTGCGATCAATCAACTCCCGGACTCTCGGACGGCTCCATGACGAAATTGCAACGGTATCGCTTGAAGTCTTCGAGACCAAAGATGATCTACGTCGAGGGAATACGGACACAAACTTCTACTTCACTAATCAAAGAATTAGTGAAGCAAACACCCTAAACTAAAGTGCTAGTCTAGTAGAGGATGGTGAGATAGGAAATGGATACACTTTAGAATTTCATTTCTCACTTTGTATCTCTCTCCTTTTCAAACCCTAGAAAGAAAATCTCGAGGAAGAAGAAGATGAGCTCAAATGAGAATGGATTTTTCCAAAAGAGAGAGTGAGCTAACCATGGTGAGTGAGTATCATATACTTGACCCATGTAGAGACATAACCATGGTGAGTTATAGTGGTTAGGTTTATAAAATCCTAAGTTAAAACAAAACTAGTGGACTTTGGTCAATGCATTAACAAGCTTCATGAAGCTTCTTGCATTTGAACAATTATCCACTAATTTTGTATTTACTTTGTAAATTAAAACCTCACCAATATAATTCCAATGGTGTATGTCTCATACACCCATGATAGTTGTATCAACAACCATGATACAATTTGTACACTTATAAATATATATCACATATATATTAACTTGTGCACAAGTGAAAAAAATAAATGCTTAAATGAACCAATGTTAGTTAATGTAAATTAGTATATCACATATACAATTATACACTAAATTATTAAATCAATACTTGACTTAATAATCCGGTCATATCACATATAACCGACTAACATCCAATGTATCGACTTATCGAATCAACCCTTGATTCGATAACTTGGTTATATCGCATATAACCGATCGACACAAGCATCGCGAGAATAGAATACGGTATCACATACACGCATTATTCTTGGACCCGCACATATCACATATGCGCTCCTATCTCGTTTTGCCTGAGCCAGTATAACCTCTATGTAGGACTCTAAAGACTCGTCAATACGCCGGCAGTAGGTGATGATCATATCAAGCACCCACAAGCCGTCAGCGGTACTAGCTGGACGTAACGGCTACCCGGGTATTGAGCGATCAGAAGATCAGCAAGTAAGCCCGCTCCAGCTCCTGCAAAAGCCTGACAGTGACACTACCGTACAGTCCGGTCTTCTCGTCTGATATGTCGCATATCAAATCTAGGGGTGGTAAACGTCAGACCCCAATAACCGATAAGTCATGCCGATAAGAGGCTCATAACGGGTCGAGAAACTACCGGTAATACTTACCAGTAAATCTCTAAACCAGCCCTGGCCAGGGACTTCCCTGTTATGGCCAATCGAGCATAGCGCAACATCAACCCCCAATACCGGGAGAGACGAAACCCCTCCTATCGCTCATTGCCTCCATGTGACTCCGGACTGTACCCAAAAACCACCGTTTTGCACGCCCACTTGGACGTGGTAAGGTGGAAATCAAAGCACAGTAGGAATCACACAAGACTCTATGACGATCTCGGGTCTACAGACTAACCTATACCAGTGTCACCAGAGAACTGCCATCTGACGTAAGGTATAATATCATCTGGGAGTTCTCGGCGAGTCCGTCCAGTATACCCAGTCTCTACTGAGCACCCGTATATCATCTCTGATGTCAAACACCAATGGATGTGGGATCATCCATCGCCCATCTGTATGGGTCGAGAAGGCATACGCTAGTCTACTCTAGTATATCGATGCCCCGTCTCGATACACCCACGACTAGGGACCTTGAAGGATGTACTTATGGACTACCATGTCCCCACTAGTATGATCCGCATCATAGTCCAGATAGTCAGGTACACATCCTAAGGGCTTGACCAACATGTAACAGAGAGACAATCAGTATACACGTTAAGGTAAAGTGTAACCAGATAGCATACTATCATGTCGAGAAAGAAAGTCCTCCCTATATATGTCCAAGCATCCACTACAATATACATCAGATGTATAGTAATGGCCTCTAGGGCATACATATAACTAACAATCTCCCACTTGCACTAGGGCCATCTGATAGCAGTGGTTGTAGTATCTCATACTCAATCATCCCATAATAGTCTCTCTCTGGGAAAAGGCCTTCGTGAGTGGATCCGCCGTGTTGTCCTCTGAGTCTATTCTCCTAACCTCGATCCCCTGGAGATCAACCATCTCCATGATCGGGTGACACTGCCTTAGAATATGTCTGGATCACTGATGGGACGGGCGTTCCTAGGCATAAGCCACAACTCCATTGTCATACAATGGCAGGAACAAAGTTCATCTCATGAACTAATATACACCCAGGCTTCCTCTTTGGTAGTATCTTTGGTAGCGATGTATCCAGCCTTTATCGTCTAGTATGCTACGGTATATAGCTTGGAACTCTTCCAACATACCGTCCTTTTACTGAGGGTAAAGACAATGCCTGTGACTGACTTTCAGTCGTCCTTATCACCCTGGAACACTTCCGGTGATTCTCCCCAGGATCGATTGATACCATCTCACTACAACTAGTAAGAATCCTAACATCCAATTAGATCTATCTCACAGATCCAAAACCCAGGATTTAGTAGGTATCACTTTGATCCTATATGGAGAATCATTGTGATAAGCGGAGATTGACCGAGCGTAGCATAGGAAACTCCTTCCCCATCAAGAGTATGTCATCCATGTACTCTATGAGGATCACCACCATACTCCCTACTACCTTTTTGTATATACAAGGTTCATCTACCATTTTAATGATGTCAAACTTTTTGACTAACTCATCAAAACAGATGTTCCATCTCCGCGATGCTTACTTTATCACATAAAACATCTTACACACGTTTCCGCTGCTCCCACTTTCTACGAAGCTTTCTGGCTGTGTACTTATAGACGCTCTTTTCCAAAACATCATTTAGAAAAGCAGTCATGATACCCAACCGCCAGATATCGTAGTCATGGTATGTAGCCGTGGCAAGTAGGATCTGGATGGACTTAAGCATAGCTACTTAGAAAAGGTTTCATCACAATCCATACATGGTCAATGATGCAAACCTTTAATAAGTCTAGCTTTGAAAGTCTCAACTTTTCGATGTACACCAAGTAATCTTCTCAAGATATACTTGCTCCTGATGGGGATTTAACCCTTCAGATAAAGCAACCAAAGTCCATACTTTATTGGTGTATAAGGATTCCATCTCAGATCGCTAAGCATCCAGCCATTCTTATAGAGTCCCACTCCTGATGGCCTGCTCGAAAATAGTTGGGTCATCATCTCATGATGCAATCCTCGCTCCCACTGTCATAGATAAACCGAAGTATCTCTCAGGTGGGTGAGGAACCCTGCTAGATCGGCGGAGAGGCTGAGGTTCGTTGGAAACTATTGAATCTTTTGGTTCTACCAAATCATCAGCTGCAGTTTGTATAGCTGGAACTCCTTCCAGTTCTACCTCATGTCCACTGATTTCTTCACAAGAAATTTCCTTTCACAAAGGTGGCATGCTGAGAAACAAAACATCTTTTGTTCCTCGGTTTGGTAGAAGGTATTCTTTTGCGAATGCTTGGGATATCCAACAAACTTTTACAGAACTGATTTTGCCTCGAGCTTGTCCGGATTTCGCTTTTAGACATAGGCCGGACAACCCCAAATCTTAACAAACTTAAGATATGGGCTCTTCCCTTTCCATATCTCATATGAAGTGGTAGGCAACTGATTTGATTTGAACCCTATTCAATAGGTATGCAACTTCATAAGTGCATAACTCCCAAAAGGAAATAGGTAACTCAGTAGTACTCATCATAGAGCACACCTTATCATATAGGGTGTGATTGCTCCGCCCCGATACACCGACGTGCTGTGGTGTATGCGGAGGAATAATGCTGAGAGAGAATCTCATTCTCCTTTAGGATAATGCAGGAATTCCGTGCTCAAGTATTCTCCTCCTTGATCACATCAAAGGACATAATACTTATACCCGTTTTGGTTCTCTGCTTCTAACTTATATTCTGTGAATATCTCAAAAGCTTCGGACTTGTGTTTCATCAGGAACATATGTCTGAATCTTGAGAGATTATCAGAGAATGTAATAAAGTACAAAGAACCGGTCTTGGTATGCGTAGACAGGGGACCTTCATACATCACCATGTATTATCCCAAGAGTTCACTAACTCTTTCTCTATTTCCTTTTAACAGAGCTATGGTCATCTTATTTTTGTGACATGACTGGCAAGTTTCACAAGATGTAAATTCAAACTAATTTAAATATGCATCTATATGTAACTTCAGCTAGTCGGATCGCATTGATATGACCTAGTCTACAATACCTCAAGAAGGATTCGTTCATTTCTGAACTTTTCTTCTTGTGTGTGTTCTGTATACTAAGAACTGTAGTTTGATTTAGAACGTCAATGCTTTTAGATAACGTGCCTGAACCGATCAACTTTTGATATAGGAAATGTTCAAAACATTATCCAACAATACAAAATTATATCATTTCTTTACTAATAAAGAGACTGATATGATGTTGTATATCAGCTTCGGTATCTAATAGCATTCATTCAGAATCAATATATTCTGGTAATATAGGGTGATAATGACCAACAGACTTGGCTGCAACACTTGCACTGTTTTTTATCTCATGAAACTTATCACCCGTTCTCAGTTCTCTACCTATCTGTAGCCCATGTAACAAATTACATATTTGGGATCCTGATCCGGTATCACATACCCAGGACGTAAAGCATACTGAGAAACAGTTCTCTGTAATGAACACACCCGAAGATGATGCATCAGCATGCACTTTCTTCGTTTGGGCGGCACGGGAATTCTTATAATCCCCAATTTCCTGCTCTGTCTTATAACAATTATAAGTTGGAGCGGGACCAACGTTCCCCGGCGCAGTATAACAAGCGGGTTCGGTCAATACATCCGTATTATTATCTTGATTAAGGCGTGACATGGTCACTACCTGGAGAGAGAGAGAGAAGAAAACACTCTGCGTGCGCTCTTGCAAGATCAGATTGGTTATTATTTTATCTAATCAGGATGGCTCCCACTGTTTTTATCAAATCTTCCTTCAGACCCTAAAAGGAAAGACTAGCCGGGATTAATTACACCCTACAACTTCGCCAATCTTTCAGCCAGACCAGTGTCAGTACTTTGAGGGAGGTTCCCCGTGCTTTCGCACGGACATAATTAAAGTAAACCTCGTTTTCCCAGAGGCGTAACCCCGTTGACACCTTTCTAAACACCTACTTGATCGGCTAATTGTAATGTGTAAAACTCTCCCAAGAGTAACAATTACTCGCAGTGGGTATCGGGATCCAACTATCACATAGAAGGTATGCAATCTCATTGCAAATTTCAACACTTGAAATCCCCGATAATATTTTGCCCCTAGCGTGCTATGACCTTGACGCATGCCAAACAACCCATAGTCCGCTAGTCAAGTTCAACCCGTACATTTCTTGATTGAATTAAACCCACCCGCACGACCCTTGACGCATGCCAAACAACGCCGTGCGAATACCCTAATCCAATCGCATCGTATGCTAGCAGATAAGCACCAGTTAGCTACCGTACACTACGCCTTGACGCATGCCAAACTACCGCAGCACGAATACTAAATAGTACTTATCTAAAATGACGGAGGGCTACGACAGGTTTTTCTGATAACCTATTGCGTAATGAACTTGATATCGTTGTAGAATCAAATGATTTTTGAAATGGAGTGTTTTTTAGGCTTTTCTAGTTTTGCTAAAGGGGTCACTCCCGGTGAAGGGATCGTCGGCCCTTTCCTCATCGAATAAGGTGCAGGATATTTCACAAATATCACTATGCAAAGCAAGAACTATAGAAACAATCAAAAGACAAACCGAGGGTTGTAGCATCTGCCAGTTATTGCTAAAGGGGTCACTCCCGGTGAAGGGATCTCGGCCCTTTCCTCATCGAATAAGGTGCAGGATGTTCTACAAGGAACACCGCGATGCAAAGCAAGAACTGTAGCTACCTGTTTTTGAAAATTCGATTCCACAACATCTTTAGGTTTCTTTTCTTTCATTAATCATATTAATGAAGTCCCATCATTTAAGTACCTAAACATCACAGATAAATACGACGTACACTTATGCCATCCGCATTCGCCTCGATGTCCCCTCGTGCACCGTTAGGTTAGGTAACTAACGGCAGAGCAGGGCAGGGCTAGCGCGGGTGTAAAACATAAGCAACGTCTATATAATATATCATATATACTATATACAGTACTTATCATAGAACATCACATGATCACATCATAGATATCGCAGCAGAAGAAACATATGAAACATTGGATATACTAGGACGTCCGTGTTTTATTTTGAGCCTCTATAAAATACGGATTCCACGGTCGCGATGAATAGCCAAACCCACACCCCTAGACCCCTACGAGAGCGGCAAGCAACCCTACCAATTCTAGGGTTAGGAGAACCGGACTCGACTCCTCGAGTTGGTCTCCCACTGGACCCTAAAACCCGGTTACTTGTGCTCCCCTCCTTGGGTCTATCCTAGTGCGGAAAAGTAAATAATATACAAAAGGTGACAACGACCTCAACCCGGAAGTGCCCCAATAAAAGAATATTACATACATTTAATTTTACATGAATGAAAATAAAAACTCTCATCTCACATAAAAACCCCTGGCTATTCAAAACGCGACGATCCAATATAACATATCCAGCAACACATAACATCACATGTCATCAACGTAAGTAAATATGCGCATCCCAATTGTCCTTGACATATAGCAACGAAACCGGCGATATCACATATTACACTTACGGTCGCAGAAAAAAAAGTGTAAAACTACAACAGTTGGAATTCTCAACTTCCTTAGACATCGCATGCCTAACAATTATAAACCCCGCATGTTAGTCTCTATATCGAAAACACTTTTCAATATCTAGTCGGGCAATTCAACAAGATTCCCGATATCCTGATCGAATGCTCGTCGCAAACTTTAGTAGACGGCCGCACCCCCGGACGCCGTCGACGAAGTGCACTAAGGCGGAACACCGCTGCCGCAAGCACCCGAACGGATGCTTTCGGCGACGGGGTTCTCCTACAGGCACTTGGTCGGGGTTATGGGGAATGGCTGTCTATTAAATTTACCTGGCGAGTATCCACGTACGCTACGTGATTGCGACAGAATTTTGATCGCATCAAAATTCCGTGGCAACCGATCATTCGAGACTAAACTGCTATGTTTATAACTTTCAAATTAGTTATCTCATAACTACATGTGGATTCCAAATATTGTATCAAATTCCAGATAAATAGACAATGTTAAACTTTCCGATCGAATGATCAAACACCCAAGTTTTGCCAAATAGTTCTCAACACTTGAGGGGAGTTTAAAAACATCCATCACATGCCACAGTACCAACGGTCCAGCCGTAGAAGGGTTAAGCCAACGCCTCACATGTGGCATGCCGTACTGCCCCAAACCCTAAGGTTCAAAGGGCAGTTCAAGACGGTCACATAATCGAGTTAAGGTTTGTTGTCTTCTAGAGGGTCCATCGCATAACTTGCACGATCTAGACGTTCTTAAACAAACGGAAAAATCCAACACTTGGAAATTTTCCGGGTCGGGAAAAAGTGAGTTATTGATATTGGATCGAACTTTTTAACAGTTTCTAAATATCCGGAAAACACAACGAAATTAAGTATTCCGATCGAATCAACGAGTACAAAATAAACCCCAGAATACTCAACACTTGAGTCAGGTTAAAAATACCCAGAAAATACAACTAACAGAATTAAACATTACTGCACAAAGAACCGTCCCAGATTCCCTATTCTTGCCGCAGAACCGCCGCAAAAAGTAGGTTACTACCGCGGTTCCGCGGTCATGTAGAGGACTTAGGGGCTTGTTTTTCATGGTAATTCTTAGAAAACCCTGCTGAATTTTTTAGGTATTTTTAATTCAGAAAAATCCCAGATTTCAAAATTTTTCCAGAGAGGGAGTTAATTTTGCGTGTCGGGGTTCGATCGGAGTTTTAACATCGTTAACACATCGCCTAATACTCTAGCTAGGCTCTGATACTACTGTAGGGTTACTAGGCACACTAAGGAGGCTCTATAAGGTATCGACCATGCCAAATTAAAATTTTTAGGTGCCGAACAACCCAAAGCAAGATCGTTAACTAGAGATTAGGCGAAAACTATGCATGCTAAACACTTTAACCCTAAGTGAATACGAAATACAACCTTTGTAGATCGGTCCTTCACTTCTTAAGCTCCGTGATGTAGTCCCTTCGCTGCGATCAATCAACTCCCGGACTCTCGGACGGCTCCATGACGAAATTGCAACGGTATTGCTTGAAGTCTTCGAGGCCGAAGATGATCTACTTTGAGGGAATACGGACATAAGCTTCTACTTCACTAATCAATGAATTAGTGAAGCAAACACACTAAACTAAAGTGCTAGTCTAGTAGAGGATGGTGAGATAGGAAATGGGTACACTTTAGAATTTCATTTCTCACTTTGTATCTCTCTCTTTTTCAAACCCTAGAAAGAAAATCTTGAGGAAGAAGAAGATGAGCTCAAATGAGAATGGATTTTTCCAAAAGAGAGAGTGAGCTAACCATGGTGAGTGAGTATCATATACTTGACCCATGTAGAGACATAACCATGGTGAGTTATAGTGGTTAGGTTTATAAAATCCTAAGTTAAAACAAAACTAGTGGACTTTGGTCAATGCATTAACAAGCTTCATGAAGCTTCATGCATTTGAACAATTATCCACTAATTTTGTATTTACTTTGTAAATTAAAACCTCACCAATATAATTCCAATGGTGTATGTCTCATACACCCATGATAGTTGTATCAACAACCATGATACAATTTGTACACTTATAAATATATATCACATATATATTAACTTGTGCACAAGTGAGAAAAATAAATACTTAAGTGAACCAATATTAGTTAATGTAAATTAGTACATCACATATACAATTATACACTAAATTATTAAATCAATACTTGACTTAATAATCCGGTCATATCACATAAAACCGACTAACATCCAATATATCGACTTATCGAATCAACCCTTGATTCGATAACTTGGTTATATCGCATATAACCGATCGACACAAGCATCGCGAGAATAGAATATGGTATCACATACATGCATTATTCTCGGACCCGCACATATCACATATGCGCTCCTATCTCGTTTTGCCTGAGCCAGTATAACCTCTATGTAGGACTCTAAACACTCGTCAATACGCCGGCAGTAGGTGATGATCATATCAAGCACCCACAAGCCGTCAGCGGTACTAGCTGGACGTAACGGCTACCCGGGTATTGAGCGATCAGAAGATCAGCAAGCAAGTCCGCTCCAACTCCTGCAAAAGCCTGACAGTGACACTACCGTACAGTCTGGTCTCCTCGTCTGATATGTCGCATATCAAATCAAGGGGTGGTAAACGTCAGACCCCAATAACCGATAAGTCATGCCGATGAGAGGCTCATAACGGGTCGAGAAACTACTAGTAACACTTACCAGTAAATCTCTAAACCAGCCCTGTCCAGGGACTTCCCTGTTATGGCCAATCGAGCATAGCGCAACATCAACCCCCAATACTGGGAGAGACGAAACCCCTCCTATCGCTCATTGCCTCCATGTGACTCGGGACTGTACCCAAAAACCACCGTTTTGCACGCCCTCTTGGACGTGGTAAGGTGGAAATCAAAGCACAGTGGGAATCACACAAGACTCTATGACGATCTCGGGTCTACAGACTAACCTGTACCAATGTCACCAGAGAACTGCCATCTGACGTAAGGTATAATACCATCTGGGAGTTCTCGGCGAGTCCGTCCAGTGTACCCAGTCTCTACTGAGCACCCGTATATCATCTCTGATGTCAAACACTAATGGATGTGGGATCATCCATCGCCCATCTGTATGGGTCGAGAAGGCATACTCTAGTCTACTCTGGTATATCGATGCCCTGTCTCGATACACCCACGACTAGGGACCTTGAAGGATGTACTTATGGACTACCATGTCCCCACTAGTATGATCCGCATCATAGTCAAGATAGTCAAGTACACATCCTAAGGGCTTTACCAACATGTAACAGAGAGACAATCAGTATACACGTTAAGGTAAAGTGTAACCAGATAGCATACTATCATGTCGAGCAAGAAAGTCCTCCCTATATATGTCCAAGTATCCACTGCAATATACATCAGATGTATAGTAATGGCCTCTAGGGCATACATATAACTAACACCTTAAATGTCCTTAGTCGTGGGAGTATCGAGACCGGGCATCGATACTCCAGTGTAGACTAGTGTATACTGATCGAGACCCCGACGAGGGGCGGTGGCCAGGTCTCACAAGCCATTGGTGTTAGTTTGTTTACCTAAGATAGTATACAGGTGCTCATTAGGTTATGAGTACACTGGACGGACACGCCGGGAACCTGCTAGTTGGTATCATACCTATTGTCAGATAGCAGTTCCCAGGTGACATGTGTACAGGTTAGTCTGTCGACCCGAGATCGTTATTTGTCTCGTGTGAGTTCCCACTGTGCTTTGATTACTACCCTACCAAGGCTCAAAGGAGTCGTGCAAACAGGTTTTAGTTGGGCACAGTCCCGAGCCACATGGAGGCAGTGATCGGATCGTTGGGAATAAGTCTCTCCCGGTATTGAGGGTTGATGTCGCATTGTGTACGGATGACCATCACCAAAAATCCGTGGCCATGGTGGACGAGAATTATCGATCCAGGATCGATAGTTTCTCAGGTGGTGATGGGTTTCATACCGACACTAAATATTGCGTTGTTGGGGGTCTGATTTTATCCACCCCCTAGACTCGATATGCGATACTCTTAGACGAACAGACCGGACTGCACGGATATTGTCACTGACAGGCTCAGTAGAGGTTCAGGATGAGTTTGCTCGTCGGCCTCCCTTTCGCTCAATACCTGGGTAGCCGTTACGTACAGCTAGTGCCGCTGACGTGCTTGTGGTTAAACCCACTGCCAGCGTATTGACGAGTCTTTAGAGTCCCACACAGAGAATTTTCACGGTTCAGACGATATGGTGTACATGAGGTATGTTGATACATACAGGTGTCCGATTAAATATGTGCACATGCTGCGCACACTTTAATCGGACGGTTGATAATACTAGCGGCTTAGGATTAAGCCGGATTATTAAATCGGATTTTGATTTAATAATTTATATATGTATTTGTATATACGTATTCTAGTATTATTGTTCACTATTAGTTTTCTCTCTCGGCTATTCGTATTTTGGTACGAATATGCGTATATGTATGTTTACCCCAATCAGAGCAAAGCTCTGCTCAAATTCCAAGGCGGGAAACAAAGCAACGCTTCTGTTTCCCCTAATCAGAGCAAAGCTCTGTTCTAAAAAACTAAAGTGAAAGTTAAAATTAAAAATAAATGAAGCAATGCTTCAGATCCCCTGCGCTGCGCGCAGAACGCCACGTGTCAAAATCAGGCACGCCAGCGCAGAGAGCGCAGCGCCCAAGGCAGCACACCCAATCAGAGCAAGGCTCTATTTAAAACAAAATTAAAGAAAGCAACGCTTCAGTTGCGCTGCGCTCTGTGCTGCGCGACACGTGTCAGCGCAGTTGCACCTAGCACAGTTGTGCTGCGCTCTGCGCTGCGCGATACGTGTCAGCGCAGTTGCGCTGCGCCTTGCGCTGCGCCTTGCGCTGCGCAACACGTGTCAAGCGCTGGTGCATCTGCGCCAAACAGAATTAAAATTCTAGTAAGATCTTTCTGTTCTTGTTAAAATAAGAAGATTGTTTTCTGTAAAACAGAAGCCCTTGGATCAAAGATCCAACGGTGGGGAAAATTCTCCAAATCACTCAGAGAAAAATCTCTTTAACAAATTTAACAAATTAATGGGTACTATATAAAGGCCCCTAGACTCCAATTCAAGAAGGATCAACATCAAGATCAAAAACAACAACACAGAGAATATAGAGAGCTCTGAAAATTGTGAAAAGAACTCAAGAAGAGAAAAAAGGTAAAAACCTTTATAAAAAAAAGAAGAATTTCTTCTGAATAGATCATTGATCTAAGAACAAGATCAATGATCTTCAATAAATAATTAAAAAATAATAATAACAGTGCCTTGCACTTTTTTTATGAATCATTGGTTCTGGAATCTTAAAGATTCTTTTCTTGAATTCAAAATTGGATCAAGTTATTGAACAGTGCCCTGCACTTGGAAAATCTGCACTGTTGCGCTCCTGGGTTGGCACAAGCCACCAGAGTGCGCCACGTGTCAGCTCCAAGACCACTTGTGCTGTGCGCTTTTAAGATACAGCATTGCTCTCTGAAGTTGGCGCAACTCACCAGAGTGCGCCACGTGTCAGTAGCGCAACAGCGCTGCGCTTGCGCTCACCTGAGTATGACACGTGTCATCTCCATATGCGCTTGCGCTCTATGATTGGCGCAAAGCGCCTGACAGGCCACATGGCCACTGTCAGTTTGATTAATGCACTGCATTATTTACAGAAGGGCCAAGCCCAATTAAGAAAGGCTTAACAGGCCTAATTAAATGCAATGCATTATTTTAAAGAAGGGCAGAGCCCAAACAGATGCTCTGCATCATTTATAAAGGGACAGAGCCCAAATCAAAAAGGCCTAGCAGACCAGAATAAAATGCAGTGCATTATTAAATAGGGGTAAAGCCCTAGCACAGGCCTAATAGGCCGGAAATAAAAACATTAAATATTCTCAACTGGACTTAGCCCAATCATGGCCGTAAGTCCTCAAATTAAATTGACTGAGCAAGACTGCTCTCTTAAACCAATTTACATCCGGTTCAAGGGTACATCTCTGAACTCCTCTGACACCTATCGTTGTAATCCTTCAACGACGTCAGCGAGGTGACGGGTCCCAACAACCACACATCGATACGGACTGCGGGGTCCTTAAACTCGTGGACCAAAACGTCCTTAAACTAATATTCGTCCCAAAATGGGAACGGTGGACCGAAATGTCCTTAAACTAATGTTCGTCCCCAAATGGGAATGATGGACCACCATGTCCCTAAACTGGAACATGGACCACTATGTTCCTAAACTGGTACAATAGAGCCAATTGCTCTCTTATCGGATCCAAACGATCCCGTTAAGTCGATCTTAGTCTGGAGATTAGACTAACGTATCCTTAACAAAAGTTTAAGTTGATCTTAGCCTTAAATAGGGCTAACGTATCCTTAAACAAAAACCCCAAACCCAAATCTAAGAAAATACGGATTTGGACTAATCCACGTCCTACGGGCGACGGTATAACCTAGTCTTCGTATACAATCCACGGGCAACCACGAACAAAACAAACACACACGACGCGAAGTGAAATTCTGGAGGAGAAAGTTGTTACCGCGACGCGGTAGCGTAATTAACTACAGGGGCTTGCGCCTGCAGGGAAGAGCATCCCCACAATCAAAAACCCCTCAAGTGAGGGGGAATCTGACAAAGTCTGCTACATCGGCCACATCCGTCTAAACCTCCGATACATGCTGCCATAAATCAACTTGGCATCTTCGGAGAGGTGGACGGATAAAACTAAATAGCATCTGTCCTGAATCTCAGGCAAGACGTTTATCGTGTCTCCGCCGCGCCATTCGGAGGGGAACAGATTCTGGCACGCCCGGAGGGACCTTTTCCTCTTTCCACTCCACACTTCGTGTGTCGTCTTCACGAACGAATCGCGGTTTGTTAATGGTTGCCTTTGGATTTTAAGTTACTAAGATTTGGTCTTTCGCCTGACGCAGAAATCAACCATCAATGGCCTCCAACTGCTCGAGCTGTTCAAAGTGCCAGTGCAACCGACGCTCCACCTCATCTGGAGGTGTAGCTTATGGGCCTCAAGCGGCCTCCATCCTTGCCATGCCGGTAGAACAGGTGACCTAGGCCACCACTGGCCTGTTTTTCGGAACCATGATCCCGTCTGCAAGCTTCACCATGCCAGTGCCCACACCAGAAGCGAAAAAGAAGTCGGTCTTCGATCGGCTCACTGCTACAACGGCCCCTTTCAACGGGTCGTCCAATATCAAACCGGCAGCCTCTGTCTTTACCAGGCTGAGCCAGAACTTTGATGGGCCCGCCAAGAAGCCCATGAACCCTGAAATGGCCGTCCCGAGGAAGAGAGCCACCCCTACTCCTGAAGTCATCAAGGCGGCTTCTCCTATTAAAGAGTCAGTCTTTTCAAGGCTGACTATTCCGGCTCCTGCTCCTACTCGAGAATCTGTCTTTGACAGATTGAACATCACCACTCAAACGACAACATTAGTCTTTAAGAGGCTGACACCAGCAGAACCTCATTCGGACAGGGGGCAAGATGAAGCTGTCCCTATCGCCGAGCCAGTCCCAACGGCTCGTCATGCTCGACGTCGCCACTGGCGCCGAGTAAGGAAGGCTGGGGGCAACTCCCCCTCAGGGCTAACTCCACCTGCTCCAGTTGTGGAAGTTAATGCTGCTGTTCCAACTGTGAACAGCTTTGAACCACTTAGGAGGGTACGTAAGAACTCTCCAATTGCTACGCTAAAAAGATCTCCTCCACCTGCAGAGAGAGTTACAGAAACTAAGCTGGAGCAGCTCCCTCAACGGCTGTCCTCCAAAATTTATAAAGTTTGGCGAAGGGTTCAAGACTTCGTAATTGACCAAGGTCACTCTCGTCAGCATAAAAGGGCGAAAGTGCAGGAAGAAAAGGACCGTCCAATCAAACAGCAAGGGACGACAGTCACTAGGGTGCCCGCTGCAACGGCCCCCTCAACTTCAACGGCCTACAAGAGAAGGAGGCCGGAGAAAATTCCCACGCCTGCAGCAAATGTCAAAGATGGTGAGCCTAAACGCCCTAAGTCCGGGGGCATCGTGGTCCATACTGTATACATGGCATCGGGGAAGGAAGACGGCCGTGCATCTACAGGTCATAGACCGCTTACACGGTCAGTGACCAAAGCTCAGGGGCAACAGCAAAAGCTCCAGAAAATGATGAACGCGATGGCTGCACTCACTGGGCCAAAAGAAAGCCTCGAAGCGTCCTCGGATGAACGCCATGAGCAAGAAACTGACGCTGAATTCCTTCGTCGGATATTGGAGAAGAAGGATAAAGAGGCTGCTGAACAAGCAGCCAATATAAAGCGAATGACCCTCCTGTTCCAGGACATGGTGGGAATGATGATCCAACAAGATCCTCCTGCTGAAGATCCTCCAATCGTCCTTGAAGACGATAGGGAAGAAACGTCAAATCCTCCACCGGCTCTGTCAACAGCCAAGGAGGAGACAATCTCCAAAGCTGACTTGGACGAATATATAGCTCAGCAGATCCGAGTTCATCAGGCGAATGAGGCAGCCGGTCAAGTTGTCAAGACGGGGCGACCGTATCCAAGCTGGTAAGATCAGATTAAGTACCTGCCGGGCTATACAATACCGAAATTCCATGTCTATAAGGGGACGGGAAATCCCCACCAGCATGTTGCCCAGTTCAGAGCGCTTTGCGGCAACACCGGCGGTGATGATAAGTTGTTACTTCGCCAGTTCGTTGGCAGCTTATCGGATACAACATTCGAGTGGTACTCCGAGCTCCCAAACGACTCTATCAAGACCTTTGCGGAGATGGAGCTGCTGTTTACCCAGCGTTTCACAAGCGCCAGCGAACACACCCCGATAACGGCATTGATTAATGCCAGGGTGAAGCCGGGCGAGACATGGGTCCAATATGCTATACGGTGGCGGAACTTGTGGTCAAAATGCGAGCAACGCATTGAAGAAGCTCCGGCAGTAGGGATGTTTGTGGGAACTCTTGATCCGCAGGCGACCATATCCCAATTCATGATGTTCTTCAAGCCGACTACCTTCCAGGCCCTGATCGACAAGCTAGCTCAGATGGATCAGATGGGCCATAAACCTCCTCCTCCAAAGCCGGACTCTCGAAATGAGAAGGGGAAGGGAAAAGCAATTGTTGTCGCTAATGCTCAACAACAGCCGAGCAACTTGAAACTGGCTGTCCGTCAAAATAATATGCGTCCACACCTGTCCCTCGAAGAGAGGCTGGGACGTCCTTACTCGTTTCCCCGAGATAAAACGAGAAGATTGTTCGAGCTGGCCTTGCGCAACCGACTCATAAATCTGCCGGATCCAAGACGTCCGTCGCAGCCAGACGACGTCAATGATCCCAATTACTGTCCTTATCATCGAGTACTGGGTCATCCGATCGAGGACTGCTACGTCTTCAAAAATTGGATTGAGCACCAGTACCAACAGGGCAAGTTCGCGTTGTCTGAAAGATGGAAGGTGAACCCGCCACAACCTCATACCTCTAAAAAGGTGAATACGCCGGGGGCAACATGCTCTCTCGTTGAAGAAGTTCCATGGGAGGTCGTACTATCAGCTAAAACAAAGAGGACGTTGAACGATCTTCAAACATGCCCAGCGATCAAGTGGAAGAACCCGTTGGAACCTCAGATCATTGAAGGGATGTTGAAGCCGCGTCCAACTCCAAAGACCGATGGTGGTGGCCCAAGCACTCACAACCAGCCGTCAAAATCTTCAAAGAAGAAGAAAAAGAAATCCAAGAAGTGTTAGTGTATATGCCCTAGAGGCCATTACTGTATCATACTAGTTTGTATATTACTTAATGGAAGCTTGAGATATTCACAGTTGTATAAACAATCTTGCTCAAAATGGTAGTATGCTACTTGGTTTGTTTCTACTTTAATGTGTACATGCGTTTATTTTATTATATCACCTATACGCATTAGTGGAGCCCTTAGGATCTTTGCTTGATTACCAGCGTTGTGATGGCAGTCACACTCGTGGGGGCTGGGTAATCTATAAGCACATCCTTATATAGGTCCCTAGTCGCAGGACTATCGAGACAGGGCATCGATACTCCGAAGTAGACTAGCGCATGCGCTTCTCATCCCAGCAGGGGAGACGGTCTGTCCCACAGCCGTCAGTACGTCGTACTTGAGATAGTATGCGGGTGCTCGTTAGGTTACGAGTACACTGGACAGGACTCGTCGGGAACTGACTGGTTGGTATTATACCTATCGTCAGTTATCAGTTACCAGGTGACATGAGTACAGCTTAGTCCGCTGACTTGACACTGTCACTTCGTCTCGAGTGTGTTCCCACTGTACTTTGATTACTACCCTACCACGGCTCAAAGGAGTCGTGCAAACAGGTAGTAGTTGGGTGCAGTCCCGAAGCACTTGGAGGCAGTGACGGTTAGACAGGATTTGTCTCTCCCGGTATTGGGGGTTGACATCGCGCTGTGTCTAGGAGAGCCATTACACGAGTAGTCCCTGGCCAGGGCAAGTGAGATATACTGGTAGGCTTCCAGTGTTATCTCAGGGTGTTTTGGGCTTCACTCCGGCACGACTTGTACCGCTATTAGGGGACTGACGTTTACCGCCCCCTAGGCCCGCCATACGATATATCAGACGAACAGACCGGACTGTACGGAGACTGTCACATTCAGGCTCAGTAGGAGTTCAGATGGGTTTCACCTCGTCAGTCTTCTTGTCAGCATCTACCTGGGGACCGTTACGCACAGCTAGTGCCGCTTGTGGTCTGTGGTTAAACCCACTGCCAGCGTAGTGTCGAGTCTTTAAAGTCCTACACAGAAAGCTATTCGCCTTTAGGCAAAAGAGTAGAGGTCGCATGGTTTTGCGATAGGGTTCGGTCACATCCGTGCACTTGTGCACGTTAGTGTCCGGACAGTTAACACTAGCGGGCTTTGGTTTAAGCCAGATCCTAGTGTACGTTTTGGGATTGGTTTTATCCCGTATGTATTCATGTTCCTCGGAACGCGGATGCGGGTGTGTATGCACAGTTGACGGAGAGACAGAGGCAGAGGATTCTCATTAGGGTTGTTGACTATTGACTGTTGACTTTTTGCTAAACCCTAATGAGAATATGAAATATAATTAACAATAATATTAATTAAGTATTATGGTGATATGGTTGTTGAGGGGTTGACTTTGTTGACTTGTTGACTTTGTTGACCGGTTGACTAGGTTGGACTAGTTGACCATCATCATGACAATAGCTATCATTTCATGGCAAAGACTTTTGCTTGCTTGCTTATCTTATGCAAAATGAGTGCATGAAATGATATGGCTATTTTGACTTAAACCATCACATAATACTTGATTGCTATTATTGGTTATGATGGCTTTGGATTATGAGAGCCAAGAAAGAAAAGTCTTGCTCATTCTCTCATTTCCTTTCTCTCTCTTGTTCTTAAGTTCTCATCCTCTTCCTCTTGCTCTCCCTCTCTCTAGTCTATGGTTCACTTGTCTCATGTGTTGAGAAGAAAGAACCATAGAGAAAAATCCCAACACACTCTCCTCTACTCACTCTAGTTCACAAGGTTTAGCAAACCGAGTGAACTAGTTTCTTCAAAGTTCGAAGAAGAAGCCAAAGGTAGAAGCTTTCGGGTGGATCGATCTTCGGCGCAAGGAGACGACGGGGTGAAGCCGACCCGTACACCATCGAAGCTTAAAGACGAAGGAGTTCAAGAAAAGAAAGGTATAACCCCCTAACCGAGTAGTTAACAACTCCTAGTTAGGTTGTTAGGTAGATAGTTTAACAAAGATCGGTTTTGAGTCCATGTTACCGCCTCTAGAAAATTGTTTTTCATCAAATTCCGCAAGCCCGTAAGTACCGGGAGAGGTAGCATGGACTTACAAGAAGCCCGTGAAGCCTGGCGACAAACGTACGGACTTACAGAAACAAATTGATGCGCTGGAGGAATACAACCAGAAAGCACGGACTCCCATCACACTCTAGGAGTTCCTCAACCACGTCTTTCAAGAGGAAGATGAGGGAGAGAGTTCGTCGGATGAATTCGAGGAATACGTGGCGAGCTGTCATATGATTTCCCATTCATTTACAGATGATGAGGAAATTCCTTGCACTGAGAAGCTGGGGGCAGATCCTAAACTGGAAATTCTGGGGCCATCGGATGAAACAATTGACGCATTCCTCAATGAAGCTCTTGTAAAAAGTAAAGCTGATCGGGAACGCGAGACGACCATATTTGAAAGGGCCAAGCGCTAGCGACTTGACGAAAGAGCTGAGACACTCCCACTGGAGCAAAGTACGTCCACCGCAGATAAAAGCAAATTCAAGACGAGGAAAAGGTTTGCTAAGGCCATATCCATGGGTATGAAGCTACCATCCTCTGAAGGAAGCATTACTGGTGAAGCGGAAATGCACCCTTCCTACTGCTTGTATCATCGGAAGATTTCGCACCCCACCGAAGAGTGCAAAGCTTTCAATAGATGGTGGCAGGGATATGTTGCTCACCAACAACATTTTAAGCGGGAGAAGCGCAAAACTCGTCAGGAGCGGAAAAATACGACCGAGGGGCTTAACAGAACTACCGGCAATTGTCGCATGGTTAACGCCGGAGGATCACAAGTGCTCACATTCGGGAGCGATTCTGAGGAGGAGCTGGCTCTTAACCCCTTCTTTAAAGAGTCCACCTCGGGAAAAGAAGAAGAGCAGAAGGTCTGTGAAAATATCCGGCCGCGTAATCGGACGCTACCCTAAAAGAATCTCGGACCCTCAAACAAAAATGATAAAGGGAAAGAAAAGGTCTCTGAGGATATCGCCCTAGATGACCAAGTCATGGAAGAGCTAACTGCCAAGGACCCGCCGAAGAAAAATAGGGTGGATTACAACGTTCTAGCGCATCTGAAGAAGCTACCCTCGCAGCTCAGCATTCTTGACGTCCTTTTACTATCAAAAGAGGCAAGGGATTCATTAATCAAGGCACTACAGGAGCCGGAGCAATTCCAAGCTTTCCTGGCTGAAGAAAAGATGAAGGATGAATTGGAGGAAGTTCACACGGCCGATGTCACTTTTGGTGATGAAGACTTCTTCCTTGGGACGTGCGAACACAACCGGCCCCTCTATGTCTCAAGATACTGCCATGACATAAAGATAGGCAAAATCTTGGTTGACAATGGGTCTTCCGTTAATCTCCTCAACGTACGAGTGTTAAAGGAAATCTGCATGAGCGTCCAGCACCTCGCTCGGGATAAGATCACCATCTCTGGTTTCGACTCCCAATCATCCCGAACTCTTGGATCTGTGATACTGACGCTACGCTTTGGGCTGCTCGTTACGGACATTAAATTCCACGTCATAGACGCCAAGACATGCTATAATGCTCTACTCGGCCGGCCATGGTTACATGAGTACAACATTATCCCTTCTACACAGCATCAGTGTATGAAATATTTTAAGGATGGTCTCGAGTATACCGTGACGGGAGAACTGAACCCGTTCTCCATGAACGAAGTCCGCAAATATGAAGATGCAAAATACTTCTTACCGGATTTCGAAGACACGGAGGGGTGTCACAAGCCGGAGAACAAAGCTAACGCCACCATCCCTGTCTTCGGGAGTGATACTGAGGAGGAACAGGAGATAGTTTATTCGGGTCCGCCCCAATATAACAAGTCAGGACCGTCCGCTCCTACGTTGATCTTTGGTAGTGACTCGGAAGATGAGGTCCATGCTGTATTCTCTGCTCGGCCTTCAATACAAACATCCGCTGATGAAGAGCAAAGCCTGCAAATCGCCATGGTTCCACTTAAACATCATAAAGAACTGGATGCGTTCGATACCTACACTGTAGAGGAGCTGCGGACGTTCTATGTCCCTCCCAGGCGAAAAGACAATTCTATTCTATCGCTCTGAAGAAACCAAAGTGGAGAAAGAAATCTGGCACGGCACAGATCCTACGCTTGACAGGCTTCAGCCCATCCATTTGCCTAGATATTATACAGAAGGCTTGAAGAGGCTGCTAAAGCGCCAGGGGATATCCTTTAAACAGACCGCTCGAAAAGCCAAATTCTATGACAGGGTCTGGAACGTTCCCGGGACTCAGCACAAGTTGCCTAATGGGAGAATGGAAATAATCGGGCTCGGATACATTCGACCCAAGAAACAAGAGCTACTCCGCGACTGTTACGTCGTATATGACTTTAATGAAGAAGCGGATGCTCAATGGGAAGACGCTAATCCCGAACCGGTAAAAGTTCCTGATGCAAAAGTGCCCAGTCCGTCGTTCGAAGAACAAATGAACAGGCTTATAAGGGAAGCTGGTCAAAAAGTCCGAGACGACCATAACCGCGAAATGGCCATCAATGAGAAAGCCAAAACGCAACGCCTCCTCCAACAGGCTGTCAAAGATGAAAATGCCGCTCCCTGTCAACCTGTTATAAAAAAGGCTCGACACAGAGGCAGAAATAAGTCGAAAGGCGAAAAAGGCGCTCAACAGTAACAAAGCGGGACTAAGAAGCCACGCAAGCAGGAATCGAGCGGTTCCGATCTATCCCTCATGAGGAAAATGGGTCGAGCGTACTCTTTTCCTCGGGACAAGACGAAGAAGATACTTGACCGAGCTATAAAATACCAGATGCTTACGCTGCCGGAGTCTAAACACCCCGAACAAGCAGGCGAAGTCTCACACCCAAACTATTGCTCTTATCACCGAGTGATACGGCATCCTCTCGAAGACTGCTTCACCTTCAAGAACTGGGTGGAAGATCAGTATCAGCTCGGCAAGTTCGCTCTATCTGACAGTTGGAGGGTAACGCCGCCACAGAAGCACGAACCCAAAGCCACGAAAGTAGAACCAGATTCACATCGGTCGTCGAAGCGAGCTAGTACTTGTCACATGATAACCATATCAAAAGAAGAGCCTGAGAACATGGATGACCTTTCCTGGTGCTTCGGAAACAGCAACGACGAGGTGATCTCAGAATTTCCACCGGCACCGAAAGAGCTGGAAGATGGAATACATACCACTGCAGATAAGCTCAAGAAAATTGAGTTGGGGACGGCGAACGACCCGCGACTGACATTTGTCAGCGAGCTACTATCTGAAGAAAGGGTGGATGCGTTAAAAGACGTGCTTGTACAGCATAGAGATTGCTTCGCATGGAACTATTCCGAAATGACGGGACTAGATCCAGAAATCGCTGTGCACAAATTGGCGATATCCCCGGACGTCAAGCCAGTCAAACAGGCGTTGAGAAGAATGAGGCTCGAGCTTGAGATGAGCATCAACGCCGAGGTCAAGAAGTTAATCGACTCTGGCTTTATCCAGGAGGTTCAATATCCTGAATGGATCGCCAAAATCGTCCCGGTGATGAAGAAAAATGGAACAGTGCGCATATGTGTGGACTTCCGGGATCTCAATAAAGCTTGCCCGAAGGACGATTTCCTAGTGCCAGTCATCGAACCGATGATAGACAATACGTCCACTCATCTTCTCCTTCATGGACGGCTCATCAGGATATAATCAGATAAAGATGCATCCTGAAGACCAGAAGCACACCGCTTTCCGGACCCCTCTAGGGATATTCTGTTACAAGGTGATGCCCTTCGGTCTAAAGAACGCCGGTGCCACCTATCAGAGGGCCATGACGAAGATCTTCGATGACCTTATACAAGAAATCATCGAATGTTATATCGACGACCTCGTGGTCAAAAGCAAATCATACGAGGAACATCTCGAGCATCTGAAGACCGTATTTCAACGCCTTCGACAATACAACTTGAAGATGAACTCTCTCAAGTGTGCATTCGGAGTCTCCTCGGGCAAATTCCTGGGATTCATCGTCCGACACCGAGGTATCGAGATAGATCCATCAAAGATCAAGGCGATCATGGAAATGCCCCCGCCAAGAACTCTGAAACAGCTGCGGTCTCTCCAAGGGAAGCTCGCGTACATACGGCGATTTATAGCCAATCTTTCAGGCAAGTGCCGTCCTTACAGCCACCTGATGAAGAAGGGAACCCCGTTCGTCTGGGATCAAAAGTGCCAAAGCGCGCTAGACGAAATAAAGCAGTACTTGCAAAACCCGCCAGTGCTGGCTGCTCCGGTCAAGGGAAAGCCCCTCATTCTTTATATAACCGCCTTCGAAGGCACTTTAGGCGCATTATGGGTACAAGAGAACGACCAAGGGAAAGAAAGAGCACTCTACTATTTGAGTCGAGTTCTGCTGGGGGCAGAAAGCAATTATTCTCCCATCGAAAAATACTGCCTAGGTCAATGATAGATGACGATGACTATGTCCGCTCGCTATCTTCCTAAGCCCAAACTCTATAAGTAGTAGCCGGCCTTCTCCTCGACGGACCGAAACGTCCTTAAACTAACGAAGGACCGAAATGTCCTTAAACTACTACCGCAGCATCCTTAGGCTGACGAAATGAATATAAAAAAAATATATAAAGAAAAAAAATATATATATATATATAAAATATATAATAAACGGTATGTCCATAAGCAAAATGGGCACGGATGAAAACCCGAAAGGGCTCCGTGAGTAAAAACAGCAGGGCTACCGGCGGGTGTTCGTGAAAACCCGAAAGGGCGCGACCTCGTAAAAAAAAAGAATAAACAAAATAAAAAAAAACGGTATGTCCATAAGCAAAATGAGCACGGATGAAAACCCGAAAGGGCTCCGTGAGTAAAAACAGCAGGGCTACCGGCGAGTGTTTGTGAAAACCCGAAAGGGCGCAACCTCGTTAAAAGACACTTACAGGGTCCTCTCGACCTTGTAAGGAGAAACCACCCGCGTGAGATCCTTGCGACTCACAACGGAGCAACACACTTAGGGATCCTCACGATTCCTAAGGAGAAACTACACTTGCGAGATTCTCACGACTCGTAAGGAGAACTCTCTTATGGGACCCTCACGGCTCATAAGATTTGAAAGTCTTAAGTTACAGAGACCTGAACCTGTTCTTAAGCAACCCCCACAACCTTCGATATTGCCCTACAAGTGGCTCAGCACTGGCCCTTGTATACAATCCACGGGCGCGAATAAGCATTTCCCTAACCAAGTCCCATCCGTGACTGGGGATATGTTCGTATGGTGAACTACCCTTGTAAGTCCTCTCGATTTATAAGGAGAAAACCCTCTTGTAGGATCCTTACGACTTACAGAGGAACATACACTTAGGAAACCTCATGATTCCTAAGGAGAAAATACACCTACAAGATCCTCACGACTGGTAGGGAGAAATACCTTTGTGGGACCCTTACGGCTCATGAAGTCAAAAGCTTTAGTCGACAGGACCTTAACCTTGTTCGCTAAGCCACCTTTGTTCGACATCGACAGAGGCAAATGATGATTCGCTCCTGGCAACATCCCAGTTGTAGCGGTGCTGATGCCAAAACCGGTGTCTAATTCCAGGCTTACGGCGAAAAGCCAGCAAGCCGCACATGCATACAAAATAGCCGAAATGATGGGGCAACTTACAATAAAAAGCAGCAAGTAAAAACATATACATATAAAACAGCCGAAATGATTGGGCAACTCGCAATAAAAAGCAGCGAGTAAAAATAAAATAAATAGCCGAAATGATTGGGCACCGCGGAAAATAGCCGAAATGATTGGGCAATCGCGACCTTCGCGATATAAAAGCTGAAATGATAGAGCATCGCGGAAATAAAACAATAAAAAAAATATATGAAACCTTTTGCCCTACAGTTGAGATCATATCGATCCCTGTATACAATCCAAGGGCACAAACAAAGAGGGAACCATACCTTCCCAACAGGCTCCGGCAGAAAGCGAAGCCAAATCTCGACGGTTCACCAACAGCCTAGAGACAACCGTGACATTCGTCTCGATATAGCAGACGCAGTGCCAGCAAACGAAGCGAAGATCAAATTCCTAGCTTCACGGTTTTGACGGTAACTTATATAAAACCTGAAAGACCACCACAAATCAGTTTCGACTCCAGGGAAATCAGTGTCCTTGGCAAATACCTCAATTCAGGAAAACTAGCATCCTTGATGAGAGCCTCCTGATTCGCGTCGGCCCGCAGAGAAACCAGTATCTCCGCAGGAATACTCCGATTCGTTTCAACCCCGAAGAAACCAGTGTCTTCGGTAAAATACTTCGACTCAGGGAAACCAGTGTCCTTGACGAGAACTTCTTGATTCGCGTCGACCCGCAGAGAAACTAGCGTCTTTGCAGGAATTCATCGATTCGTTTCAATCCCAGGGAAACCAGTGTCCTTGGCAACCTCCTCAACTCAGGGAAATTAGCGTCCTTGATGAGAGTCTCTTGATTCGCATCGACCCGCAGAGAAACTGGCGTCTTTGCAGGAACACCTCGACTCGTTTCAACCCCAGGAAAACCAGTGTCCTTGGCAAATACTTCAATTCAGGGAAACTAGCGTCCTTGATGAGAGCTTCTTGATTCGTGTCGGCCCGCAGAGAAACCAGTGTCTCCGCAGGAATACTCCGATTCGTTTCAACTTCGAGGAAACCAGCGTCCTCGGCAAAATACTTCGACTCAGGGAAACCAGTGTCCTTGACGAGAACATCTTGATTCGCGTCGATCCGCAGAGAAACTAGCGTCTTTGCATGAACACATCAATTCGTTTCAACCCCAGGGAAACCAGTGTCCTTGGCAAATACCTCAATTCAGGGAAACTAGCGTCCTTGATGAGAGCTTCCTGATTTGCGTCGGCCCGCAGAGAAACCAGTGTCTCCGCAGAAATACTTCGATTCGTTTCAACTTCGAGGAAACCAGCGTCCTCGGCAAAATACTTCGACTCAGGGAAACCAGTGTCCTTGACGAGAATATCTTGATCCGTGTCGACCCGCAGAGAAACTAGCGTCTTTGCAGGAACATCTCGACTCGTTTCAACCCCTGGGAAACCAGTGTCCTTGGCAGCATCCTCGATTCAAGGAAACCAGCGTCCTTAATGAGAGCACCTCGATTCGCGTCGGCCGGCAGAGAAACTAGCGTCTTTGCAGGAATACCCCGATTCGTTTCAACCCCGAGGAAACCAGTGTCCTCGACAAAATACTTCAACTCAGGGAAATTAGTGTCCTTGACGAGAACTGCTCGATTCGCCTCGACTCGTGAGGAAATTAGTGTCTTCGCGAGGACTTCCCGATTCGTCTCAACTTGCAAGATAAAGCCTTAGGCAGCAGGGATTAAAAAAACTTGTTTTCTAAACACTGGGACCCTGCAAGTTGGTCCAAAATGGACTCTTGCATACTATCTACGGGTCTCACTCTCCAAAGTCGAATCTCGACAAGGAGGGAAACAACTGCTTACGAGTCCTCTCGACTCGCAAGAGGGAAAATTCTCTTATAAGATCCTTACGACTTGTAAGAGAAAGCACACTTAGGAATCCTCACGATTCCTAAGGAGAAAATATATCTACGAGATCCTTTTGATCCGTAGGGAGAAAAGTCTTTATGAGACCCTCACGGCTCATAAAGTTGAAAAGTCTTAGGCAGCAGATCTGAACCTGCAGCCTAAGCCATTGCTACCTCTTGAAGAAACCATGACACAATGCTCGCTCTATCATCTATCAACCATGTTTACTAAGGCAACATGCTGATAATCAAAGAAAGAAGAAAGCGGCAGAAAGAACATCCGATTTGCATTTGATCAAGCGTTCGAGACACCTCTATTCATACATGTGCAAAAGACTCAGAACGAGAAATAAGACGAGCTAAAATGAGAAATTTTCCATTCATATTGCAAAAGGTTCCTACAATTATAAAGAAATAGACAAAGACATTATCGAGATGGTTACAATGGCAAAACCTCAAATTCAGGACATGGATTGAGGAACTCATAAGTGACCTTGTCCAGAACTTTCCAAGCTTGGCGAACCATCCTAGTGTGCTTCCTTTCGCGAGCACGGGCGTTAGGATCCCCACTGATGTCCTCCACCCTCCGATAGGCAGCAAGAATGGCGGACTGTTGAAAAGCCTGGTGCAAGAGATCGACAAGATTGTCTCGCCGTCTCTTCGAGATTACGTTCATCAGGTACACTGAGTGCACCTTATCCTCGGCGACATCCAATGCTCCAAGCGGCACGCTGGTACAGAATAAAGGGAGTGCTTCCCAGATCGCTCCCACGATAAGCTTCAGGAGGGAGGAACGCCGAGGAAGCAGTTGGCCATTGTATGCGTCAAAGCGACTCATGACTTCAGCACACTCGGCGTTGGTAAACTCTCGATTCTGAGAATGGCCGAGTCGGCGGATGTCCCCGTAAGAGATAATTTCGTCGAGATCGTACATGTGGGCGTCCATTGTTTCTGTAAAAGAGAATCAACAAAATTATCAGAAAGACTGATTAAGTAAAACAATATAATTCATCGAAGAATAAAAGGCCATCTTTAAACTCCAAGATCCATGAAAAACTCCTAAGGATTCTTCTGTATGATTTGGAAGGAGCAAAACTCTATTGATGAATTAAGAAAATGCAAGAAAAATCTTTTAGAGAGCAGAGCTCTATTAATGGAACCCTAATAGGGTTCTCCTTAGTTCTCTTTAGACCCCTTTAGAGCAAAGCTCTGCTAAGTGAAACCCTAAATGGGTTTTGTTTAGATCAGGGATCTATTGAGAGCAGGGCTCTGTCAATGAAAATTAATTTAATTTAATTTAATTTAAATTAAAATTTTTAGCTAAAAGTTTTAAGAGTTTAACTCTAGGAGTTCTTGAAAATAAAGAGCAGGACTCTAAGATTCTGAAAGTAAAATTTTTGAAAATGATGACCATCTGTGGAGGACCAAAGGTCCTATTTATAGGCATCAAATGCCCTTTCAACTTCCAAGAGTTGCCGCGACGGTTGAAATTCTGCCACCGCTGCGCTCACGTTTGGAGGGCCACATAAGCGCAACGGTGGGGGGGCACTTGTTTACCCCATTCAGAGCAAAGCTCTGCTCAAATTCCAAGGCGGGAAACAAAGCAACACTTCTGTTTCCCTCAATCAGAGCAAAGCTCTGTTTTGAAAAACCAAAGTGAAAATTAAAATTAAAAATAAATGAAGCAACGCTTCAGATCCCCTGCGCTGCGCGCAGAACGCCACGTGTCAAAATCAGGCACGCCAGCCCAGGGAGCGCAGCGCCCAAGGCAGCGCACCCAATCAGAGCAAGGCTCTATTTAAAACAAAATTAAAGGAAGTAACGCTTCAGTTGCGCTGCGCTCTGCGCTGCGCGACACGTGTCGGCGCAGTTGCGCTGAGCGTTGCGCTGCGCGACACGTGTCAAGCGCTGGTGCATCTGCGCCAAACAGAATTAAAATTCTAGTAAGATCTTTCTGTTCTTGTTAAAACAAGAAAATTGTCTTTTGTAAAACAGAAGCTCTTGGATCAAAGATCCAACGGTGGGGAAAATTCCCCAAATCACTCAGAGAAAGCTCTCTTTAACAAATTTAACAAATTAACGGGCACTATATAAAGGCCCCTAGACTCCAATTCAAGAAGGATCAACATCAAGATCAAAAACAACAACACAGAGAATAGAGAGAGCTCTGAAAAATTGTGAAAAGAACTCAAGAAGAGAAAAAATGTAAAAACCTTTATAAAAAAAAGAAGAATTTCTTCTGAATAGATCATTGATCTAAGAACAAGTTCAATGATCTTCAATAAATAAATAAAAAATAATAATAACAGTGCCTTGCACTTTTTTTTATGAACCATTGGTTCTGAAATCTTAAAAATTCTTTTCTTGAATCCAAAATTGGATTAAGTTATTGAACAGTGCCCTACACTTGCAAAATCTGCATTGTTGCGCTCCTGGGTTGGCGCAAGCCACCAGAGAGCGCCACGTGTCAGCTCCAAGACCACTTGAGCTGTGCGCTTTTAAGATAGAGTATTGCTCTCTGAAGTTGGCGCAACTCATCAGAGTGCGCCACATGTCAGCAGCACAACAGCGCAGCGCAACAGCGCAGCGCACTGCGCTGTTGCGCTTGCGCTCACCTGAGTATGACACGTGTCATCTCCATATGCACTTGCGCTTTATGATTGGCGCAAAGCGCCTGACAGGCCACATGGCCACTGTCAGTTTGATTAATGCACTGCATTATTTACAGAAGGGCCAAGCCCAATTAAGAAAGGCTTAACAGGCCTAATTAAATGCAATGCATTATTTTAAAGAAGGGCAGAGCCCAAACAGATGCTCTGCATCATTTATAAAGGGACAGAGCCCAAATCAAAAAGGCCTAGCAGGCCAGAATAAAATGCAGTGTATTATTAAATAGAGGCAAAGCCCTAGCACAGGCCTAATAGGCCGGAAATAAAAAATGTTAAATATTCTCAACTGGATTTAGCCCAATCATGGCCGTAAGTCCTCAAATTAAATTGACTGAGCAAGACTGCTCTCTTAAACCAATTTACATCCGGTTCAAGGGTACATCACTGAACTCCTTTGACACCTATCGTTGTAATCCTTCAACGACGTCAGAGAGGTGACGGGTCCCGACAACCACACATCGATACGGACTGCGTGTTGGAGATAGTGCCCTCAGAGTCAATTATTGGATCACAGGCACGTGATTGCAATGATTGAGGGAGGACCTATCCCGGTAGGACAGTCTTACTCGAGATGATAGTATGCTATCTTGTTTATTTTTATCATCGTGTACTGCTTTAGGTGACCTGACATGTCGCTATTACACGTTGATAGAGCCCCTAGGATTCTTGCTTGACTACCAGCAGTATGATGGCGATCATATACGTGGGAGCTGGTAGTCTATAAGCACATCCTTAAAAGGTCCCTAGTCGTAGGATTTTCGAGACAGGGCATCGATACTCCATTAGTAGACTAGTGTATACAGTCGAGACCCCGACGAGGGGCGGTGGCCGGTCTCACAAGCCACTGGTGTCAGTTGGTTCACCTAAGATGTATACAGGTGCTCATTGGGTTATGAGTACACCGGACAGGACTCGCCGGGAACCTGCTAGTTGGTCTTATACCAGACGTCAGATGGCAGTTCCCTGGTGACATGTGTACAGGTTAGTTCATTGACCTGGGGATCGTCATTTGTCTCGTGTGAGTTCCCACTGTACTTTGATTACTACCCTACCACAGCTCAAAGGAGTCGTGCAAACAGGTTTTAGTTGGGTACAGTCCCGAGCCACATGGAGGCAGTGAGCGGATCTTCAGGGGTTCGTCTCTCCCGGTATTGGGGGTGAGGTCGCGCTGTGTCTAGGAGAGCCATTACGCAAAGCCCTCGGCCGAGGCAGGAGATTTACTGGTAGGTATTCCAGTAGTATCTCAGGGCGTTCTGGGCTACACTCCGACACGACTTGTACCGCTTTTGGGGGTCTGACTTTTACCAACCCCCTAGGCCCGACATGCGATCCTCATAGACGAACGGACCGGACTGTACGGATATTGTCACTGACAGGCTCAGTAGGGTGTCAGGATGAGTTCGCTCATCGACGTCCCTTTTGGTTAATAGCTGGTGGCCCGTCACGTATTAGCTTATACCTCTGACGTGCTAGTGGTTAAATCCACAGCCATAGTATTGACGAGTCTTTAGAGTCCACCACACTTACAGTTACTTAAGCTTTCGGGCGAAACGCTGTAGAGGCCGTATGGAGATATGGCAGGGTCCGATCAGATACGTGCGGTATTGCACGGATCAGGATCGGACGGTTTGTACTAGTAGCCGTATAGGTATATGGCAGGGTTCGATCAGATACGTGCGGTATTGCACGGATCAGGATCGGACGCATTTTACTAGCCGGCTTTGGTTTAAGCCGGATCCTAGATTAGTACAGTGTAGATTTTGTCTCATTGCATTTGTATCCGGTCGGAATACAGATGCGGGTGTGTATGCACAGTATCGGGGTTTTCCTGTAATTTATTACGGGACCAGTTTTCTGGTGTTGCCAGTTTGCATTCCGTTCCGGCCGGTTTTCCTTTGTTCTTTCCCGGCCGGACTTTTCTGATGGAGGGGGTAATTTGCAGTTTTGCAAATTACATTTGGTGGAGGTTTTATTTGTAAGATGATTTATTATGATAACCTTTTTAGATACCATTCATTTCATGCTTTATTGTGAAAAGATTGGATTTGAGGTTGATGTAAGTTTGATGATGATTATGTCTTGATGTGGTCACCATTCTCTTTATCCTACACTCACCTCCCTTCTTATGGTTGGTATTCTCATTCCTCCACCATATTATCATTCTCACTAGATGAAAGAAAGAACACTTGAGAGAAAGAAAAAGAATGAGAGAGTTCATCTTTTTTTTGTAAGGAATTCTTCATCTCCTTCTTCTTCTTGTTTTGGAAAAATGAAAGCACCATTTTTCCTAACCCCATTCCTCCATCATGGCAACCACAAACCCCAAATGAGACTAGCATGATCTACTATACATTCTACAGCATATCTTGAGCATGTCGAGTTGCCGGCTTCATGCCCGAGTTGCCTCGGTATTGAGGCGGGAGCCCGTAAAAGACGCAGGCGTTGTGGTGCCCTTTCCGGCGAGGAGGCGACGATGTGGAGGCAAGACTTTCCGCGGGAGATCGGGACGATGACGAGAAGACCGGAGGACTCGGATCACTCGGTATACTTCTCACCCTATCTCTTGATTGCTAGCATTAGGTTAATGGTAAACGATCCGGGTTTTCTTTGTCCGCGGTAGCGCCGGTTTCCGAGTAAGGAAATTTTTTGATTCCGCATTTTGGCCTCGAGTACGAGGCCGGGGCGCTGCCGTGGCGCAACATGGTATCAGAGCCACGCCATTAACCTTACCTAGCTTGTTCTAATGTGTTTTTCAGTTCCGATCGACCAAAATCCCGAAACCGCATTTTCTAGCACAATCAGTTTCTGTCGAAATTTTTTGGAGTCTAAAATTTTTTCAGGTGGTCTCAAAATGATGTGCAGGGAGTTCTAAGAATACTGCAAAAATTTGGTAAAGCGATCATTCCGTACGACCGCGGAACCACGGCCTTAGCCCCTCATTGGCCGCGGTTCCGCCGCAGTAAGTAGGCTTCACTTCACCAATTTTTTTCAGTGGGCTTGTGGGCTTATTTTAGGGGTTTTGGAATATTAAAATTGGGCCCAGGTTTTCTGTGAGTGCTACTGTTTTGATTGGGGGCCCACTTGTTAATTTTTGGTCAATCGGAAAATTTTAAACACATTTTTCACAGTATTTACATTATATCTGCGACCGTGAATGTCACTTGATCGGTAAATCCCGTCTAACTGCTATAGCCCGGTTAGACGGATTTGCGAACGTGACTTTCACGTTGATGTTCTATGTTTATGCTGTGTTGTTGCGGATCGGTCGTGGGGGATAGCCTGGATGCGATGTTAGTACAGTTTTGTTTTATATGTACATTTGATATTGCGGGGCGAGCGTCCGACATGTGGACTGCCGTCACTGCCTGTTTGTATTATTCTTTTGGGGCACGACCTGGTTGCGGTCGATGTACCCGGTGTATGTATATTTTACTTTCTGTACTAGGGTTACCCCGCGGAGGGGTGCACGGATAGCCGGGTTCTAGAGGGCAACGGGCCCGCATCTCAGGGCATTGAGACGGAGGGGGCTTCAGTCTGGAATTGGCAGGCTATTCGCCGCACTCGTAGGGGGTACAGGTTGACCCAGGAGGGGTGCCCAAGTTACCGGATTCCGTGAAGTGCTGGGTGGTCCATTCACGGAGCTGAAGGGGGCTGCCTCGCTTCAGGTTTTGGCGGGTGACTTGCCGCACCCGTAGGGGTCTAGGATTTCATTGCACATGCCATCCACACGACCAGGGGAACGTCGGGTTTCAGCAGCGGCTCTGTGAAACCCGGGGCTTCCAGATATCTGTATTGTTCTGTGATGCTGTACATTTCTGTGATGTTGCATTTTATTCACGCCTTGAGCGAAATACTATATATTGGTATATATATTAGTAGATGTTGTATATGTTTTTCATCCGCGCTAGTCCAGTCCCCGCTCTGCCGTTAGTTAGCTAACCTAACGGGTGATGACGGGACCCAGTGGCGAATGCGGATGGCATATACGTACGTCAGTATATTTTCGTTCTTTGTGGTGTGATCAATTGATGGGACTGCGTTGATTCGGATCAATGCAAGATAAACAAACCTATTCTGATGTTGTTGGAACTTTTTTCAAAAAGCTGTTATTGCAAGGACGTTCACTTTTGTTTTGCATCGTGGTATTCATTTGGAATATCCTGCTCCTCAGTCGACGAGGCAAGGGCCGAGATCCCTTCACCGGGAGTGACCCCTTGGACAGAAGTTTGCGTCAGGGCAATAACTTCACTATAGGCGATTACTTTTGCTTTGCATCGTGGTATTCAGTTGGAATATCCTGCACCTCATTCTACGGGGAAAGAGCCGAGATCCCTTCACCGGGAGTGACCTCTTTAGTAAAGGTTTTCGTCACTATATTTTATAAAAGGCTATGCAGTTCCTTCAACGATATCAAGTTCTTTACGTTAAAGGTTTTTCGCCAAAAACCATTCGTAGCCCTCCGTCATTTCTTATGAGTATTATTTAGTATTCGTGCTGCGTTTGTTGACTCCGTCAAGGCGTAGTGTACGGTAGCTAAGTAGTGCTTGTTTGTTGCATAAATGGGATTGGTTAGGACAGTCGTGCGGCCTTGTTGACTCCGTCAAGGGCACGTACGGGTGGGTTTAATGCAATCCAGATAATGACGGGATGAACTTGACTAGGACTCTTTGATTTGTTGACTCCGTCAAGGTCACTTGAGTCCTAGGGGTAAAAATCACATCGGGAGTTTCAAAAGAACTGAAACTTGCCAGGCATGCGCATACCTTCTGGAGTGTGGTGACGTGAGTGGATTCCGTCACGTTATCATGCGATGAGAGTTGGATCCCGATTCCCACTGATGAGTTGGTTTACTCCTCGGGTGATCCCGACTAATTCTTCTTTCAGGTTTGGAGGAGAATTTGAGGTACAGTGGGAGGCTTCCAGATTAGATAAAGTGATAACCATTCTGATCTAGGTTAGAGTGCACGCTGAGTGTTTCTTTTCTCTCTCTCTATGGCAGCGACCATTGACCCGACCCTGGACTATGACTCAGTGACCAAGTTGACCGAACCTTCTTAACACAGGCTTTTGGATTGTCAGAGTTGCAGATCTCATTGCCACTCCTACTTTTACCCTTTTCTCCAGGACACCCCGTATTACTACGAACGTCCACTTCCATTGGACAAAACCATCGTATGGTTATATATGAACTCGAAGGACTTCGAGGATGGTTTCTGGTTCTGGAGAAAACGAATAGGATTATTCAGTTGTCTTTTCTTTTCACCTTCTCTCAGGTTGCGAGTACTCCTTGGTTTAGGAGTAGTACACCTATTACGCAAATTGGATAGTCTTCTTCCAAACCATAGGCTGGTGCCGACCGGTAGGGAATGAAGAAAACCAGTTAGCCTAAACGGTGTACAGAAGGTATTAAATTAAGACAAAGCAAGGGATTAGTAGGAGGGCAAAGTAAATTGCGACTGATATTCACGACCAAACCAAGTATTTCTTCGCCAATCCTAAATCATCTTTGTATTTCTCCAGGACACTCCGTATCACTACGAAGATCCACCGTTTATTGGATACTCCATCGTATGGTTATATACGAACTCGAAAGGAACTTGTTCCAGTTCGGGGATGGATTCTGGTTCAGGAGAAATAGGAATAAAGAACATTCAGGTGTCTTTTATCTTCACCTTCTCTCGCGATACGAGTGCTCCTAGGATTAGGACAGTACACCCTTTATGCTTATTGGATAGTCTTCTTCCAAACCATAGGCTGGTGCCGAACGGTAGGGAAGGAAGAAAACCAATTGGCCTAAAGGGGTGTACAGAAGGTAATGACTAAAGACATATAAAGGGATTTGGAGAGATGGCAAAGAAATATACGGTTACAGTTGTGAATCTGGATAATGGAAGAGGCATTACTAGGAATACCAGGATACCCCAACGGAACATTCCAATGTTTCAGTTTCACTGTGTACTGTTAATAGAACAACTGATTTCCCGATTAGACACTTACTCCAGGGCATGTATTTATCAGGCATGATTCTCACATCTGTATGGTTTTACAGATGATGAGTGGGAGTAAGTTATTGGGAATTGGGTGATCATCCTCATTATATCAGGATTCGTTGTAATCGGTGATATTTGAGGAGATCATCTGGGCTGTTTGCCGGTCGGCAAATATTTGGTTTTGAATATCCGCTGTTGTGCACCAATTTCAAATTGATATATCTGTACGTCTATTTTCATAGAGTGAGATATACTTTTTGATATTATGTCGATGACATTTACCTATATCAGTGGATGGTTAGGTAAGGAGCATCAAACAGCGGTGTAATTCTTCTTAACCATAAGTACAGTTTTCAACCTACGACGCACAGTGAAAGAGTTGTTAGACTCAGCGGACTTATACAGAGTATTGTATGTTGTCCAGTGTCCATTGGGACAGAGGGGTTGGTCCTCATACTATATTCTGTTTACTTTTAACTACTCTAATTCTTAGACATGTGTTTCGTAGAAACACAGGGTCTGAGTTTTGAGGAGTTATTGGTATAAGAATAGAGTAGAGAACCAGGTATTGCAAGTATCGGGATTTTTCAAGGTGATCGAAGATATAGATACTTGTGTATGGTATTCAGTTAATAGTAATGAGAACTTGCTTCTTTTTCAGGTTACTCATAATTGGAAGCATTCCTAAGTTGAGTAACGCTGATCGGCCTCTCTCCATTTAGTTGACATGCACTGGAGACAGCTGCATGATTTGAATCTGGTTCAATTAAATCAGTGCCTCTGGTTCTATATTGGATATAGTACAGTTCATATCTTAACATTGTTAAGGTACGGGGAGTTGTCTGGCTTATGATTAAAACCATACACTGGACAACTCAAGGCGCGTTTCTGTAATGGCTGTTTGTGGGTTGACCAAGGCTATGACGAGGGTTGACTTTCTACCATCTGGAAGATCAATAGTGATATTGTTCTTAACTCGCCACAGTTTTAATAAAAATGGTTTTTTTTCCAGAAAACAGTAGTGGGAGTATGGTAGAACTGGAAGCGATTCCAGAACCGTAAACGATTATTGAAGATTTGATAAGGAACCTAAAGATTCAATCTGATTTGACATTCCATTGGCCACTCCGCAGATAAGGTGGATAACCTCAGGCACCCGAGAGGTACTCCGGTGGCCTCAAGGATGGTGACAAGGAAGTTCTTGTTTACCCACACTTGCCATTGCTGTTGTTCCAGGCTGCGAGACCCGGTGGGAGGATGAGTATAGCGTCGTTCTAAGCTAGCTTTAGAAGTGCACGTCTATATGACTCTGCCAGAGGGTTGTCATAGTCAGTGGGAGCAGCGGAAACATTGGTGGACATCAGGCTTATGTCTACTTATAGACTAAAGCAGATGTAGCGGAGATAGATCATCTATTTCTGATGTGACAGTCATAGGTTTGACGTCATCAGAATAGGAGATGGATCTGTTGAGAAGGTAGTAGGAAGTGGTACTCCTATACTACGATCGGTTATATTTTGGTTGTCACACAGTGGTTTCTCTACACAGGACTTGGATTTTATATCAGACATACTGGTTACTAGATCTATGGTTTTAGATCTAGATTTGGGTGGTTTCCCAATCTGGGTACCTTGACAGCATTCTATGAGTATTTAGAATGGACGACTCCTGGCACGGTAGTACACCTGCAGGTAATGGAGTCACCCTCTCTAAAGGTGTCTTACAGACTAAAGGAGAGAGGGATGTGCATGATTGGCAGATCACTTGCTCAGGCAATTGAGTCAATCATGAGATGTCAAGTACCACACCAGATGTTGTTCTTGCAGCAAATGCAATAAGTTGATATTAATCCAATCCTGGAGAAACAGTCGGAAGCAGTTTTAGATCATAAGTGAATGTTCTAGGGATATGATTACGGCAGCCTCTTTTAGGAGACGGTTATCATTCCAGGCTTCCAAGGTAACATAGATGGCAGAGTGGCTGTCAGAGTTATAGTTTTTCCTTCTGACGAGGGGCAGTATTTTGGACAGGTGGTCCAAGGCAATACTGAGGGAGGCATGGCGCAGGATACTGATTAAGTTCAGTTGACGATACAGTCTAAGAAGTTTGGATTTGGAGTTCATTTATGAGCTAGGTCCCATCAGACATCCAGACATTCTAAGACAGGTATTGCTCATTTCGGGAGATGGCTTTCTCCGCGAACTTGAGATATAGAGAGACATAGAAAGAAACATCACAGCGGATCCACTCACTGAGGCTATTCCTCGAACGCAATAGTTTCGCAAACGGGTTTTGTGAGACTGACTAGTAGAGGAGTTGGGTGTTCGGTATCACACGGGATGTGAGTATGCGGCATCGCAATAATTAGCCTTAAGTGCAAGTGGGAGATTGTTGGAGATAGTGCCCTCAGAGTCAATTATTGGATCACAGGCACGTGATTGCAATGATTGAGGGAGGACCTATCCCGGTAGGACAGTCTTACTCGAGATGATAGTATGCTATCTGGTTTATCTTTATCATCGTGTACTGCTTTAGGTGACCTGACATGTCGCTATTACACGTTGATAGAGCCCCTAGGATTCTTGCTTGACTACCAGCAGTATGATGGCGATCATATACGTGGGAGCTGGTAGTCTATAAGCACATCCTTAAAAGGTCCCTAGTCGTAGGAGTTTCGAGACAGGGCATCGATACTCCATTAGTAGACTAGTGTATACAGTCGAGACCCCGACGAGGGGCGGTGGCCGGTCTCACAAGCCACTGGTGTCAGTTGGTTCACCTAAGATGTATACAGGTGCTCATTGGGTTATGAGTACACCGGACAGGACTCGCCGGGAACCTGCTAGTTGGTCTTATACCAGACGTCAGATGGCAGTTCCCTGGTGACATGTGTACAGGTTAGTTCATTGACCTGGGGATCGTCATTTGTCTCGTGTGAGTTCCCACTGTACTTTGATTACTACCCTACCACGGCTCAAAGGAGTCGTGCAAACAGGTTTTAGTTGGGTACAGTCCCGAGCCACATGGAGGCAGTGAGCGGATCTTCAGGGGTTCGTCTCTCCCGGTATTGGGGGTGAGGTCGCGCTGTGTCTAGGAGAGCCATTACGCAAAGCCCTCGGCCGAGACAGGAGATTTACTGGTAGGTATTCCAGTAGTATCTCAGGGCGTTCTGGGCTACACTCCGACACGACTTGTACCGCTTTTGGGGGTCTGACATTTACCAACCCCCTAGGCCCGACATGCGATCCTCATAGACGAACGGACCGGACTGTACGGATATTGTCACTGACAGGCTCAGTAGGGTGTCAGGATGAGTTCGCTCATCGACGTCCCTTTTGGTCAATAGCTGGTGGCCCGTCACGTATTGGCTTATACCTCTGACGTGCTAGTGGTTAAATCCACAGCCATAGTATTGACGAGTCTTTAGAGTCCACCACACTTACAGTTACTCAAGCTTTCGGGCGAAACGCTGTAGAGGCCGTATGGAGATATGGCAGGGTCCGATCAGATACGTGCGGTATTGCACGGATCAGGATCGGACGGTTTGTACTAGTAGCCGTATAGGTATATGGCAGGGTTCGATCAGATACGTGCGGTATTGCACGGATCAGGATCGGACGCATTTTACTAGCCGGCTTTGGTTTAAGCCGGATCCTAGATTAGTACAGTGTAGATTTTGTCTCATTGCATTTGTATCCGGTCGGAATACAGATGCGGGTGTGTATGCACAGTATCGGGGTTTTCCTGTAATTTATTACGGGACCAGTTTTCTGGTGTTGCCAGTTTGCATTCCGTTCCGGCCGGTTTTCCTTTGTTCTTTCCCGGCCGGACTTTTCTGATGGAGGGGGTAATTTGCAGTTTTGCAAATTACATTTGGTGGAGGTTTTATTTGTAAGATGATTTATTATGATAACCTTTTTAGATACCATTCATTTCATGCTTTATTGTGAAAAGATTGGATTTGAGGTTGATGTAAGTTTGATGATGATTATGTCTTGATGTGGTCACCATTCTCTTTATCCTACACTCACCTCCCTTCTTATGGTTGGTATTCTCATTCCTCCACCATATTATCATTCTCACTAGATGAAAGAAAGAACACTTGAGAGAAAGAAAAAGAATGAGAGAGTTCATCTTTTTTTTGTAAGGAATTCTTCATCTCCTTCTTCTTCTTGTTTTGGAAAAATGAAAGCACCATTTTTCCTAACCCCATTCCTCCATCATGGCAACCACAAACCCCAAATGAGACTAGCATGATCTACTATACATTCTACAGCATATCTTGAGCATGTCGAGTTGCCGGCTTCATGCCCGAGTTGCCTCGGTATTGAGGCGGGAGCCCGTAAAAGACGCAGGCGTTGTGGTGCCCTTTCCGGCGAGGAGGCGACGATGTGGAGGCAAGACTTTCCGCGGGAGATCGGGACGATGACGAGAAGACCGGAGGACTCGGATCACTCGGTATACTTCTCACCCTATCTCTTGATTGCTAGCATTAGGTTAATGGTAAACGATCCGGGTTTTCTTTGTCCGCGGTAGCGCCGGTTTCCGAGTAAGGAAATTTTTTGATTCCGCATTTTGGCCTCGAGTACGAGGCCGGGGCGCTGCCGTGGCGCAACACTGCGGGGTCCTTAAACTCGTGGACCAAAACGTTCTTAAACTAATATTCGTCCCAAAATGGGAACGGTGGACCGAAATGTCCTTAAACTAATGTTCGTCCCCAAATAGAAATGATGGACCACCATATCCCTAAACTGGAACATGGACCACTATGTCCCTAAACTGGAACAATAGAGCCAATTGCTTTCTTATCGAATCCAAACGATCCCGTTAAGTCGATCTTAGTCTGGAGATTAGACCAACGTATCCTTAACAAAAGTTTAAGTTGATCTTAGCCTTAAATAGGGCTAACGTATCCTTAAACAAAAACCCCAAACCAAAATCTAAGAAAATACGGATTTGGACTAATCCACGTCCTACGGGCGACGGCATGACCTAGTCTCCGTATACAATCCACGGGAAACCACGAACAAAACAAACACACACGACGCGAAGTGAAATTCTAGAGAAGGAGAAAGTTGTTACCGCGACGCGGTAGCGTAATTAACTGCAGGGGCATGCGCCTGCAGGGAAGAGCGTCCCCACAATCAAAAACCCCTCAAGCGAGGGGGAATCTGACGAAGTCTGCTACATCGGCCGCATCCGTCTAAACCTCCGATACATGGTGCCATAAATAAACTTGGCATCTTCGGAGAGGTGGACGGATAAAACCAAATAGCATCTGCCCCGAATCTCAGGCAAGACGTTTATCGCGTCTCCACCGCACCATTCGGAGGGGAACAATGTATTTCGGTACATGTACCGGGAAGTATTCCGTATTTTGTACGGAATAGCTTCTAGAAGTTTTGCCACCTCATTATTTGATTTTCTATTTATGGAAATTCATTTTGTTTAATAATGAGGTGGAGGGTGTGAGGTGGCATTTGCATAGTGTTATGCATGTTCATGGCATGGGTTAAGGGTATGGTTCTTTTGTTTATTGTATTTTGACATTGAAAAAGATTTTTTTGGAATTGAGAGAGGGTGAGGGGCCGGCCACTAAGGGGTGGGGGATTGATTTTCATTTGGTTTTTACATGAGACATTACACAAGCCCACTCTCTCACTCTCTCAATTTCACACAAAACCCTTAACCATTTTTTGTTCATAAAAATACTTTATCGCCTCATTCATCTTCTATGCTTGCTCAATGAGCAAAAAGGAAAGAGAGAAAATATAGTGACACACTACTACACCTCGACTCTCCATTGTTAGCAACCTTGGAGCGTCGGTTGCCTCGTTCGTCGAGCTGGAGCTTGCGCCGTTTCCCTCGGGTGGATCATCGGAGATGGAGGAAGACCGGCGACCAAACATCATCATGGAACCGCTAGGAGCTTGGAATGAAGACCGAAGGAGTCGGATCATCTCGGTATAACGATTCTAACTCTTAGTTAGCTCGCTAGTTTAGGGTTTAAGGTCGATCCGGAAATCGGGTAGCGGTAGCGCCGGTTTAGAAAATTTTGTTCCGCATTTTGGCCGCGTTTCGACGGCCGGGGTGCTGCCGGGACCCTTCATGGTATCAGAGCCACCCTTTAAACCCATTACTAGCTTGTTTAGACGTGCTTAAAAGATCGATCGACGGATTTTACTGAAACCACGATTTCATTTTTCAAGTTGCTGTTGATTTTCAAAAGTGTTCAAAAAAATTATTTGCAGCATCTTAAAAATCCGTGCAGGTAATTTTAAGGGTACTAGAAAAATTTGGGCTCGTGATTCTACAAAAGCGCCGCGGATCCGCCGCACTTAGCCCCTTTTAGCGGCGGTTACACGGCAGTTTAGTGGCAACAAGCGACCAAATTTTTTCTGTAGCTCATGTACTTGAAATTGTGATTTTTGTGATATTCTGTTTTGGCCCAGGTTTCAGTGAAGTGTTGTTTTGCTATTAGGGCCAATTTGGAACTTAGTCGATCGATAATTTAAGTGGGCGTTTAACAGTACATACTTTATTTTCTACGACCGTGAATGTCACTTAATCGGTAAACTCGTCTAATTGCTATATGTCTTTTAGACGGGTTTGCGAACGTGACATTCACGTTGATGTTCTGTGTTGTGCTGTGATGTTGGTTGGATCGTCGTGGTGGATAGCAATGGTGCAATGATAGTACAGTTTAGATTCATTTGTGCATTTGATATTGCGGGGCGAGCGTCCGACATGTGGACTGTCGTCACTGCCTGTTTGTATATTATTCTTTTGAGGCACAACCGGGCTGAGGTCGATGTCACCCTTGTATATTATTTTATTTTCTGTACTAGGATTACCCCGCGGTGAGGTGCACGAATAGCCGGATTCTAGAGGGCAACTGGTCTGCATCTCAAGGCATTCAGACGGAGGGGACCTTACTCTTGAATTGGCGGGCTATTCGCTGCACTCGTAGGGGGTATAGGTTGATCCAGGAGGGGTGCTCAAGTTACCGGATTCCATGAAGTGCTGGGTGGTCCATTCACGTTGCTGAAGGGGGCTGCCTCACTTCTGGTTTTGGCGGGTAACTTGCCGCGCTCGTAGGGGTTTAGGTTTCATTGCACAGGCTATCCACACGACAGAGAACGTCGAGTCTCACTTGCGGGTCAAGTGAAATTCGGGGCTCCAGATTATCCACCATTCTGTATTGCTTCTGTGATGTTTCTGTGATGTTGCTTTATATCATGCCTGGGACGAATGTTATATATATTTATATATATTATTAGATGTTGTATATGTTTTGCACCCGCGCTAGCCTAGTCCCCGCTCTGTCGTTAGTTAAGTAACCTAACGGGTGATGACGGGACCCAGAGGCGAATGCGGATGGCATATACGTACATTTTATTTTCGTTCTTTTCTGGTGTGATTAATTGATGGGACTGCATAGATTCTTATCAATGCAAGGATAAAACAAACCTATATATATGATGTTGTTGGAACCAAGTTTTTTAAAACTGACATTACAGACGTTCTCTTTTGCTTTGCACAGTAGTATTCGGTTATGAATATCCAGCACCTCATTCGACGAGACAAGGGCCAAGATCCTTTCATCGGGAGTGACCCCTTGGGTAAAAGTTTGCGTCAATGTATTAACTTTACTATAGTCGATTATTTTTGCTTTGCATCGTGGTATTCAGTTTGGGATATCCTGCACCCCATTCGACGGGGAAAGAGCCGAGATCCCTTCACCGGGAGTGACCTCTTTAGCAAAAGTTTTCGCCACTATATATTTATAAAAACCACTTGGATTCCTTCAACGATATCAAGTTCATTACGTTAAAGGTTTTTCGCCAAAAACCAGCCGTAGCCCTCCGTCATTTCAGAAAAGTAGCGCCTAGTATTTGTGCTATGTTTGTTGGCTTCCGTCAAGGCATAGTGTGCGGTAGCTATGTGTTACTTCTCTGTAGCATGGATATGCATTAATCTAGGACAGTCGTGCAACCTTATTGGCATCCGTCAAGGGCGAGTACGGGTGGGTCTAAATTAATCAGGACAATGACGGGTAGAACTTGACTTGCAACTTATGATTTGTTGGCATCCGTCAAGGTCATAAGCTGCTTGGGGTAAAAATTATATCGGGAGTTTCAAACATACAGGAAACTTGCCAGGCTTGCGCATACCTTCCGGAGTGTGGTGACTTGAGTGACTTCCATCAAGTTATCATGCGATGATAGTTGGATCCCGATTCCCACTGATGAGTAGGATTACTCCTCGAGTGATTCCAACTAATTCTCCTTTTAGGTTTGGAGGAGAATTCGAGGAAATAGTGGGAGCCATCCAGATTAGATAAATTGATTAACCATTCTGATCTAGATTAGAGTGCACGCTGAGTGTTTCTTCTCTCTCTCTCTCTGGCTGTGACTATGACCCGACCTTTGACTAAAACTCATGAAACCAAATTGAGCGAACCTTCTTAAAACACTTTGGCTTTTGGAATGTCACGGTGTCGCATACATCATTGCCATTTCTATATCACCTTTTGCATTTCTCCAGAACACCCCGTATTATTACGAACATCCACTTCCATTGGATAAATCTATCGTATGGTTATATACGAACTCGAAGGAACTTTTTCGAGGATGGATTCTGGTTCTGGAGAGATTGAATAGGATTATTCGGTTGTCTTTTCTCTTTACCTTCTCTCAGGTTGTGTGGGCTCCTGGGATTAGGAGAGGGTACACCTATTGAGCTTATTGGATAGTCTTCCTCCAAACCAGAGGCAGGTGCCGAACGGTAGGGAAGGAAGAAAACCAACAAGATTAACCGTGGTGTACAGAAGGTAATAAGTAAAGACATATAAAGGGATTAGAATAATAGCAAAGGAAATTGCGATCACCATCTTTTACGACAAAGACCGGGTATATCCCTGCCACTCCTACATCCACTTTGCATTTCTCTAGAACACTCCGTATCACTACGGATATCCACTTCCATTGGATAAATCCATCATATAGTTACATACGAACTCGAAGAAACTTTTTTGAGGATGGATTCTGGTTCAGGAGAAAAAGAATAGGATTATTCAGATGTCTTTTCTCTTTACCTTCCTCAGGTTGCGTGGGCTCCTAGGATTAGGAGAGTACACCAATTATGCTTATTGGATAGTCTTCTTCCAAACCTTAGGCTGGTGCCAAAGGGTAGGGAATGAAGAAAACCAATAAGCGTAAAGAAGGTGTACAGAAGGTAATAAGTAAAGACATAATAAAGGGATTGGAGTGAGGGCAGGTAAGTATATGGTTACTGTCATGATTCAGGATAATGGAAGAGGCGTTACTAGGAATACCAGTTAACCCTTTTTGGAACATTTTCATGTTTCAGTTTTACTGTGCGATATTAATTGAAAACTGTTTTCCCAATTGGAATCTAACTCCAGGGTATGTATTTACCAGATCAGTTTCTCACATCTGTATGATATTATAGATGGTGAGTGGGAGTAAGTTATTGGGAATTGGGTGATTAGATCCTTTTTATATCGGAATTCATTGTAATTGGTGATATTTGAGGAAATCATCTGGATTTTGCCGGATGGCAAATATTTGGTTTTGAATATCCGTTGTTATGCACCAATTTCAAACTGATATATCTGTACATTTATTTTATAAAGTGAGATATAACTTTTTGATATTATGTCTGTGATATTTACCTATATCAGCTGGTGATTAGGTAAGGTGCATTCAACAGCGGTGTAATTCTTCTTAATCATACTACAGTTTTTCAACCTACGACGCACAGGGTTTGAGTTGTTGAACTCAGGGGACTTATACAAAGTATTGTATGTTGTCCAGTGTCCGTTAGGACAATGGGGTTGGTACTCGTACTATATTCTGTTTACTTGTGACTTCTCCAGTTCTGGACAAGTATTTCGTTGAAATGCAAAGTCTAGATATTGAGAAGTTATAGGTATAAGAATAAAGTAGAGAACCATTTGTTGTAAGTATCGGGATTCTTCGATGAAGTAGAAGATGTAGATACTTGTGTTTGGTATTCCACTGATAGTAATGGTTTTGAGAACTTGCTTCTCTTTCGGGTTACTCATATATGGATGCACTCCTAGACGAGTAATGCTGATTGTCCTTTTTCCATTTGGTTGATATGCACTGGAGACAGCTGCATGATTTTGAATCTGGTTCAAATTAGATTAGTGCTTTTGTTTCTATATTAGATTAGTATGGAATCAATTTATATCTTGACGATGTTAAGGTATAGGGAGTTGTCCGGCTGATGCTTAAAACCAGAATACGGATAAACTCAAGGCACGTTTCAGTAATGGCTGTTCGTGTGTTATCCCGGGCTTTGACGAGGGATAACTTTCTACCACCAGGAAGATCAATATTTATATTGTTCTTGACTCGCCACAGTTTTAGCAAAATGAACTTTTTCAGAAAAACAAAAGTGGGAGTATGGTAGAACTGGAAGTGATTCCAGAACTACAAACAATTACTGAAAATTTAATAGAACCTAAGAATTCAATTGGATTCGACGTTCCATTAGCCACTCCGCAGATTTGGTGGGTAACCTCAGGCACCCGAGAGGTACTTCGGTCTTCTCAGAGACGGTGACAGGGAGGTTCTTGTTTACCCAGACTTACCATTGCTGCTGTTCTAGACTATAAGACCCAGCAGGAGGATGAGTATAGCATCATTCTAAACTAGTTTTAGAAGTGCACGTGTATATGACTCTGCCAGAGGGTTGTTGGAGTCAGTGGGAGCAGCGGAAGTATAGTGGGCAAGTAGCTTATGTCTATTTATAGACTAAAGTAGGTATAGCGGAAATAGATCATCTATTTTTGATGTGACAGTCATAGGCTTTGACTTCATCAGAATAGGAGATGGATCTGCTAAGAAGGTAGTAGAGAGTGATGTCCAGGTATTGGGATGACATGCACTTGATAGGAAGGGACATTTCTATACTACGATCGGTTATATTATGGTTGTCACAAAGTTGTTTCTCCACACAGGATATGGAAATAATATCAGGTTTTCTGGTTACTAGATCTATGGTTTTAGATCTAGATTTGGGAAGTATCCTAATCTGGGTACTTTGACATTAAATGGACGACTCCTGGCATGGTGGTGTACCTGCAGGTGATGGAGTCAACCTCTCTAAAGGTGTCTTACAGACTAAAGGGGAGAGGGTTCTACATGATTAGCATATTACTTGCTTAGGCAATTGAGTTAATCATGAAATGTCAAATACCACACCAGATATTGTTTCTGCATTAGCTGCAATAAACATATATTAATCCAATCCTGGAGAAACATTGGGAAGCAGTTTATTAAACATAAGTGAATGTTCTTGGGAAATGATTACGGCAGCCTCCTTCGAGAGACGGTTATCATTTCAGGCTTCCAAGGTAACCTAGATGACAGAGTAACTGTCAGAGTTATAGTTTCCCCTCTTTTGAGGGACAGTATGTTGGACGGGTGGTCCAAGCGGATACTGAGGAAGGCATGGCGCATGTTACTGATTAAATTCAGTAGATGATACTGTCTAGGAGGTTTGCTGGATTTGGAGTTCATTTGTGAACTGGGTCCCATCAGATATCCAGACAAATTCTAAGACAGGTATTACTCATTTCGCGAGATAGTCTTCTCCGTGAAGTTGAGATATGGGGAGATACAGAAAGGAATATTGGAGCGGATCCACTCACTGAGGCTATTTCTCGAACGCAATCATTTTTGCAAACGGGCTTTGCGAAACTGATTAGTAGAGAAGTTGGGTGTTCAGTATCACATGGGCTGTGAGTATGCGACATCGCAATAATTGGCCTTAAGTGCAAGTGGGAGATTGTTGGCTATAGTGCCCTCAAGGCAATTATCATAGTCATGGACTTGTGATTATGATGATTGAGGTAGGACCTATACCGATAAAATAGTCTTACTCAAGATGATAGTATGCTATTTGGTTTGTCTTTATCATCATGTACGTGTTGATAGAGCCCTTAGGATTCTTACTTGACTGCCAGCAGTATGATGGCGATCATATATGTGGGAGCTGGAGTCTATAAGCATATTCTTAAATGTCCCTAGTCGTGGGAGTATCGAGACCGGGCATTGATACTCCATTGTAGACCAGTGTATACTGATCGAGACCCCGACGAGGGGCGGTGGACAGGTCTCACAAGCCATTGGTGTTAGTTTGTTCACCTAAGATAGTATACAGGTGCTCATTGGGTTATGAGTACACTGGACGGACTCGCCGGGAACCTGCTAGTTGGTATTATACCTATTGTCAGATAGCAGTTCCCAGGTGACATGTGTACAGGTTAGTCCGTCGACCTGAGATTGTCATTTGTCTCGTGTGAGTTCCCACTATGCTTTGATTACTACCCTACCACGGCTCAAAGGAGTCGTGCAAACAGGTTTTAGTTGGGTACAGTCCCGAGCCACATGGAGGCAGTGATCGGATCGTTGGGGATTCGTCTCTCCCGGTATTGGGAGTTGGTGTCGCGTTGTGTACGGATGGCTATCACCAAAAATCCGTGGCCACGGTGGACGAGAATTATCGATCCAGGATCGATAGTTTCTCAAGTGGTGATGGGTTTCATATCGACACTAAATATTGCGTTGTTGGGGGTCTGATTTTATCCACCCCTCTAGACTCGATATGCGATACTCTTAGACGAACAGACCAGACTGTACGGATATTGTCACTGACAGGCTCAGTAGGGGTTCAGGATGAGTTTGCTCGTCGGCCTCCCTTTCGCTCAATACCTGGATAGCCGTTACATACAGCTAGTGCCGCTGACGTGCTTGTGGTTAAACCCACTGTCAACGTATTGACAAGTCTTTAGAGTCCCACACAGAGGGTTTTCACGGTTCAGGCGATATGGTGTACATGAGGTACGTTGATACATACAGGTGTCCTATTAAATATGTGCACAAGCTGCGCAGACTTTAATCGGACGGTTGATAATACTAGCGGCTTAGGATTAAGCCGGATTATTAAATCGGGTTTTGATTTAATAATTTATATATGTATTTGTATATACGTATTCTAGTATTATTGTTCACTATTAGTTTTCTCTCTCGGCTATTTGTATTTCGGTACGAATACGCGTATATGTATTTCGGTACATGTACCGGGAAGTATTCCGTATTTTGTACGGAATAGCTTCTAGAAGCTTTGCCACCTCATTATTTGATTTTCTATTTATGGAAATTCATTTTGTTTAATAATGAGGTGGAGGGTGTGAGGTGACATTTGCATAGTGTTATGCATGTTCATGGCATGGGTTAAGGGTATGGTTCTTTTGTTTATTGTATTTTGACATTGAAAAAGATTTTTTTGGAATTGAGAGAGGGTGAGGGGCCGGCCACTAAGGGGTGGGGGATTGAATTTCATTTGGTTTTTACATGAGACATTACACAAGCCCACTCTCTCACTCTCTCAATTTCACACAAAACCCTTAACCATTTTTTGTTCATAAAAATGCTTCATCACCTCCTCATTCATCTTCTATGCTTGCTCAATGAGCAAAAAGGAAAGAGAGAAAATATAGTGACACACTACTACACCTCGACTCTCCATCGTTAGCAACTTTGGAGCGTCGGTTGCCTCGTTCGTCGAGTTGGAGCTTGCGCCGTTTCCCTCGGGTGGATCATCGGAGATGGAGGAAGACCGGCGACCAAACATCATCATGGAACCGCTAGGAGCTTGGAATGAAGACCGAAGGAGTCAGATCATCTCGGTATAACGATTCTAACTCTTAGTTAGATTGCTAGTTTAGGGTTTAAGGTCGATCCGGAAATTGGGTAGCGGTACCGCCGGGGCACTGCCGGGACCCTTCATATTGGATTCATGTTGCATTGGAGTTATGATTGGATTCATATTTAGATTGTATTCAGATTAGACCGAGACTCGGATTGAGTCAGATACTTAAACAGATTTGGATTCTGAATTAGATTCAGGTGTTATCGGTAACTGTTGCACATGGACGACAAGATCTGTATCTTTTTCCAAGAAAATTACCATTTATAAACCCGTTTTAGTTTTCTATCTTAAATAGGCAAGCACCCATTTTCTCCGGCTCTCTGAGGCTCAAGAGAATTGGTCCCGCTTAAACCTATATTTACTATGGTCCTTATTGTAATTTATTATAACTTAAGAGTTTTTTATAAAAATATTTTTAGTATACTTTCAAAATAAACTTCAAGTATTTATTTATGTTAGTTAGGGCTTTCATGGATGTAAATTTTTAAAGAATGAAGTATATTAGTAAAACTTGAATAGTTCAAGGTATTTTAATGTAACTTTGACTTGTATTGATTCTTGATGGTATTTTCATGAAACTTGTAATTCTTTTATTTGTTTACAAAACATGGAATTTAATAATAACTTTAAAATATGTGGTTTGATAATATTTATATAATTATTAAAAATAAATTTTTATTATTAAATAGAAATCTTCATTTTTCTTAAAAATTGTATTAAAATTCCATCGAGATCGTATGCACCGTGAGGAGATCTGCATCTCGCTTTACTAGTTCCGAAGACGTGCGATAATCCACACTATCCACTAAAGGGTTCCTCAAAATGGATTATAGAGGCATAATCGCAAGGAATTTAAATAATACTATTTACAAGAAAATGTTTTTTTTTAGTTCTAGGTATTTTATTGAAAAGTCGTATTTTACCACAAGATATTGGTTTCAAGAGAATCATGCTATGTCAAGATGTGTGTATGTGAGAGGTAGGTCATTACCTCGTGAGGTTTTTAAAGGTATGCTAAACAAAAATATTAAAAGATGCCGTATGTAAATTTCATGGTATTTAAACAAAAAATCTTAAATAAAATTGTTTTACATGGACTTTTAAAGTGAAACTTGTTTCAAAACATTAGTTAATGATTAACAAGCAAAGTATAGTGATATGGATGTGTGGTTATTAAGAAAAAATTATAGTTTTCAGAGTTTTGGAAACAAAATCCGGTATAACTCCACTTACCGACATGTTTTGAAAAAAGATTATTTTAAGGTAGGAAGAGAGGAAAAGAGATGGGACTTACAAGTTAAAAGGATAGAGGGGAGGTAAAGAAAGAGAATGATAGCCTTCATGTAGTCACGGAGTCGCCATAAATGTCTCGAATCCCCACCGGAAATTGACCTAGGGCTAACTCCACTTGTACTCTTCTTGGACTGAGAAATTTTGAGAATTTTGGCAATAAATTTCATAATGAAGAGAATTAGGGTGTGGGGTTGTATTTATAGGATGAAATTAGGGTTTAGGAATTGAAGAAAGAATTAAAATGTATTAAAAATTGGATTAATGGGTGAATTTAAGTTCTCTGGATAATTGTAGAGAAATCAAACAGAATAAGGATAGTGGGGGTAGGCCAAGGGTTTAGTGTGCAAAGCCCGGGCTTCATCCCCTATGGATGGCCCGTCGTCGCTGGCCAAAAGCTCAATCTTGCCGGTTGAGTTGAGGGGTTAGGAGCTTGGATTTATGCTACGTGTCCATGCTGGTTTTAACGCTAATTTGCACATGTTTGATTTTCTGTGACTTTTCATCTTATGTGTATTGTACGTGTAAACTTTTGGGCTTCCAAAAAGTTTAAAAGAAAAATCAATAAAATATGTTCTTTTATGAGGGTTAAACCCTTGAATATGCGATGAGATGCTCTGATCTCTATTATTATTTTTATTTATCTCGAAGAAAGGTATTCTTCTTTCTTCCTTCTTAAAACTTTCTTCTTGCTTGCTCTAAAGCTTATGGGGGGTTTCTCTCTACAAGATTTGTAGTCTTGGGTCCTTTATATAGTAGAGGCAGATTTGTTGATTTAGTTAAAGAAATCTCTCATTGAGAGATTTTAATTGATTTGGGGATTTTATCCACCGTCGGATCTTCGATCCAAGGACTTCTGTTTTACAAAAGATATTTTTCTCGTTTTTTAACAAGATTGGGAAGTATTTTCCCGTACAGAGCTTATTCTGTAGTTTGGTGATTTTTTAATCACCATTGAATTTTTAATCCAACGGTGCTCTGTTTTTCAGAGAATAATCTTTCTTATTTAGAAAATTTTGGGGAATATTTGCTCAACATAATTTAATTCTGTACTCTGATGATTTATCATCTCTGTTGGATTTTTGATCCAACGGCTCTGTTTAACAAAGATATTTGGTTCTAGCGCTGGCGCCCTCATGCGAGGCACGTGAGGCACTGCCTTAGAGTTTTTAACTCTTAGCGCTGGCGCCCTCATGCAAGGCACGTGAGGCCCTGTTTCAGAGTTTTTAACTCTTGGCGCTGGCGCCCTCGTGCAGGACACGTGAGGCGCTGCCTCTGAGTTTTTAATTCTTGGCGCTGGCGCCCTCGTGCAGGGCACGGGAGGCGCTGCCTCGGAGTTTTTAACTCTTGGCGCCGGCGCCCTCGTGCAAGGCACGCGAGGCGCTGCCTCGGAGTTTTTAACTCTTGGCACCGCCTTTCCAATTTTGAACAGAGCCTTGCTCTTTTATTGGGGAAACAAATGCACTCCCACCGTTGCACTCACGCGACTTACACGTAAGTGCAACGGTGGCAGCTTTTCCATGTTTGTATTTTCTTGGAAGTTGGATCGACTTCATGTGCCTATAAGTAGGGCTTTTGGCCCTTGAGATGACTGTTGTTCATCTTCTCTTATTCTTCTTTTTTCTGAGAACTTAATTCTCCTTTCATAGCTTAGATCTCTGCCCAAATCCCTTCTAGAGTTAGAACTCTGCCCAAAAATTTAGTAAGGATCGTAATCGAACCCTTTAACAGAGCTTTGCTCTTCTTAGATCGTAGATCTTAAGATGTATTTTAGGGTTTCTTAACCCATTAATCAGAGCTTTGCTTATTTTCCATGAAGAACTCTTAGAGTTTGTTTTGCAGATCTTAAAAATCTTGGGGTTTTACCCTGTTAAAAAGCTTTGCTTTTGAGGGTTCTGTTTGATATCCCATTGTTTTTTATAGAGCATAGCTCTTAAAAATTTTTGGGGAAATTTTATTCCCCTCTTAATTAAAGTTGACAGATGTGAAATCTGTTTGCAGAGCACAGCTCTCGAGAGAGTTTAACTCCTTAGCCCAATGAGATTTCTCATTAAATGAGAATCTTCTTAGGATTTCATTCTTAATGAGTGACTGCCCCATCAATGATGGGACGTCATCTTGATTTTGGGGGTCCCTCTTTTGTCCCTTTATTCTGCATTGCAGTGCGGTACAATTTTTAAGTACCAAGTGTCGGAGTTCAGAACATAGTGTTGATAACTAACTCTCGTCTCTCTTTGTGTAGGTATTATGGCCTTTGCCGACGCGCCCGTGGATCGAGAAGTCTTTGTGCTTATTAAAGATCATGACCCGGAGCAGAAATCTCTTCACCTATGGGGGTCGTGGTACAATCAGATTATCCATGGTCGGCGCAGTTTTTCTTGTACAATACCCTCAGAGCCCATTTCAGCAATTCACTATGCCGACTCGCCTCAAGTAAATTATGCCGTAGAGGAGGTCAACTGGATCTCGGAGGGTCGCCTTCATCCTTCTATGGCATCAATACCCATACAGCCACCGATGGCCTTGGATATTTTGGGGGCGATGCATATGTCAAGGTGAGTCGCGCCCTTAGGGGCAAGTATATATGATAGGTTTGACACCTCGCCATTTAACCGGCTACCTGCAGTGGGCTCAGTATATTCTGTCGGCCAGGAAGTCACTGCTGTTGAAGCTCGGGTTGTATCCCGCAATTTATGCATCTCTTTTTCAATATCCCGCACCTCATGTATGGTGGGTCAATGCTTTCCTGGAACAATAGAACATCCCGACCCACACATTTGTTCTGTCGAACCGGGAGGTCTCTATTTCTTTGGAGGAATTTGCGGAAATTTCAGGCCTACCCGTTAAAGGGGAACATTACGAGGAGATACTTCCCCCTGATGAGTAAATTTTTGCCACCAAATCAGTGGTAATGGGCCTCACTCCAGAGAATGCCATTCAACACCAGTTCCCGAGCCTAATCAAAGTGTTGAACATTTATGAGAGTCTGTTTTTGGAGTCCGGAGGGCATGGAGTCAGCTTCGCCGATTTCATCGCCCGCTTTCTTCGCCCTGAAGACTTATCAAAACAAGCCGTGAAATTCGCCAAGCTTGACGACCCATTTGGTTTTGGTTTGGATAACCAGCCAATGGCGGAAGCGGATCAAAAAAATTTCTTTATTCCAGACACTCCGGTCGTCCCTTTTGCAGAACTTGCTGCTTCAGACGTCGATGAAGAGACATTCTTTATGGGGTTCATCGGCTTTTGGTTGAGCTAGTTTGTGCTTCCGATGCACCCTCGCTACAGGAGGCCGTCTGTTTTTTTATCCAGCCCACCGCATGGTTGCGGGGACGCGTGTAGCCGTTGGGATTGCAGGGCTAGCTCATCTATATCACGGCCTGAGCTTAGCGGCAGATACTACTCAGCAAGGGGTAAAACCTGTACATCTTCCGTTGCACTACTTCACGTCCTGGGTCGAGATGCACATATTGGGTGCTTTCGGAGTCCATAAACAACCCCGCTTCTACGACAGCTACAACTTTCCCCGTGTCATGTTCCTAGTTGACGCTTCTACATTAGATCCGTCGCAGCGAGAGGCTCGACGTTTGGTCCTTCGCCCACATATGGTTGGGGATAGTATGACTTTTGTCGATAGGGTCTTAGCTATCGGCAAGGAATCTACCAAGGCAGTGCAATCGTTGCGTGATACTTTCAAAGACGGGGCTCCTACGTTGAAGGCTCGAGAGATCCTGCACTTGTATTCAATTAAGCCAGGCTTTTTAGTGTTTAGGCAAAATGCCTCGGCACTATTCATGAGGTATAACCCGCACCGTTTCGCTCAACAGTCGGGTTACAATCAGGGTGTTCCCCTTGAGGCATTCTTAGCCGAGCCGGACGCTATAGAAGAGGGTATTCGCAGCGCACTGCACCACTTTATGCGACTAAATATGGGGTCCAACTTTCTCATCAGCGAATTGAGCTACGTGCCAAAATCTTCGAACGCCTATGTGGCATGGTACCAGCATGCGACGGGTGCTGTTATCACGGAAGAGAGACGGCTATTACTTGATCATAAGGATGCTGTCCCAGCGGGTAACTCAGCGGTCCCTTTAAAGCAACGGACCGCCGTTCGTCCCTCTTTAAGAGAAGTCACTACGGTTATGGTCCCGCGCACCTTCCCTGAGAAGTTTCAACCCAGTGTTCCCGTAACTGCGGTAGCCGTGACATCCCCAGAACCTGGTGCTGGTACGAAAATTAGGACCCACCGCCCGAAAATGCCTGTCAAGCGCTAAATCTTGTCATCGGCCACCGGTGTCCGCTCGCAGAAAAAGAAGAAGTCGTTATTCTCTGCCGATGTTATATTTGGCCAGGAGCCACATGCTCCTTACAGCAAGGGCTTGTGCGAATATGGTACCAACGAGGGTTTTTTCGACACGCCTGTGACCGACACTGATCTTCAGGCTGCCCTCGCAGCTTCCGAGCGACTGGCTCGTAAGGAAGCGGCGTTGATCACTATCGCGAAGTCAGGTACACTTCAGTTGTATTCTTCTGCGTCTATCCCTTTCTTGTAATTATGCTTTTACTAACGCTCTCTTCTTTAACAGATATTTCCACCGAAGAGGCTCTCGCGGCTTCCCTCAAGACGTTCGAGGAGGAAGAGAGGCTCCGCGCTTCTTTGGGTCTTGGTATAAGTTGCTTCATTACACATTTATTCTTTTTATTCGTGCTCTGACCCTCTCTTTCACCTTATTGTAGGGACTACCTCAACTCAGGTTATTCTAAGTGCAGTGACGATCCTAAGTGACGATGGAACAAAACTTCTAGAGCCAGCTCATGTGGCCATGACCCTCCCAAAGTCACCGCAAGAGCCTTTGCTGAAGCAGCTGATGATAGACACTGTAGCAGCTCCGGAGGCAGAGCTCGGTTCGGACGACAACGTCCCCTTGTCAGAAGTCTTGAGGAGGTCATCTCTCACTGCCCAGACCGAAAGGAAGCGCATGTGCCGTTTTGGCCGTAGGTGCAGGCTCAATTAGTATTCTGCTTGCTAATACTCCTTCGACGGATGTTCCCTCTGCCCTGTCTACCGCCCGTAGACAGGTTGTACGCGCAGCTCGAGAAGAAACTGAAAAGCTGCTCCAAGATAACGTAACTCCCAGTATTTTATTAGAATTTGGTCCACTAATTCTGACATGCTCATTTTCTTTCACGCAGGGTCGAGTCCTGGCGACGGTATGGCAGGTGAAACGTTGACGATTACAGAGCCCGAAGTGGCTATTTTTTCTCGGGAGTCTGAGACTGTCCAGACCGCTGCTCTTTCTCCCTGTGCCTCCTTGGTGTCAGTGGGCGTCACAAGTGTTACGACGGCCCTCGTCGAGTCACGGGATGAAGCTATGGGCGCAGAATCTATTCCTCCGAGAGAGAGTGAAGAAGCCATAACACCTGGTGACGCATCCATCATGGTTTTGGTCTGTGATCTATCAGGTAGTCTTTGGGTCACCGTTTTCGAGTTTTTCAATCTTGTTCAGCCCTTCTGATGATATTTTGTTTGTCTTGCGTATAGGCGCAGTGAACCCTGAGGCTGTGCCGTCTGAAGAAGTGTCGTCGGTTGCTGCTCTAACGGTTGCTGTCCCGTCACCTTCTTCTGTGCCCTCTCAAATATTGGAAGGTATGGGTTTGTGATTTATTTGTTTTACTGTGGGTACCATCCTCCTTGTATTGATGGTATATTGTCATAATTTTGCAGGAGTCCATCTCGACCATATATACCAGGTGTTGAACCCGCATTTTTCCTTTCGGTCGGAAATCGTTCCACCTTCTGGTATTGGTTAGTATACTCTTTAGCTGATGTCTCCCTATTCCTTTTATGGATAGACGTATTGTTGCTAAGTCTTTTTCATATTGATCATAATGTCATGGGTTGGAGGAAGAGACGAGAAAATAGCCATGCCTCCGGTACTCCCTATCCTGCCGCCTTTCGCAGCTGGTATAATAGACTCCATCCCTCATGTGTTTTCTTTATCTCCCGAGTCGATATTTGACCATAATTTATTTTGCAGTAATTGCACCGGCTCCAGCTCCTTTCGAGTCTCGCATTCCAATGCCCGTAGGGCCCTTCACTAAACATAAGTCTTCCAGGGACGCTGCAAATAGCCGGCGAATGTTGAGCGAATTTATCGAAGATCTGAATACCGAGGCCCTCACTTCTGTTATGGATTTTGCTGTTGAAGTTAATCCAATACTGGCAACACTCGCGAACTTCCATTGTCACGCCCCGCTTCCCAGTGTACGGCGAAGGGGACGCGACGAGGTCCGCTACGTATATACTCAGAAGTATATACGCTAAGCATATCTAAGCAATATAAAATAAATACACAAGAGACAAGAAATAAAAATAACATCAACTTTTATTTAATAACATTCTTTTGTACAATGCATGAAAGGAAATACAACTGAAATAAAAAGATGCCTAAACAGTGGCATAACAGGAAATGAAAAGTACAGGAAAGAAAAGTATACAATGAAACTAAAGTGCAGGGTCTTCAACAAACTTCTCCAAGTCTTCTTGAGATGGCTCGATCTCCGCCGGGTCCAAACCACCTGACGACATTCAAAGAAGAAAGAAACAGAATGTCGTCAGCGAACAGGTCGCTCGGTAAGTCCCAAAGATAGAGAAAGAATAGACAAAGAGTAGGAGAGAAAGAGAGTAGCTTTTAATGTTGCATTGTATTATTATATTGTTGTATTTCGTGTTAACGCTGTTGTTTGTAGCTTGGTACAGAAAAATGCCAGTGTATACGAGAGGAGTCTCTATATGCCAGAGACTAGAGGCAAACGGAATATAGAGTACAAGGCTCCATTAGAAGGCCCGGAACAACGGCAATTGAATTCATGTTAGGTGTCTTAAATCTGACCGTCTCGTGCCACTTTTAACATCTTCCGTACCAATCTACCCCTTAAGCCCCGCGATGTCTTATTTGTATTGTTATCTTGTAAATTGTATTGGTTGTATGATTGATTTACTGACTGACCGAAACCATGATATCAGGAAACGGTTGTAACCGTAGAGTCATGTAAATGGAATGCTGAGAATCATGTAAAAGGAATATATATCTATGGTTCGGTTCGGTCAAGTTGTATAAATTGATAATTGTATTTATAGATTCATGTATTCATACTGAATTGGAATCTTGTAGATTATGGATTGACTTGAGTCATATTCAAGTCAGATTAATCATACTCAAACCCGAGTTAGACAATCAGAAATGTGAATCGAAGTCTTATAATTGCCAGGGTCCTTAGGGTAATTTATAAAACTTGAGGGGGTTTTATGTAAAAATACTTTTATATACTTTTCAAAATACGCCTCAAGTATTTATTACTCGTCTTTAGAGTTGTGGATTTTATGTTGTGACATTTCTAGTGAAAATATCCTAGTTTTATAAATAAGGGTATTTATCTGTAATATTGATTATTTGGAGTTCATGGTATTTTAGTGTAAAATTTATTCTTGTGATTTTTAGAAAAAGGTGGAAAATTTATATTATAATAAAATAGGTATTTTAAGGATAAATATACATATATTTATACAAAAATAATTTTAATAAATATTTTACATTCTAAAAAAATCTCATTTTCTTAAGATGTGGTATTTTAAATCTTTCGAGACCGAATGCTCCTTGCGGAGGTCTGAATCTCGCACTACTAAGCTCGAGGATGTGCGATAATCCACACTATCCTGAACGGGTTCCCCAAAAATGGGTTGTAGCGGCTCTTTGCAAAGATTGTAAAATACTAAATCCTTTAGAAAACGGTTTTATGAAGTAAATGGTATTTATTTGTAAAGGTGTATATTTTCCGTATTTTAGATTTTAGGGTTTCCTAAACCAACTAGCCTATTTCTAAATGGTCTAAACGACAAGTCGTTAGAAGACTCAAATCGTCTCTTCACCGCCAATTACTGCCAGGTAAGTGCCAGGTAAGTGGAAGTCTCTCCACTACAAGTAGTGGCCCTAATTAAGTAACCACTTGCCTTAGACACACTTGCCTAAACACCACAAAGTTAGGTTTAGATAAACGATCGATGTCCACAACTTATCGTATTTTTCCTATTAAAGATATTGTTTAAACAAATGTATCAAACCTGAACTTTTATAAAAGGTTTTATTAAGGAAATGTTATTTTAATGTAAAATCTTATTTTATCGTATTAGGAGTTTTCAAGATAGCGTATTATGGTTGCATATATGTGTGTGAGGAGGTAAGTCATTATCTCGTGATCTATTTTAAGATATAGCAATGTTAACGGGTTAAATGTGAAATTGAAACATGATGGTATTAAAGTGAAAAAATACGGTAAGTTAAAAAGGTTATCATTTCATGTGTGAAAACTTATTCAAATTGATTTTTACAAGTTTAATAATCATGATAAAGATGTTTAGACATGTTTGAATTGATTAGAAGTGAAATTTTATAGAAAACCGAATCGAAAATCAGATTTGTTCCGATTCCGTCGGGTTTCGTAATTTCGTATTTTTTTGAGAATTAGAAAGGGAGATAGAATAGGACTTACGGGTTTCGATCTATACTAAGGAGTGTAGGGGAACTAAAGGAGTTGCCGAGGCGTTGCTTCGTCGCCGGTTGTTTCTAAAAACGTCGCCGGAATTCCCGCCGGAATTTCGTCGGAGCTTCGCTGTGCACTCGTTTTCAAATCACACACTCTTGGAAAATTTTGAGAGAGTAAGCTTAGGGTTTTGGGATGAGAGGGTAGAAGGTAGGGGGTGTATTTATAGGGTAGGCTAGGGTTGGGTAGGTGAAAGGTTTTTATTTTAAAAAAATTGTAAAAATTAAAGAAAAAACATTAAAATTTATAGTAAATAGGGTGTATTTAACTCTCGGGAACCGATCCAAATAAATGGTGTGTGCAGGGGGTTAGAGTAGGTGAAAAGCCAGGTTTTTGATGTTGACGACTCGGCCGTCCGACCGAGTCCGGCCGGCAGCGCCGGCCCGAGTCGGCTGGTCCGCCGGCCGACTCGGCCGAGTCAGGCCGAGTCGGGGTGTCGTTGGGTGGGGAAGCTCAGGGTTAAGGCTCTGGTACTTTTATATTTTAGGATTCAGTTCAACTTTTGGGAGTTATGGCTTGTGGACTGTTGGGCTTCTAAAGGATTTAAAACAAAAATAATTTAAAAATAATGTGGGGCAGGGGATTTGAGCAGTGCAAGGTATTACCAATGAGCTACAAGCTCCTTCTTGTAATTATTGTGGTATTTAATTACTTAAAATGATAGCAGCAAGAATAAATACTCCTAGTATACATTAAATTTAAAGTAATTTCTTATACACTAAAAATAGAGTTATTACATTCTTGTGGCTTGTAATTAAAACAAAATAATTACCTATATCTTGTGCTCAGGCTAAAATACCCCTTTATGGATTTTGAAAAAAAATTTGTATAGAAAAAGGGTATAAGAAAATTAGGGTTGTTACATTTTACCCTCCTTATAAAAATTTTGTCCTCGAAATTTGTAAAAGGAAAGTGTAACAGTTTCAAGGAAAGTCTGGTGACTGTAGTATAGATATTGTATAAAAATAACAAAGTGATACAAGGGTGAAAAAGGCTTACCGGTGTTACCTTGACCTACAGTCTTGGCTTCTACGGCTTCTAATGTGAATGTCTGTCGCCGTGGTACATTCCTTCTAGCCGGAGGCATATTCTGCCTTTGGGGCCTCTTTCTCTGTCCTCTAGGCATGTCCCTCATTGCTCGCTGAAATTGGCGAGTAGGCTGTGCAGGTGATGGAGCAGGTAGTGCATAACGAGGTGCAGGAGCCTGGATAGCTGGCCGCTGCGGGTAGTTGGTGGGTGTGTGAGTTGAGTTGCTATTGTAAGGACAGTTCCCAATTCTGTGGTCGGATGCGCCACAAATTAGACACAAGCCTTTTGCGCACCTACAGTCCTTCCACAAGTGTCCCTTTCTTCTGCAGTAGTAGCAGAAATCTGGACTTGACTGGTTATTGGTTTCTTCTGATCTCCTGGGTTCAAACGATGGCCTTGGAGAGGCTCCTCCTGCTATTTGTGTGGCAGGGCGTTTCAAACCGGCATATTGGGGTCTGCCCCTCACCTTTATCTCTGCTTCATAACTGCGGGCAGCTTCTAAAGCATCTTCATGTGTCAGAAATTTCCCTGTGGCTAGTGCAGCCTGAATTTCTGTGTCCAACCCTTGTTGAAATCGACGGGCTCTGATCTCATCCGTCGGTATCAAGTGTGCCGCGAATCTGTTTAAGGATGGTGTTAGCAGTGTAGTATGATATTTAAAAATTGAACTATTGCAGCATATCTTACCGGCTTAACATGGTGAATTCAGCGTCGTATTCATCTACTGATTTGTCCCATATCGATCTCTGTTGTAGATGAATGAACTGCTGCTCCATGGCAAACCTGGCAGTCACAGGGAAGTATTTCGCGTCGAACTTCTCGCGAAAAGTCTTCCATTCAATAGGCTGTACAAGACGGCTTTCTTCCGCCTTCCACCAGTTGCGAGCATTGTCCGTGAGCTGTAGCTTTGCCACACAGACCCAAGCGATGTCTGGCACTTGTGCTGCGGCCAGATCATCCTCGATACTTTGAGCATTCCTCGGCTTCCAATGGGCTCCCCTTTCCTGAGAACTGCTTCGGATGTAAAGCTCTGAATTGCTTTACCCCTGGTGTGTCAGTCTCGGGACGGTTCAGGAGTTGTTGCTGTCCCTCGAGAAGGCTGCGGATCGCCTCAAGTAGCACGGTTTACTCGGTGGGTGGCGCAGGAACTGCTGGTGTGAGAGGTAGTGCTGGAGGTGTGTTGTTGATATTGGTGCTGGTGTTGTTCGGGGAATCCATAACCCTGAAGAAAAATTTGGGTTAGGACAGATTCAAGTACATGAAATGATAACATTCAAGAAATATGGAATTGTAAGATTCAAGGAACATGAATTGTAAAGAATGTTTTAGTTGCTGGTTCTTGTGTTATATTGTTTAGGTTGTTCACGCAGAATAGAACTGTATGATAGGGATTCATACAGCTCTGACCTGCATGGGCCACCAACAAAACCTGCCACGCCCCGCTTCCCAGTATACGGCGAAGGGGACGCGATGAGGTCCGCTACGTATATACTCAGAAGTATATACGCTAAGCGTATCTAAGCAATATAAAATAAATACACAAGAGACAAGAAATAAAAAGAACAACTTTTATTTATTAACATTCTTTTGTACAATGCATGAAAGGAAATACAACTGAAATAAAAAGATACCTAAACAGTGGCATAACAGGAAATGAAAAGTACAGGAAGGAAAAGTGTATAATGAAACTAAAGTGCAGGGTCTTCAGCAAACTTCTCCAAGTCTTCTTGAGATGGCTCGATCTCCGCCGGGTCCAAACCACCTGACGACATTCAAAGAAGAAAGAAACAGAATGTCGTCAGCAAACAGGTCGCTCGGTAAGTCCCAAAGATAGAGAAAGAATAGACAAAGAGTAGGAGAGAGAGAGAGTAGCTTTTAATGTTGCATTGTATTATTATATTGTTGTATTTCGTGTTAACGCTGTTGTTTGTAGCTTGGTACAAAAGAATGCCAGTGTATACGAGAGGAGTCTCTATATGCCAGAGACTAGAGGCAAACGGAATATAGAGTACAAGGCTCCGTTAGAAGGCCCGGAACAACGGCAATTGGATTCATGTTAGGTGTCTTAAATCTGACCGTCTCGTGCCACTTTTAACATCTTCCGTACCAATCTACCCTTTAAACCCCGCGATGTCTTATTTGTATTGTTATCTTGTAAATTGTATTGGTTGTATGATTGATTGACTGACTGACCGAAACCATGATATCAGGAAACGGTTGTAACCGTAGAGTCATGTAAATGGAATACTGAGAATCATGTAAAAGGAATATATATCCATGGTTCGGTTCGGTCAAGTTGTATAAATTGATAATTGTATTTATTGATTCATGTTTTCATACTGAATTGGAATCTTGTAGATTATGGATTGACTTGAGTCATATTCAAGTCAAATTAATCAGACTCAAATCCGAGTCAGACAATCAGAAATGTGAATCGAAGTCTTATAATTGCTAGGGTCCTTAGGGTAATTTATAAAACTTGAGGGGGTTTTATGTAAAAATACTTTTATATACTTTCAAAATACGCCTCAAGTATTTATTACTCATCTTTAGAGTTATGGATTTTATGTTGTGACATTTCTAGTGAAAATATCCTAGTTTTATAAATAAGGGTATTTATCTGTAATATTGATTATTTGGAGTTCATGGTATTTTAGTGTAAAATTTATTCTTGTGATTTTTAGAAAAAGGTGAAAAATTTATATTATAATAAAATAGGTATTTTAAGGATAAATATACATATATTTATACAAAAATAATTTTAATAAATATTTTACATTCTAAAAAAATCTCATTTTCTTAAGATGTGGTATTTTAAATCTTTCGAGACCGAATGCTCCTTGCGGAGGTCTGAATCTCGCACTACTAAGCCCGAGGATGTGCGATAATCCACACCATCCCGAACGGGTTCCCCAAAAATGGGTTGTAGCGGCTCTTTGCAAAGATTGTAAAATACTAAATCCTTTAGAAAACGGTTTTATGAAGTAAATGGTATTTATTTGTAAAGGTGTATATTTTTCGTATTTTAGATTTTAGGGTTTCCTAAGCCAACTAGCCTATTTCTAAATGGTCTAAACGACAAGTCGTTAGAAGCCTCAAATCGTCTCTTCACCGCCAATTGCGGCCAGGTAAGTGCCAGGTAAGTGGGAGGCTCTCCACTACAAGTAGTGGCCTAATTAAGTAACCACTTGCCTTAGACACATTTGCCTAGACACCACAAAGTCAGGTTTAGATAAACGATCGATGTCCACAACTTATCGTATTTTTCCTATTAAAGATATTGTTTAAACAAATGTATCAAACCTGAACTTTTATAAAAGGTTTTATTAAGGAAATAGTATTTTAATGTAAAATCTTGTTTTATCGTATTAGGAGTTTTCAAGATAGCATATTATGGTTGCATATCTGTGTGTGAGGAGGTAGGTCATTACCTCGTGATCTATTTTAAGGTATAGCAATGTTAACGGGTTAAATGTGAAATTGAAACATGATGGTATTAAAGTGAAAAAATACGGTAAGTTAAAAAGGTTATCATTTCATGTGTTAAAACTTATTCAAATTGATTTTTACAAGTTTAATAATCATGATAAAGATGTTTAGACATGTTTGAATTGATTAGAAGTGAAATTTTATAGAAAACCGAATCGGAAATCGGATTTGTTCCGATTCCGTCGGGTTTCATAATTTCGTATTTTCTTGAATAGGGAAGAGAGATAGAATGGGACTTACGGGTTTCGATCTTTACTAAGGAGTATAGGGGAACTAAAGGAGTTGCCGAGGCGTTGCTTCGTCGCCGGTTGTTTCTAAAAACGTCGCCGGAATTCCCGCCGGAATTTCGTCGGAGCTTCGCCGTGCACTCGTTTTCAAATCACACACTCTTGGAAAATTTTGAGAGAGTAAGCTTAGGGTTTTGGGATAAGAGGGTAGAGGGCAGGGGGTGTATTTATAGGGTAGGCTAGGGTAGGGTAGGTGAAAGGTTTTTATTTAAAAAAAATTATAAAAATTAAAGAAAAAACATTAAAATTTGTAGTAAATATGGTGTATTTAACTCTCGGGAACCGATCCAAATAAATAGTGTGTGCAGAGGGTTAGAGTAGGTGAAAAGCCACGTTTTTGATGTTGACGACTCGGCTGTCCGACCGAGTCCGGCCAGCGGCGCCGGCCCGAGTCGGCCGGTCCGCCGGCCGACTCGGCCGAGTCAGGCCGAGTCGGGGTGTCGTTGGGTGGGGAAGCTCGGGTTAAGGCTCTGGTACTTTTATATTTTAGGGTTCAGTTCAAATTTTGGGAGTTATGGCTTGTGAACTGTTGGGCTTCCAAAGGATTTAAAACAAAAATAATTTAAAAATAATGTGGGACAGGGGATTTGAGCAGTGCAAGGTATTACCAATGAGCTACAAGCTCCTTCTTGTAATTATTGTGGTATTTAATTACTTAAAATGATAGCAGCAAGAATAAAAACTCCTAGTATACATTAAATTTAAAGTAATTTCTTGTACACTAAAAATGGAGTTATTACATTCTTGTGGCTTCTAATTAAAACAAAATAATTAGCTATATCTTGTGCTCAGGCTAAAATACCCCTTTATGGATTTTGAAAAAAAAATTGTATAGAAAAAGGGTATAAGAAAATTAAGGTTGTTACATCCATGATGAAGATCTCGTCGGCTCTTGGGTTGATTACTGCAGAAAGATCGAGACTTGCCTGCATGAAGTTGAGCTTAAGCGTCTCGCTCCTGATGTATTGGATTTGAACTCCCAGCGGGCTGCGTGGGTCGAGTGTAGTGTTCCTTTCATTCGCCATTTTGAACAAGAGGCGACCTTGGGACGAAAGGAATATGAGGTGGCCTCCAACGAATCTTCCCAGTTGCGCACATAGGTTGAAGCGAATGCTGCGCAGTTAAAAGCTGTTTTCGACAATCTCCAGCGATGTATTTCGGATGGGTTGACGCTAAGGCGGACGCTTGACTTCACTGAGCGGGTCATGCAGGACTGCGAAGCTGCCATGCTAGAAACCGATGAAAAGTTTTCGTCCTGCTTACGGCAATGGACTCAAGTTGAAGCAGAGTTGGCCGCGGTAGCTGACCGTGAGAAAGGATTAAGTGGAGCGAGCGAGCGGCTTGCTGATTTGTTGAAGACGCCTCCTCCTTAATAACCGTTATTGTACCCTTTTTTTTGTACTGACTGTAAACTTGCGATTTATGAATAACATGTATTCATTTTGATTCCTTTATGAAATGTATCTTGTATTCACTTGAATTCATAAATAAAAGACATATTTTATTTCATATTGGCATGTTACTTTTGGCAAAAGTGTGGCATGTAAATAGTCCATCTTGACCTCCTTGTAGGGCAGCGATGGCTTAGGAAGCAGGTTCGGATCTGTCACGCCCCGCTTCCCACAGTACGCTAAGATCGGCACGTGACGGAGCCAACCATGCTACCTGTGGCTAGCAAACATCCCTCCACAGTCACATTATGACTGTCTATAAGATATCAAGAACAGTAAAGTAAAATAAACTATCTAGTACATGTCCACATGCCAGAATAAACGAGTCAAGAAATAATATGCAGAAGCAATAAATCCAAATAACAATAACATCTGGAAAGTACGTCCCAAATACGGGCTCACATCAGGAAATGAAAGTACGGAAATAAAACTAAACTAAACTAGATACTAACAGGATCCTCACTGCTCGGCCTGTCGGCTGAAATACTCCTGATCAGCCTGCGAAAGAGATAAAGGATCTGGGCCATACAAAACCCAGACGTCAGTGCGTCATAATATAAACAATAATAAATGAACAGGATACACGAGATATGCAGGCATGAATATAACCGATGACATGAATATAGAAGTAAACACGGAAATGAAACAGTGAGGTGTATGTACATGTGGTGTGCAGCCTATATCTGGATTCTAGGTTATCTAATCTAAAGTCTTCGAAATCAATTAATGTAATCCTCATCGTAACCCATCAGACTATGACCCGTTCATTCCCTACGGGACCAAGGTAATATGATTATTCAGTATATACCCCGTTCATTCCCCACGGGACCACGGTAACAGGATTTTTCCGCAATGCCCGGAAATACGGAAAACAATATAATAACCCTTTGAGTTACGTTCGGTTACATTCTTGATTTTCCCTTACCCCCAAAGTTATGTGTTCAAGTCAGGTATTGATAAATCTGGAGCTAATGCGAACACAGGATCAAGCAGGTACAGGTTTGTCTATGCAGACAACAGGATACGCCCGTCAGGACAACATGTCAGGATTGTCGGCATTAGAAACAGGATCGGGTAACATGTCAAGTGGTGGTGTATTAGGTCATGAAAGGCAGTACACAGGTATCAAACAGATGCTTATAATAAAACTGTAGGAAGTACGGATGCACGATAAAAGTACGGATGCATAGTAAAACACGGATGCACAAATATCTATCAGGGATTTCATCTGCAACTCCATAACTATGTAGGATGCACATTATCAAGCATGGGGTGCTAATGTAACAGTAATATGAATTAATATGATATAGCATGCAACTAGATATATAATAAATTGTACGGATGCAAACGGATATCGGGAAAACGGTAAAACTGTAACATGGATGCACAATACAATAAATATGCAATATTTTTATTTATATAGATGCAAGTATAATAATATAGCATGTATCAAGCTAACTTGCATGCAACCAGATATGTAATTAATGATATGGATGCGTACGGCTATCCAAAAACAGTAAAACAGTAACATGGATGTACAATGCAGTAAACATGTGATATTTTTATTCATATGGATGCAAAATAAGTATCATAGCATGTAGCAAGGTAAACTTGCATGCGACTAGATATGTGATAAACTGTACGGATGCGAACGGCTATCCGAAAACAGTCAAACAGTAACATGGATGTACAATGCAATGAACATGTAATATTTTTATTCATATGGATGCAAAATATATATCATAGCATGTAGCAAGGTAAACTTGCTTGATCGGATCTCACGACGGGGTGCGTACGTCGCGTACGATGTTCGTAAATGTTGCGATGCACATGCGCACGCGCACGTATGGAACAAGACCAGGCAAAGCAAGAAGGTGACCATGCTAGCTGGGAATGATGACTGGGTCGCCTGGATCGTCGGCGACGAGCGCGACTCCAGCGAGACGCAGGTGACGAGGGCTGTAGGGGCTCTGTCGGGGTGCGCAGGTTTTGGTTGGGGTGCAGGTTCTGGTCGGGATGCAGGGAGGAGAAAAGGAGGTCGTGATGATGGGGATGGCGATGACGGTGGTCGGAGCTCCGGGGACGTGGGCGTGCAGGCGAGGTCTGGGGCTCCGGTTTGGGTTCTGTGCAGGGATAGATGCTCGGGAAGGAGGGTTGTAGGGGAAAGGAAAGAGGTGAGGTGGTTGAGGGTGAGGCGAGGCGATGGAGGCGATGGGAACGGAGCTCCGGCGAGGCGAGGGGTGCGGGCGTGAGGCGCGGGTTCGCGAGGGCGACGGTGGGAGAAAAAGAAAAAAATGAAGAAGAGGAAGTGAGGAGAGAGAGGGATACGCGGGTAAAATAGGGTTAAAAAATATAATATATATATATATATATATATATATATATATATATATATATATATATATATATATATATATATATATATATATATATATATATATATATATATATATATATATAGAGAGAGAGAGAGAGAGAGAGAGAGAGAGAGAGAGAGATCAGTGAGTCGTTTAGATTATAAGAAAAAAAACTTTTTAATTTTTTTTTAATTTTGTTAAAGAAAATTTTATAAACGTAGGATATATGTTTAAATATCTATAAACAGTTAAAAATAGGATTAGGATATAATATTGGTTAGATTTGAGATTTTGGTTAATACAAAACTACTCCAAAATACGCCCGGACCGGGTCTAAAATTATGGTTTAAACATAGGGATAATATACGTGTTAAACAAAACCAAAATAGGATATCCGGGTAACGAAAATACATATCCCCAAGAACGAATACACGTAGCATGCACGTAGCTATCCAAACGAGTTTGTTTTACTAAACGGGATAAGAACACGATGTACGGATACTACGACAGTGTTATGGGTATGATGCAGGCCATGCGAGATATTTTTAAAATATTTTATTTAACTTTATATGTTATATTGAAAAATGCGGATGCCAGATATAATGCAAGTATGCAGTATAAACAATATGAAAGTGTACGGATTCTCATAAATAGCCGGGATAAATCATAAACTGGAATCAGGACGGGTTTCCAGCAAGCGGGTCGGGTCGGATACAAACACGGATACTAATTACACTATTCGCACCCAAAACACAATAAATCAAGAAATAGCCATAAATAAAGAAATACCCAAAATAGAACTGGTATAAATGAACTAGGGTATTACATTATACCCAACTACAAAAATAATTTCGTCCTCGAAATTCCCGGAACAAGAAAATATAAACAAACATGAATCTACGAGAAGAGGTGTGGAAACTTCTGTCAAATCTCGTCTTCTCGTTCCCAAGTCGATTCTCCATGCGAGCAATTCCCCCATGAAACAAGTATGAGAGGGATAACCTTTTTCATGAGAACTTTTTCTCTTCGATCAACAATCGACATCGGTCGCTTCTCATAGGTCAAATCCTCCCTTACAGTCAACTCCGAATGATCCAGCACGTGCGTCTCATCTCGAACATACTTACGGAGTTGAGATACATGAAACACGTCATGAACACTCGCCAAAGATGGTGGTAAAACCAATCGATAAGCCACTTCTTCAACACGCTCAATAATCTCGAAAGGTCCCACGAATCGAGGACTAAGCTTGCCTCGACTTCCAAAACGAATCACTCCTCTAGTCGGTGATATCTTCAAGAATATAAGATCGCCAACAGCGAACTCTAGAGGTCTTCTCGATGTATCGGTCCAACACTTCTGCCGATCCTGTGCCGCCTTCATGTGATTTCGGATAGTATTAACCTTCTCTACTGTTTGTACGATCAAATCTGGTCCCAACAATCTTCATTCTCCAATATCGTCCCAACAAACGGATGAGCGACACTTGCGACCATATAACGCTTCGAATGGAGCCATTTGAATAGTCGCCTGAAAGCTGTTATTGTACGAAAACACAACCAAGTGTAGATGATCCTCCCATGAACCCTTGAAGTCTAATATGCAAGCTCTCAACATATCTTCAAGAGTTTGGATTGTTCTCTCTGACTGGCCATCGGTCTGAGGATGATAAGCAGTGCTAAACTTCAATCGCGTCCCCAAACTTTCCTATAAGCTCCTCCAGAAGTGCGACAAGAATCGGGTATCACGGTCGGAGACGATGCTCACAGGTACTCCATGCAATCTCACAATTTCCTGCATGTACCGTTCTGCTAACGCTTCCGTCGACTGACCAACTCAAAATGGAATGAAATGACCAGCCTTGGTCAATCGATCAACAATCACCCAAACTGTATTATTGCCCTTTGGACTCCGCGGTAACGCTGTCACGAAATCCATAGTTATATGTTCCTACTTCCATTGAGGAATCGGAAGTGGTTGCAATAAACCAGCTACCCTTTGATATTCAGCCTTAACTTGCTGACACACCAAGCACTTCGCTACAAAGTGAGCAATCTCCCTTTTCATGCCTTCCCACCAGAAATGCTATCGTAGATCACGGTATATCTTCGTGCCTCCTAGATGTACGGAATATGCGGAACTGTGTGCCTCCTTCATAACTTCTTCGCGAATGCGTCCTTTCGGTACACACAAATGGCTACCATATCGCAATGAACCATATTCATGAATCAACAAGGCCGTTCGAAATCCCGCTTCCACTTGTTCTCGAAACTTCTGAAATCTTGGATCCTGTGACTGCACTGCTTTAATACTATCGATCAATGGCGACTGTACTTGCAGTTGCATCAACTGTCCCGAATAATGCGGTAGCACGATCTCCAAATCGAATCTCCGAAAATCTTCGATAAGCTCCTTCTGTACAGTCAACATCCGAATTGCTGGCAACCGACTAAGAGCATCCGGTACTACATTAACTTTCCCTGGATGGTACTTGAGATCAAGATCATAGTCAGCCATCAGCTCCAACCATCTACGCTGCCTCATATTAAGCTCTTTCTGCGTGAACACATATTTTAGGCTTTTGTGATCGGTGAATACTTCGACCCTTTCGCCCAGTAAGTAGTGTCTCCAAATCTTCAAAACGAAAATCACTGCTGCAAGCTCCAAATCATGAGTTGGATAATTCTTCTCATGGGTCTTCAACTGTCTCAATGCGTAGGCTATAACCTTCCCATGCAGCATCAAAACACATCCCAAACCTTTCCCAGATGCGTCGCTGTGAATCACCAATCCTCCGGAACCGTCTGGTACGGTCAAAATAGGAGCGGTTATCAATCTTTGCTTCAACGCCTCAAAAGCTGACGCACATCAATCCGTCCATATAAACGGTACCTCCTTTCACGTAAGCTTGGTCAAAGGCTCAGCTAAACGAGCAAAATTCTCCACGAACCTTCTGTAATATCCGGCAAGTCCAAGAAAACTTCTGATCTCTGCTACGTTCTTCGGAATCGGCCAATATTGAACTGCTGCAATCTTCTCGGGATCAACGGCGATTCCATCTCCGGATACGACGTGCCCTAAAAACTTCACTTCTTCAAGCCAAAACTCGCACTTGCTCATCTTTGCATATAATCTTTCTTGCCTCTATGTCTGCAGTGCGATCTTCAAGTATTCTGCATGCTCTTCTAGGCTCCTCGAGTAGACTAGAATATCATTGATGAACACTACTATAAACTGGTCCAAGAACGGTGAAAAGATTCGGTTCATCAAGTCCATAAATATCGCCGGTGCATTCGTGACTCCGAATGGCATCAACTAATCCTCGTAGTGTCCATATCGAGTTCGGAACGCAGTCTTGCAAATATCCTCTGATTTAACTCAAACTTGATGATATCCGGATCGCAAATCTAGCTTCGAGAATACCCTCGGGCCACTGAGTTGCTTGAATAATTCGCCAATGCGAGGGATCGGGTACTTGTTCTTAATAGTCACCCAGTTTAATTCTCGATAATCGATGCATATCCTCCTTGTGCCATCTTTCTTCTTTACTAGAAGAACTGGAGCTCCCCAAGGTGAATTGCTGCTGCGAATCCAACCCTTCTTTAGCAATTCGGCAACCTGCTTCTTGACTTCTTCCAATTCCATTGGTGCCATCGGATAGTACGCCTTTGAGATTGGCCCTGCACCAGGAACAAAATCGATCGCGAACTCTATATTTCGTTTTGGTGGTAAACCCGAGATGTACTCTAACACATCCATGAACTCTCAAACTACAGATGGCACTTCCTCCATATTAACTTCCATTGACGAAAAAACACTGTTTGTCGGCCTAGCCCTAAACTCGACTGGCCCGACAGAACTGCTACCTCGAGCAAAACAAACTCCGGATGTCCGGGAATCTAGAAAATCACTTTCTTTGCCCTACAATCAATATGAGCGTAGAAAGTGCCGAGAAAGTCCATTCCCAAGACAACATCATAACTGCCAGTATCGATCACCAAGAAATCTGCAAATAACTCTTGTCCGCAAATAACAACCGAACAATCCTTGCACTTACTACTAGATATGATCTTCTTATTCCCAGTGTGTATGTCCCAACAACAAGACAGGGCCATGCAAGAAATTGAATGTGCGGCAATAAACTTGGACGGCATAAAACAATGGGATGCACCAGAATCGAATAATGTTAATGCGGGGAAATCATGAACAAGTAGGATACCGAAATGACTTCATCCGAAGACAAGATATTGAAGAAGATTAAGCACGGTAAACATGATTCAAGCTGACGATAAAACATGAACTGGTAAGCAATGAAACCGAGAGAAGTAAGGTAATATCACGGCTATAAATCAAGGAAATGAATCAAGACTAGGACTCCAAGTTACTTAAATAGAGTACCGCATTGTAACCATGCTGCAGTTCATAGTTATAATCACATAACTCCGTTCAAGTCACCCAAATCCTAGTATCAGAATCGAAAGAATAAGTAGGGAGAAACAATAGGGAACCAAAAGGTTTCAAGTCGAGATGCATAGTTGTTTGCATATCGTCAAGACAAGGGTCAAGAGAAAGATATGATTCAAGAATCACGATAACAATGTGGCAGGACATGTTCCTAATCACGGGTTTTCTGATTCGTGTATTGGGTTCAATACCCAACTATAAAATGAATCAAACCCGATTAACCTAAATCATATGGCTCTGATACCAAACAAACTCTATCACGTCCCGCTTCCCAGAGTCGCTAAGATCGGCATGTGACAGAGCCAACCATGCTACATGTGGCTAGAAAACATCCCTCCATAGTCATATTATGGCTGTCTATAAGATATCAAGAACAGTAAAGTAAAATAAACTATCTAGTGCATGTCCATATGCCAGAATAAATGAGTCAAGAAATAATATGCGGAAGCAATAAATCCAAATAACAATAACATCTAGAAAGTACGTCCCAAATACGAGCTCACATCAGGAAATGAAAATACGGAAATAAAACTAAACTAAACTAGATACTAACAGGATCCTCACCGCTCGGCCTATCGGCTGAAATACTCCTAATCAGCCTGCGAAAGAGATAAAGGATCTGGCCATACAAAACCCAGACGTCAGTGCGTCATAATATCAACAATAATAAATGAATATGATACATGAGATATGCAGGCATGAATATAACCGATGACATGAATATAGAAGTAAACACGGAAATGAAACAGTGAGGTGTATGTACATGTGGTGTGCAGCCTATATCTGGATTCTAGGTTATCTAATCTAAAGTCTTCGAAATCAATTAATGTAATTCTCATCGTAATCCATCAGACTATGCCCCGTTCATTCCCCACGGGACCATGATAACATGATTATTCAGTATATGCCCCGTTCATTCCCCACGGGACCACAGTAACAGGATTTTTCCGTAACGCCCGGAAATAAGGCAAAAAATATAATAGCCCTTTGAGTTACGTTCAGTTACATTCTTGATTTCCCCTTACCCCCAAGGTTATGTGTTCAAGTCAGGTATTGATAAATCTGGAGCTAATGCCAACACAGGATCAAGCAAGTATAGGTTTGTCTATGCTGACAATAGGATACGTCCGTCAGGACAACATGTCAGGATTGTCCGCATTAGAAACATGATCAGGTAACATGTCAAGTAGTGGTGTATCAGGTCATGATAGGTAGTGCACATGTATCAAACTGATGCTCATAATAAAACTGTAGCAAGTACGGATGCATGATAAAAGTACGGATGCACAATAAAACACGGATGCACAAATATCTATCAGGGATTTCATCTGCAACTCCATAACTACGTAGGATGCATATTATCAAGCATGGGGTGCTAATGTAACCGTAATATGAATTAATATGACATGGCATGCAACTAGATATATAATAAATTGTAAGGATGTGAACAGATGTCGGGAAAACGGTAAAACTGTAACATGGATGCACAATACAATAAATATGCAATATTTTTATTTATATAGATGCAAGTATAATAATATAGCATGTATCAAGCTAACTTGCATGCAACCAGATATGTAATTAATGATATGGATGCGTACGGTTATCCGAAAATAGTAAAACAGTAACATGAATGTACAATGCAGTAAACATGTGATATTTTTATTCATATGGATGCAAAATAAGTATCATAGCATGTAGCAAGGTAAACTTGTATGCGACTAGATATGTGATAAACTGTACGGATGCGAACGGCTATCCGAAAACAGTCAAACAGTAACATGGATGTACAATGCATTGAACATGTGATATTTTTATTTATATGGATGCAAAATATATATCATAGCATGTAGCAATGTAAACTTGCCTGATCGGATCTCACGACGGGGTGCGTACGTCGCGTACGATGTCGGTAAATGTTGCGATGCACACGCGCACGTATGGAACAAGACCAGTGACGCGACCTGAATCGTGCCAAGATGTTGCCTTCCGTTGATCTGCTGATGGCGGCAATGGATGGCTGAGCTTGGATCTGGAGCTAGGCTCCTGAAGCGTGTGGATCTCAATGGGTTTGAGGTTGGTTGTCACCGATCTACCTGCAAGGAAGTCCCGGGGTGGTTGTACCACCAAGGACCCTCCGATGGTCAAGTTAGAAAGGAAATCCGAGTAGAGTAATGGCTTAGTGGAGTAAAAATGGCTTACTTAAACCATCTGAAGAAGGGGTTTATATAGCGGTGGCAGCAGGCAGGGCATGCGCGAGAATCACGCCGGCCGTTATGCTCCCGACGTCATGCCCGCGTGATGAGCGGGATCTCCCATTAATGGCGAGACTGGCTCGTTAATAGAGGATCGTGATGGCGTGGAACGTGGGATGTGGCCGGTGAATATCTCACGCATGGAGAGACTCGCAGGATGGCGGTTGCGCCTGTGAGCGGTGCCGTTGGTTGGTCGATGAGACCGAGGAAGATGACCTCGGCGGGAGAGCTCGCGGAAGAGCGGGAGAGTCGAGGTATCTTAGTTCTGCGGTAGCCTGGAGGCAAGCAGGGAGGGCCAAGGAGGCTCGGGCCTATGATAGCTCGGAGTAGAGCAAAGGGACACTTGGCTTGGCTGCTGAGGTGCTCGGGGGCAAGTAGTGGGGTGCAACCTCGGAGACAGGGTTTGAGGGAAGCCCCCACTGTAGCACACCGGTTCCCCCTCCGTGGCCCTCACGGGCCTAACTGGCTTACGCATGTGACACGTCATCCGCCACGTGTCAAGATCTAAGGAATTATCGTTATTGAGCATCATCATTGGCTCCCCACTTTCATTCCGATCTATTTTGTGGGTCGGGTCGAGATTGGACTGCTTGGTTCTCTCTGTGGGGCTTGGCGCTGGTAATTCCTTATGGTGGATTATTCGGGGACGACACGGCGTTCTTGTCATCGCACATCGAGTATGAGTCGAATGAAGGACGAGTGTGGGAAGGTCGGTATCCTCCCTTTGCCAGAGTTGAGGCGCTGATCGCGCGTTGAGTATGAATTTATTCGGTGGGTCTTAGATACGTGTCTTTATAGGATAAGAAGCTACCTGCTGAGGATGCGCCGAGCAGAAAGCGACTCGGCAGCCTTGCGAAGTGGGCTTCAGATCCTCAGCGTCTGATGGGCAGGAGGCTTCCCGCTGGGGATGCACCGAGCCGGAAGAAACTCGGCGGCCTCATGAAGAGGGCTTCGGGTCCCCAGCGTCCGATGGGCAGGAGGCTGCCCGCTGGGGATGTGCTGAACAGGAAGAAACTCGGCGGCCTCGTGAAGAGGGCTTCAGATCCTCAGCGTCTGATGGGCAGAAGGATACCCGCAGGCGATGCGCCTGGCCAGAAGAAACTCGGTGGCCTCGCAAAGAGGGCTTTGGATCTTCGGCGTCTGATGGGTAGGAGGCTGCCCGCTGGGAATGTGCCGAGCTGGAAGAAACTCGGTGGCCTCACGAAGAGGGCTTCAGATCCTCAGCGTCTGATAGGAAGGAGGCTACCCGCCGGGGATGCGCCAAGCAGGAAGAAACTCGGCGGCCTCGCGAAGAGGGCTTCGGATCCTCTGTGTCCGATGGGTAGGAGGCTGCCTACTGGGGATGCGCCGAATAGGACGAAACTCGGCGGCCTCGCGAAGAGGGCTTCGCATCCTCAGTGTCCGATGGGCAGGAAGCTGCCCGCTAGGGATGCGCCGAACAGGAAGAAACTCGGCGGCCTCACGAAGAGGGCTCCGAATCCTCAGCATCTGATGGGCAGGAGGCTGCCCGCTGGGGATGCGCCGAGCAGGAAGAAACTCGGCGGCCTCACGAAGAGGGCTTCAGATCCTCAGTGTGGGAAGGGCCGTAAGAGGCCTGCTCAGGATGGCGGAGCAGGGTAGCTGCTCGGTGCCTCTTGGCGAGGGCTTTGATCCTTAGCGCGGGAGGGGCCTACTAAGGACGGGGCCGAGTAGGGTTGCTGCCCGGTGCCTCTTGGCGAGGGCTTTGATCCCTGGCGTCGTGGGGTAGGGAGTTACCAGCCAGGGATAGCCGAGCGGGGTAGCCGCTCGACTACCTCTTGGTGAGGGCTTTGATCCCTGACGTTGTGGGGTAGGGAAGCTACCATCCAGGGATAGCCGAGTGGGGTAGCCGCTCGGCTGCCTCTTGGTGAGGGTTTTGATCCCTGGCATTGCGAGGTAGGGAACTACCAGCCAGGGATAGTCGAGCAGGGTAGCCGCTTGGCTGTCTCTTGGTGAGGGCTTCGATCCTTAGCGCTGGAGGGGCCGTGCAAGGCCTGCTTAGGATGGACCGAGCAGTGAAGCTGCTCAGTTGCCTCTTGGCGAGGGCTTTGATCCCTGGCGCTGTGGGGTAAGGAGCTACCAGCCAGGGATAGCCGAGGGGGTTAGCCACTCGACTGCCTCTTAGTGAGGGCTTAGATCCTTGGCACTGGAGGGGCCGTGGGAGGCCTGCCAAGGATGGACCGAGCAGTGGAGCTGCTCAGCTGCCTTTTGGCGAGGGGTTTAATCCCTGGCGTTGTGGGGTAAGGAGCTACCAGCTAGGGATAGCCGAGTAGGGTAGCCGCTTGGCTGCCTCTTGGTGAGGGCTCAGATCCTTGGCGCTGGAGGGGTCGTAGGAGGCCTGCCAAAGATGGACCGAGCAGTGAAGCTGCTCAGTTGCCTGTTGGCGAGGGCTTTGATCCCTAGCACTATAGGGTAGGGAGCTACCAGCCAGGGATAGCCGAGCGGGGTAGTCACTCGGCTGCCTCTTAGTGAGGGCTTAGATCCTTGGCGCTGGAGGGGCCGTGGGAGGCCTGCCAAGGATGGACCGAGCAGTGGAGCTGCTCAGCTGCCTCTTGGCGAGGGCTTTGATTCCTGGCGTTGTGGGGTAGGGAGCTACCAGCCAGGGATAGCCGAGCAGGGTAGCCGCTCGACTGCCTCTTGGTGAGGGCTTAGATCCTTGGCGCTGGAGGGGCCGTGGGAAGCCTGCCAAGGATGGACTGAGCAGTGGAGCTGCTCAGCTGCCTCTTGGCGAGGGCTTTGATCCCTGGCGTTATGGGGTAGGGAGCTACCAGCCAGGGATAGCCGAGCAGGGTAGCCGCTCGGCTGCCTCTTGGTGAGGGCTTAGATCCTTGGCGCTGGAGGGGCCATGGGAGGCCTGCCAAGGATGGACCGAGCAGTGAAGCTGCTCTGTTGCCTCTTGGCGAGGGCTTTGATCCTTGGCGCTATGGGGTAGGAAGCTACCAGTCAGGGATAGCCGAGCAGGGTAGCCGCTCGGCTGCCTCTTGGTGAGGTCTTAGATCCTTGGCGCTGGAGGGGCTGTGGGAGGCCTGCCAAGGATGGACCGAGTAGTGAAGCTGCTCTGTTGCCTCTTGGCGAGGGCTTTGATCCCTGGCGCTATGGGGTAGGGGCTACTAGCCAGGGATAGCCGAGCAGGATAGCCGCTCGGCTGCCTTTTGGTGAGGGCTTCTTAGGTCTCCTGGCGAGGTTGTTTTTGAGCTGCTGTAGCGAGTCTCGCTGCGCGACCCCGTCGAAGGAGGGGGTGCCGGTCATGCTTGGGAGCAGGTGAGCTGACCGTCACCGCCTCCGGGGGAACAGGGGTGCGACGAGACTCAGGGTGAAGCTCTCTGGCATAAGACCCCGGAGTCGAGATTTGCCGTGCCCACCGGGTCATCGAATATGTCGGCCCGGGGGACCTGCGGCTGTGGAGGACAGCGAGGCGGTGGTCGGCCGCGCCGATGCGAGCAGAGTCTTCTTTCCCTCTGTAGGGGTCCCGGTCCCGAGGGGGGATGCGGCGACCTGGGGGTTTTGCCCTGCCGTTTGGACGTGGATGAGCGGCTCGACGAAGGATGCGAGTCGGTCTATTCGGCCGGCAAGGGCGCTGATAGCATTCGGCGGAGGAGGTTCGTCCGTGCCTCCGTTGAGGGGGAGGCGGCGGAGAGCGCTTGGATCGTCGTGATGATTGCTCGCCATTGGACTGAGATCAAAAGATCAACTTTTGTTTTTGTGGAATCAAAGTGATTCCCACAGACGGCGCCAGCTGACGCGACCTGGATCGCGCCAAGATGTTGCCTTCCGTTGATCTGCTGATGGCGGCGATGGATGGCTGAGATTGGACCTGGAGGAAGGCTCCTGAAGCGTGTGGATCTCAATGGGTTTGAAGTTAGTTGTCGCCGAGCTACCTGCAAGGAAGTCCCCGGGTGGTTGTACCACCGAGGACCCTCCGACGGTCAAGTTAGAGAGGATATCCGAGCAGAGTAACGGCTTAGTAGAGTAAAAATGGCTTACTTGAACCGTCTGAAAAAGGGGTTTATATAGCGGTGGCAGCAGGTAGGGTAGACGCGAGAATCACGCCGGCCATTACGCTCCCGACGTCACGCCCGCGTAATGAGCGGGATCTCCCATTAATGGCGAGACAGGCTCATTAATGGAGGATCGTGATGGAGTGGAACGTGGCTGGCCCGCGGATATCTCGCACATGGCGAGATTCGCGGGATGGCGGTTGCGCCTGTGAGCGGTGCCGTTGGTTGGTCGATGAGACGGAGGAAGATGACCTCGGCGGGAGAGCTCGCGGAAGAGCAGGAGAGCCGAGGTATCTTGGTTCTGCGGTAGCTCGGAGGCGAGCCGGGAGGGCCGAGGAGGCTCGGGCCTGTGATAGCTCGGAGTAGAGCAACGGGACACTTAGCTTGGCTGCTGAGGTGCTCGGGGGCAAGGAGTGGGGTGCAACCTTGGGGACAGGGTTTGAGGGAAGCCCCCACTGTAGCACAACTGGCTTACGCATGTGACACGTCATCCGCCACGTGTCACGATCTAAGTAATTACCATTATTGAGCATCATCAAACAGGCAAAGCAAGAAGGTGACCACGCTGGCTGGGAACGACGACTGGGTCGTCTGGATCGTCGGCGACGAGCGCGACTCCGGCGAGACGCAGGTGACGAGGGCTGCAGGGGCTCTGTCGGGGTGCGCAGGTTCTGGTTGGGGTGCGGGTTCTGGTCGGGGTGCAGGGAGGAGAAGAGGAGGTCGTGATGATGGGGATGGCGACGACGGAGGTCGAAGCTCCGGCGACGTGGGCATGCAGGCAAGGTCAGGGGCTCCGATTTGGGTTCTGTGCAGGGATAGATGCTCGGGAAGGAGGGTTGTAGGGGAAAGAAGAGAGGTGAGGTGGTTGAGGGTGAGGCGAAGTGATGGAGGCGATGGGAACGGAGCTCCGGCGAGGCGAGGGGCGCGGGCGCGAGGCGCGGGTTCGCGATGGCGACGGCGGGAGAAAAAGAAAAAAATGAAGAAGAGGAAATGAGGAGAGAGAGGGATACGTGGGTAAAATAGGGTTAAAAAAATATAATATAATATATAAATATATATATGCAGAGGAGAGCGAGATCAGTGAGTCATTTAGATTATAAGAAAAAAAGCATTTTAAACTTTTTTTATTTTGTTAAAGAAAATTTTATAAATCGTAGGATATATGTTCAAATATCTATAAACAGTTAAAAATAAGATTAAGATATAATATTGGTTAGATTTGAGATTTTGGTTAATACAAAACTACTCCAAAATACGCCCGGGTCGGGTCTAAAATTATGGTTTAAACATACGGATAATATACGTGTTAAACAAAACCAAATTAGGATATCCGGGTAACGAAAATGCATACCCCCAAGAACGGATACACGTAGCGTGCACGTATCTATACAAACGAGTTCGTTTCACTAAACGGGACAAGAACACGATGTACGAATGCTACGACAGTGTTAGGGGTATGATGCAGGCCATGCAAGATATTTTTAAAATATTTATTTAACTTTATATGTTATATTGAAAAATGCGGATGCCAGATATAATGCAAGCATGCAGTATAAACAATATGAAAGTGCACGGATTCTCATAAATAGCCGGGATAAATCATAAATAGAAATCAGGACGGGTTTCCAGCAAGCGGGTCGGGTCGGATGCAAACACGGATACTAATTATACTATTCGCACCCAAAACACAATAAACCAAGAAATAACCATAAATAAAGAAATACCCAAAATAGAACTGGTATAAATGAACTAGGGTGTTACAGGATCTGCCGCCCAAGTCTTTTCAACTTTATGAGCCGTGAGGGTCTCATAAAGACTTTTCTCCCTACGAGTCGTGAGGATCACGTAGGTGTATTTTCTCCTTAGGAGTCGTAAGGACTCCTAAGCGCGTTTTCTTTTGAGAGTCATAAGGAACTCATAAGATAATTTTCCCCCTTTCAAGTCGAGAGGACTCGTAAGTGGTTTTTTCCCTCCTTGTCGATATTCGACTTTAGAGAGTGTGGCCCATGAATAGTATACAGTATTCCATCTTAGACCTACTTGCAGGGCTCCAGTGCTTAGGAAACATGTTGATATCCCCGTTGCCTAAGGCTTTTCCCTACGAGTCGAGTCGAGTCGAGAAGTTCTCGCAGGAACATTGTTTTCCCTATGAGTCGAGACAAATCGAGAAGTTCTCGTAAGGATGTCCTAATGTCACAGTTAACCTTTGCTGATAGAAGTCCGTTTGGGTCTGTGGTACTAGGGTTTTTATCCGTCGTACCGTCGCGTTGGCCGATGTATTCCCCGATACGCAATCTTCCTGTTCGAGTAGCCTCGCGACTGTCATGTCTCTGATCCTGTCGGGGGATGGACAAGACGTCTTCAAGTAATATTCCAGGTGATATTACCGTCGGAAGAGCAAGTATTAGAGATATTCCATGCCGCTTTTTACTTGAGGTTAGGCTCAGTTTGGGAGCCCCGATGAGACATGACCACTCTGCGCTGGTGTGAGATGATCTCCAATAGTCTTTCAGGTCTCATTTGAGTTTGCCGTCAAGACCCCGAAGCTAGGGATCTTCCTTTGCTTCGTTTGTTGACATTGTTTCTGCAATATTGTGACGAATGTCAAGGTTGTCTCTAGGTTGTCTGTGAACCGTCGAGTCTTGGAATTAGGGACTTTGCCATGGCTCCGCTGTTTTGACCCTGGGGTCGGTCATTGACGTCGCATCTGCATCCTGTTGGAGTGAGAAGGAACGCCATTGTTGATCTCCAGGCTGTAGATGTTGCCGTCGAGACCCTGAAGCTAGGGATCTTCCTTTGCTTCGTTTTTTGACATTGTATCTGCTATATTGTGACGAATGTCGAGATTATCTCTAGGTTGTTGGTGAACCGTCGAGACTTAGAACTAGAGACTTTGCCATGGCTCCGTCGTTTTTACCCTGGGGTCGGTTGTTGACGTTGCATCTGCATCCTGCTGGAGTGAGAAGGAACGCCATTGTTGATCTCTAGGCTGCACATGTTGCCGTCGAGACCCTGAAGCTAGGGATCTTCCTTTGCTTCGTTTGTTGATATTGTGTCTACCATATTGCGACGAATGTCGAGGTTGTCTCTAGATTGTTGGTGAACCGTCGAGGCTTGGAACTAGGGACTTTGCTATGGCTCCGTTGTTTTGACCCTGGGGTCGGTTGTTGATATTACATCTGCATCCTGCTGGAGTGAGGAGAAACGCCGTTGTTGATCTCTAAGTTATAGATGTTGCCGTCGAGACCTGGCTCTCCTTATAATGGATCCTGGTGGGAAAATGTGGTTCTCTTTTTCATTTGCGCCCATGGATTGTATACAGGGGTCGATGTGGACTCGCCTGCAAGACAGAAGTTTCATTTTTTTTCACGACCCAAATGTGGCACGTGACCGGCATTTAAATCACGTGACATCTACAGACATCGACGCGATCCAAGTAAGCCGAAAACCCGGAATCTAAACCCTTTTTGAAATAATTGGAGATGAGGTTTAAAATAGTCATCCAATGAAGTCAGTTTAAAATAACTTTTAAGTTTAACTAAATATGTTTGAAAAACATCTATGACGTTTTGAAACTTGACATCACCTCCTTTGCATTTTTGTAAAACCCGATACAACATAATAATAAAATAGCATCCCAACGGGAGCTAGTCTCTACGTCCAAACGACGGAGCAACCAACCATCTAAATCAGAAGTCGACTCCAAAGAGTGCGACCTCAAAATTTCTAAGTCTTGTTTCTAAGTTCACAATATACCGCTTCTAAGTTCACAATATAATATTTCTAAGTTGATAGAATTTCCACTAGATACAAGAGCATATGAATAATCAAGAGTGAGTAAGATACAATAATAACCCACTTACCAATCAATCATCGAAAAGAATGTGTGCCCAAGCCGCTGATAATCCAAGCGGCGAAACCTGTAAGAAATGTGGCACAACGGGGATGAGTTGTCGACTCAGTGAATAAAAGTACATCTAAAGGTAGAAATCGAAATGCATGACGATACCTAGGTCATAAGTATAGTATTACCGTAATCTGTACTAATATAATATGATATACATGTGTATGATAATACAACATTATCTGTCATGCAATCCCAAGTAGAATATATATATATATATATATATATATATATATATATAGATAGATATATATAGGTACTGTCCCCTGGATCAGTCCTGGTCGACTACAATAACTGAAATCTAAATGTGTACCTCATGATAGAAATCATATCAATATAAATGGATGTCCAGTATCGACACGTAAATGCAGATACATCGACACCATCTCAACAGATGATCGCCACCCGATATCCCTGGCCCGGTCGGTATCCCCTGGATATCCGCCGTGCCCATCGAACCCCGGTCAGTATTCCCTGAATATCTGTCGTGCTCATCTCTATCTCAGGAATCGAGTATTCTCGTTAGGCTCCCTGCCTAAAATGCGGCTATCCTGCCCCTGGGTCTCGACCGGGTCCACCATGTATCCAACTGTATGCCCACCGACTCAGTCTGAATAACTTGTAAATCCGCAACCGTATGACCCCCAACTCGGTTCGGAATAAAATCAGAAAAACACAAAACTCATGATGGACGTTTAACTCGTCATATCAAAAATATCAAGTAAGGAATAAGAATACTTGCATAGATTATATTGATGATATATTATATATATACATATATAACAGTGTCCCATACCACCGATATATATCATCAGGAGTAAAATATCCAGAAAATCCATAAGAATCAAATACAACATCTATAGTACTAATATTCGTAATTTATAACAGGAATAAAGAAAGACTACGTAACTATATCACATAGGCATAATGATCTCAATTCTACTGTGTTATGGCACTACTAATTATGTGTAGTGTAGCATACACGTCTGTACTCGTGCAACATGGCAATCATTAGTATTTGTGCAAGTGTTCTACGGTATAACAACCTATTTATATTTAACACATATATAACAAAATGGCTCTACAGTGACATGGCAGTACCAATGAGGTGTGGTGTAACATATATTTACGTGCTTGTGTAGCATAGTACTCATTGGTATTTGTTCAGGGTTCTATCAGAGTGTTCTGTTCCCCTCCGAACGGCGGCCAAGACTTGGACGTCCTACATGAGATTCGGGGCAGATACTATTTGGTTTTATCCGTCTACCTCTCCGAAGATGCCAAGTTGATTTATGGCACCGTGTATCGGAGGTTTAGACGGATGCGGCCGATGTAGCAGACTTCGTCAGATTCACCCTCGTTTGAGGGGTTTTTGATTGTGGGGGCGCTCTTCCCTGCAGGCGCAAGCCCCTGCAGTTAATTACGCTACCGCATCGCGGTAGCCACTTTCTCCTTCTCCAGAATTTCACTTCGTGTCGTGTGTGTTTGTTTTGTCTGTGGATACCCGTGGATTGTATACGAAGACTAAGTATGTCGTCGCCCGTAGGACGTGGATTAGTCCAAATCCGTATTTACTTAGATTTGGGTTTGGTGTTTTAGTTTAAGGATGCGTTAGCCAAATTGAGACTAAGATCAACTTAAACATTCGTTAAGGATACGTTAGTCCAATTTGAGACTAAGATCAACTTAACGGGATCTGTTTGAATGTTTAAGGATACATTAGCCATATTTGAGGCTAAGATCAACTTAAACGGGATCGTTTAGATCCGACAAAAGAGCATTTGGGGGCTCTATTGTTCCAGTTTAGGGACGTAGTGGTCCATAGGTAGTTTAAGGACATTGCGGTCCATTGCCAATTTAGGGACACGGGGGTCCATATTCCAGTTTAGGGACATGGTGGTATATATTCCAGTTTAGGGACATGCTGGTCCATAGATAGTTTAAGGACGCATAAGTCCGTGGGTTTAAGGACCCCACAGTCCGTGTTTTGGTTTAAGAACGCATAAGTCCATGAGTTTAAGGACTCCACAGTCCGTGTTGATATGTGGTTTTCGGGACCCGTCACCTCTCTGACGTCGTTGAAGGATTACAACAATAGGAGTCAAAGGAGTTCAGAGATGTACCCTCGAACCGGATGTAAATTGATTTAAGAGAGCAGCTGTGCTCAGTCAATTTAATTTGAGGACTTACGGCCATAATTGGGCTAAGTCCAGTTGAAAAATGTTCGACGCTTTTATTTGCATTTGGCCTATTAGGCCTGTGTTAGGGCTTTGCCCCTTTTTAAATAATGCATTGCATTATTTATTATGTTTGGGCTCTGCCCATTTATAAATGATGCAGAGCATCGATTTTATTTGGGCACTGCCATTTTATTGCATTTTATTTTTGTTTGGGCTCTGCCCTTTTATAAAAGATGCAGAGCATCAATTTTATTTGGGCTCTGCCCTTTTATTGCGTTGCAATTTATTTTGGCCTGGCCCTTTAGTAAACAATGCATTGCATTTGTCAGGCGCTTTGCGCCAATCAATGAGCGCAAATGCTTGTGGTGATGATACGTGTCTCGCAAGCGCAGTGCGCTGCGTCAGTGCGCTGCGCTTGCGCTGCTGACACGTGGCGCGCTCTGGTGAGTTGCGCCAATTTCAGAGAGTAAGACTCTATTTTAAAAGCGCATAGCGCAAGTGGTTCAGATGCTGACACGTGGCGCTCTCTGGTGGCTTGCGCCAACCCAGGAGCGCAACAGTGCAGTTTTTGCAAGTGCAAAGCACTATTTCAATAACTTGAGAATCTTTAAGATTCCAGAACCAATGGTTCATAAAAAAGTGCAAGGCACTGTTTGATTTCTTGATCCAATTTAGATCAAAGAAAACAAGTTTTTCTTATTTTCAGAGAACCAGTGGTTCATAAAAAAGTGCAAAGCACTTATTATTATTTAAAGATCATTGATCTTGTTCTTAAATCAATGATTTATTAGAAGAAATTTTTCTATTTTGTGAAGGTTTTTTTTAAATCTTTTTCTTGAAAATTCTGCAGAGTTCTCTCTGTTTTGAGGTTCTCAATCTCTCACAAATGTTGATGATTTGAATTGGGGTCTAGGGGCCTTTATATAGTGCCCATAAATTTGTTAAATTTGTTAAAGAGATTTTTCTCTGAGTGATTTGGGGAATTTTCCCCACCGTTGGATCTTTGATCCAAGGGCTTCTGTTTTACAGAAAGCAATCTTCTTGTTTTAACAAGAACAGAAAAATCTTACTAGAATTTAATTCTGTTAGGCGCAAACGCCCCAGCGCGTGACACGTGTCAAGCAGCGCAGAGCGCAGCACAACTGTGCTTGCGCAACTGCGCTGACACGTGTCGCGCAGCGCACAGCGCAGCGCAACTGCACTGACACGTGTCGCGCAGCGCAACTGCGTTTGCGCTGACACGTGTCGCGCAGCGCAGCACTTGCACAACTGCGCTGAAACGTGTCGCGCAGCGCAGCGCTTGCGCAACTGAAGCGTTGCTTCCTTTTATTTTGTTTTAAATAGAGTCTTGCTCTGATTGGGCGCGCTACCTCGGGCGCTGCGCTGGTGTATCAGCTTTTGACACGTGGCGCGTTGCGCGCAGCGCAAAGAATTTGAAGCGTTGATTCGAATTTTGAATTTTGAAATTCAAACAGAGCTTTGCTCTGATTGGGGGAAACAAATGCCCCCCCACCGTTGCGCTCATGTGGCGCGCACGTGAGTGCAGCGGTGGCAAAATCCTAGCTGTTGGATCAACTCAGAATCTGAAGGGGCGCAAGCGCCTTATAAATAGGACCCCTGGCCCTTAGAAAATCTTCACCATTTTCCAAGATTTTGATTTTCAGAGCTTTGCTCTTGCTTAAGAACTTCAGAGCTTTGCTCTTGTTTCCAGACTCTAGAGCTTTGCTCTCATTTCTAAAGTTAGAAAATTTTAGGTAAAATTAATTTTAAATTAATTTAATTTAAATCAATCTTAACCAACAGAGCCTTGCTCTCATTGATCTTTTGATCTAAAGAAATCCCCTTTGGGGTTTCATAAACAGAGCTTTGCTCTCAAGAATTTGTTTCAGGGTTTCTTAATCCATGAACAGAGCTTTGCTCATTGACAGAATATAGATCTTTTGATTTTCTGATGATGAACTCTTAAGAGTTTTTTTTATATGGATCTTTAAGATCCCAGAACTTTAATATTTAAGAATTAATTAATTTTTTTCTTTCATGGATTTTTTATCATTCTTACAGAGCTAAGCTCTTTTAAGGAGTTTTATTTCCCTGAGACCAGAGTTTGACAAGTGTCATTCTGTGACAGAGCTTTGCTCTGAAAGAGAAGATTTTCTCCTTGTCTCTAGAGATTTTTTTATTATTAATGAGAGTGTTCTCTTGAGATTTAACTGACAATCTCATCCAATGATGGGGTTGTCTTATTAACTGAGTATTGTCATCCAGATTTTGTGGGTCCCCCTTTGGTCTCCTACCCACTGCACTGCTGTGTGGTGTAATTAATTTTAATTTTAATTTTAATTAATCTTTAATTTAATTAATTAATTAATTAAAAATTTTATATGCCAAGCGTTGGAATTGCAACACTAACGGCTAATTTTGTTCCTTTGCAGTGACCATGTCTCTCGATACTTCATTCCCGTTCGCTCGTTCGGAGAAAGGGTTTCCTGAAGCGCCCTTGGACCGCGAAGTTCTAGCCATGATCAGGGACCACGACCCAGAATATAAGAGTCTCCACCTTTGGGGGTCATGGTACAATCAGATTATCACGGGTCGACGGAGTTTCACATGCGCAGTACCGTCAGAACCCATTACGGCGATTCATTATGCCAGCCCACCCCCGGTGCAGTATGCCGTAGAGATGGTTGATTGGACCTCGAAGGGCTTTCTTCATCCTGCCATAGATGCAATTCCGGTTCAGCGTCCTATGGTTTTGGATATCCTGGGACGCCGTATCTGTTAAGGCAAGGTGCGACCTTGGGGGCAATCATATAACATAGGTTTGATCCCCCGCCACCCGATCGGCTATCTGCCGTGGGCTCGGTATATCCTGTCGGCGAAGAAGTCGCAGTTGATAAGGTTAGGATTGTACACTGCGGTTTACGTCTCCCTCTTCCAGTATCCCACGCTTCCCACCTGGTGGTTCAAGGCTTTCTTGGAGCAGTGGAACATTCCTACTCACACTTTCCTCGCAATGGACCGGGAAGTGTCAATTTCTCTGGAGGAATTCACAGAGGTCTCCGGTTTACCGGTTATAGGGGAGCACTATGAGGAGTTGCTTCCGACAGACGAGTATGTCTTCGGTGCTAAGCCGGTGGTAAGGGGCCTCACTCCGGAGAATGCTGTTCAACACCAATTCCCAAGTTTGATCAAAGTGTTGAACATCTATGAGGCCCTTTTCATCGAACGTGGGAGTCGTGGAGTTAGCTTTGAGGATTTCATCGCTCGGTTACTTCACCCAAGCGTCCTCTCAGCGGAAGCTGCCAAGTTTGCTACCCTTGATGACCCTTTCGGTCTAGGTTTGGATAACCTACCGGCGAAGGAAATAGACCAATAGGGTTTTTTCCTTCCTAACTCCCCGACCATGTCCTTCGCGGGAGTTGCAGCCTCTGGGATGGACGAGGAGGCCTTCTTCTTAGGATTTCTTAGGACATGGCTGAGTTGGTTTGCGCTCCCGATGCATTCTCGCCATATGCGGCCCTCTGTCTTTTACCCAGCTCACCGGATGACCATCGGGGTAAAAGTGGCCGTTGGGATCGCCGGCTTGGCACACTTGTACCATGGCCTCAGTCGAGCGGCGGATGCTAATGAGCCTAGGGTGCTGCACGTGATCTTCCCGATGCACTACTTCGTATCATGGCTCGAGCTACACACATCAGGTGTCTTCGGCATGCACTAAAGGCCCTTGTTCTATGACAGTTGCAGTTTCCCTCGCATCATACAGTTGATTGGCGCATCAATTGTGACTCCATCGCCATGGAATGCCAGGGGTTTACTCCTTCGCCTCCATACCGTTGGAGACGGGGTGTCTTTCTCCAACAAAGTGTTGACTATTGGAAAGGCATCTACCACTGCAGTGCGGCCATTGTAAGACACTTTCAAAGATGGAGCCTCAGTTTTGACGGCCCGGGAGACCCTCCACTTATATTCTATCAGACCGGGCTTCTTGGTGTTCAGGAAGAACGGTGCGGCGATTTTCATGAGATACAACCCGCATCGTTTCACCCAACAACTAAGCTACAATCAAGGGGTACCACTGGAGGCTTTCCTTTCGGAACCTGCTGCTACTGATGAAGGGATGGAGAGCGCGCTGCATCACTTCATGCGTCTGAATACGGGCTCCCACTTCTTTATCAGTGAGCCGGCTTGCGCCCCACGACTCCTTAAGGTATATACAGAATGGTACAGTCATTCGACGGGAGCCGTCATAAAGGAGGAAAAGCGATTGCTGGTCGACCGTAAGGGTGTGCCTCCAGGTAGTGACCGCAACGCTCCTTTAGTGCCAAGGACCCCGGTAGTTCCTCCTCTTAAAGATGCTAGAGCAGGACCACCACGTGCGCAGAGTCCTCCACGCGGATTGCCGCTTCCCGATATTGCGGATGCACCACCAGCGCCCTGTGCTCCAGTGGAGACAGTGGTTGTAGCCTCGCCGGAGTCTGGTGTGGGTGCGGACATCGGGACCCGCCGCCCCAAGGTGTCTACAAAGCGCAAGTCGATCCCGGGTGCATCTAGGGTTGGTGGGAAGAAGAAGAAAAAGAAGTCGCTCTTCACTGCGGATGTCGCGTTCGGTCAGGAACCCCACACTCCCTATGGTGAGGGCCTGAGTGAATATGGGACTAACAGGGGATTAGTCATGCCGCCGGATGACACGGACTTGGAGGCCGCCATCGAAGCTTCAGAGCGGTTGGCGAGGCGTGACGCGTGGCTAGTTAAGCTTGCGCAATCAGGTAATCACTAGTCGCATTTTTTATTGCATCATATCTTTATTATTGCCTTTGACTAACGTTTTTTCTTTCTTTTCTTCCAACAGGCATCACCATTGAAGAAGCCATTGCCGCTTCCCTCAAGACTTTTCAAGAGGAGGAACGCCTTAGAGCGTTCTTAGGCCTTAGTAAGTTTCAATTCATCAAGTTTTCATTTTTCTTGTGTTATGGTCGATCTAACCTCTCCCTTTTTATCGCAGGAACCTCAATGCCGATCCCGCCAGGTGACGCTGAGACTCTTCCCGGGCCAGCCGCCGGTGTTTCTGCCTCCTTGGGGCTACCATGAGAGGCCCGTCTTGAAGAGCCGATGAGAGATGCCTTAAAGGCTCTGGAGGCATCTCTGAACGAGGACGACGACGCCTTGATGAAGGAAGCGTCGAAAAGGTCCATAGCGACAGCCCGGGAGGAGAGGAAGCGGTTGAGGCGCGAAGCGAAGGCACGCAGGGCTACCTTGGCCATTGGAGCGGACCCAAGCACCGTCCCTCGTGCCGATACTTCGTCAGAAGAGCCCCCGGTCGCCTTGTCTATAGCTCATAGACAGGCGGTGCGCGCCAATAGGGAGGCTAACGATAAGTCCACCTCAGGTAATATTCCTTTCAGAATTTTGTTGTAAGAATTATGAAGCTGTCGGTTCTTATATATTCTGTCCTGCAGGGCCAAGTCCAACCGAGGGGGAGGCGGAGACCGTCGAACCTGAGGGGCTAGAGGGAGAGGTATTGGTCGAAGCCGAGCCGATGGCGGATGACACAACCGGGATTGGTGGGCCCGAGCTAGTGGCTGACGAAATAGTTACGTCCACTATGCCTGAGCAAGTGGTTGATGCCGAGCCCGAGGTAGCAGCCGACGGAGCGTCTGAGACCGATAACCTCGTGGCGACGGTGGACGAGACAACCGTGACTGCTGAGCCCGAGGGAGTAGCGGGTGAGGTGGACATGATTCCTGAGGACGAGACGACCGCTCTTTCTCAGAAGTCTGGCAATGCTCTGGTCATAGCTCTCCCCGCCTATGGCCCTCCGCCGTCTCCTGGCCTCGCGAGCACGACGACGGCCCCGTGGAGTCTGGGGATGAGGCCACGGGTGGTGGACTTATGTCGATTGAGGAGGGAGATGCCTCCGTCTCGGCTGGAGGCTCATCAGGTAAATTTCGGATTACCGTCCCCTTTTTTTATCTTGCAATCTCTCCTGACAGGTTTACCCTTGTTTTTTAACGCAGGTGCGGCCAGTGCCGATGCTCCATTACTTGAAGGAGAGCCGTCAACTACTGCCTTGGCGGTGGTCACCTCTCAGCCCTCTCTCGTACCGTCGAAGATGTTGGAAGGTATGGGTTTGCAACTTATGAGTCTTATTTTTCAGATGCATAATTTATGTGCTAAAGTCGTATTGTTGTGTCTTTTTCAGGAGTGCTTTTTGACCATCTTTATCAGGTGTTGCTCCCACACTTCTCCTTCCCATCTGAGCTCGCTTCTCCCTCTGGTGGTGCTGGTGAATATAATTTCCAACTGATGTCTTTTTTTTAGTAATGGAATTATTTCTAATTTTCCCTTGTCTTGATTGCAGTGCTACAAATTGAAGGAGGAGACGAAAGATCAGTCGCGCCACCGACCCCTCCGGCCTTGCCACCTGCTGCAGCTGGTATAGTAGACTATCTCATCAATGACTTTTTCATATTTCTTGAACCGTTATCTGATCGTATCTTGTTTTTTCAGCTGTCGTTCCGGTCTCGGCGCCCTTCGAGCCTCGCATCACAATGCCGACAGGTCTTTTCCTGAGAAGTCCGTCCTCGAAAGGCGCCGCGAACAGTCTGCATATGTTGAGCGACTATATCGAGGAACTCGACGTCGTGACTCCTACGTCTGCTGCAGATTTCGCTACGGCGGTTAACCCGATGCTGGTGATACTCGTAAATTTCCATCACGAGGGCATCATCGCGTCTTGGGTTAACCACTGCAGGGAGATCAAGGTTCGCCTACATCAACTGGAGTCTATGCGCCCTGCTCCCGAGATCTTAGCCGCAAGCAATCAAAGAGCAGCGTGGATCGAGCAAAGCGCTTCTTACGTTCACCACTTGGAACAAGAAGAGGCTTTAAGGCTGAGGGAATACCGAAAGACCTCGAGCGAGACGGCTCGTCTGTGTGCTGAGGTTGAGGCGAATGCTGCCCAAGTGAAGGCTATCTTTAAGGGCCTCCTGGAACGCATCTCTCATGGGCTAAACTTGAAGCGAAAGTTTGATGTCGCCGAGCGTGACACCCCAGGCCTTGAAGCTGCTCATCAGGCCGTTGGGGAGCAGCTTGCATCTTTCTTGCAGCAGCGGGCTCGAGTGGAGGCAGAACTGACGGTGGTGGCCGATCAGGAGAAAGCGTGGAAGGAGGCGCGCGAACAATTGCTAGAGCTATGCAAGACGCTTCCTTCCAAGTAGTTCCCCTTGTATCAATACAATTGTAAATTTTTTTTTCCAAATAATATGTATCCATTCTTTATTCTTTTGTACGCTTCACCTTGTACTTGACTAAATTAATAAATACAGATACACATTTTTCTTTGCAATGTTTTGTACTACTTCTTTGCTTTCTCCCTTCTCTTACTATCAACATGCTGTCTTGATAAACACAATTGACAGATAATAGAGTAAGCATCTAGATTTCTCTAAGAGATAACGATGGCTTAGGTCGCAGATTCAGATCTGCTGCCTAAGACTTTTCAACTCTATGAGCCGTGAGGGTCTCATAGAGACTTTTCTCCCTACGGATCGAGAGGATCTCGTAGGTGGATTTTCTCCTTAGGAATCATGAGGATTCCTAAGTGTGTTTTCTCTTATAAGTCGTAAGGATCTCATAAGAGAATTTTCTCCCTTACAAGTCGAAAGGACTCGTAAGTGGTTGGTGAGTTGACTTGTTTCCGGGTCGAAGTATTGCTCCGACGGGGAGGTCGTTGGCTGACTTGTTTCCGAGACGGAGGTCGTTGGCTGACTTGTTTCCGAGACGGAGGTCGTTGGCTGACTTGTTTCCGAGACGGAGGTCGTTGATTGACTTGTTTCCGAGACGGATGTCGTTGGCTGACTTGTTTCCGAGAAGGAGATCGTTGATTGACTTGTTTTCGAGAAGGAGATCGTTGATTGACTTGTTTCCGAGACGGAGGTCGTTGGTTGACTTGTTCCGAGACGGAGGTCATTGGCTGACTTGTTTCCGAGACGGAGGTCGTTGCTGACTTGTTTCCGAGACGGATGTCGTTGGTTGACTTGTTTCCGAGACGGATGTCGTTGATTGACTTGTTTCCGAGACGGAGGTCATTGGCTGACTTATTTCCGAGACGGAGATCGTTGATTGACTTGTTTCCGAGACGGAGGTCGTTGCTGACTTATTTCCGAAATGGAGGTTATTGACTGACTTGTTTCCGAGACGGAGGTCGTTGGCTGACTTGTTTCCGAGACGGAGGTCGTTGCTGACTTGTTTCCGAGATGGAGGTCGTTGATTAACTCTAGGTTGTCTGTGAACCGTAGAGCCTTGGAATTGGAGACTTTACTGTAGCTCCGATTGGTGATGCCAGGTCCGTGTCTTGCTCGAATGAGGAGGAACGCCGCTGTCGGTCTCCAGGCCGTATATGTGGTCGTCGAGATCTGGCTTCCCTTTGACGCGGCCTGGTGGGGAAATGTAGTCCCTTTTTTGTTTGTGCCCTTGGATTGTATATAGGGATCGATGTGATCTCAACTGTAGGGCAAAAGTTTCATTCATTTTTATTGTTTTATTTCCGCGATGCTCTATCATTTCAGCTTTTGATCGCGAAGGTCGCGATTGCCCAATCATTTCGGCTAATTTTTCGCGGTGCCCAATCATTTCGGCTATTTATTTTATTTTTACTCGCTGCTTTTTATTGCGAGTTGCCCAATCATTTTGGCTGTTTTGTATGCATACGTTTTTACTTGCTGCTTTTTATTGCAAGTTGCCCCATCATTTCGGCTATTTCGTATGCATGTGCGGCCTACCGGCTTTTCGCCGTAAATCTGAAATTAGACACCGATTTCGGCATCAGCACCGCTACAACTAGGATATTGCCAGGAGCGAATCATCATTTGCCTCCGTCGATGTCGAACAAAGGTGTCTTAGCGAACAGGGTTAAGGTCCTGTCGGCTAAGGCTTTTGACTTCATGAGCCGTAAGGGTCTCACAAAAGTATTTCTCCCTACAAGTCGTGAGGATCTCGTAGGTGTATTTTCTCCTTAGGAATCGTGAGGATCCTAAGTGTATGTTCCTCTGTAAGTCGTAAGGATCCTACAAGAGGGTTTTCTCCTTATAAATCGAGAGGACCTACAAGGGTAGTTCACCATACGAACATATCCCCAGTCACGGATGGGACTTGGTTAGGGAAATGCTTATTCGTGCCCGTGGATTGTATACAAGGGCCAGTGCTGAGCCACTTGTAGGGCAATATCGAAGGTTGTGGGGGGTTGCTTAAGAACAGGTTCAGGTCTCTGTAACTTAAGACTTTCAAATCTTATGAGCCGTGAGGGTCCCATAAGAGAGTTCTCCTTACGAGTCGTGAGAATCTCGCAAGTGTAGTTTCTCCTTAGGAATCGTGAGGATCCCTAAGTGTGTTGCTCCCTTGTGAGTCGTTAGGATCTCACGCGGGTGGTTTCTTCTTACAAGGTCGAGAGGACCCTGTAAGTGTCTTTTAACGAGGTTGCGTCCTTTCGGGTTTTCACAAACACTCGCCGGTAGCCCTGCTGTTTTTACTCACGGAGCCCTTTCGGGTTTTCGTCGGTGCCCATTTTGCTTATGGACATACCGTTTTTTTTATATTCTTTTTATTTTCTCTCTCTCTTTTTTTTACGAGGTCGCGCCCTTTCGGGTTTTCACGAACACTCGCCGGTAGCCCTGCTGTTTTTACTTACGGAGCCCTTTCAGGTTTTCATCCGTGCCCATTTTGCTTATGGACATACCGTTTATTATATATATTATATATATATATATATATTTTACTTATCTCGTCAGCCTGAAGATGCTGCGGTAATAGTTTAAAGACGTTTCGGTCCTTCGTCGGTTTAAGGACGTTTCAGTCCGTCGTTAGTTTAAGCACGTTTCGGTCCGTTATTAGTTTAAGGACGTTTCGGTCCGTCCAGGAGAAGGCTGGCCACTGCTTATAAAGTTTGAGCTTAGGAAGATAGCGAGCGGACATAGTCGTCGTCATCTATCATTGACCTAAGCAGTAACTCGCTAAGCGTAGTTTTTCTTTAGGAATCGACCGTTTATTGGCCTTTAAGGCCTTTCACCGTGCATATCCATGAGTAGATAGGCTCCACCCTGGTAGACCTTATCTATGATGTACGGGCCTTCATAGTTTGGCTCAAATTTTCCCCGCTTGGCGCGATTGGGGATCATAGGCCTTTTGACCACTAGTACGGGTTCGCCTTGGCGGAATGTCCTTGGCCGGGTCAATCTTTCATATGAGTGCGTCATCTTTGCTTTATAGGCCTCCAGATTTTGTTGCGCTATGAGTCGGGATTCATCAAGGGCATCATGCTCCTCAAGCCGAAGGTGAGCATTTTCTTCGTCCGTCAGCTCGTAGTGGACTGCCACCCGTAGATAGGGTAACTCTATTTCGAGGGGGAGTACTGCTTCCGTACCGAATACCAACGCATATGGCGTTGTGTTTGTGGCCATTTTAAACGTAGTTTGATACGCCCAGAGAGCTTCTTGCAGTCTCTCGTGCCAGTCCTTCTTATTTTGGGAAACCGTCTTCTTCATGATCTTTGTCAAGATCTTGTTGAAGGCCTCGGCCAGACCGTTAGCTCGTGGATTATAAACCGAGGAATATCTCCAGTCTATATTGTATTGTTGCGCGAAGCGACTGATCTTATGTCTTCTATAAGCTGGCCCATTATCGGATATGATCTGTCGCGGAGTTCCAAACCGATATATGACGTGCGTCTTGAAGAAATAAAGGATATTCTCCGTCTTCACTTCTCTTAACGGTACTGCTTCTGCCCATTTGGAGAAGTAGTCAGTCGTTGCCAGGATGAAACGATGTCCCCTGGACGATGCTGGTTCGATGGGGCCGACTATGTCAGTTCCCCACATTTCAAATGGCCAGCTAGCCACTGTCGGGTGTAGCGGATTTGGATGCCGGTGGATGAAGTCCCCATGGATTTGGTATGGGTGGCACTGCTTCGCATACTCAAGGCAGTCTTGAATCATCGTTGGCCAATAATAGCCCATCCGTTTAATCTTCAACTTCATCTTTAGGCCTGCTTGAGAACCGCAGAGTCCGTCGTGAACTTCCTGAACGACTCTTTTTGCCTCTTTAGGTCCCAGACATCTCAACCACAGAGAATCAAACGACCTCTTGTACAGAGTATCATTGATGAAGGCGAAAGACATAGCTCGTTTCATAAGCTGATGTCTTGAGGACGCATCTTCGGGCGTTCGACGGTATTTGAAGTAGTCTATAAAGACTTCCCTCCAATCCTTAGCCTTTCCCCGGTTATTTATTTGTATAGCCATTTGCTCAGTCGCTCCCTTTTCTTCGGATGATTCCGGAGATATTTCTGCTGGGGCAAGCACCCGACGGCTTTATACCACGATTCTGACGTCATCGAGGTTCTCGTCAGCCAATTCTTTAGAGAGCTTGGCTAATGCATCCGCTTTGCTGTTTTCCGCGCGCGGTATGTTTTCCAAGGTGTAGGAAGGAATTTGGGTCAAGAGTTGTTGCACCTTTTCGCCGTACTTCACCAATTCTGGTTTGCACGTTTGGTAGTCGCCATTTACTTGGCTGACGACCAGTTGGGAGTCTCCGTATATGAGAAGGTTTTCAATTCCCATGTCGATGGTGATCTCGAGGCCTGCTATTAAAGCTTCATATTCGGCTTCATTGTTTGTCCTCGGTTCTGTTAAGGAGAAAGCAAAACGCATTATCCCTCCTTGTGGAGTCACGAAGATAAGGCCTACCCCCGATTTGATTATGGGCATACTTTGTTTGCGCTTCTTCATGGAAGATGCTCGATCGAAATAAAGCTCCCATGGGGTATCACCACCGTCGATCGCATCAAACGCATGTTCGTCTGGAAAATTGCAATTCAGAGGAGAATCGGCGGGTATCGGATGTTCAGCGAGGAAGTCGGCAATGGCCTGGCCTTTCACTGCCTTGAGAGGCTGATAGGTTATCAAGAACTCCATCAAGAGTAAGGCCCATTTAGCGAGTCGCCCCGTCAATATGGCCTTCGACATTAAATATTTAAAGGGGTTCACCTTCGAAATGAGACGGACTTCATGCGCCAACGCATAGTGCCTGGGTTTCGTTATCGCAAAGATCAACGCCAGGCAGTGTTTTTCAATGAGGGAGTAGTTGCTTTCTGCCCCCAGTATAACTTGACTTAAGTAGTAGAGTGCTCTTTCTTTCCCTTAGTCGTTCTCTTGCGTCCATAATGCGCCTAAGGAACCTTCGAGGGCGGTTGTATAAAGAATGAGGGGCTTTCTCTTGACCGGAGCAGCCAACACTGGCGGATTCTGGAGGTACTGCTTGATTTCATCCAGCACGTCTTGGCATTTATGATCCCAGATGAACGGGGTTCCCTTCTTCATCAGGTGGCTGTAAGGACGGCACTTTCCTGAAAGGTTGGCTATAAATCGCCATATATACGCAAGCTTTCCTTGGAGAGACCGCAGCTGTTTGAGAGTTCTTGGCGGAGGCATTTCCATGATCGCCTTGATCTTCGACGGATCTATCTCAATACCTCGGTGTCGGACGATGAATCCCAGGAATTTGCCCGAGGAAACTCCGAATGCACACTTGAGCGGGTTCATCTTCAAGTTGTATTGTCGAAGGCGTTGAAATACGGTCTTCAGATACTCGAGATGTTCCTCGTATGATTTGCTTTTAACCACGAGATCGTCAATATAGCATTCGACGATTTCGTGTATAAGGTCATTAAAGATCTGCGTCATGGCTCTCTGATAGGTGGCACCGGCATTCTTTAAACCGAAGGGCGTCACCTTGTAGCAGAATATACCCAAAGGAGTCCTGAAGGCGGTGTGCTTCTGGTCTTTGGGATGCATCTTTATCTGATTATACCCTGACGAGCCGTCCATGAAGGAGAAAACCTCATGAGTGGACGTATTTTCTATCATCAGTTCGGTGACTGGCACTGGAAAATCATCCTTCGGGCAGGCTTTATTGAGATCCCGGAAGTCCACGCATATGCGCACTGTCCCATTTTTGTTCATCACCGGGACGATGTTGGCGATCCATTCAGGATATTGAACCTCCTGGATGAAGCCAGAGTCGATCAGCTTCTTGAGCTCAGCATTGATGCTCATCTCAAGCTCGAGCCGCATTCTTCTTGGTGCCTGCTTGACTGGCTTGACGTCCGGGGATATCGCCAATTTGTGCACAGCAATTTCTGGATCTAATCCCGGCATTTCGGAATAGTTCCATGCGAAGCAATCTCTATGCTGCATAAGCAGGTCTTTTAATGCAACCACCCTTTCTTCAGACAGCAGCTCGCTGACGAATGTCGGTCGCGGGTCATTCGCCGTCCCCAACTCAAATTTCTTGAGGTTATCCGCAGTGGTATGTATTCCATCTTCCAGTTCTTTTGGTGCCGGTGGAAATTCTGAGATCACTTCGTCGTTGCTGTTTTCGAAGCACCAAGGAAGGTCATCCATATTCTCGGGCTCTTCTTTTAATATTGTTATCATGTGACAAGTACGAATTTGCTTCCAAGCCCAATGTGGAACTGGTTCTTCTTTCGTGGCCTTGGGTTCGTGCTTCTGTGGCCGCGTTACCCTCCTGTTGTCAGACAGAGCGAACTTGCCAAGCTGATGCTGATCTTTGACCCAATTCTTGAAGGTGAAGCAGTCTTCGAAAGGATGCTCTACCACTCGGTGATAAAAGCAATAGTCTGGGTGTGAGACTTCGCCTGCTTGTTCGGGGTGTTTAGACTCCGGCAGTGTAAGCATCTGATGTTTTAGAGCGAGGTCAAGTATTTTCTTCGTCTTGTCCCGAGGAAAAGAGTACGCTCGACCCATTTTTCTTGTGAGGGATAGATTGAAACCGCTCGATTCCCGCTTGCGTGACTTCTTAGTCCCGCTTTTTTGCTGTTGAGCGTCTTTTTCGCGTTTCGATTTATTTCTACCTCTGCGTCGAGTCTTTCTTATAACAGGTTGACATGGAGCGGCATCTTCATCTTTCACAGCTCGTTGGAGGAGGCGTTGCGTTTTGGCTTTCTCGTAGATGGCCATTTTGCCGTTATGGTCGTCTCGGACTTTTTGACCAGCTTCCCTTATAAGCTTGTCCATTTGTTCTTCGAACGACGGACTGGGCACTTTTGCATCTGGAACTTTTACTGGTTCAGGATTAGCATCTTCCCATTGAGCATCAGCTTCTTCATCGAAGTCATGCACGACGCAGCAACCATGGAGTAGCCCTCGTTTCTTGGACCGAATGTATCCAAGCCCGATTGTTTCCATTCTCCCATTAGGCAGCTTGTGTTGAGTCCCGGGAACGTTCCAGACCCTGTCATAGAATTTGGCTTTTCGAGCGGTCTGTTTAAAGGATATCCCCTGGCGCTTCAACAGCCTTTTCAAGCCTTTTGTATAATATCTGGGCAGACGGATGGGTTGAAACCTGTCAAGCGTAGGATTCCCACCATGCCAGATCTCTTTCTCCACTTTGGTTTTCTCAGAGCGGTACAATAGAATTGCCTTTTCACCTCTTCGCCTGGGAGGGACATAGAACGTCCGCAGCTCCTCTACACTATAGATACCAAGTGCATCCAGTTCTTTATGGTGTTTAGGTGGAACCATGGCGACTTGCAGACTTTGCTCTTCGTCAGCGAACGTTTGTATTGAAGGTCGAGCAGAGAATACAGCATGGACCTCATCTTCCGAGTCGCTACCAAAGATCAACGTAGGAGCGGATGGTCCTGGTTTGTTGTATTGGGGTGGACCTGAGTAAATCATCTCCTCCTCCTCCTCGGTATCACTGCCGAAGACAGGGATGGTGGCATTAGCTTTATTCTTCGGCTTGTGACACCTCTCCGTGTCTTCGAAATCCGGTAAGAAGTATTTGGCATCTTCATATTTGCGGATCTCGTTCACAGAGAACGGGTTCAGTTCTCCCATCACGGTATACTCGAAACCATCCTTAAAATACTTCATACACTGATGTTGTGTAGAAGGGATGATGTTGTACTCGTGTAACCATGGTCGGCCGAGCAAAGCATTGTAACAAGTCTTGGCGTCTAGGATGTAGAACTTAATATCCGTGATGAGTAGCCCGAAGCGTAGTGTCAGTATCACAGACCTAAGAGTTCTTGATGACTGGGAGTCAAACCCGGAGATGGTGATCTTGTCCCGAGCAAGGTGCTGGACGCTCATGCAGATTTCTTTTAACACCCGCACATTAAGGAGATTAACGGAGGATCCATTGTCGATCAAGATTTTGCCTATCTTTATATTGTGGCAATATCCCGAGACATAGAGGGGGCGATTGTGTTCACACGTCCCAAGGAGAAGGTCTTCATCGCCAAAAGTGACATCGGCCGTGTGCACTTCCTCCAATTCATCCTTCATCTTTTCTTCAGCTAGGAAAGGTTGGAATTGTTCCGGATCCTGCAGTGCCTTGATTAATGAATCTCTTGCCTCTTTTGATAGTAAAAGGGCGTCAAGAATACTGAGCTGCGAGGGTAGCTTCCTCAGATGCGCTACGACGTTGTAATCCACCTTATTTCTCTTTGGCGGGTCCTTGGCAGTTAGCTCTTCTATGACTTGGTCATCTAGGGCAATATCCTCAGCGACTTTTTCCTTCCCTTTATCTTTTTATTTGAAGGTCCGAGATTCTTTTCGGGTAGCGTGCGATTACGCAGCCGGATATTTTCGCAGACCTTTGTCTCTTCTTCTCTTCCCGAGGTGGACTCTTTAAAGAGGGGGCTAAGAGCCAGCTCCTCGTCAGAGTCGCTCCCGAATGTAAGCACTTGTGATCTCTCGGCGTTAACCATGCGACAATCACCGGTAGTTCTGTTAAACCCTTCGGTCGCATTTTTCTGCTCCCGGCGAGTTTTGCGCTTCTCCCACTTAAAATGCTGTTGATGGGCAACATATCCTTGCCACCATCTATTGAAAGCTTTGCACTCTTCAGTGGGGTGCAAAATCTTCCGATGATATAAGCAATAGGAGGGGTGCATTTCCACTTCACCAGTAATGTTTCCTTCAGAGGATGGTAGCTTCATGCCCATTGATATGGCCTTAGCAAACCTTTTCCTCATCTTGAATTTTCTTTTGTCTGTAGTGGATGTATTTTGCTCCAGCGGATGTGACTCAGCTCTTTCGTTAAGTCGCCGGCGCTTAGCCCTTTCAAATATAGCCGTCTCGCATTCCCGATCAGCTTTACTTTTCAACAGAGCTTCGTTGAGGAATGCGTCAATTACTTCATTTGATGACCCCAGAATTTTTAGTTCAGGATCTGCCCCCAGCTTTTCAGTGCAAGGAGTCTCCTCATCATCCGTCAGCGAATGGGAGATCATATGGCAGCTCGCCACGTATTCCTCAGACTCATCCGACGAACTTTCCTCCTCATCTTTCTCTTGAAAGACATGTTTGAGGAATTCTTGGAGTGTGATGGGAGTTCTTGCTTTCTGGTTGTATTCCTCCAGCGCGTCAATTTGTTTTTATAAGTCCGTGTGCTTGTCGCCAGGCTTCACAGGCTTCTTGGATTTCTTCTTCTTCTTCTTCGAAGATTTTGACAGCTGGTTGTGAGTGCTTGGGCCACCACCATCGGTCTTTGGAGTTGGACGCGGTTTCAACATCCCCTCAATGATCTGAGGTTCCAACGGGTTCTTCCACTTGATCGCCGGGCATGTTTGAAGATCGTTCAGCATCCTCCTTATCTTGGCTGACAGCACAACCTCCCATGGGGCTTCTTCGACGAGAGAGCATGTTGCCCCCGGCATATTCAACCTTTTAGAGGCGTGAGGTTGCGGCGGATTCACCTTCCATCTGTCAGATAACGCGAACTTGCCTTGTTGATACTGGTCTTCGAACCAATTTTTGAAGACGTAACAATCTTCGATCGGATGACCCAGTACCTGATGATAGGGACAGTAGTTGGGCTCATTAACATCATTTGGTTGCGACGGACGTTTTGGCTCCGGCAGATTTATGAGTCGGTTGCGCAACACCAACTCGAATAATCTTCTCGTTTTATCTCGGGGAAACGAGTAAGGACGTCCTAGCCTCTCCTTAAGGGGTACTTGCGGACGCATATTATTTTGACGAACAACCGGCTTCGAGTTGCTCGGCTGTTGTTGAGCATTAGCGACAACGATCGTTTTTCCATTCCCCTTGTCATTTCGGGAGTCTGGCTTTAGAAGAGGAGGTCTATGGCCCATCTGATCCATTTGCGCTAGCTTGTCGATCAGGGCCTGGAAGGTAGTCGGCTTGAAGAACATCATGAATTGCGAGATGGTTGCTTGCGGATCAAGGGTTCCCACAAACATACCCACTGCAGGAGCTTCTTCAATGCGTTGCTCGCATTTTGACCATAAGTTCCGCCACCTTATAGCGTATTGGATCCATGTCTCGCCTGGCTTCACCCTGGCGTTAATCAGTGCCGTCATCGGGGTGCGTTCACTGGCGCTTGCAAAACGCTGGGTAAACAACAGCTCCATCTCCGCGAAGGTCTTGATAGAGTCGTTCGGGAGCTCAGAGTACCACTCGAACGCTGTATCTGATAAGCTTCCATCGAACTGGTGAAGCAACAATTTGTCATCACTTCCGGTGTTTCCGCAGAGTGCCTTGAACTGGGCAACATGCTGGTGAGGATTGCCCGTCCCCTTATAGACATGGAACTTGGGAATTGTGTAGCCCGGCAGGTACTTGATTTGATCGTACCAACTCGGATATGGTCATCCTGTTTTTACGACCTGGCCGGCTGCTTCAGTCGCATGATGAACCCGTATTTGTTGGGCTATGTACTCGTCCAAGTCAGCTTTGGAGATTGTCTTCTCCTTAGCTGTTGACAGAGCTGGCGGAGGATTTGACGTCTCTCCCCTATCGTCTTCCAGGACGATCGGGGGATCTTCGGACGGAGGATCTTGTTGGATCATCATCCCCACCATGTCTTGGAACAGGAGGCCCATACGCTTTATGTTGGCTGCTTGTTCAGCAGCCTCTTTATCCTTCTTCTCCAATATCCGACGAAGAAATTCGGTGTCAGTTTCTTGCTCCTGTCGTTCATCCGAGGACGCTTCAGGGTTTTCTTTTGGCCCAGTAAGTGTAGCCATCGTGTTCATCATCTCCTGGAGCTTTTGCTGTTGCTCCTGAGCTTTGGTCACTGACCGTGTAAGCGGTCTATGACCTGTAGATGCACGGCTGTCCTCTTTCCCCGATGCCATGTATACAGTATGGACTATTATGCCCCCGGACTTAGGGCGTTTAGGTTCACCACCTTTGGCATTTGCCGCAGGCGCGGGGATTTTCTCCGGCCTTCTTCTTTTGTGGGCCGTTGAAGTTGAGGGGGCCGTTGCAGTGGGCACCCTGGCGTTTGTGGTCTTTTGCTGTTTGATAGGGCGCCCCTTTTCTTCTTGCACCTTCGCCTTTTTCTGTTGACGAGAGTGATCTGGGTCAATTACAGAGTCTTGAACCCTTCGCCAAACTCTATAAATTTTAGAGGATAGCCGCTGAGGGGGCTGCTCCAAATAACTCTCTCCGCCGGCGGAGGAGATCTTTTCAGTGTAGCAGTTGGAGAGTTCTTACGTACCCTCCTGAGTGGTTCAAAGCTGTTCCCAGTTGGAACAGCAGCATCAATTTCCACTATTGGAGCGGGTGGAGTTAGCCCCGAGGGGGAGTTGCCCCCAGCCTTCCTTACTCGTCGCCAATGGCGACGTCGAGCATGACGAGCCGTTGGGACTGGCTCGGTGATATAGACAGCTTCTTTTTGCCCCCTGTCTGAATGAGGTACTGTCGGTGCCAGCCTCTTAAAGACTGATGTTGTCTTTTGAGTGGAGATGTTCAATCTGTCAAAGACAGATCCTCGAGCAGGGGCGGAAGCCGGAATAGTCAGCCTTGAAAAGACTGACTCTTTGACAGGAGAAGCCGCTTTGATGACTTCTGGAGCAGCGGTTGTTGCCTTCCTTGGGACAGCCATTTTAGAGTTCATGGGCTTCCTGGCGGGCCCATCAGAGTTCTGATCCAGCCTGGCAAAGACAGAGGCTGTTGATTTGATATTGGACGACCCGTTGACAGGGGCCGTTGTAGCAGTGAGCCGGTCGAAGACCGACTTCTTGTTCGCCTCTGGTGCGGGCATTGGCACGGTGAAGCCTGCAGGTGGTATCATAGTCCCGAAAAACAGGCCGGTGGTGGCCTGGGTCACCTGTTCTATCGGCAGGGCAAGGATGGAGGCCGCTTGAGGCCCATATGCTACACCTCCCGGTGAGGTGGAGCGTCGGTTGCATTAGCACTTCGAGCAGTTCGAACAGTTAGAGGCCATTGATGCTTGATTTCTGCGCCAGGCAAAAGACCAAATCTTAGTAACTTGAAACCCAAAGGCAACCATTAACAAACCGCGATTGGTTCGCGAAGATGACACACGAAGTGTGGAGTGGAAAGAGGAAAAGGTCCCACCGGGCGTGCCAGAATCTGTTCCTCTCTGAACGGCGGCCAAGAGTTGGACGTCGTGCCTGAGATTCGGGGCAGATGCTATTTGGTTTTATTCGTCTACCTCTCCGAAGATGCCAAGTTGATTTATGGCACCGTGTATCGGAGGTTTAGACGGATGCGGCCGATGTAGCAGACTTCGTCAGATTCACCCTCGTTTGAGAGGTTCTTGATTGTGGGTACGCTCTTCCCTGCAGGCGTAAGCCCCTGCAGTTAATTACGCTACCGCATCACGGTAGCCACTTTCTCCTTCTCCAGAATTTTACTTCGTGTCGTGTGTGTTTGTTTTGTTTGTGGATGCCCGTGGATTGTATACGGAGACTAAGTTATGCCGTCGCCCGTAGGACGTGGATTAGTCCAAATCCGTATTTACTTAGATTTGGGTTTGGTGTTTTAGTTTAAGGATGCGTTAGCCAAATTGAGGCTAAGATCAACTTAAACATTCGTTAAGAATACGTTAGTCTAATTTGAGACTAAGATCAACTTAACGGGATCTGTTTGAATGTTTAAGGATACATTAGCCATATTTGAGGCTAAGATCAACTTAAACGGGATCGTTTAGATCCGACAAAAGAGCGTTTGGGGGCTCTATTGTTCCAGTTTAGGGACGTAGTGGTCCATAGGTAGTTTAAGGACATTGCGGTCCATTGCCAATTTAGGGACATGGGGGTCCATATTCCAGTTTAGGGACATGGTGGTCCATATTCCAGTTTAGGGACATGGTGGTCCATATTCCAGTTTAGGGACATGGTGGTCCATAGGTAGTTTAAGGACGCATAAGTCTGTGGGTTTAAGGACCCCACAGTCCGTGTTTTGGTTTAAGGACGCATAAGTCCATGAGTTTAAGGACCCCACAGTCTGTGTTGATATGTGGTTGTCGGGACCCGTCACTTCTCTGACGTCGTTAAAGGATTACAACGATAGGAGTCGAAGGAGTTCGGAGATGTACTCTCGAACCAGATGTGAATTGATTTAAGAGAGCAGCTGTGCTCAGTCAATTTAATTTGAGGACTTACGACCATGATTGGGCTAAGTCCAGTTGAAAATTGTTCGACGCTTTTATTTGCATTTGGCCTATTAGGCCTGTGTTAGGGCTTTGCCCCTTTTTAAATAATGCATTGCATTATTTATTATGTTTGGGCTCTGCCCATTTATAAATGATGCAGAGCATCGATTTTGTTTGGGCTCTGCCCTTTTATTGCATTTTATTTTTGTTTGGGCTCTGCCCTTTTATAAAAGATGCAGAGCATCAATTTTATTTGGGCTCTGCCCTTTTATTGCGTTGCAATTTATTTTGGCCTATTTGATTTGGGCCTGGCCCTTTAGTAAACAATGCATTGCATTTGTCAGGCGCTTTGCGCCAATCAATGAGCGCAAACGCTTGTGGTGATGACACGTGTCTCGTAAGCGCAGTGCGCTGCGTCAGTGCGCTGCGCTTGCACTGCTGACACGTGGCGCGCTCTGGTGAGTTGCGCCAATTTCAGACAGCAAGGCTCTATCTTAAAAGCGCATAGCGCAAGTGGTTCAGATGCTGACACGTGGCGCTCTCTGGTGGCTTGCGCCAACCCAGGAGCGTAACAGTGCAGTTTTTGCAAGTGCAAAGCACTATTTCAATAACTTGAGAATCTTTAAGATTCCAGAACCAATGGTTCATAAAAAAGTGCAAGGCACTGTTTGATTTCTTGATCCAATTTAGATCAAAGAAAACAAGTTTTTCTTGTTTTTAGAGAACCAGTGGTTCATAAAAAAGTGCAAAGCACGTATTAATATTTGAAGATCATTGATCTTGTTCTTCGATCAATGATCTATTAGATGAAATTCTTTTATTTTGTGAAGGTTTTTTTTACCTTTTTCTTGAAATTTATTCAGAGTTCTCTCTGTTTTGAGGTTCTCAATCTCTCACAAATGTTGATGATTTGAATTGGGGTCTAGGGGCCTTTATATAGTGCCCATAAATTTGTTAAATTTGTTAAAGAGATTTTTCTCTGAGTGATTTGGGGAATTTTCCCCATCGTTGGATCTTTGATCCAAGAGCTTCTGTTTTACAGAAGGCAATCTTCTTGTTTTAACAAGAACAGAAAAATCTTACTAGAATTTAATTTTGTTTGGCACAAACGCCCCAGCGCGTGACACGTGTCGCGCAGCGCACAGCGCAGCGCATCTGCGCTTATACGTGTCGCGCTGCGCACGGCGCAGCGCAACCGCGTTTGCGCTGACACGTATCGCGCAGCGCAGCGCTTGCGTAACTGCGCTGACACGTGTCGCGCAGCGCAGCGCTTGCGCAACTGAAGCGTTGCTTCCTTTAATTTTGTTTTAAATAGAGCCTTGCTCTGATTGGGCGCGCTGCCTTGGGCACTGCGCTGGCGTATCAGCTTTTGACACGTGGCGCGTTGCGCACAGCGCAAAGAATTTGAAGTATTGTTTCGAATTTTGAATTTTTGAAATTCAAACAGAGCTTTGCTCTGATTGGGGGAAACATGTTCATGTCGCAGAAACGGATAACATCGATAATATAATGCAAACATGTCAAGTAATCTAAGCGAAACTATTGTAATTACTTGCTATGAGCTATACCATTATCTTTAGAATTGAAACGAAACGTTGAGTTTGAAATAAGGAAGCTGCCCTAGATTAAAATAGATATTCATTTTGGAAATTGGCACCGCATCCTTGTATTTTATTAAAAGACAAATGAATCGTAGTTTTTAAAAGAATATAGCTCACACAAGTATTACACCCTAAAACGGAATACAATCTAACTCTATGAGTCAAAAGATAAATTGGCCATTATTCGGCATACGAATTTCATCATTTCCAATACGTATAATTTCTTGTATAATATTTTATCATATCACTGTATCTGTATCATCTCAAGTCTAGCATGATCCCCGTACAAACCCATCAAACCATATCCATATCGTATCACTGTATCTGTATTTATAATCGTATTTACGAAATATCGGCGTAAACATTATATCAAAACTCCAAACAATGAGGTAGGTATCCATAGGTTAAAACCTAGAGTATACTTAAACCAAAAACGACAATATAAATCTACCGTTAATGTATAAACGTTAATGGTTCAGCCGCGGTACGAAAATATGAAAACCAATATTGTAATATCGGAACTTTGATAAAACTTTTACTAATCATTCCCAGATCTCTCTGTAAGAATACTGGAACAAATTAAACAATACCATAGCTTATAAAATACTAAAACAAAGCTACAGGAGAAAAACCAACACCAAAAGCCATAAGATGGCCGGCGTCGCCGGATTTCAAGGGTGCCTCACCGGATTTTATAGGGAGTTTGGGATTCGGGTTTTAAGTGTAGTCTTCTAGTTGGCTCATTATACTTTTGGTCTTGCTAGTTTTTCTAGTGATTATACTTATTAGTTCCATATTCACTTATAGTGAACTAGATAACACAAAAACCTAGTTTATGATACTGCACAACTAGATATGCTATGCGATGATATCGTGAGTTACTGAACTTAAGTTAATCCGAGCTAACCCTTCCCTGGCCATGCCATAAAAAAACAGAACTCATGGTACGATATATCCGTGTCGTATCTAAGAATCTTAACCCCAAAACTGATTTTTGCTCCCTGATTTCACATACCGATAAACTAACTTAAACTAACAATACCAAACATCCTAATATAGATATATAGAGCTACCCCAAAATTTTCAACACCCAACTCCTCCAAATATCCGACGAGCTCGGAATTCCTCTTCATGTCGCCGGCCCAACTCCGAGGGAAGGGGTCCGTCTTCCTATGGGTTATTTTAAGTCCAGATTATAATATAAAGGCATTGTTTGGTTAGGTAAATTTTCATCTAAAGTAGAGCAGATTTTACACAGAGCCTATATTTACCAAAATACGATATCTGATTTCTAAACAAAACAATACTAAACTTAAGTTACATGGTTAAAGTTATACCTACTGAAAGACCACTGAAAAAGCTTCCTTCAAGATGCACAAGCTCAAGATCCTAGCTAAAGGGTGGTGGTAGTGATCTTAGTACTTAATCTCATCTTTCATTTCTTCTCTTTGATTTGATGAAGGATTTACTTTGGGGAATGAGGTGTTTGGTTCAGTTTGGGATTTATAATATAAGGTAAGGAGATAAGAATAAGTGTGAGGGTTTGTTGTAGAGAAAGGAGGAGGTGGAAAGTGCAAGGAGCTGGTATAAAGGGAAAGAGGAGGAGGTGTCACACTTGAGGTGAGGTGGGTTGTTCATGCAAGGAGGAGGTGGAGAGTGTTAAGCATGGTGAGGGTGAGGTGTTATGAGGGTGTATCCTAGCATATCTTATACCAACCATAATTTAAAATGAATGTAAGAATAAAGAAAAAAACCCTCAATATACAATTCTACATTTATAAGAGATAAAAGATATAAAATGATTAATGTATCACTTAAATGTCATTAGCTTAGTGTAACATTCAATATCATGTTACAATAATTAAATATATCATTTTTTTGATATCACACACTTTTCTTGTATTTATCCAAAATACTTACAATTTTACGGATAAAATCCTGATACCAAAAGTCATATATGATTTTACTTGCAAACTTTATTTAAAAATTCATATTTAAAAATATTATTATTTAACATTTTCCAAAATATTACAGTCTTTCCCCCTTAAAGAAATTCGGTCCCCGAATTTAAATTAAAGCTCTTTCTTAAAACATTTTCTTAACCCAATCAACTTATTTTAAAACAATTTCCCGGTGTCCAACTTTAAAGCATGAAATTTGCTCGATATAACAAGACTCCAAAGTCACATACGAGCTAGAACGCATCACAACGCAACCGTGTGCGAGAAAACTCAAAAGATATAATCTCTCATAACTATAACTTTAGCGGTTGCTATAAGAATTACTCCAGTTATGATAAAAATTTTGCCAAATACAAAAACCGTTGTGTATGCTCAGCACCCAATCAATGCCATAATTGTAGTGCAATATCAGTGCACACGACCAAGAGAAAATATAGAAATCAATTCTATCACCTATCCTATCAAGTGCAAGGCACGAAAACAAAATCAACCCTAATGGGTTTTCATGTACATCTCAAACCACACGTCACGGGGTGCATGAAAACAAAACTGCGTTAAGTGCAACAGGCGTGCACGAAACGATATCCACTGCATCCACTGTGTATGGAACAAAAGTATACAAAATGTATCAAGTGCAACGGGGTGGACAAATAAATCTTAAGTGCATCGGAATGCACAAAATAAAAATCAATTATACCTAGGGTATATATATAAAATCTTTTAACTATGTGCATCTGATGTGCACGGAATTAACAGTGTAGTGCATCATATGTACATAACATTTCAATTGAGTGCAGTCATCTCGCACGAAAAATGTCAACAGGTGCACCTGGTGTGCACAAAGCATAAATCAAAGTGAAATTACTGTACATAGAAATCTCATCAAGTGCACCTGGTGTGCACAAAACATAAATTTATCCTCAAATCCTCAAAGTACATCTATCAAAATCACGGACGTTGAGTTTTCCTTTCTCCAACGTTTGAAAATGAATGTTTTTGATTTTAAAAACGTAAATCGAACTCAAAGGACATCGAAGCATATTCTCTTCAATGTCGGAAGGTGTTTATACCACCGAAACTGGCATAGCAAGGATCTCTACTTGTCGTTTGCCACGATCTAACGTTCTCTATCTCTGAATTCTGGTTCTCCTTGCGGATCCCTAATACTATGGATTCTTTATGCAATCGTCCGGTGAGGAGCAACAACACCATTCTTCTTATTGCTAATACATCCCATCACACATTCTTGACCAGTAGTCCTGTCTTTTGTAACGTAACACGTTGATAACGAAAATCTCTGTCCTCTGCTTGTGTGCTAACAACTAATCACAATCCAATCTTATTTATTATAAACTCCCAGAAGAGAATCCATCAAATCTTCTGCTAAATTTATTTATCCAACCTGTCCGAAACTAGCACTCATTTCTGAATCCACTTTCTCTTTAGTAACGACTGTCATTTCCTTAAGATTTTCCCTAAAAGTATGGTCGTACTCGCTTCTGCATTTGCTTTGAATCTTCAACATCGGTGGTGAAGAACAACTGTCCACTAAAACTCTGCATCAATCTCCTATTTCATAAATTTCTAATATCAACCACTTAAAGAGCGTATCTCGGCTATCCGGCGAGCTGCAAGTCATGCTCAATCATGACCTTGCCCGGAGCCTTACAAGATTTCCAAAAACACGAATCCGGTATCCCTGATACTCTGTAGAAGAATCTGGCTAAGCTTACCTTCGAAAACTCATTCCAATTCGTTGGAGGAAAACTTACTGCACAATCTCTTTCTCGAGCGACTTGCATCAGGTCTGAGCAAGACCCATCGGAAGAAACAAATCAATTTCACTGATCTCGTAACTGGAACGCCACAACGGATTAAAAGTCCTAACCATCCCACATCGGATCGGCTACGAATCCTTCTGATCCATCTACTCTTGTAACATCGTTAACCTTTAACTTCGTGAACTCTGGAAACAACATCTTGATATCCTCAGAAATGAGTGGTACCGCTGTCTGAACAGTACTCAACACCATGATCGTTGGAGAGGGGAAAACATCACGTCTCAAGTCCGACTGATCTCTAGCAATGACCCCACCATCTGGTGCGGATCCCGAAGAAACTCGGTTCAATATTAGAACTCGATCAAATATAAATAAACGACGTTTCTCTATATCACCGGAAAGTCACCTTGGCCAGTCCTTGTCCCCGGCCAGTCTGCTCTGACCATACTTCTAACTGCAGCCCTCTCGGCTCCCATGAACATGATGACCGAAACAATCAACAGGCACAGACGAGGATAGATCAAAGAAATGAATAGAAGGAAGATCTCAAGATATAAATCCTAAGGTAACTTAGGCGGAGTATCATATCGTAAATATGCCGCGGAACATATGTACGGTACGTCACTCTACTTAGTACCTACTCCATCAACAAAGGTCATCCTATAAAACGAAAGTTCGGGTATAAGACCCCCAAAGTTAAGTTTAAGTCCTATAAGGTAAGTCCAGATAACAATAGTGCATGCCTAGATCCCATATAGCCAACCTAGACTCGAACAAAGGTTAAACCAAACGCTCTAATACCAACTTTGTCACGACCCAAATGTGGCACATGACCGGCACTTAAATCACGTGACATCTACAGACATCGACGCGATCCAAGTAAGCCGAAAACCCGGAATCTAAACCCTTTTTGAGAACATTGGAGATGGGGTTTAAAATAGTCATTCGATGAAGTCAGTTTAAAATAACCTTTAAATTTAACTAAATATGTTTGGAAAACATCTATGACGTTTTGAAACTTGACATCACCTCCTTTGCATTTTTGTAAAACCCGATACAACATAATAATAAAATAGCATCCCAACGGGAGCTAGTCTCCACGTCTAAACGACGGAGCAACCAACCATCTAAATCAGAAGTCGACTCCAAAGAGTGAGACCTCAAAATTTCTAAGTTTTGCTTCTAAGTTCACAATATACCATTTCTAAGTTGATGGAATTTCTACTAGATACAAGAGTAAATGAATAATCAAGAGTGAGTACGATACAATAATAACCCGCTTACCAATCAATCATCGAAAAGAATATGTGCCCAAGCCGCTGATAATCCAAGCGATGAAACCTGCAAGAAACTGTGGCACAACGGGGATGAGTTGCCAACTCAGTGAATAAAAGTACATCTAAAGGTAGAAATCGAAATGCATGACGATACCTAGGTCATAAGTATAGTATTACCGTAATTTATACTAATATAATATGATATACATGTGTATGATAATGCAACACTATCTGTCATGCAACCCCAAGTAGAATATATATATATATATATATATATATATATATATATATATATATATATATATATATATATATACTGTCTCCTGGATCAGTCCTGGTCGACTACAATAACTGAAATCTAAATGTGTACCTCATGATAGAAATCATATCAATATAAATGGATGTCCAGTATCGACATCCGAAAATCCGAAATCTCTTGTGTCCAGCATCGACACATAAATGCAGATACATCGACACCATCTCAACAGATGATCGCCACCCGATATCTCTGGCCAGGTCGGTATCCCCTGGATATCCGCAGTGCCCATCGAACCCCGGTCAGTATTCCCTGAATATCTGCTGTGCTCATCTCTATCTCCGGAATCGAGTATCCTCGTTAGGCTCCCCGCCTAAAATGCGGCTATCCTGCCCCTGGGTCTCGACCGGGTCCACCATGTATCCAACCGTATGCCCACCGACTCAGTCTGGATAACTTGTAAATCCGCAACTGTATGACCCCCAACTCGGTTCGGAATAAAATCAGAAAAACATAACTCATGGTGGACGTTTAACTCATCATATCAAAAATATCAAGTAAGGAATAAGAATACTTGCATAGATTATATTGATGATATATTATATATATACATATATAACAGTGTCCCATACCACCGATATATGGAGTAAAATATCCAGAAAATCCATAATAATCAAATACAACATCTATAGTACTAATATTCGTAATTTACAACATGAATAAAGAAAGACTACGTAACTATATCACATAGGCATAATGATCTCAATTCTACTGTGTTATGGCACTACTAATAATGTGTAGTATAGCATATGCGTCTGTGCTCGTGCAACATGACAATCATTAGTATTTGTGCAAGTGTTCTACGGTGTAACAACCTATTTATATTTAACACATATATAACAAAATGGCTCTACAGTGATATGGTAGTACCAATGAGGTGTGGTGTAACATATACTTATGTGCTTGTGGAGTATAGTACTCATTGGTATTTGTGCAGTGTTCTATCAGAGTGTTCGTGTCGCAGAAACGGATAATATCGATAATATAATGCAAACATGTCAAGTAATCTAAGCGTAACTTTTGTAATTACTTGCTATGAGCTATACTATTATATTTAGAATTGAAACGAAACGTTGAGTTTGAAATAAGGAAGCTGCCCCAGATTAAAATAGATATTCATTTTGGAAATTGGCACCGCATCCTTGTATTTTATTAAAAGACAAACGAATAATATTTTGTAAAAGAATATAGCTCATACAAGTATTACACCCTAAAACGGAATATAATCTAACTCTACGAGTCAAAAGATAAATTGGCCATTATTCGGCATACGAATTTCATCATTTCCAATACGTATAATTTCTTGTATAATATTTCATCATATCACTGTATCTGTATCATCTCAAGTTTAGCATAATCCCTCGTACAAACCCATCAAACCATATCCATATCGTATCACTGTATCTGTATCATCTTAAGTATGGCATGATCCCTCGTATAAATCCACCAAACTATGTTCACATCGTATTACTGTATCTCATCTAAAACCATGCATGAAACTATATGCAATTGAAGGACATACTAGATGCGATATTATATAATTATCTTGAATAATTACTAAACTAACTAGATATCATAATACTATCTATAAGGTTGCGAGGGTGCTATACGCTATCCACCTGACTTTCCCAGTAGATACAAATCTACTCACCAACATAAGGAGCTTGCTGAATTCCACGCTGTTAAGTCGTCAACTCCGTCTCGAGATCTTTCGCGATCGCATCTATAATCGTATTTATGAAATATCGGCGTAAATATTATATCAAAACACCAAACAATGAGGTAGATATCCATAGGTTAAAACCTAGAGTATACTTAAACCAAAAACGACAATATAAATCTATTGTTAACGTATAAATGTTAACGGTTCAGCTGTAGTACGAAAATATGAAAACCGATATCGTAATATCGGAACTTTGATAAAACTTTTACTAATCATTCCCAGATCTCTCTGTAAGAATACTGGAACAAATTAAACAATACCATAGCTTATAAAATACCAAAACAAAGATACAGGAGAAAAACCAACACCAAAAGCCATAAGATGGCCGGTGTCGCCGGATTTCAAGGGTGTCTCACTGGATTTTATGGGGAGTTTGGGGTTCAGGTTTTAAGTGTAGTCTTCTAGTTGGCTCATTATACTTTTGGTCTTGCTAGTTTTTCTAGTGATTATACTTATTAGTTCCAGATTCACTTATAGTGAACTAGATAACACAAAAACCTAGTTTATGATACTGCACAACTAAACATGCTATGTGATGATATCGTGAGTTACTGAACTTAAGTTAATCCGAGCTAACCCTTCCCTGGCCATGCCATAAAAAAACAGAACTCATGGTACGATATATCCGTGTCGTATCTAAGAATCTTAACCCCAAAACTGATTTTTGCTCCCTGATTTCACATACCGATAAACTAACTTAAACTAACAATACTAAACATTCTAATATAGATATATAGAGCTACCCTAAAATTTTCCAGACCCAACTCCTCCAAATATCCGGCGATCTCGGAATTCCTCTTCATGTCGCCGGCCCAACTCCGAGAGAAGGGGTCCGTCTTCCTATGGGTTATTTTAAGTCCAGATTATAATATGAAGGCATTGTTTGGTTTGGTAAATTTTCATCTAAAGTAGAGCAGATTTTACACAGAGCCTATATTTACCAAAACACGATATCCGATTTCTAAACAAAACAATACTAAACTTAAGCTATAGGGTTGAAGTTATACCTACTGGAAGACCACTGAAAAAGCTTCCTTCAAGATGCACAAGCTCAAGATCCTAGCTAAAGGGTGGTGGTAGTGATCTTAGTACTTAATCTCATCTTTCATTTCTTCTCTTTGATTTGATGAAGGATTTACTCTGGGGAATGAGGTGTTTGGTTCAGTTTGGAATTTATAATATAAGGTAAGGAGATAAGAATAAGTGTGAGGGTTTGTTGTAGAGAAAGGAGGAGGTGGAAAGTGCAAGGAGGTAGTGTAAAGGGAAAGAGGAGGAGCTATCACACTTGAGGTGAGGTGGCTTGTTCATGCAAGGAGGAGGTGGAGAGTGTTAAGCATGGTGAGGGTGAGGTGTTATGGAGGTGTATCCTAGCATATCTTATACCAACCATAATTTAAAATGAATGTAAGAATAAAGAAAAAACCCTCAATATACAATTCTACATTCATAAGAAATAAAAGATATGAAATGATTAATCTATCACTTAAATATCATTAGCTTAGCGTAACATTCAATATCATGTTAAAATAATTAAATATATCATTTTTGTGACATCACACACTTTTCTTGTATTTATCCAAAATACTTACAATTTTACGGATAAAATCCCGATACCAAAAGTCATATATGATTTTACTTGCAAACTTTATTTAAAAATTCATATTTAAAAATATTATTATTTGACATTTTCCAAAATGTTACATTTTTATTCTTTCTTTCTGCGATGCTCTATCATTTCAGCTTTTTATATCGCGAAAGTCACGATTGCCCAATCATTTCGGCTATTTTATTGCGGCGCCCAATCATTTCGGCTATTTTTTTCTTTTTACTCGCTGTTTTTTATTGCGAGTTGCCCAAATATTTTGGCTATTTCGTATGCATTTTTTGCTCGCTGGTTTTTATTGCGAGTTGCCCTATCATTCTGGTTATTTCATATGCATTTTTGCTCGCTGATTTTTATTGCGAGTATGGAACTCGAGGTCTGATACCAATCTTAGCATCAGTATCACTGCGACTGGAATATTCCAAGAGCGAATCATCATTTGCTATGAAAGGACTTAGAATTTGATACCGATTTAGGCATCAACATTGCTATAACTGGGCTATTTCCAGGAGCGAATCATCATTTGCCTTTGTCGATTTATACAAAGGTGGCTTAGCAAATAGGGTTAGGATCCTGTTGACTAAGGCTTTTTGACTTTACGAGCCATAAGGGTCTCATAAAGGTATTTATCCCTACGAGTCGTAAGTATCTCGTAGGTGTATTTTCTCCTTAGGAGTCATGAGGATTCCTAAGTGATATCTTCTCTAGTAAGTCGTAAGGATTTCACAAGAGTATTTCCTCCTTGCAAGTCGAGAGGACCTACAAGTGTTGTTCACCAAATGGGGAAATTTCGCGCCATTGGTGGAACTAGATGTGGGAACGTTTATTTGTGCCCGTGGATTGTATACAAGAGCCGATATTGGACCGCCTGTAGGGATATTTGGGGAATGTGATGGCTTAAGAACAGGTTCAGATCCCTGTAGCTTAAGGCTTTTGAATCCTATGAGCCGTGAGGGTCTCACAGGGGGAATTCTCTTTACGAGTCGTGAGGATCTCGCAAATGTAATTTCTCCTTAGGAATCGTGGGGATCCCTAAGTGTGTTGCTCCCTTTTGTGAGTCGTAAGGATCTTACGCAGGTATTTTCTCCTTACAAGGTCGAGAGGACCTTGCAAGTGCGCAAAAAAAATTTCTTTTTTTTACGAGTCTGCGCCCTTTCGGGTTTTCACAAACTCGTCGGTAGTCCTGCTGTTTTTACTCACGGAGCCCTTTCGGGTTTTCATCCGTGCCCATTTTTCTTGTGGACGTACCTTTTTTTTAACAACGATGAAACCCTCGAAAATAGTTTCGCCGCATGTGACCCATTTGTTTGCCAGTGGGATTTGAGTTGTAGTCCTCACCGCTGGGACTTGTGGACTTGAATTCCACTGTCGCCGTGTTTCCGGCGACGTACTTAGTTTACGGATATTACGGTCCATTGTTAGTTTAGGGAAATCTCGGTCCACAGCTAGTTTAAGGACGTTGCGGTCCGTGGGGATTTTGAGGCGAAGTTTTGCCGGATACTACTTACAGAGTCTTGACTCAGGAAGATAGCGAGGGGACACGAGCACCGTCATCTATCGTTAACCTGAGTTGTGACTCGTCGGGGGTAGTATTTCTTAAGGAATCGGTCGTTTATTGGTCGGAAGGGTCTTTCAACATGCATATCCATGAGCAAATGGGCCCCACCTTGGTAGACCTTGCCTATGATGTACGGGCCCTCGTAGTTTGGCTCGAATTTCCCCCGCTTTGCATGATTGGGGATCATGTGTCTTTTTATGACTAACATGAGTTCGCCTTGGCGGAATGTTCTCGGCCTAGTCAGTCTTTCGTATGAGCGCATCATCCTTGCTTTGTAAGCTTCCAGTTTTTGTTGCGTTATGAGGCGAGTTTCATCGAGGGCATCGAACTCCTCGAGCCGAAGATGGGTGTTTTCTTCATCCGTCAGCTCATATCGAACTGCCACTCGTAAAGAGGGTAGCTCTATCTCCAAGGGAAGTACCGCCTCCGTGCCGAATACCGACACGAATGACATTGTATTCGTGGCCGTTTTGAACGTGGTTCGATATGCCCAGAGAGCTTCATGCAGTCTCTTGTGCCAGTCCCTTTTATTTCTGGACACTGTTTTCTTTATGATCTTCATCAAGGTCTTGTTGAAAGCCTCAGCTAGACCATTAGCTCGGGGATTATAGACTGAAGAGTATCTCCAATTTATTTTATGCTGCTGTACGAAGTGGCTGATCTTATGGCTCCCGTAGGCTTGCCCATTATCCGAGATGATTCGTCGCGGAGTGCCGAAACGGTAAATGACATGTGTCCTGAAGAAATGGAGGATGTTCTCCATCTTCACTTCCCTTAGCGGTACTGCCTCTGCCCACTTAGAGAAGTAATCGGTTGTTGCCAATATGAACCGATGTCCTTTAGATGACGCTGGTTCGATAAGCCCGATTATATCGGTTCCCCACATTTCGAATGGCCAACTAGCCAATGTTGGATGTAGCGTATTCGGATGCTGGTAGATGAAGTCCCCATGAATTTGGCACGAGTGACACTGCTTCGCATATTCAATGCAATCCTGAATCATCGTAGGCCAATAGTAACTCATTCTTTTGATCTTCAGCTTCATCTTTGGCTCGGCCCGATGAGAACCGCAGAGTCCGTCGAGAGTTTCTTGGACGACCCTTTTTGCATCTTCTGGTCCTAGGCATCTCAGCCACAGACAGTCGAATGATCTCTTATAAAGAGTATCATTGACGAAGGTGAAGGACAGGGCTCGCTTCATGAGCTGATGTCTTGATGACGCGTCTTCGGGTGTTCGATAGGATTTGAAGTAGTCTACGAAGACTTCTCTCCAGTCCTTGACCCTTTCTTCGTCTTCTATTTGGAGGACCGTTTGTCTGGTCGCTTCTTTTCTTTCAGGTGACTCCGGAGATGTTTCTGCTGGCGCGAGAATTCGGCGGCTTTGCACAATGATCCTCACGTCATCGAGGTTTTCGTCGGCCAATTCTTTAGCAATCTTGGCTAATGCATCCGCCTTGCTATTTTCTACATGCCGTATACTTTCTAGGATGTAGGAAAGAATGTGAGTCAGCAGTTGCTGCACGCTTTCGCCATATTTTACCAACTCCGGTTTACACGTCTGATAGTCGCCATTTACTTGGCTAGCGACCAACTGGGAGTCTCCGTATATGAAGAGGTTTTCGATTCCCATGTCGACAGCGATCTTAAGACCTGCTATCAAAGCTTCATATTCTGCTTTGTTGTTTGTCCTTGGCTCCGTTAAGAAAAGGGCAAAATGCATTATCCCTCCTTGTGGAGTCACAATGATAAGGCCAATTCCGGCTTTGATTATGGGGGTGCTTTTCTTTCGCTTCTTCATGGAAGATGCTCCATCGAAGTAGAGTTCCCATTGGACATTATTTTCCTCCGTCTTCCCTTCGATTGTGTCGAACGCGTGCTCATCTTGCAATTCGCAATTTAAAGGAGAGTCGGCTGGTATCGGATGCTCGGCGAGAAAGTCGGCGATGGCCTGGCCTTTTATTGCCTTGAGGGGTCGATATATTATCGAGAACTCTATCAAGAGGAGGGCCCAATTGGCAAGCCTTTCTGGTAGTATGGCTCTTGACATCAAATATTTGAGAGGATCCACCTTTGATATGAGATGGACCTTATGTGCCAAGGCATAATGCACGAGCTTCGTTATCGCGAAGATCTGTGCCAAGCAATGCTTTTCAATGGGGGGGGGTAGTTGTTTTCTGCCCCCAGAAGGACTCGACTCAAATAATAAAGAGCTCTTTCCTTCCCCTGGTCATTCTCCTGTGCCCATAGAGCACCTAAAGAACCTTCAAAGGCTGTTGTGTACAGGATAAGGGGCTTTCCCTTGACCGGAGCGGCCAGTACCGGTGGGTTCAGAAGATATTGCCTCATTTCGTCCAGTGCACTTTGGCATTTACGATCCCAAACGAACGGGGTTCCCTTCTTCATTAGATGGTTATAGGGGCGGCATTTACCAGAGAGGTTGGCGATGAACCGTCGGATATACGTGAGCTTCCCTTGGAGAGACCGCAGTTGCTTGAGATTTCTTGGCGAGGGCATTTCCATAATCGCCTTGATCTTTAAAGGATCTATTTCGATGCCTTGGTATCGTACGATGAATCCTCGGAATTTTCCTGAGGAAACTCCAAACGCACATTTCAGGAGGTCCATCTTCAGGTTGTACTTCCGAAAGCGCTGGAACACTATTTTCAGATGTTCCCAATGTTCCTCGTACGATTTGCTTTTCACCACAAGGTCGTCGACATAGCATTCAACGATCTCATGGATGAGGTCATTGTTGGGGTCGAAAATTGCACCCCGGTTGACTAAGTCAAAGTCAAGGTCAACCCCAAGCAAGGTGGGCCCAAGCCCAGATCAAGTGGGTCCATGCCCAAGTCAAGCCCCGCGGCCGGCCTCCCCACGCCAAAATAAAAATCATGTAACAAATAATTTTGATGTAATTTTTTGTGCATGAATGCAAGCAAAATGGGCATAAAACCAAATTTTTTGTAAACCCCATGGCTTATGTGCAAAAAAATGGGCACATGAAGTATGGGATGGGCAAAATGCCATTTTGTAAAGCCCAAGGGGCTATATGTAAATGTGTAAGCGTATATAAGGCAACATGATGAGGAATAAAGGTTACAACTTTTCATTCTCTAAAACTCTAGGATTTTTGTGCCTCCTTCTCCTTCCTCAAGGTTCTAAACCTTCTCCTTTCTTTTGAATTAAATTAAGAGTTTTACTCTTTCTTTTTCAAAACTAAATAGTTTTTTACCACAAAACCCACAAAGGGAAGCTCAGATCTTCCATTAGATCTCAAAAAGGGGAGATTTTTAAATCTCACCCTCTTTCTCCAAGATCCGGCCCACCGAGAGAAAGAAGAAGGAGACCCATCTCCAAAGACCCCATTTTGGGAAAGATCCAAGGCTCAGAGGAGAAGAAAGGGGTTTCCTTGAGTATTTACAAAGATTTCTTGGAGTTTAACTCCACAAATTAAAGTTTCTGGGAGTTTAAATCCATAAAAAAAATCTTTCTTTCTAGGAGTTCAACTCCAAAGGTCAAATCGGGAGCACAGCTCCCAGTGCAGGGACAAAGTCCCTTTTTCTGTTGATGCCCAGCGCTCGCGTGCCAAGCACGTAGGGCGCTGGCACGCGCGTGCCAAGCAAGTAGGGCACTGGCGCCCAGCGCGAGCATCCACGTGCCAAGCACGTGAGGCGCCCAGCGTTCAAAGCGCCCAGCGCCCACATGCCAAGCATGTGAGGCGCCCAGAGCACTAGCGCCCACGTACCAAGCATGTGAGGCGCCAGTGCCCAGCGCCTGCGTACCACGCACGTGAGGCGCTGGCCCCCATGCGTCCTTTGGATGCTTTTTCCTATACATATATACATATATGTATATATGTATATATGTATATATATATAGATATACATGCACTCCACGACACTGTCCCTGTTAGAAAAAATTTCTAACGGGGCGCTGCCTCGCACCCCGCAAGGGGGCTACTAGCCTCTTAACCCCCTGCCCGCTATCCGGGTAGCGGGACCCCCGTAAAAACTCTGCGGGGCTCCCGATATATCCAAAACCCCTTCCAAAACACAATACACGCACACTGCACATTGAGTTCGCATGACCAGTTTGACCCTGTCAATCGGAGGTTCCTTCGCTCCAAAAGCGAGGGGTAATTAACGGCAGCTTAGTCCGCGGCTACCGGAGATTCGGATCCCCACAATCAATAAACCCCAGCCTACCCTAGGCAGGGGAATCTGTAATGCGCCTGACAAGCGCGCGCGTATTCCTATCTCAATAGGGTGACGAAAAACACCTTACAGATTCTGGCATGCCCGGTGGGACTAATCTTTCCTCCCATATTTCGGGTTAAACGTTCATGCGAACCCAATCAATATACATATCGATTGCCTGTACTGAAATCATGCTTCTTTGTGCAGGTTAACAAATTTCAAATTGCAATCTCCGGAAGCAACGAAATGTCTCTAAGGATCAGCTCAGCTCTCGACACAGCTCCCATCTCCTATACGATGAAAATGGATGCCAGGACGGTCCTCCTGGCCAGTCTCGGGCGACAATGGGAGGAGCCGCCGCTACCATTTGGCTCTATTATGTTCGTGTCAGCTAACACCATCCCAGCTCCTCAAGCTCCGGTAACAGACAAACCGGTTTCAAAAGGGAAAAGGGCGAATATCATGGTCGCGAGGGCACCTCAGCCCAAGCACAAATCCGTTTCCGAACGACTCTCCATCGCTCCAGCTGGGGCCAAGGCCATCAACGTCAACGCAACAACGGGGCATCTCGGGCAAGCTCCAGCGGCACCCTCGACAACTGCTCGATCGGGTATCTTCTTTAAGCTCCCTACCAATCGACTCACGGTGGCTTCCCAGAAAACGGATGCCCGCCAAGCCCTCAAAATCAAGAAACTAAGGCAGAAAAGGCTCAGATACAGAGCCAACAAAAAGGCTAGGGCTCATGTTAGGCCGAGCTTCATGAGGCTCTAAGAACGGGGTTACCCCGCCAAAGATAAAGAGACGGCTGGATATGTGGTCCTCACTGTCTACATGGTCGGACATGAAGAAACGAACCCTCCTATGCTTCACAGCCATGGTGATGATATGGTGGACGCTACCCAACGTCGACTCGATCTAAATGATGAAGAGCCCACTCAGGCCGATAAGCCAAAAGAGCCCGGGGTTCCTGCGGAATTGAGCTCAGGCAATAAGGATGACCCGGTTGTCATATCCCGAACTGCAGAACAAGCATTATTCCGATGGCTTCAGAGGCAGCTTCAGGACAGGGATGAGAAGTTAGCCAAGGTACAGTCTGAGGTCGACGAACTGGCAAACGTCGTGGCAGATCTCGCGACCCAAGTCGCCCGATTGCAATTACAGCAAAATCAAATTTTGGTTCATGAGCCATGGATTGATACCCGGAGGGAGCCAATTGATACCTTCTTCAGCCTAAGAGCGAGCGCCTTCACGAAAAACGGCCGCAATCAGCCTCCAGTCCCTCCGATACATACGCCGAAAGGGAATCGTCTCTGAAAGAGAAACTGGATAAGGTATATTCCTTCAAAAGGGACAAAGTCTACAAGATATTCAAGGACGCCCTAAGAAACGGTCTACAATTGCCGGAATCAAACAGACCGCAAGAAGCGAATATGACTGACGACCCCAAATACTGCCCCTATCACAGAGTGATAGGTCATGCCATTGAGGACTACTTCGTTTTCAAAGATTTGGTCGAAAAGCAATACAAGGCAGGAGAGATAGAACTGTCTAAAGGCGTGTTAGTAAACAGTCAAGCTACGACCACCGATTTCATACAAATGGAGGCTGAAGCCTTTCGGGAACCTAATCCTCTCAGACATGTGCCATTATTTGAAAAGGGCGAACCAAAGACTGATCGGCCTCAAGGACCAGTATCAGTAAGGGCACCTACTCTAATGGAGAGAAAGAAGAAGGTGTACTCCTTCAGGAGGGATGAGGTCCGCAATATATTCGAGGAAGCCTTGAACAACGGTCTACAACTGCCTATTCCGAAGTGGCCACATGAAATGAATATAACCGGCAATCCCGTATACTGCCCATACCGTAGGGTGGTGAGTCATACCATTGAAGACTGCTGTGTTTTCAAAGATTGGGCAGAGGACCAATACAAGCTTGGAAAAACCTCATAGTCCTCGGATGTATCGGCAAGCCACAGAGCTACGGTCATCAACACAGCTCCGCCAAGATCAAAGTTCGAAGAGCTGGGATAAGCAAGCACATTCGACCACCACGTCGTTAAACTGGGGAACAATCGACCTCTAAGTCGTTAAACCGGGGATGTAAAAATGTGTACATATATATATATATATAAAATAATAAAAAGCCGAAATGATGGGGCAACTCGCAATAAAAATCAGCGAGTAAAAATAAAAATGAAAATAAAGCCGAAATGATGCGGCAACCGCGAATAAAAAGCCGAAATGATAGGGCAATTGCGACCTTCGCGATAAGAAAAGCTGAAATGATAGAGCAATCGCGGTAAATAAAAATAATAATAATAATAAAATAATAATAAATAAAAAGAATTGGCGAATGATGAGTCTCTCCTGGTACCATATTCCGGTGCAGCGATGCAGACGCCAACCAAATTCTGAATGTCCCAACGGCAAATGATGAGTCGCTCCTGGTACCATATTCCAGTGCAGCGATTCAGACTCCAACCAAAATCCAAACTCTCAAACGGTGAATGATGAGTCGATCCTGGTACCATATTCCAGTGCAGCGATGCAGACGCCAACCAAAATCCAATTTCCTAAAATTCTTCCAGCCCTACAGTTGGTCTCCAAGTTGACTACCGTATACAATCCACGGGCTCAAATAATTCTCATCATACCCATGCCCCATCGCAATCACCAGTCCAGCGGCCGGTCTCCGCCCTTGGAATTATGCTCCATTGGGAAGACCCACTCATGTGTCCTCACGATATATGAGGAGAACAAAACTTCGTGGGATCCTTACGACTCACAAAGGAAAAACACACTTGGGAGTCCCCACGACTCCTAAAGAGAAAGTACACCTACGAAATCCTTTCGACTCGTAGGGAGAAAATGCTTTTATGGGACCCTTACGGCTCATAAAATTAAAAAGTCTTAGGTGATAGGGATCTAAACCTGTCTCCTAAGCCATCGCTCCCCAACAGGGAACGGCAAATGATGAATTGCTCCTGACACATATGCTTCAGTGTTAGCAACGCTGATGCCTACCTTAACCCCAAAATTCCAAACTCCAATCCAATAGACCCCTAAGTCTTTAAACTGGAAAAAGATGACCTCTAAGTCATTAAACTGGGAACAGATGACCTCTAAGTCGTTAAACTAGGCACGATAGACCCCTAAGTCTTTAAACTGAGAACATATGACCTCTAAGTCATTAAACTGGGAACATATGACCTCTAAGTCGTTAAACCGGGCACGATAGACCTCTAAGTCTTTAAACTGGGAACATATGACCTCTAAGTTGTTAAACTGGGAACAGATGACCCCTAAGTCGTTAAACTGGAAACGAGGGAGATCCCCTCACGGCGAATGATGAGTCGCTCCTGGTACCATATTCCAATGCAGCGATGCAGACGCCAACAAAGTCCCGAAATTCTTCCGGCCCTACGGTATGGATCATACATCCTGCAAAACCGTATACAATCCACGGGCGTAAAACGATCCCTGTCTCTCCCAAAGTCCTACTGGCGAGACTACATTTAAAGTCCCACCAGCATAAAAAAAATAAATAAATAAAAACAAAAAAAAACAAAAAAAAACGGTATGCCCACAAGCAAAACGGGCACGGATGAAAACCCGAAAGGGCTCCGTGAGTAAAAACAGCAAGACTGCCAGCGAGTTTGTGAAAACCTGAAAGGGCGCAAACTCGTGAAAAAGAGATAAAATGCACTCGCAAAATCCTCTCGACTTTGTGAGGAGAGAATTCCCGCGTGAGATCTTTACGACTCACAAAGGAGCAACACACTTGGAGGTCCTCACGACTCCTAAGGAGAAAATACACCTACGAGATCCTTTCGACTCGTAGGAGAAAACGCTTTTATGGGACCCTTACGGCTCATAAAATTGAAAAGTCTTAGGTGATAGGGACCTAAACCTGTCTCCTAAGCCATCGCTCCGCAACGGGCAAAGGCAAATGATGATTCGCTTCTGGTACCATATTCTAGTGTAAGCGGTGCTGATGCCAAACCAAAACCAAAATCCCCAAATCCTCTCATGGCAAATGATGATTCACTTCTGGTACCATATTCCAGTACAGCGATGCCGATGTCAACCCAAATCATAATCAACAAGTCAACTTCAACTCTGATACCGCAGAAAGCGGAGCAAGTCAGAATCCAATCTCGACACCGCAAGAAGTGGAGCAAGTCAAGTTCACCCCTGACACTGCAAGAAGCAGAGCAAGTCAAATCAAGCGTCGACCGTCCATGTCGTAAAAAGGGCAGTGTAGGCTTCCCACATATCGGGAACCAAATCGCTCCGGGCCAAGGAAAAGTCTACCACGGACACTCCGCCTCGGAGACGTGTCAAGCGTCGACCGTCCATGTCGTAAAAAGGGCAGTACAGGCTTCCCACAAATCGGGAACCAAATCGCTCCGGGCCAGGGAAAAGTCTACCACGGACACTCCGCCTCGGAGACGCGTCAAGCGTCGACCGTCCATGTCATAGAAAGGGCAGTGCAGGCTTCTCACAAACCGGGAACTAAATTGCTCCGGGCCAAGGAAAAGTCTACCACGGACACTCCTCCTCGGAGCCGCATCAAGCGTTGACCATCCATGTCGTAAAAAGGGCAGTGCAGGCTTCCCACAAATCGGGAACCAAATCGCTCCGGGCCAGGGAAAAGTCTACCACGGACACTCCGCCTCGGAGACGCGTCAAGCGTCGACCATCTATGTCGTAAAAAGGGCAGTGCAGGCTTCCTACAAATCGGGAACCAAATCGCTCCGGGCCGGGGAAAAGTCTATCACGGACACTTCGCCTCGGAGACGCGTCAAGCGTCGACTGTCCATATCGTAGAAAGGGCAGTGCATACTTCCCACAAATCGAGAACCAAATCGCTCCGGGCAGGGAAAAGTCTACCACGGACACTGCGCCTCGGAGACGCGTCAAGCGTCGACCGTCCATGTCATAAAAAGGGCAGTGCAGGCTTCCCACAAATCGGGAACCAAATCGCTCTAGGCCAGGGAAAAGTCTATCACAGACACTCTGCCTCGGAGACGCGTCAAGCGTCGACCGTCCATGTCGTAAAAAGGGCAGTGCAGGCTTCCCACAAATCGGGAACCAAATCTCTCCGTGCCAGGGAAAAGTCTACCACGGACACTCCGCCTCGGAGACGCGTCAAGCGTCGACCGTCCATGTTGTAAAAAGGGCAGTGCATGCTTCCCATAAATCGGGAACCAAATCGCTCCGGGCCAGGGAAAAGTCTACCATGGACACTCCACCTCGGAGACGCGTCAAGTATCGACCGTCCATGTCGTAAAAAGGACAGTGCAGGCTTCCCACAAATCGGGAACCAAATCACTCCGGACCAGGGAATCGTCTACCACGGACACTCTGCCTCGGAGACGCGTCAAGCGTCGACCGTCCATGTCATAAAAAGGGCAGTGCATCCCAAAAAGTAGAAACTAAAGCAAGTCGCCTCCACGCGAAAGAAGATCCATCAATTTCATGCACACGACTCACATATGTGGTGTGCATTTATTGATGGGGGCACTTTGTTGGGGTCGAAAATTGCACCCCGGTTGACCAAGTCAAAGTCAAGGTCAACCCCAAGCCAGGTGGGCCCAAGTCCAGATCAAGTAGGCCCATACCCAAGTCAAGCCCCACAGCCGGCCTCCCGATGCCAAAATAAAAATCATGTAACAAATAATTTTGATGTAATTTTTTGTGCATGAATGAAAGCAAAATGGGCATAAAGCCAAATTTTTTGTAAAGCCCATGGCTTATGTGCAAAAGAAATGAGTACATGAGGTATGAGATGGGCAAAATGCCATTTTGTAAAGCCCAAGGGGCTATATGTAAATGTGTAAGCCTATACAAGGCAACACGATGAGGAATAAATGATACAACTTTTCATTCTCTAAAACTCTAGGGTTTTTGTGCCTCCTTCTCCTTCCTCAAGGTTCTAAACCTTCTCCTTTCTTTTGAATTAAATCAAGAGTTTTATTTTTCCTTTTCCAAAACTAAATAGTTTTCACCACAAAACCCATAAAGGGGAGCTCAGATCTTTCATTAGATCTCAAAAGGGGAGATTTTTAAACCTCACCCCCTTTTTCCAAGATCCGGCCAACCGAGAGGAAGAAGAAGGAGACCCATCTCCAAAAGCCCCATTTTGGGAAAGATCCAAGGCTCAGGGGAGAAGAAAGGGGTTTCCTTGAGCATTTACAAAGATTTCTTGGAGTTTAACTCCACAAATTAAAGTTTCTGGGAGTTTAACTCCATAAAAAAAGTCTTTCTTTCTAGGAGTTTAACTCCACAAATTAAAGTTTCCAAAGGTCAAATCGGGAGCACAGCTCCCAGTGCAGGGACAAAGTCCATTTTTCTGTTGACACCCAGCGCCCGCATACTAAGCACGTAGGGCGCTGGCGCCCAGCACCCAGAGCGCTCGTGCCCACGTGCCAAGCATGTGAGGTGCCCAGCGCCCAGAGCGCTAGCGCCCACATGCCAAGCACGTGAGGCGCTGGCCCCATGCGTCTTTTGGACGCTTTTTCCTATTTTTATATATATGTATATATATACACACACACATGCACACACACACACACACACGCACTCTACGACACTGTCCCTGTTAGAAAAAAATTCTAACGGGGCGCTGCCCCGCACCCCGTAAGGGGGCTGCTAGCCCTCTTGACCCCTAGCCCGCTATCCGGGTAGCGGGACCCCCGTAAAAACTCTGTGAGGCCCCCGATATATCCAAAACCCCTTCCAAAATACAACACACGCACACTGCACATTGAGTTTGCATGACCAGTTTGACCCGTCAATCGGAGGTTCCTTCGCTCCAAAAGCGATGGGTAATTAATGACATCTTAGTCCGCGGCTACCGGAGATTCGGATCCCCACAATCAATAAAACCCAACCTACGCTAGGCAGGGAGGAATTTGTAATGCGCCTGACAAGCGCACGCGTATTCCCATCTTAATGGGATGACGAAAAACACCCTACAGTCATCAAAGATCTTCATCATGGCCCTCTGGTAGGTAGCGCCAGCGTTCTTCAGACCAAAGGGCATCATTTTATAGCAAATTATACCCAGCGGAGTCCGGAAGGGAGTATGCTTTCGGTCTTCGGGATGCATCTTTATTTGATTATATCCTAAAGATCCATCCATGAAGGAGAAGACCTTGTGAGTGGACGTGTCATCGATCATCAGCTCGGTAACAGGTACTGGGAAGTCATCTTTCAGGCAAGCTTTGTTGAGATCCCGAAAGTTCACGCAGATGCGTACTATCCCATTTTTCTTCATCACTGGGACAATATTGGCGATCCAGTCAGGATATTGAACTTCTTGGATGAAGCCGGAGTCGATTAGTTTCTTGACCTTGGCATTGATGCTCATCTCGAGTTCTAGCCGCATTCTTCTTGACGCCTGCTTGACTGGCTTAATGTCTGGCGATATAGCCAGTTTATGCACAGCTATCTCCAAATCTAATCCCGGCATCTCATAATAGTTCCATGCGAAGCAGTCTTTATACTGCATAAGCACGTCTTTTAGTGTAGCCACCTGCTCTTCAAACAGCAGTTCACTGACGAACGTTGGCCTTGGATCGTCTGTCATCCCCAAGTCGATTTTCCTCAGGTTGTCGGCCATGGTGTGTATCCCATCTTCTAGCTCTTTCGGCGCCGGTGGAAATTTTGAGATCACCCCGTCCTCATCTTCATTTGTGAAGCACTGGGAGAGGTCGTCCATATTCTCGTGCTCTCCCTCTTCCGATAGTGTTATCATGTGGCAGGTACGAGCTCGTTGCCAAGTTCGATGTTGATCTGGACTTGCCCTCACAATGTAAGTCGGTTTTGGCTCATACTTTCATAGTGGGATCACCCTCCAACTGTTGGATAGAGCGAACCTACCTTGTTGATACTGGTCTTCGCCCTAGTCTTTGAAGGTGAAGCAGTCTTCAAGCGGATGTCCTATTGCTCGATGGTAGGAGCAATAATCCGAGTAATGGACCTCGTTTACTTGTTCGGGGTGCCTAGATTCCGTGAGTGTCAACATTTGATGCTTCATGAGAAGGTTCAATATTTTCCTTGTCTTGTTTCGAGGGAACGTGTACTCCCGGCCCATCTTCTTCATAAAAGACGGGTTCGAGCTGACTTTTTCTCTATCGCATGACTTCTTGGATCCGCTTCGCTGTTTTTGAGCATTATTCCTGTTCTTCACCTTTTTGTTGCCTCTGCGTCAGACTTTTTCCTTGCCACGAGAGCGCACAGCAGGCTAAGGGTGAAGGGCGTCATAGTCTTCTCTTTCCGTAGGCTGCTGAGTGAGACACTGTGTCCTGGCTTCTCATAAATGGCCATTTCGTGGCTATGGTCATCCCGAACCTTTTGACCCGCTTCCCTTATTATCTTGTCAATCTGTTCTTCAAATGACGGAATTGGTATTCGTACGGCGGGATTTCGCTCTGTTTCAACATCAGTGCTATCTGGAAGGGCATTCTCTTCTCCACCGGAATAATTTATAACATGGCAGCCATAGGATCGCTCCCGTTTCTTGGACCGAATGTATCCAAGTCCCGTCGTCTCCATCCTCCCGTTGGGCATCTTTCGCTGAGTCTCGGGAATGTCCCAAATCATGTTGTAGAACTGGGCTTGTCGAGCGGTTTGTTTGAAAGGTATGCATTGGCATCTTAATAGCCTTTTCAATCCCTCTGCATAATATCTGGGCAGACGGATTTGCTGAAGCCTGTCAAGCGCAAAATCGGCACCATGCTAGACTTCTTTCTTCACTTTGGTCTCCGTGGATTGATAGAAGATGATCGTCTTTTCCCCTTTTCGCCTAGGAGGAACGTAGAAGGTCTGCAGCTCTTGCACGCCGTATGTATCGAGCGCATCAAGTTTCCTATAATGCTGCTGCGGAATCATGGTGATTTGCAAACTCTGATCAGCTTCAACGAAGGTCCGCATTGATGGACGAATAGAGAATACTGTATTGACTTCGTCTTCAGAGTCGCTGCCGAAGACCAAAATAGGAGTAGATGGTCCTGGTCTGCTGCCTTGGGGTTGCCCCGAGAAGACTATCTCTTCATCCTCCTCGGTATCGCTCCCAAAGATCGGAATGGTGGCGACGGCTTTTTGTTTATTCTCCGGCTTACGACATCTTTCCGTGTCTTCGAAGTCTGGTAAGAATTACTTAGCGTCTTCATATTTGCGGACTTCATTTACAGAGAATGGGATTAGCTCCCCTGTAACTGTGTACTCGAGTCCGTCTTTGAAGTACTTCATACACTGATATTGTGTAGAAGAGATGATATAGTACTCGTGTAACCAAGGTCGGCTGAGCAGAGCGTTGTAGCAATTCTTGGCCTCGATGACATGAAATTTGATGTCAGTGATGAGTATCCCGAAGCGTAATGTCAGTATTACGGACCCAAGCGTCCGTGATGACTGCGAGTCGAACCCAGAGATAGTAATTTTGTCCCAAGCCAGGTGTTGAACGTTCATGCAAATTTCCTTCAGCACCTTCACGTTGAGGAGGTTGACGGAGAACCCGTTATCGACCAGGATCTTCCCTATCTTAATGTCGTGGCAGTACCAGGTGACATATAGAGGACGGTTGTGCTCGCATGTTCCAAAGAGAAGAACTTCATCGCCGAATGTGATGTCAGCTGTATGAACCTCTGCCAACTCGTCCTTCATCTTTTCTTCCGCAAAGAAATTTTGGAACTGATCGGGCTCTTGTAGTGCCTTGATCAGAGAACCTCATGCCTCTTTGGACAGAAAGAGAGCATCCAGTATGCTCAGTTGTGAAGGTATCTTTCTCAGGTGTGCCAGGACATTGTAATCTACCTTGTTTTTCTTAGGCGGGTCCTTAGCTGTGAGATCTTCGACGACTTTTTCATCGAAGGCAATTTCGGCAGGGACCTTTTCCTTCCTCTTGTCTCTCTTACCCGAACCTTTGTTTGAGGGTCCAAGATTCTTTTCAGGCAACGTACGGTTACTCAGCTGAATGTTCTCGCAGTTCTCCTCCCCTTCTTCTTTTCTAGAGATGGATTCTTTGAAGAGAGGGCCGGGGGTTATTTCTTCATCAGAATCGCTCCCAAAGGTAAGAACTTGACATTTCCTGGTATCAACCATATAACAGCTGCCAGTCATTTTTCCAAAGTCATCTGTCACATTTCTTCGCTGTCGACGAGCTTCATGCTTCATCCTCTTGAAATGTTGTCGGTGGGCCACGTATCCTTGCCACCACTTCTTAAAGGCACTGCACTCTTCGGTGGGGTGTGTAATCCTCTGATGGTATAAACAGTAGTCTGGGTGTACATCCGCTTCATCGAGGCACGTACTCCCGGGAGCATTTCCTTTGACAGGTGGCAGCTTCATCCCTATTGACAGCGCTTTGGCGAATCGTTTCCCCATCTAAAACCTGCTTTTGTATGCTACGGGTGTGCTTCGATTTGGTTGGAGTACCTTATGACTCTTCCTCGCCGCAGCTTCTTCGTCTTGGCGCCGACGCTTGACCTTTTCGTATATGGCCGTTTCACGCTCTCGGTCAGCTTTGCTTTTTTGAAGGGCTTCGCTTAGCAACTTATCAATCAAGTCGTCAGACGGTTCCAGGGATTTTAACACCGGTCTTGCACCCAGTTCCTCTGCGTTGCTTTCCGCTGCCGAGGGAGCTTCTTCGTCTTTTAATGACAAGTGAGAGATCATGTGGCAACTCACTACATAATCCTCGGGTTTTTCTGACGAGCTGTTTCCTTCATCAATGTCATTGTATCTGTTCTCAAGAATATGCTTGAGGAACTCTTCAAGTGTGACTGGGGTCCGCGCCTTTTGGTTGTATTCCTCTAGTGTGTCGATGTATTTTTGTAGATCTATACGATCGTCTTCAGGCTGCACGGGCTTCTTGGTCTTCTTCTTTTTCATCGAAGACTTTGAAGGCATGACCTGGGTGTCTTGCCCATCGCTACCAACTTTCGATGTTGGGTGCGGTTTCAGCATCTCGTCAATGAACTGTGGCTCCAGCGGATTTTTCCACCTGATTGTCGGGCATACTTGAAGATCCTTCAGCATTCTTTTAGTTTTAGCCGAAAGGACAACTTCCCATGGAGCTTCTTCTATAAATGAACATGATTCCCCTGGCGTATCCACCTTTTTAGGAGCGTGCTGCTGTGGCGGGTTTACCTTCCAGTTTTCGGACAGCGCGAATTCGCCTTGTTAGTACTGGTCCTCAACCCAGTTTTTGAAGATGTAGCAATCTTCAATTGGGTAGCCCATTACTCTGTGGTAGGGGCAGTAGTTGGGAATGTTGACGTCACCAGGCTGCAGTGGGCGTCTCGGATTCGGTCGAGTGATGAGCCTGTTGCGCACTGCTAGTTCGAACAGTCTCCTCATTTTATCCCGGGGAAATGAGTAAGGATGTCTCAACTTCTCTTCGAGTGATCGTGATTTGTTGCTTTGGCGAGCAACCGGTTTCGGGCCACTCGGTTGTTGTTGAGCATTGGCAACGAAGGTCGCTTTCCCTTTGTCCCTTTCATTCCGGAGATCCGTTTCTGAAGAGGACAGCCTATGGCCCATCTGGCCCATTTGGGCGAGCTTGTCAATTAAGGCCTGGAAGGTGGTCGGCTTGAAGAACATCATAAATTGGGATATAGTCGCCTGAGGATCAAGGGTTCCCACGAACATGCCCACGGCAGGAGCTTCTTTGATGCGTTGTTCGCATTTTTACCATAGGTTCCGCCACCGAATTGCGTATTGAACCCAGGTTTCTCCCGGGTTCACCCTGGAATTGGCTAATGCCGTAATCGGGGTGCGCTTGCGAAACACTGCGTGAATAGTAGCTCCATTTCTGTAAATGTTTTGATGGAGTCATTCGAGAGCTCCAAGTACCATTCAAATGCTGTCTCCGCCAAGCTGCCGGCGAATTGGCAAAGCAGCAGTTTGTCGTCGCCTCCAGTATTGCCGCATAGAGCTCAGAATTGAGCAACGTGCTGGTGTGAATTGCCCGTCCCCTTATACACGTGGAATTTAGGGATCGTATATCCCGGCGGGTGCTTGATTTGATCGTACCAGCCTGGATAAGGACGCCTAGTTTTGACGACTTGGCCAGCCGCTTCACTCGCTTGATGAGCTCGTATTTGTTGAGCTATGTAGTTGTCAAGGGCAGCCTTAGGGATCGTTTCTTCCTTGGCTGCTAAGAAAGCCGGTGGAGGATTTTACGTTTCCCCTCTGTCGTCATCGATGATTATCGGAGGGTCTTCGGCTGGAGGTTCCGGCTGGATCATCATCCAACCATGTATTGGAATAGAAGCGCCATCTGTTTTATATTAGCGGCCTGTTCCTTGGCCTCTTTATCCTTTCTTTCCAGCACCCTTTGCAAGAACTCGGTGTCGGACTCTTGTTCCTGGCGCTGCTCAGATAATGCTTCCGGACTTTCTTTTTTCCCAGTAAGTGCTGACATCCTCATTAGCATTTCTTGGAGCTTTTGCTACTGCTCTTGAGCTTTTATCACAGACCGTGTGAGTGGTCGATGTCTCATGAAAGTACGGCTTTCTTCTTTCCCGGTAGCCATGTACACCGTGTGTACTACCATGCCCCCAGACTTGGGGCGTTTAGGTCCACTGCCTGTGAAATTTACCGCAGGCATGGGGATCTTATCCGGCCTTCTCTTCTTATGGGAGGTCGAAGTTGAGGGGGCCATTGCAGCAGGTACCCATGTGGACGATACCTTCCATGGTATGACGGCGTGGTGGTCCTCTTCCTGCCGAGCCTTCTTTTTTTCTAGTCGACGAGAGTAATTTTTGTCAATTACAGAGTCTTGGACTTTTCGCCAGACCCTGTGGATTTTGGAGGATAGCCGTTGAGGGGGCTGCTCCGGCTTCATCTGTGTCATGTTTTCAGAAGGCGGAGGTGACTTCTTCAGTACAACGGTTGGAGAGTTCTTCTGCACCCTCCTGAGCGGATCAAAATTGTTCCCAGTTGGAACAGCAGCGTCAATTTCCACCATTGGGGCTGGTGGGGTAAGTCCAGAGGGGGAGTTGCCCCCAGCTCTTCTCATCCGGCTCCAGTGATGGCGTCGAGCATGTCGTGCATATGGGATTGCCTCCGTTATGGGGATGGCCTCGTCATGCCCCCTGCTCTGATGAAGGGCTACAGCTGGTGTCAGCTTGTCAAAGACTGACGTCCGTTGGGAGGGGACGGTCAATCTTTCAAAGGCCGACTTTCTGGTAGGGGATGCATTTTTGACGACTTCATCCATAGCAGGAGTTGGAACGGCCAGTCTTGCGAAGACCAATCCTTTAGCAGGAGAAACCTCTTTGACGACTGCATCTGCCGGAACTGGAATGGCTATCCGCTTCGGGATAACCCCTTCAGGTATTGCGAGCCTCTTTGCAGGCACACTGGAGCTTTGGCTCAGTCTGTTAAAGACTGGGGTAGGAGACTTGGATGACCCATTCAGAGAGGCCACGGTGGTTGCAAGCCAATTGAAGACCGACTTTTTCGGAGCTTCCTGTGATGGCACCGGAGCGCTGAAGCTTGCTGGTGGGATCATGGTCCCAAAGAACAATCCAGTGGTGGCCTGAGTCACCTTCTCCACTGGCATTGCACAGATGGAGGCTGCTTGGGGCCCGTAAGTCACTCCTCTGGTGGGGACGGAGTGGGAGTTGCTGTCGCAGGTAGTGCAGCTGGAGGCCATCGATGTTATCTCCTTTTCTGCATGGAGCAAGACACCAAATCTTAGTACTTAGAATCTAGGGGCAACCATATTAAACCGCGATTTATTCATGGACGCAACACACGAAGTGTGGAATGGAAAGAGGAAAAGATCCCACCGGGTGTGCCAGAATCTGTTTACCGCCGAAATAGGGGACGAAACCGCGTAAGTCGTCTTGCCTGAATTTAGGGGCAGATGCTATTTGGATTTATCCGTCCACCTCTCCGAAGATGCCAAGTTGATTTATGGCACTGTATATCGGAGGTTTGGACGGATGCGGCCGTTGTAGCAGACTTCGTCGGATTCCCTCTCGTTTGCGCGGGGTTTTTTTGATTATGGGGACGCTCTTTCCTGTAGGCGCAAGCCCTTGCAGTTAATTACGTTACCGCGTAGCGATAACCACTTTCTCCTGCTACAGAAGGTCACTTCGTGTCGTGTGTGTTTGTTTTATTTTTGGTTGCCCGTGGATTGTATACGGAGACTAATTTATGTTGCCGCCCGTAGAGCGTGGATTAGTCTAAATCGATATATTCTTAGATTTGGGTTTGGGTTGATTTAAGGATCGTTAATCTCGTTTCAGATTAAGATCGACTTAAATGGTTGTTGAGGATACGTTAGTCCAATTTTTGACTAAGATCTACTCAACAGGATTTAGGATCATTCAGATCCAATAAGAGAGCATTTGGGCTCTATTGCTTTAGTTTAAGGACATTACGGTCCGTTGTGGGATGTGCCCGTCAATTTGGGAGTGCACCAAAGAGTTGTTGGTTATCGGGACCCACCACCTCTCTGAAGACGCTGAAGAATTACAACGACATTTATCAGAGGTGTGAGGAGATGTACCCTTGAACCAATGTCTGTTGGGAGATCTGTAGCCGTGTTTGGGACTAAGAGCAATTTGGAAAATGACGAGCACATGGGCTCGGTTGATCTGAATTGGGGATTTGGTCAACCCACTCAGTCTTTGAATAAAGTGTTAAACACTTGCTTGGGCTCGGTCCCTTTTCTGTGCAAATAATGCTGAGCATTCATTTGGGTTCTGACACTTATACTTTGCTTGACTTTCCCTTTGCTTTTTTTGTTCTTTTATTTTTATGGAGTGTTAAACACTCTTTATGGCGCCCATGTGCGGAGCACATGAGGCTCATGGCGTTGAGCGCCAACCACTGAGTACTAGGCACTCCTTATTGAGCAGCGCCCATGTGAGGGACACGTGAGGCGCTTGGCGCTGAGTGCCAACCACTGAGTGCTAAGCACTCTTTATTGAGCAGCGCCCACGTGGGGGATACGTGAGGCGCTTGGCGCTGAGTGCCAACCATTAAGTTCTAAGCACTCTTTATTGAGCAGCGCCCACGTGAGGGACACGTGCGGCGCTTGGCACTAGGCTTTCTTTGTGTATTCTGTTCTTAAGAGTTCAATTCTCTGTTCTTTTCTGGATCTTTGATCCCCAAGAATAAGTTCATCCCCATGAGAATTTAATTCTCATTTCTGGGAGACTTCTCTCATGGATCTCAGATCCAAGGAAAGAACTATGTTCTTTTATGAGGGTTAAACCCTTGGATATACAGATGAGATGCTATGATCTCTATTATTATTTTTATTTACCTCGAAGAAAGGTATTCTTCTTTCTTCCTTCTTAAAACTTTCTTCTTGCTTGCTCTAAAGCTTATGGGGGGTTTCTCTCTACAAGACTTGAAGTCTTGGGTCTTTTATATAGTAGAGGTAGATTTGTTGATTTGGTTAAAGAAATCTCTCATCGAGAGATCTTTAATTAATTTGGGGATTTTATCCACCGTCGGATCTTTGATCTAAGGACTTATATTTTACAGAATATATTTTTCTCGTTTTTAACAAGATTGGAAAATATTTTCCCGTACAGAGTTTATTCTGTAGCTTGGTGATTTTTTAATCACCATTGGATTTTTAATCCAACAGTGCTCTGTTTCTCAAAGAATGTCTTTCGTGTTTAGAAAGATTTGAGGAATATTTTCTCAACAGAATTTAATTCTGTACTCTGATGATTTATCATCTCCGTTGGATTTTTGATCCAACGGCTCTGTTTAACAGAGAGATTTGGTTCTGGTGCTGGCGCCCTCGTGCGAGGCACGTGAGGCGCTGGCGCCCTCGTGCGGGGCATGTGAGGCGCTGCCTCAGAGTTTTTAACTCTTGGCGCTGGCGTCCTCGTTCAACGCACGCGAGGCGCCGCCTCAGAATTTTTAACTCTTGGCGCTGCCTTTCAAATTTTGAACAGAGTTTTGCTCTTTTATTGGGGAAACAAGGGCCTCTTCAGTGGAGATTCCTATTAAAAGAAGGGCGTTAGTAAAGCGTAATAAATTCATACAAAGTAATGTATATAGGAGAGTATAAACGAAATATACCGAACGCCGCAAGAGAAGCTAACGCCGCTTGCTCTCGGGCCAGTCTTTCAGAAGTTTCAATAGCAGCTTGAAGGTCGGTAGCTGTAACAGGAGGTTCGAATAGACCATCGTTGGTGCCATGCTCAGACAAGCCTTTGCTATAAGGAGCGTGAGGCTCTTGGCCGAATACAACATCAGCTGAGAACAGAGATTTTTTCTTTTTCTGCGAGCTGGCACCAACCCCCGACACAACAACTTCTGCTTAACGGGCTTCTTTGGACGGCGGGTTCCGATCTCTGAGCCAATACCCGATTTGAGGGACACAGCAGCCACCACAGCCATAGGAGCATTTACCTCCGGCCTAGGCTTATCTGGAAAAACTCGCGGAACCAAAACTGTGCCGCTTCCCCTTAAAGAAGGAAGCACAACCACCCGTCACTTCAGCAGGACCGTTGGATTACTGGCTGGGACAGCACCCTTATGGTCAAGCAGCAGCCGCCTCTCTTCCTTGATGACAGCGCCCATTGCATGTTGGTACCAAGCAACGTAAGCGTTGGAATGTGACTCGGCTCGCTGATGAGGAATGGGACCCCGTATTCTAACGCATGAAATGATGTGTCACATTGCGAACACCTTCCTCAGTAGAAACGGGATCTACGATGAACGCCTCAAGGAGACGCTTTGGTTGTAACCCGATTGCTAAGCGAAACGTTGTGGGTTATATCTCATGAACAAAACCAAGGCATTCTGTCTGAATACCAGGAAGCCCGGTCTGATAGAATACAAGTGGACAGTCTTCTCAGGCCCTCAATACAGAAGCTCCGTCCTTAAAAATGTCATGAAGCCGCTGGATGGCTTTGGAAGATTCCTTGTCGATGGTCAGGACTCTGTCGATGAAGGTCATGCTGTCCCCGACCATGCGTGGGCGAAGAAGCAATCGCCGAGCCTCCCGCTGTGTTGGGTCTGGAGAAGAAGCATCAACCAAGTGAATGACCCAAGGAAAATTATATCCGTCATAAAATCTGGGTCGTTTATGCACACCAAAAGCACCTAGCACGTGCATCTCGATCCATGAAGTGAAGTAATATAGTGGGAGATTAATGGCTTCAGACCCGGCTGAGTAGTGTCGGCCGCTAGACTCAGGTCGTGATATAAGTGAGCCAGACCTGCAACCCCAACGGCCAGGCGTGTCCTCGCCACAATACGGTGAGCCAGATAAAAGATAGACAGTCTTATATAACGAGGATGCATCAGAACTACGGACCAGCTTAGCCATAAGCCGATGAACCCCAGGAAGAATGTCTCATCATCAATGTCCGGAGCAGCGACCTCTGCGAAAGAAATGACCGGGGTATCCGGAATAAAAAACTGCTTTAAATCTGCTTCCACGGTCGGTAATTTGTCCAAGCCAAATCTGAACGGATCATTAAGCTTGGCGAACTTTGCAGCTTTCTTCGACAAAGCTTCCGGACGAAGGAAGCGGGTGATGAAATCGGTAAAGCTAACTCCGTGCCCACCAGACTCTAAGAATAAGCTCTCGTATATGTTCAACACCTTGATCAAGCTTGGAAACATGCGTTGAATGGTATTCTCTGGATTAAGACCCATTACCACTGATTCGGTAGTAAAGATGTACTCGTCAGGGGGAAGTATCTCCTCATAATATTCCCCCTGACGGGTAATCCAGATATCTCCGCGAATTCCTCCAATGAGATTAAGACTTCCCGATCTGATAAGAGAAATGTGTGGGTCGGGATATTCCATTGCTCCAGAAAAGATTTGACCCACCATACATGGGGAGTGTGGTAGTGAAAGAGGGACGCATAGATCGTGGGATATACCCCGGTCTTCAGTAGCAGCGATTTCTCGGCCGACAGAATGTATCGGGCCCACTGCAGATAACCAGCAGCATGACGGGGAGTCATTCCTATCATTGAAACCTGCCCCAAGGATGCGATTCTCCTTGGAATATGCGACGCCCTAGAATGTCTAGGGCTATCGGTGGCTGCACTGGTATCGATGCCATAAAGGGCTGTAGACGACCTTCCGAGGTCCATTGACCTCTTCTACTACGTAAATAACCTACGGAGGGTCAGCATAATGGATTGACGGGATCGGTTCTGACGATGTTGCGCAAGTAAAACTGCGCCGACCCCGGATAATGTGACTATACTATGACCCCCACAGATGAAGAGACTTTTGCTCTGGGTCATAATCCCGAATGAGTGCAAAGACTTCCCAATCTGTATGCGCATCGGCGAAAGTACTTTCCGAGCGAACGTAGGGGAAGGAGGAATCGGAAGCCATAATCCCTGTAAAAAAATAAATAATAAAAAGGGGGGTTAATTATCGACACAATGTTCAAGACTTTAACATTTTCATTACTTTCCGAGCGCCCTACATTCTGACATGTTAAAGTCACCACAGTTCAAAATGAAAGGGACAATGGGCCCCACAAAATCAAGATAACGCCCCCATCAATGATGAGTAAGGCACTCATTGTAAGAATCCAAAAGGATTCTCATTTAATATAAAATCTCATTGAACTGTGGAGTTAAACTCCCTCGAAAAACGAGTTCTACAGCAGATTCAAATCTGCAAGAACCCTAGAAAGAAAGAAAATGGGAATAAAATTCCCAAAAGAATTTCTTAAAAAAGAAACTTTCTCAGAGCTAAGCTTTGAAGAACAACCCAGAATTAAATTTCTCTAATGGGATTAAATCCCAAAAATCCCCACGGGAAATGGAATTAAATTCCAAACAACCCTCAAAGATCAAAGTCACTAACAGGGTAAAACCCTAAGATCTCTGAGACCAACAGTCTACCTAAAAAAAAGTTTTTAAGATCTCTAAGAGATCATTTCAAGAAAAAGAGCCAAGCTCTGTTAATGGGTTACAAATCCAAGACAAAAAGAGTCTCTTTTAAGAGAAATATGGTCATAATCCTTACCAATTTTTTTAAACAGAGTTAAACTCTAAGAGTTTCTTTAGGAAAAGATCTAAGCTCTGAGAAAAGAATTAAATTCTCAAGGAAGAAGAAAGAGGATGACAAAACAGTGGTCATCTTAAGAGACAAATGCCCTATTTATAGGATGTGAAGGGACGGTTCAACTCCATAGAAGATCCAACGGTGGAAAACAGTGAAACCATTGCACCCACGAGTAAGCCACGTGAGAGCAGCGGTGGGGGGTATTTGTTTCCCAAATATTTAACCTAATAAAGGAGCAAAACTCTATTGAATCTAATGAGGCAGCGCCTTATGTGCTCTCCACGAGGGTGCCAACGTCAGAACCAATTTTATAGGATTAAATCTTATGGTGGCGCCTCACGTGCTCCTCATGAGGGCGCCAATGTGCAAAACACAAAAGAGTTCATTGCATAAGAGTTAAACTCTTAGTGGCGCCGCACGTGCTCCTCACGCGGGTGCCAATGTGCAAAGCACATAAATACCCATTATAAGAATTAAATTCTTAAGTAGCGCCCACATGCATAACACGTGAGCGTCGGTGCCCAGGTAGAATTAAAATTCTACAATACTCCCTGTTAAACAGAGCCATTGGATCAAAGATCCAACAGAGATGAGAAATCATCAAAATACAGAATTAAATTCTGTTGGGAGAAAACATTTCCCAAATCTTTTTAAAATAAGAAAGATACTCTCGGTTGGATAAAAAATCCAATTATAAAATAAAATTCTATTTTGGAATATATTCTCTCAATCTTTCTAAACATGAAAAATTGCTCTTTGTAAAATAGAGAACCCTTGGATTAAAAATCCAATGGTGATTAAAAAATCACCGTTTTACAGAATAAATTCTGTATAGGGAAAAATATTTCCCCAATCTCCATAAAAACAAAAATCATATTCTGTAAAAACAGAAGTCCTTGGATCAAAGATCCAATGGTGTGTAAAATTCCCCAAATCAATTAGAATCTCTCAATGAGAGATTTTATCAAAACCAATTAACAATTTGCCTCCACTATATAAAGGACCCGAGACTTCAAATCTCGACAGAGAGGGGGGACAGAAAAATACATGGAGCTCTTAAAAAGAATAGAGAATTCAATTCTCAAAGAAGAAGACCTTCCTTCTCAAAACCCTAGGTAAAGAAAAGAGATCAAAATATCTCTATCACATCTAAGGGTTTAACTTTTTTAAAAGAACTTAGTTCATTCTCTGGATCTAAGATCCATAAGACAAGTCTCTCATAGGTTGAGAATTTAATTCTCATCGGGAAGATCTTGTTCTTGAGAATCTAAGATTCAGAAAAAAAAACTAGGTCCAAAAGAAAAAAAACAAAAGGAAAAAGGAACATATAAAAAAACTTAGTTCTTATAGAAAAAACCGATCCCAGATCTTCAAAAAATAAAGATCTCGGTGATCATTAATGGTCAAAATGCCATTAACAGAGATCTAATCTCTAAAAAAGAAAAAAAGACTAGCGCCTCACGTGCCCCTCACGTGGACGCCCCATTTTAACAGCGCTTAGCGTCTCACATGAAAAACACGCAGGCACCCAAAACAGAAGGCCAGCGCCTTACGTGAAACATATGTGGACGTTGATAAAAGTGCTTAGCACTCCTTATGCAGCCGAAGACAGTTAAGTGCTTAGCACTGATTGGGCAGCGTTCAGCGCCGCACATACTCTTCACGTGGGCGCCCTACAAAAAGTGCTTAGCACTTCATGTACAGCCAAAACGGCTGAGTGCTTAGAACTGATTAGGCAGCGCCCAGCGCCGCATGTGCACCTCACGTGGACGCCATAAAAAGTACTTAGCACTTCATATTTAGTCAAAATGACTAAAAGTGCTTAACATTTATTGGGCAGTGTCCATGACTGAATGCTTTACATGACATATATGTGAGCGTCAGAGCTCAAATAAGTGCTTAGCACTTTTACATGAAAAGAAAAGTGCTGAACAAACAGAGCTCAAATAAGTGCTTATCACTTTTGAAAAGAAAAAGGCTAAGTAGACTTAGCCCAAATTGGTTAAGTCTTTGAAATTTTCTTGCAGCTGAGCCCAAATGCTCTTTTGCTGGATCTTAAATAAAAATGATTCTTGAAATTTTGCTAAGTTGATCTTAGTCTCAAATTAGACTAATGCATCCTTTGTAGGAACAAATTGAGCCCAAATGCTCACACATTTAAGTTGACCTTAATCTCAAAGTAAATAAACAGTCCTTAAATAAACCTAAGCCCAAATCTAAAATATACAGATTTGGACTGATCCGCGCCCTATGGACGAAGACACAAACTAGTCTCCGTATACAATCCACGGGCAACCAAAACAAATAAAATCACACACGACACGAAGTGAACTTCCGGAGCAGGAGAAAGTGGTTATCGCAATGCGGTAACGTAATTAACTGCAGGGGATTGTGCCTGCAGGAAAGAGCGTCCCCATAATCAAAAACCCCTCATAAAATAAAGGGGAATCTAATAAAGTCTGCTACAACGGTCATATCTGTCCAAATCTCCGATATACGGTACCATAAATCAACATGGTATCTTCGGAGATTCAGGCCAGATGTCCCAACAGACGTCTCAGTCCGGTCTTCCGGCGGTGAACACCAGTCGTTTCTTCATGTGTGTTCGTCCCACTATTTTGCTGTCGACGAGCGCAAGCTTCGCGCTTCATCCTCTTGAAGTGTTTCTGATGGGCAACGTATCCATGCCACCACTTCTTGAAAGCACTGCATTCTTCGGTGGGGTGGGTGATCCTCCGATGATATAGGCAGTAGTTTGGATATGAGTCTTCTCCATCGAGGCATATGACCCCGGGAGTGTTCTTTATGAGAGGTGGCAGCTTCATCCCCATTGACAGGGCTTTGGCGAACCGCTTCTCTGTTTTGATCCTGCTCTTATTTATTACAGGTGTTCTTTGGTTTGGTTGGAGTACTTTACAACTCGTCCTTACCGCAACTTCTTTATCCTAACGCTGACGCTTAGCCTTTTCATATATGGTTGTCTCGCGTTCTCGGTCAAATTTGATTTTTTGAAAGGCTTTGTTTAACAGCCTCTCAATCAGGTCTTCTTCTGACAGTTCCGGGGATTTTAGCGTCGATTCTGCCCCCAGTTCCTCAACGTTGTTTTCTAATGCCGAGGGAGCCTCTTCGCCATATAATGAGGAATGGGAAATCATGTGGCAACTTTCTACATAATTTTCGGTGTTTTCTGATGAGACATTTTCCTCATCATTGTCACTATCTTCGCCCTCAAGAATATGCTTGAGGAATTCTTCGAGCGTGACCGGTGTCTGCGCCTTCTGGTTATACTCCTCCAGCACATCTATGTATTTTTGTAAATCTGTGCGCTTGTCGTCATACTCGGCAGGCTGCACAGGCATCTTGGTCTTCATCTTTTTCTTCGAAGACTTCGAAGGCTTGACTTGGGGGTTTTTCCCCTCGTCAACAATTTTCGGTGAGGGACGAGATTTTAGCATTCCTTCGATTATTTCGGGTTCAAGTGGGCTTTTCCACCTGACTGCCGGATATGCATGTAGATCCTTCAGCATTCTTTTGGTTTTTGCTGAAAGAACGACTTTGCATGGAGCTTCTTCCACGAGTGAGCATGATACCCCCTGTGCGTCCAACTTTTTAGGAGTGTGCTTCTGGGATGGGTTTACCTTCCAGTTATCAGACAATGCGAATTTCCCCTATTGATACTAGTCCTTGACCCAGTTTTTGAAGACGTAGCAATCTTCAATTGGGTGGCTCACCATTATATGATAGGAACAGTAATTAGGGTTGTTGACGTCGCCAGACTGCGCTGGACGGCGTGGGTCTGGCAATGTGATGAGTTTATTACGTATTGCGAATTTGAACAGTCTCCTCGTCTTGTCGCGGGGATACGAGTAAGCACATCCTAGCCTTTCTTCCAAGGACGGGTGCAGACGTGCGTTGTTTTGGCGAACAGCCGATTTTAGGTCGCTCAGCAGTTGCGTGTTAGCGAAGAAGACTGCTTTTCCTTTACCCTAAGTAATTCGAGGGTCCTTATTTAAGGAGGAAGGCACATGGCCCATCTGGTCCATTTGGGCCAGTTTATCTATCAGAGCCCGAAAGATTATGGACATGAAGAATGTCAAGAACTGGGAAATAGTCGTTTGAGGATCAAGGGTCACGATGAACATACCCACGGCAGGAGATTCTTCAATGCGTTGTTCGTATTTAGACCACAGGTTTGGCCACCGAATCACATATTAGACCTATGTTTTTCTCGGACCCTGGCAATGATTAATCCCGTGATCAGAGTGCGCTCGCTCGCACTGGTGAAACGCTGTATGAACAGCTATTCCCTGATTAAAAAAATCAGGAAAAAGCTTCACAGGAAGCATCACGTGCTGCCACGTGATGGTAAAGCAGCGACAAAGAGCAGAGCGCAGAAGAGGAGTCCCTTCAGGGGGTCACGTGCTCACACGTGACTAATGGTCACGTGGCAACACGTGACTGGTTTTAAAAGCCCTGCTGTTCAATAGAATTAAATTCTGAATAAGATCATTTAAATCTTTCCAAAATGGAGAAGAATTATGTAAAACCTTTGGATTAAGAATCCGAGGGTGATTAAATATCACCAATTTATAGAAAAATCTTGGACATGGAAAGATTTCCCCTAAATCTTACCGAAATAACAGAAAGAATATCTTTGGATTTAAAATCCAACGGTGAATAAAATTCACTTAATATTCTAAAGGCCCGGATCAATGATGAAAACAAATCAAATCTTTCAATGAAAGATTTACCAAACAGATTGATTCTTTTCCTTCTCCTATAAATAGAAGCCAAAGGAGAGAGTTGAAGAGATATAGAGCCTTGGAATCTTAAAAATTCAGAAAGAAAAAAAAGAAGAATTTAATTCTCTACAAGAAAAACCCTAGGTAAGAAAGGAAAAGGGGGTAAAGGCTTCAAAAAGAGAATTTAATTCTCAATCCAAGAGTTTAACTCTTATATAAAAAGAAAAGAGCTTAGTTCTTTCTCTGGTTGAAGATCTGCACAGTGCACATCTCCTCATAGGTTGAGAATTTAATTCTCATCGGGTCGAAATCCTGCCATGCAGATCTAAAACACAGAGGAGGAATTGAGTTCTGCGAATTTAATTCTCTAAAAATATAGGAATTTAATTCCTTCAAGATGGACAGAACTAGGGCTTTACCCTAGTTGAGAATTTAATTCTCTCAAACTCACAGGAATTTAATTCCCCTTAAAAAGAAATTAGGGCTTCACCCTATGCCAGAACTTAATTCTTCATATATATGGGAATTTAATTCCTACAGAGTGTAAATTAGGGTTTAACCCTATCCAAGAATGTCATTCTTCAAAAAGAAAGTGGGAATTTAATTCCTACAAAATGTAAATTAGGGTTTAACCCTATCCAAGAATATCATTCATCAAAAAGAAAGTAAGAATTTAATTCCTCTAAAGTTATTACTAGGGTTTAACCCTATGAAGAATTTAACTCTTAAAAGATGAACAGATCTTTAAATATGCAAAGAATCAGGGTCACGTGTCCCTATGTGACCCCTGTAAAGATCTACAAGAAAAGAACTTTGAGGCAACGCCTCACGTGCCCCACGTGACCCCTGTAAAAGATTCACAAGAAAGAAGCGCTGGGCGCCCTCACGTGATCCCCAGTGAATATGCTAATAAATCAAGGCATGAGCACCCATCACGTGCCCACACGTGATGGCTGTGAGAATTAAAAGTATTAAACACTTATCTGCAGAACAAAATGAAGGGGATCTGGCCCCACTTTTTGGTGCCATCACGTGCTCCCACGTGATCCCCCCTCTGTTAATGTTTGATACTAATCTGATCATTTTGTTGCCAGTGTTTAACACTGTTATCTGTTAGTGTTTAACACTAATTTGATAATCATAACTTTTTAGTGTTTAACACTAGTTTTAGCCCAATTGGCTAATTTTCTAGAGGCAAAGCCTCCCCTGCAATTGAATATGTCTAATGGGCCAACAGAGGGCCAATATTCCAAACATGATTGGACTTAGCCCAGGAAGGCCATAAGTCTTCAATTCAAACTTAACTGAGTCAATGAGCTCATGATATAATTAATTGGTCTTAGTTCCAAAACTGGGCTATAGATCATTTAATCCATCCTGGGTTCAAGGGTACATCTCTTCACTCCTTTGATATTTGTCGTTGTAATTCCTCAACGTCTTCAAAGAGGTGACGGGTCCTGACAACCATACATTTCATGAACTGTGGGGTCCTTAAACTCATGGACTATGAGGTCCTTAACCTTGACCGTGATGTCTTAAAACTAACAATGGACTGTGGGGTCCTTAAACTCATGGACTATGAGGTCCTTAACCTTAACCGTGATGTCTTAAAACTAACATTGGACTGTGGAGTCCTTAAATCCACGGACTATAAGGTCCTTAACCTTGACCATGATGTCTTAAAACTAACAATGGACTGTAGGGTCCTTAAACTCATGGACTATGAGGTCCTTAACCTTGACCGAGATGTCTTAAAACTAACATTGGACTGTGGAGTCTTTAAATCCACGGACTATGATGTCCTTAACCTTGACCGTGATGTCTTAAAACTAACATTGGACTGTGGAGTCCTTAAATCCACGGACTATGATGTCCTTAGCCTTGACCGGGATGTCTTTAAACTAACAATGGACCACCATGTCCTTAAACTGGTAATTGACCGCAATGTCCCTAAACTAAACAATAGAGCCCAAATGCTCTTTTGTTGGATCTAAACGATCCCGTTAAGTTGATCTTAGTCTGAAATGAGACTAACGTATCCTTAACAAACCGTTAAGTTGATCTTAGTCTAAAATTAGACTAACGTATCCTTAACAAACGTTTAAGTTGATCTTAGTCTCAAATGAGGCTAACGTATCCTTAAACCCAAACTATCAAACCCAAATCTAAGAAAGATACGGATTTGGACTAGTCCACGCCCTACGGGCGACAACATAACTTAGTCTCCGTATACAATCCACGGGCAACCACAAACAAAACAAACACCCACGACACGAAGTGACCATCTAGAGAAGGAGAAAGTTGTTACCGCGATGCGGTAGCGTAATTAACTGCAGGGGCTTGCGCCTGCAGGGAAGAGCGTCCCCACAATCAAAAACCCCTCAATCGAGGGGGAATCTGACGAAGTCTGCTACATCAGCCGCATCCGTTTAAACTTTCGATACATGGTGTCATAAATCAACTTGGCATCTTCGAAGAGGTGGACGGATAGCACCAATTAGCATCTGCCTTGAATTTCAGGCAAGACGTTCTGTCGCGCCGTCTTTCGGAGGGGAACAGATTCTGGCTCGCCCGGTAGGACCTTTTCCTCTTTCCACTCCACACTTCGTGTGTCATGATTCACGAACCAATCGTGGTTCGCTAATGGTTACCCTTGGGTTTCGAAGTACTAAGATTTGGTGTTTCGTTTGCTGCAGAAAGCAAAAGGATCAATGGTTGGCAACTGCTCAAGCTGCTCCAACTGCAAATGCAACCGACGCTCCGCCTCATCTGGAGGTGTAGCCTATGGACCGCAGGCTGCTTCCCTATTCACTATGCCTGTGGAGCAAGTGACTCAGGCTACCACCGGTTTGTTCTTCGGGACTATACTCCGGCCAGTGAACGTTAATATCCCGCTGCCAAAGGAAGCGCATAAGAAGTCAGTCTTCGATCGGCTCACTACTATAACGGCCCCTCTCAACGGGTCGTCCAATGCCAACTCCTCGGTCTTCACCAGACTGAACCTGAACTCCGATGGGCCTGTCAAGAAGCTCATGACCCCTGAAGTGGCCGTCCCGAGGAAGATAGCCATATCTGCTCCTGAAGTCGTCAAGGCGGCTTCTCCTGCCAAAGAGTCGGTCTTTACAAGACTGACTATCCCGGCTCCCGTTCCTGCTCGAAGGTCTGTCTTTGACAGGTTGGATACCGCTACTCGAAAGGCATCAGTCTTCAAGAGGCTGGCAACAGCGGTGCCTCATCTAGACAGGGGGCAATACGAATCCATCCCCATTGCCGAACCAACTCCAACAACCCGACACGCTCGACGTCGCCACTGGCGCCGAGTAAGGAAGGCCGAGGGCAACTCCCCCTCTGAGCTGACCCCACCAGCTCCAACGGTGGAAATCAATGCTGCTGTTCCGACTGGGAACAGTTTTGAAATGCTCAACAAGGTGCGCAGAAACTCTCCGACCGCTACGCTGAAAAGATCCCCTCCACCTGCGGAGAATGTTACAGAAACAAAGCCAGAGCAGCCCCCTCAACGGCTGTCCTCCAAAATTTACAAGGTCTGGCGACGGGTTCAGGACTCAGTAATCATTCGAAATCACTCTCACCGGCAGAAGAAGGTGAAAGTTCAGGAAGAAAAGAACCGTCCTGTCAAACCACAAAGGACGACAACCACTTGGGTGCCCGCTGCAACGGCTCCCTCCATGTTGACTACTCAAAAAAGAAGAAGGCCGGAGAAAGTCCCCACGCCTGCAGCAAATGTCAAAGACAGTAAACCTAAACGCCCTAAGTCTGGAGGCATGGTGGTGTATACGGTCTACATGGTGTCCGGGAAAGAGGATAGTCGTACATCTACAGGTCATAGACCGCTTACGCGATCGGTGACTAAAGCTCAGGAGGAGCAGCAGAATCTCCAAGAAATGATGAATGCGATGGCCGCACTCACTGGGCCAAAAGAAAGCCCCGAAGCGTCCTCGGATCAACGCCAGGATCAAGAAACTGACGCTGAATTCCTTCGCAGGATACTTGAGAAGAAGGACAAAGAGGCTGCGGAACAAGCAGCTAATATAAAACGAATGGCCCTTCTGTTTCAGGACATGGTAGGGATGATGTTACAGCCGGACCCTCCAGCTGAAGACCCTCCGATCATTGTTGAAGACGATAAAGGAGAGACGCCGAATCCTCCACCGGCTCTTTCAACGGCCAGAGAGGAGACAATTTCCAAGGCTGACCTGGACGAATACATAGCCCAGCAGATACGAGTTCACCAGGCAACTGAGGCAGATGGTCAAGTTGTCAGGACGGGGAGACCATATCCGAGCTGGTATGATCAGATCAAGTACCCGCCGGGCTATATAATACCGAAATTCCATGTCTATAAGGGGACTGGAAATCCCCATCAACATGTTGCCCAGTTCAGGGCTCTTTGTGGAAATACCGGCGATGATGATAAATTGTTGCTTCGCCAGTTCGTCGGTAGTTTATCGGAGATGACATTTGAATGGTACTCTGAACTTCCGAATGACTCCGTCAAAACCTTCGCTGAAATGGAATTATTGTTTACCCAGCATTTCGCGAGCGCCAGCGAACGCACCCCGATAACAGCTTTGATTAATGCAAGAGTGAAGCCGGGTGAAACTTGGGTCCAATATGCAATCCGATGGAGGAACTTATGGTCGAAGTGCGAACAGCACATCGAAGAAGCGCCAGCGGTGGGCATGTTCGTGGGCACCTTAGACCCTCATGAAACTATTTCACAGTTCATGATGTTCTTTAAACTGACCACGTTCCAGGCGTTAATTGATAAGTTAGCCCAGATGGATCAAATGGGTCACAGACCGTCTCCTCCGAAACCGGAACCGCGGAACGAAAAGGGTAAAGGGAAGGCGATCTTCGTTGCAAACACCCAACAGCAGCCCAGTACCCCAAAGCTAGCGGATCAACTGGAGGAGAGACGGCGCTATTACAATGAGAAAATGAAGCGTCCTTACTCATTCCCACGGGACAAAACGAAGAGTCTATTCGAGCTGGCGGTGCGCAACAGGCTTATCAATTTGCCAAATCCAAGGCGACCACCGCAACCCAGCAAAGTGAATAATCCCAATTATTGCCCTTACCACCAAACGGTAAGCCATCCGATCGAGGATTGCTTCGTCTTTAAGGGATGGATCGAAGATCAGTACCTACAAGGCAAGTTTACGCTGTCTAAGAAGTGGAAGGTAAACCCACCACAGCCACATACTCCGAAGAAGACGGACACACCAGGGGCAACATGCTCTTTTGTTGAGGAAGCTCCATGGGAGGTCGTGCTTTCATCCAAAACCAAAAAGATGCTGAATGATCTTCATTCATGCCTAGCGATCAGGTGGAAGAACTCGCTTGAACCTCAAATCATCAAAGGGATGCTGAAGCCGCACCTAACTCCAAAGATCGGTGGTGATGGCTCAAGTACTCACACCCAGCCGTCGAAATCTGCGAAAAAGAAGAAGAGATCCAAAAAGCCCGTGAAGCCTAGTGACAAGCGCACGGACTTGCAGAAACAGATCGACGCGCTGGAAGAATATAATCAGAAAGCGCGGACCCCCATCACGCTTCAAGAGTTCCTCAGCCATGTCCTTGAGGACGAAAATGATGGGGGAGACTCGGATCACGTCGCAAGATGCCACGTGATCTCTCATTCATCGCTGGACAATGAAGAAGCGCCCTGCACAGAAAAACTGGGGGCAGAGCCCGAGCCGGAACTTTTGTGGCCGTCAGACGAGATGATCGACGCCTTTCTGAATGAGATTCGTCCGAAAAGTAAAGCCGATCGGGAGCGTGAGATGGCCATATTAGAAGGAGCCAAACGCCGGCGACTAGACGAAGGAGTTGAGGCACTCCCGCCAAATCAAAAGACATCCGATGCGGATAAAAACAGATTCAAGTCGAGGAAAAGGTTTGCTAAAGCCATATCAATGGGGATGAAGCTGCCACCCTCCGAAGGAAACACCCCCGGTGAAGCAGAGATGCATCCTAGCTACTACTCATATCATCGAAAGATTTTGCACCCTACCGAAGAATGCGACGCTTTTAAAAGATGGTGGCAGGGGTATGTTGCTCACCGGCAACACGTTAAGCGGATGAAACGCAAGACTCGTCGGGAGCGACGAAGTACGACCGAGGAGCATAAAGGAATTATTGGCAATTGTTGCATAGTCAACGCCGGAGGATCACAGGTTCTCACCTTTGGGAGAGACTCTGACGAAGAAATGGCTCCCGACCTTCTCTTTAAAGAATCCATCTTAGGGAAAGAGGAAGAACCAGAGCCCTGCGAAAACATTCAGCTGCGCAATCGCATGCTTCCAGAAAAGAATCTCGGACCGTCAACTAGAAATGATAAGGGAAAGGAAAAGTCGCTGAGGATATCGCTCTGGATGACCAATTCATGAAAGAGTGGACTGCCAAAAACCCGCCAAAAAAGAACAAGGTGGACTATAACGTCCTAGCACACCTGAGGAAGCTACCCTCTCAGCTCAGCATTCTCGACGCCCTCTTATTATCACAAGAAGCGAGAGATTCGTTAATCAAGGCGTTGCAAGAGCCCGAGCAATTCCAGGCCTTCCTCGCCGAAGAAAGGATGAAGGATGAACTAGAAGAAGTACACACAGCCGATGTCACGTTCGGTGATGAGGACCTTCTCCTTGGGACGTGCAACCACAACCGTCCCCTCTATATCTCAGGATACTGCCACGATATAAAGATAGGCAAAATCCTGGTCGACAATGGGTCTTCCGTTAATCTCCTCAACGTGCGAGTGTTGAAAGAAATCTGCATGAGCGTTCAACACCTCGCTCGTGATAAGATCGCCATCTCCGGGTTCGACTCCTAGTCATCACGGACCCTTGGGTCCGTGATACTGACGCTGTGCTTCGGACTGCTTGTCACAGACATTAAATTTCATGTCATTGACGCCAGGACATGCTACAACGCTTTGCTCGGTCGTCCTTGGTTACACGAGTACAACATCATCCCTTCTACGCAACATCAGTGTATGAAGTATTTCAAGGATGGTCTCGAGTATACCGTAACAGGAGAGCTGAACCCGTTCTCCATGAACGAAGTCCGCAAGTACGAAGATGCAAAATACTTTTTGCCAGATTTCGAGGACACAGAGAGGTGTCGCAAACCGGAGAACAAAGCCGCCGCCACCATTCCTGTTTTCGGGAGTGATACCGAAGAAGAAGAAGGGATAGTTTATGCTGGGCCGTATCGACGCAACAACCCGGGGCCGTCCGCCCCCATATTGATCTTCGGAATCGACTCAGAAGATGAGGTTAATGCTGTGTTCTCCAATTGGCCGTCAATACAAGCATTCCCTGGTGATGATCAGAGTTTGCAAATTACCATGATTCCGCGGGAGTACTACAAAGACCTTGACGCACTTGAAGCTTACAATGTGCAAGACCTGCAAACATTTTACGTCCCTCCCAGGCGAAAAGGCGATCCTATTCTACCGGTCTACGGAAACAAGAGTGGAGAAAGAAATCTCGCACGGCGCAGATTCTACGCTTGATAGGCTCCAACCCATCCGTTTGCCCAGATACTACATGAACGGACTAAAAAGGCTATTGAAGCGCCAAGGGGTACCTTTAAAACAGACTATTCGACAAGCTCGGTTCCACAACAGGATTTGGGATGTCCCTAGGACTCAGCGCAAGTTGCCCAATGGGAGAATGGAAACGCTTGGGCTTGGATATGTGAGATCTAGGAAACGGGAACGAGTCCATAGCAGCTACGCCATATATAACTTCGATGAAGAAGAGGATGACCTGTCAGAAAATGCCGACCCCGTACCAAAACTAGATCCCGCAATCAAAGTGCCGAGTCCGTCATTTGAAGAACGAATGGACAAGCTCATCAGGAAAACGGGTCAGAAAGCTCGGGACGACCATAACCGTGAAATGGCCATCTACGAGAAAGCCAGGACGCAACGTCTTCTTCAACAGGCTGCAAAAGACGAAAATGCTCCTCCCTGTCAACCTGTTGTTCAAAAGGCCCGACGCAGAGGCAGAAATAAGTCAAAGAGAGGAAAAGGCGTTCGACAGCGACAAAGCGGGACTAAAAAGTCACGCTGTCGAGAATCAAATGGTCTGGATTCGTCCCTTATGAAGAAGATGAGTCGAGCATACTCCTTTCCGCAAGATAAGACAAAGAAGATACTTGATCTCGCCATAAGGCATCAAATGCTTACACTGCCGGAGTCTAAACACCCTGAGCAAGCAGGCGAAGTCTTACACCCGAACTATTGCTCTTATCACAGGGTAATAGGGCATCCTCTCGAAGACTGCGTCACCTTCAAGAACTGGGTCGAAGATCAGTATCGGCTCGGCAAGTTCGCTCTATCTGACAGCTGGAGGGTAACGCCGCCACAGAAGCATGGACCCAAAGCCACGAGAGCAGAACCAGATCCACATCGGTCTTGGAAGCGGGCTTGTACTTGTCATATGATAATAATATCAAAAGAAGAACCCGAGAATGTGGATGACCTCCCTTGGTGCTTCGAAAACAATGGTGATGAGGTGATCTCAGAGTTTCCACCGGCGCCCAAAGAGCTGGAAGATGGAATACACACTACTGCAGATAACCTCAAGAAGATTGATTTGGGAACGACGAGTGACTCAAGGCCTACGTTTGTCAGCGAGCTGCTGTCCGAAGAACGGGTGGCGACACTCAAGGACGTGCTCATACAGTACAAGGACTGCTTCGCATGGAACTACTCTGAGATGCCAGGATTAGATCCAGAGATTGCTGTGTACAAGTTGGCAGTATCCCCGGACATCAAGCCATTCGAACAAGCACCGAGAAGAATGCGGCTTGAGCTTGAGATGAGCATTAACGCTGAGGTCAAAAAGCTAATCGACTCCGGCTTCATCCAAGAGGTTCAATACCCTGATTGGATCGCCAACATCGTCCCAGTGATGAAGAAGAATGGGACGGTGCGCATATGTGTAGACTTTCGGGATCTCAATAAAGCCTGCCCGAAGGACGATTTCCCGGTGCCAGTCACCGAGCTGATGATCGATAACACGTCCACCCACGAGGTTTTCTCCTTCATGGACGGCTCATCAGGATATAATCAGATAAAGATGCATCCCGAAGACCAGAAGCACACCGCTTTCTGGACCCCTTTGGGTATATTCTGCTACAAAGTGATGCCCTTCGGTTTAAAGAACGCTGGTGCCACCTATCTGACGAAGATCTTCGATGACCTCATACATGAAATCGTCGAATGCTATATCGACGACCTCGTGGTGAAAAGCAAATCGTACGAGGAACATCTCGAGCATCTGAAGATCATATTTCAACGCCTTTGGCAATACAACCTGAAGATGAACCCTCTCAAGTGCGCATTTGGAGTTTCCTCGGGCAAATTCCTAAGATTCATCGTCCGACACCGAGGTATCGAGATAGATCCGTCAAAGATCAAGGTGATCATGGAAATGCCTCTGCCAAGGACTCTCAAACAATTGCGGTCTCTCCAAGGGAAGCTCGCGTACATCCGACGATTTATAGCCAACCTTTCAAGCAAGTGCCGCCCTTACAGTCACCTGATGAAGAAGGGAACCTCATTCGTCTGGGATCAAAAATGCCAAAGTGCGCTGGACGAAATCAAGCAGTATATGCAGAACCCACCAGTGCTGGCCGCCCCAGTCAATGGAAAGCCCCTTATTCTTTACACAACAGCCCTTGAAGGTCCTTAGGCGCATTATGGGCACAGGAGAACGACTAAGGGAAGGAGAGAGCGCTCTACTATCTGAGTCGAGTCCTACTGGGGGCAGAAAGCAATTATTCTCCCGTCGAAAAACACTGCCTGGCGTTGATCTTCGCAATAACGAAGCTCAGGCACTATGCGTTGGCGTATGAAGTCCGTCTCATTTCGAAGGTGGATCCCCTTAAATATTTAATGTCGAAGGCCATATTGACAGGGAGACTCTCTAAATGGGCCTTGCTCTTAATGGAATTTTCGATAACCTATCAGCCTCTTAAGGCAGTGAAAGGCCAAGCCATCACCGACTTCCTCGCTGAGCATCCGATACCGGCCGATTCCCCTCTGAATCACGAGCTGCCAGACGAACATGCATTTGATGCGATCAACGGCAGTGATACCCGATGGGAACTCTATTTTGATGGAGCGTCTTCCATGAAGAAGCGCAAACAAAGCACCCCTATAATCAAATCGGGGGTATGCCTCATCTTCGTAACTCCACAAGGAGGGATAATGCGCTTTGCTTTCTCTTTAACAGAGCCGAGGACGAACAATGAAGCCGAATACGGAGCTTTGATAGCAGGCATCGAGATCGCCATCGACATGGGAATTGAAAACCTCCTCATATATGGAGATTCTCAACTGGTCGTCAGTCAAGTAAATGGCGACTACCAAACGTGCAAACCCGAACTGGTGAAATATGGCGAGAGAGTACAGCAATTACTGACCCAAATTCCCTCCTATATGCTGGAAAGCATACCGCGTGCGGAAAATAGCAAAGCAGATGCACTAGCTAAGCTCGCTAAAGAATTGGCTGATGAGAATCTCGATGACGTAAGAATCGTGGTACAAAGCCGCCGGGTACTTGCCCCGGCAGAAATATCTTCGGAATCATCCGAAGAAAAGGGAGTGACTGAGCAAATGGCTCTGCAAATAAAAGACCAAGAGAAGGTTGAGGATTGGAGAGAAGTCTTTATAGACTACTTCAAGTCCCGTCAAACGCCTGAAGATGCGTCCTCAAGACATCAGCTTATGAAACGAGCTCTGTCTTTCTCCTTCGTCAATGATACTCTGTACAAGAGGTTGTTTGATTCTCTATGGTTGAGATGTCTGGGATCTGACGAAGCGAAAAGAGTCGTTCAGGAAGTTCACGACGGACTCTGCGGTTCTCACCAAGCAGGCCCAAAGATGAAGTTGAAGATTAAACGGATGGGCTACTATTGGCCAACGATGATTCAGGACTGCCTCGAATATGCAAAGCAATGCCACTCATGCCAAATTCATGGGGACTTTATCCATCAGCACCCAAATCCTCTACATCCAACAGTGGCTAGCTGGCCATTCGAAATGTGAGGAACTGACATAGTCGGCCCCATCGAACCAGCATCGTCTAGAGGACATCGTTTCATCTTGGCGACGACTGACTACTTCTCCAAATGGGCAGAAGCAATACCGCTGAGGGAAGTGAAGACAGAGAATATCCTCCACTTCTTCAAGATGCACGTCATTTATCGGTTTGGAACTCCGTAACGGATCATCTCCGATAACGGGCCAGCCTACAGAAGCCACAAGATCAGCCGCTTCGCGCAACAACACAACATAGACTGGAGATATTCCTCAGTTTATAATCCCCGAGCTAACGGTCTAGCTGAGGCTTTCAACAAGACCTTGACGAAGATCGTGAAAAAGACGGTGTCCCGAAATAAGAAGGACTGGCACGAGAGACTGCATGAAGCTCTCTCGGCGTATCGAACTACGTTCAAAACGGCCACGAACACAACGCCATATCCGTTAGTATTCGGTACAGAAGCAATACTTCCCCTCGAGATAGAGTTACCCTCTCTACGAGTGGCAGTCCACTACGAGCTGACGGATGAAGAAAATGCCCACCTTCGGCTTGAAGAGCTTAATGCCCTTGATGAAACCCGCCTCATAGCGCAACAAAATCTGGAGGCTTATAAAGCAAAGATGACGCGCTCATATGAAAGACTGACCAGGCCGAGGACATTCCGCCAAGGCGAACTCGTACTAGTGGTCAAAAGACCTATGATCCCCAATCGCGCCAAGCGGGGAAAATTCGAGCCGAACTATGAAGGCCCGTACGTCATAGACAAGGTCTACCAGGGTGGGGCCTATCTACTCATGGATATGCACGGTGAAAGACCTTTTAGGCCAATAAACGGTCGCTTCCTGAAGAAATACTACTCCTAACGAGTTATGGCCCGGGTCAATGATAGATGACGGCGACTAAATCCGCTCGCTATCTTCCTAAGCCTAAAGTAGTGACAGGACTTCTTCAACAACGGACCGAGACGTCCTTAAACTAACGACGGACCGAAACGTCCTTAAACTAACAATGGACCGAAATGTCCTTAAACTAATGACGGACCGAAACGTCCTTAAACTAATGACGGACCACTACGTCCTAAAACTAGCTGTTGACCGAGATGTCGACAAAATACGATGGATCGCGGCATCCCAAAACCAATACAAAAAAAAGAATAAAAAAATAAAAATAAAAACGGTATGTCCGTAAGCAAAATGGGCACGGATGAAAACTCGAAAGGGCTCCGTGAGTAAAAACAGCAGGGCTACCGACGAGTGTTTATGAAAACCCGAAAGGGCGCAACCTCGTTAAAAGACACTTGCAGGGTCCTCTCGACCTCGTAAGGAGGAACCACCCGCGTGAGATCCTTTCGACTCACAAGGGAGCAACACACTTAGGAATCTTCACGATTCCTAAGGAGAAATTACACTTGCGAGATCCTCACGACTCGTAAGGAGAACTCTCTTATGGGACCCTCATGGCTCATAAGACTTGAGAGTCTTAAGTTACAGAGGCCTGAACCTGTTCTTAAGCAACCCCCACAAACTTTGATATTGCCCTACAAGCGGCTCATACTGACCCTTGTAAACAATCCACGGGCGCGAATAAACATTTTCCCAGCAAAGTCCCACCCGTGACTAGGGATATGTCCATATGGTGAACGACCCTTATGAGTCTTCTCGACTTATAAGGAGAAAATCCTTTTGTAAGATCCTTACGTCTTACAGGGGAACATGCACTTAGGAATCCTCACGATTCCCAAGGAGAAAACACACCTACGAGATCCTTACAACTTGTAGGGAGAAATACCTTTGTGAGACCCTTACGGCTCATGAAGTCAAAAGCCTTAGTCGACAGGACCCTAACCCTGTTTACTAAGCCACCTTTGTTCGACATCGACAGAGACAAATGATGATTCGCTCCTGGTCATATTCCAGTTGTAGCGATGCTGATGCTGAGATTGGCACCAGATTCCAAGTTCTACACTCGCGATAAAAAATCGGCGAGCTAAAAATGCATTGAAATAGTCGAAGTGATGGGGCAACTTGCAATAAAAAGCAGCAAGTAAAAATGTATGCATGAAAAATAGCCGAAATGATTGGACAACTCGCAATAAAAAGCAGCGAGTAAAAATAAAAAAATATAGCCGAAATGATTGGGCGCCGCGGAAAATAGCCGAAATGATGGGGCAATCGCGACCTTCGCGATGTAAAAGCTGAAATGATAGAGCATCGCGGAAAAAGAAATAAAACAAAAAATTAAATTTATGCCCTACAGGTGATATTACATCAATCCCTGTATACAATCCAGGGGCACAAACAAAGAAGGAATCGCACTCCTCCTTTCCCAGGTTTCATCAGAAGAAGAAGCCAAATCTCGATAAGTCACAGATAGCCTAGAGATCATCTCGACGTTCGTCTCATTGCAGCAGACACAATATCAAGCAAAGCGGAGCATCGGCAATTCCCAGTTCCACGACTCAGCGGTGTACAAATCACTGAGAGTCAAATCCCAACTCTGTGAAATACGGATATAATCAACAAAATTCCTGGTCACGTGGAACGCGGATAACGTCACTCTTTGACCCCGTGGAAAACGTCCAGAGCGGAGCCTGGTCCTCGCAGAACACGACAGTGAACCCGTGGGAAGCATCCAGAGCAAAATTCCTGATCACGTGGAACGTGGATAACGTCACTCTTTGACCCCATGGAAAACGTCCAGAGCGGATCCTAGTCCTCGCAGAGCACGACAGTGAACCCGTGTGAAGCATCCAGAGCGGAGCCTAGTCCTCGCCGAACACGGCAGTGAACCCGTGTGAAGCATCTAGTGCAAAATTCCTGGTCACGTGGAACGCGGATAATGTCACTCTTTGACCCCGCGGAAAATGCCCAGAGCGGAGCCTGGTCTTCGCAGAGCACAGCAGTGAACCCGTGCGAAGCATCCAGAGCAAACATCGAACTGTGGAGTCCTTAAAATCCACAGACTATGATGTCCTTAACCTCGACCGTAATGTCTTAAAACTAACGATCAACCATGATGACTCTAGACTGATTTTATCTTGGTTCAAGGGTACATCTCTTCACTCCTTTGATATTTGTCGTTGTAATTCCTCAACGTCTTCAAAGAGGTGACGGGTCCCAGTAACCACACATCGGACTGTGGAGTCCTTAAATCCACGGACTATGATGTCCTTAACCTTGACCGTGATGTCTTAAAACTAACATTGGACCGTGGAGTCCTTAAATCCACGGACTATGATATCCTTAACCTTGACCGTGATGTCTTAAAACTATCATCGGACTGTGGAGTCCTTAAATCCACGGACTATGACGTCCTTAACCTTGACCGTGATGTCTTAAAACTAGCATTGGACTGTGGAGTCCTTAAACCCACGGACTATGATGTCCTTAACCTTGACCATAATGTCTTAAAACTACGGTACCCTGGAAAACATTCAGAGCAACCCCTGATCCCATGAGATACGGATAAGGGCAACTTCACCCATCACTTGTGGGTCTTCACGACTCATAAGGGAGCAAATTTTCTTGCGAAATACTTACGACTTCCAAGAGAAAACACGCTTAGGAATCCTTACGATTCTTAAGGAAAAATTACACCTATGGGATCTTCTCGACCTACAGGGAGAAAAACTCTTTATGAGACCCTCACGGCTCATAAAGTTGAAAAGTCTTAGGAGACAAATCTTAATCCTGAATCCTAAGCCATCGCTGCCCTGCAAAGAGATCAAGATAGACTATCCGCAGAATACATTCAATAAAAAGGGACACACCATTGAAAAGAAGAATATGTCTTTTATTCATAAACCAAAATGGATACAAAGTACAATTCGTGAAAGAACAAAAAATATATACTCTCATTCAGGAGTATGTACAAAAGAAGAAAAAAAGGGATATATAAGTCTTCAGGCCGGCGGGCGATTTAGCAGCTTGGTCAGCTCATCCTTCTTTCGCTGGGCCACGCCTTCATGATTCAGTATCGCCAGAAGACGGGCCTCTGCCTGAGCCTATTGGGCCTGATATGAGGCAAGCCGACCTTCGAACTCCTTCTCGGTAGCTTTGTGGGCCTCGACTCTTTCGCGAGTAAACTCGGCGGCCTTGTCAATGACCACTACCTCCTTGATGGCCTCTTGAAGCACTCACCAGAGTTCATACGCTTTGTTGGCCTTGGCGGTAAGATTGGCTTGAAGCTCGTTCAGCGCCCTAGAAGCCAGTTCCCTCTCCGAGAACTTGCGGCCGAGCCTCTTCTCGCACAACACTATGTTCGCCGTGCACCGCTCAATCAAACCTCGCAAACCCTCTTTCGCAGCCACAACCTCCGAGGAAAGGCGGGTACACTCAAGCACGTGCAGACAAGCCTCCACCTGCCGGCAAAACTCAACCCAGACTTGCACCACGGCCTCGCTATGATAGACAGCAAGAAAGGGAAGAGAACCGTTAGCTTCGGCAGCAAACGCTTCGGCTGTGATTACACTGCCCGCACGAAGCTCCTCGATCAGGGATGACAAGGAGTCACGGCTTAATTTCGCCAGACGGTCTGAGGCTCGCAAAGCATAAGGACCGGGCGGCATGGCGATGCGTGACTCCAGCATTGTGAGAACTGGCAGGGCTGCTCAGATTTATAAAAGATCAGCGAAACTCCTAAGCAAAGGAACAAGTGGGACCATATTGAGACGTCACTTACCCACAGTCATGCAAGAAGTTGCTGAAGGCTCCCCTGGCCCCTCGAGAATCTCAACCTCGTCATCGGCCTCCAGAACTGTAAACGACGTCAATGTCATTCCGCAAAATAATAACAATGATATGAAAAGATGGTGAACGACACTAACCTTGACCAAAAGAGAGGACGATGCATTGAGGAGATATCGCCTGCGGAGCGGCCATCTCTAGTAGACGCTGAAAGGATTGCCGGGGAGACAGATCGGCAATAGAGGCCGCTAGTCCGCGCAATTCTGAAAAGACAAAAGAGTTTAGGTAACAGAAAGATTACTAGCTTAAAATGTGGAGGGTTACCTTCGACACTCCTCCCATTCTGAGTTGGGGGAATAGCAGCTTCAACGGCCTCCGCCGTGACTTCGGGCTCCAATAAAGGGAGGAAAGTCCCGACTACCCCCATCCCAGCCTCTGGGCCGCCCTCAGGAAGAGTCGTTGGGGCGGCGACCACCAAGGGAGCCTCTCCCAAAGGAGCGAGTGCTCTGGAATCAAGAACCGCCACCGGAGGTTCTATTGTGAGAGGAGCAGCATCGTCAACCCCCTCCACATCGAGCAATGTGTCATTGGGAACATCAACAGGCTCTATCTTCAACAAGCCTGTAGGAACCTCCCCCATCGTCGAAGTCTCTGCACAATTCACACAAGAATAAGAATACATATATATAAGAGCAGGAAATATGAAGTACCGCAAAGAAATATAGAAACATACCAATGAGTAGGGAAGCCTTCAATATGGCTTCTTCAAGGCGATGCTCCTTCTCAAGGAGATGTGCTCATCGGGGTTTAAGAGTGGACTCGTGGCCGCCCGTCCATAAGGAGAGCGCGTCTGCGGCATCCTCCGAAGTAGCCTGCTTAAGGGCCCTTTCTCCCTACTCCTCCAAAGGGCCGATGAACCGCCGCCGTATCCACGAAGGATCTTCATAGAAGATGATGGCAGGATAAGGCCTCTTCGGGATTCTTACCTTCTCAGCTTCAAGCTGTGAGCGTCTTATAGCCTCAGCCAATTGAGCGACTTTTTCGGCAGATGAACCTGGGAAAAGAAGACCATCGTCCGGCGATATCATGGATATGGGTTCATCTTGAGCGACAGGTTCGGATCCTTCTGAAAGATCGAGCAGACGGGCGACCATTTTCTTCCTCCTCTTTGGCTCGGAACTAATGCCAGAAGACGCTCGCTTCTTTTCTCATGGAGCCTTGGCACGACGCCGACCCACCTCACCTTCAACACCCTCGTTACCGGCACCCTCGTTTGGCGGAGCTACCGAGGACGACACCGCCATTGTTGACGCCGCGGGTGGTGGTGCTTCTACTGGAGCCCGATTAGCTCGCGACCGGGTGCTCAATGGCATACCAACTGTGGGAGTGAGGTCTACTCCCGACTCTCCCGGAATAAGTGCAACACCGGTATCCCTCAGGGGAAAATGAACCGGGGCGCGCGGTCGCAACGTAGCTCCTATGACCGGAACCTGAGTAGGAGCACCATGGCCAAGGAGTACCCTTCTCTCCTCAACAATAATCGGCTTGACCCGATGAAGGTACCAACCCGTAAACGACCCCACGCACCGGGGAAGATGGTCAGCTTCAGAGACCATGAAGTGTGAGCCGGTGTTCAACCTCACGAAATGATGAGCGGCATCGCGAACGGCATCGAGTGAAGGAACCGGCACAACTATGAAAGCCTCGAAAGGAACGCCCTGGTCGTATCCAAGCTGCCGGGCGAAGCGATGCGGGTTGTACCGCATGAAAAGAGCCGCACTATCCTGGAGAAATACGAAGTAGCCTGGTCTAATTGCATACAAGTGCGCGGCCTCCCGGGGCCTTAAAGAAGGTACGTTGTCTTTTGACCGGTCCCAGAGTTGTTGAGCTGGACCTGAGGGAGAAGATAAAACCCGGTCGGTAAACACCAATCCGCCAGCAGTAGCATAAGGGGCAATCAACGCCCGAATGGCCCCAAATTGAGTCGGATCGGAGGCAGAAGCATTCACCAATCGCATAAGTCGCGGGAAGGTGTAGGCGTCGTAAAATGCGGGCCTCTGATGCATAGCGAAAGCACCCAACACGTGCATTTCAATCCAAGACGTGAAGTAATGAAGCAAAAAGTTTATTACTTCTACGCCAGGAGTAGAGGTATTAGCCGCAGCGCCCAACCCGTGATAGAGATGCGCCAAAGCCGGGATGCCGATAGCTAGCCGCGTTCCCTCAGCGATGCGATGAGCCGGATAGATAACCGAAACCCTCATAAAGCGGCGATGCATGGGGATGACAAACCAGCTGAGCCAGACACTGACAAACCCCACGAAGAACGTCTCCTCATCCATGCCGGGAGCTGCAATGGATTCGAAAGACATCGGCGATATAATGGGAATGTAGTACTGTGGTAGATCCGATTCATTGGTCAGCAGCCTCTTCGGACCAAACCCGAAGGGGTCATTAATATTCGCGAACTTGGGAGTCGTCTTCAACAAAACATCCTCGCGAAGGAAGCAAGCGATGAAGCTCTTAAAAGTGACGCCTTGCTCCTCGGATTCGATGAACAGCCGGTCAAAGATACCCAACGCCTTGACCAGACTCGGACGCTTGTGGCGCACGACATTATCGCTCGACAAGCCGTCAGGGATTGCGGGCTCGACCTCAAATACGTACTCATCGGGAGGCAGCAACTCCTCGTAAAGTGCCCCCCGAATCGGCAACCCCGAGATTTCATGAAATTCTTCCAGAGAGATTGAAACCTCGCGGTCCCCTAAAAGAAAAGTGTTGGTTGGGAGATTCCACTGGTTCAAGAACACCTTAACCCACCAGACATGCGGGGATTGGTAGTGTAAGAGCGACGCATACATCGCCTGGTAAAGCCCGACCTTCTACAGCCGCACGCGATGGGCGGACAGGATGTAACGAGCCCAGAGGAGGTAGCCCGTAGGGTGTCGAGGGGTGAGCCCTATCTTGTAGATTTGTCCCCATGGTTGGGCCTCACCCTGACAAATACGCCGTCCCAGAATATCTATAGCTGGGATCGGATGGTTCGGGATACCAGTCGTCGAAGGCTCGAGCAGCCCCATCGGAGTCCAATTCGGCATCTCCACGGCAAAAACTGTCCTCGGTAGGTCCATTGGCAGAAACGGAAAGGTGGGCTCCGTTGGTACTTCCCAAAGGAAGCTTCGGCGCCCCCGGATGATATGACCGTACCAGGTCCCCCACAAAAGTAAGTTGGTGCAGTTCGGGTCATGAGCCCTGATCATCGCCATCGCTTCCTCATCAGATGGTGACTGGGGAAAAGCGGCCTCCGAGCGAGTAAAAGGGAAATACGGAACGTAAGTCATCGCACCTGAAATAAAGTAAGGGGAACTGTTAAAGCGAGGCCGACAATGTATGTATATATATATATGTGTGTGTGTGGTTATGAATGCATATATATAAAAAGACAGTGGAAGAATGCGACAGAAGACTTATTTGTTAAAAAAACATGTGGGTCCCACGAAATCAAGATGGCGGCTGGCTAATGATGAGGCACAGTAATTATAATGAGACAAAGGGAATATTCTCATTAAATAGGCAGTGGGTTTCAAGTGACCCTACACATTCCCCTAAAGGACAGATCCATCTTGGACTCCGTGATAAATCAAACAGAATCAGGGGAATTAAATTCCCAACGACCAACATTGCAAACTTCTTCTGAATTGTGAAGAAGATGACTCAGGGCAAAAAAAAACCCATGAAGGTCTCTAGGAAGAACTTAGTTCTTCATAGGAATTAAATTCCTTTATTAAAAGGGAATTAAATTCCCAGAAAATGTGGTTCCAGAGCCAGAGCTCCTCAGGGATGGAATTAAATTCCATGGAAAGGATAGCCGACACCATCATCTCCCTAAAAGTTAAAGAGACCCTAAGAGATCTACAGTTTGAAAATTAGATGGTTTTCTATTCTTGTGGAAGAACTTAAAATAAAAAGAAATGTGTGTTCTTGCCAAAGGGAAAAACCTTTGATCTGGATTTAAAATCCCGTGGTGATTGCTGAGAAAGTTCTCCAATCATTCAAAGATCATTACCTGAAGAAAGGGTCTTCTTAGAACAGAGTTAAACTCTGGAAAAAGTTTGAAGCAAAGAACTAAGCTCTGGAAATGGAGAATTAAATTCTCAAACAGAAAAAAGTTAGCAAAGGAGGAAGATGAGCAAAGTGGAGGCGCTTCTGAAAAGACATGGGCATTTATAGGATGGGATGGAAAACGTTTCATCTACCTTACTCCCAAAGCAGATCCAACGGTCACAAAAGTGACAGCGTTGCACTCATGTGCAGACACGTGAGAGCAACGCTGTGGGGGCATTTGTTCCCTGATTAAAAAATCAGGAAAAAGCTTCAGAGAAAGCTTCACGTGCTGCCACGTGATGGTAAAGCAGCGGCAAAGAGCAGAGCGCAGAAGAGGAGTCCCTTCAGGGGGTCACGTGCTCACACGTGACCAAGGGTCATGTGGCAACACGTGACTGGCTTTAAAAGCCCTGCTGTTCAACAGAATTAAATTCTGAATAAGATCATTTAAATCTTTCCAAAATAGAGAAGAATTATGTAAAACCGTTGGATTAAGAATCCGAGGGTGATTAAATATCACCAATTTATGGAAAAATCTTGGACATGGAAAGATTTCCCCTAAATCTTACCGAAATAATAGAAAGAATATCTTTGGATTTAAAATCCAACGGTAAATAATATTCACCTAATAATCTAAAGGCCCAGATCAATGATGAAAACAAATCAAATCTTTTAATAAAAGATTTACCAAACAGATTGATTCTTTTCCTTCTCCTATAAATAAGAGCCAAAGGAGAGAGTTGAAGAGATATAGAGTCTTGGAATCTTAAAAATTCAGAAAGAAAAAAAGAAGAATTTGATTCTCTACAAGAAAAACCCTAGGTAAGAAAGGAAAGGGGTAAAGGCTTCAAAAAGAGAATTTAATTCTCAATCCAAGAGTTTAACTCTTATGTAAAAAGAAAAGAGCTTAGTTCTTTCTCTAGTTGAAGATCTGCACAGTGCACATCTCCCCATAGGTTGAGAATTTAATTCTCATCGGGTCGAGATCCTGCCATGCAGATCTAAAACATAGAGGAGGAATTGAGTTCTAAGAATTTAATTCTCTAAAAATATAGGAATTTAATTCCTTCAAGATGGACAGAACTAGGGCTTTATCCTAATTGAGAATTTAATTCTCTCAAATTCACAGGAATTTAATTCCCCTTAAAAAGAAATTAGGGCTTCACCCTATGCCAGAACTTAATTCTTCACATATATGGGAATTTAATTCCTACAGAGTGTAAATTAGGGTTTAACCCTATCCAAGAATGTCATTCTTCAAAAAGAAAGTGGGAATTTAATTCCTACAGAATGTAAATTAAGGTTTAACCCTATCCAAGAATATCATTCTTCAAAAAGAAAGTAGGAATTTAATTCCTCTAAAATTATTGCTAGGGTTTAACACCATGAAGAATTTAATTCTTAAAAGATGAACAGATCTTTAAATATGCAAAGAATCAGGGTCACGTGTCCCCATATGACCCCTGTAAAGATCTACAAGAAAATAACTTTGAGGCAACGCCTCACGTGCCCTACGTGACCCCTGTAAAAGATCCACAAGAAAGAAGCGCTGGGCGCCCTCACGTGTCATCACGTGATCCCCAGTGAATAAGCTAATAAATCAAGGCACGAGCACCCATCACGTGCCCACACGTGATGGCTGTGAGAATTAAAAGTATTAAACACTTATCTGCAGAACAAAATGAAGGGGATCTGGCCCCACTTTTTGGTGCCATCATGTGCTCCCACGTGATCCCCCCTGTTAATGTTTGATACTAATCTGATCATTTTATTGCCAGTGTTTAACACTGTTATCTGTTAGTGTTTAACACTAATTTGAGAATCATAACTTTTTAATGTTTAACACTAGTTTTAGCCCAATTGGCTAATTTTCTAGAGGCAAAGCCTCCCCTGCAATTGAATATGTCTAATGGGCCAACAGAGGGCCAATATTCCAAACATGATTGGACTTAGCCCAGAAAGGCCATAAGTCCTCAATTCAAACTTAACTGAGTCAATGGGCTCATAATATAATTAATTGGTCTTAGTTCCAAAACTGGGCTATAGATCATTTAATCCATCCTGGGTTCAAGGGTACATCTCTTCACTCCTTTGATATTTGTCGTTGTAATTCCTCAACGTCTTCAAAGAGTTGACGGGTCCCGACAATCATACATTTCATGGACTGTGGGGTCCTTAAACTCATGGACTATGAGGTCCTTAACCTTGACCGTGATGTCTTAAAACTAACAATGGACTGTGGGGTCCTTAAACTCATGGACTATGAGGTCCTTAACCTTGACCGTGATGTCTTCAAACTAACATTGGACTGTGGAGTCCTTAAATCCACGGACTATGAGGTCCTTAACCTTGACCGTAATGTCTTAAAACTAACAATGGACTGTGGGGTCCTTAAACTCATGGACTATGAGGTCCTTAACCTTGACCGTGATATTTTAAAACTAACATTGAACTGTGGAGTCCTTAAATCCACGGACTATGATGTCCTTAATCTTGACCGTGATGTCTTAAAACTAACATTGGACTGTGGAGTCCTTAAATCCACGGACTATGATGTCCTTAACCTTGACCGGGATGTCTTTAAACTAACAATGGACCACCATGTCCTTAAACTGGTAATTGACCGCAATGTCCCTAAACTAAACAATAGAGCCCAAATGCTCTTTTGTTGGATCTAAACGATCCCTTTAAGTTGATCTTAGTCTGAAATGAGACTAACGTATCCTTAACAAATCGTTAAGTTGATCTTAGTCTAAAATTAGACTAACGTATCCTTAACAAACGTTTAAGTTGATCTTAGTCTCAAATGAGGCTAACGTATTCTTAAACCCAAACCCCCAAACCCAAATCTAAGAAACATACGGATTTGGACTAGTCCACGCCCTACGGGCGACAACATAACTTAGTCTCCGTATACAATCCACGGGCAACCACAAACAAAACAAACACCCATGACACGAAGTGACCATTTGGAGAAGGTGAAAGTTGTTACCGCGATGCGGTAGCGTAATTAACTGCAGGGGCTTGCGCCTGCAGGGAAGAGCGTCCCCACAATCAAAAACCCCTCAAGCGAGGGGGAATCTGACGAAGTATGCTACATCGGCCGCATCCGTTTAAACTTTTGATACATGGTGCCATAAATCAACTTGGCATCTTCGAAGAGGTGGACGAATAGCACCAATTAGCATCTGCCCCGAATTTCAGGCAAGACATTCTGTCGCGCCGTCTTTCGGAGGGGAACAACAGCAGTTCCATTTCTGCGAAAGTTTTCACGGAGTCATTTGGGAGCTCCGAATACCATTCGAAGGTTGTTTCTGACAGGCTGCCAACGAACTGGCGAAACAATAGTTTGTCATCGCCTCCAATGTTGCCATACAGAGCTCTGAATTGTGCGACGTGTTGGTGAAGGTTGCATGTTCCTTTGTTGACATGGAACTTGGGGATCGTATATCTCGACGGGTATTTGATTTGATCATACCAGCTTGGATATGGTCGTCCAGTTCTGACAATTTGGCCAGCGGCTTCATTAGCTTGATGGGCTCTTATTTGTTAAGCAATGTAATCATCAAGGGAGGCCTTAGAGATCTTTTCTTCTTTGGCCGTTGATAAGGCCGGAGGAGGGTTTGATGTTTCCCCTCTGTTATCCTCGACGATTATCGGTCGATTTTCGGTCGGGGATTCCGGTTGGATCATTATTCCAACCATGTACCGGAATAGAAGAGCCATCTGCTTAATGTTAGCAGCTTGCTCTGCAACTTCTTTGTCTTTTCTTTCCAGTACACTTCACAAGAACTCTGTATCGGTCTCTTGCTCTTAACGTTGTTCAACCTCTTTGTCCGGACCTTCTTTTTGTCCGGTAAACGCTGCCGTTTTGGTCAGCATTTCCTGGAGCTTTTGCTGTTTCTCCTGAGCCTTAGTCAGCGACCGAGTTTGCGGTCGATGACTCACCGAAGCACTCGATCGATGACTCGCCGATGCACAGCTCCCTTATTCTATTGGTCATATAGACCGTACGTACGGTTATGCTCCAGACTTAGGGTGTGTAGGTCCATCACTTTTGGAATTTGCCATGGGCGATAGAGTTTTCTCCAGCCTCGTTCTTTTATGAGAGGTTGAAGCTGAAGGAGCCGTTGTAACAGGCACTTGTTTAGGGGAAATCCTCCGTTGTATGGCGAAGGAGTGGTCTTTTTCTTGTCGAACCTTCAATTTCTTTAGTCGACAAGAGTAGTTTTGGTTAATCATAGAGTCTTGGACTTTTTGCCAGACCCTATGAATTTGCGAGGAGAGCTGCTGATAAGGCCGCTCCGGCTTTACTTGCACTGTAAATTTTGCAGGTGGGGGTGATTTGTTACAACCCTAAACTTTCTATACAAAATTTTTCCAAAATACAGAAATGGATACCTAAGCCTGAGCACAAGTTATAAATTTGATTTGCTTTTGATAACAAGAAAGCACTTGTAGCTCATTGGTAAAGCCTTACACTGCTATGACATAATCCCCCCAGCCACATATATTTTTAATTGATTTTTCTTTTATTCTTTTAGAAGCCCAAAGGTTTGCACGTACACTACACGTAAAATGAAAAGTCACAAAGTAATCAAACACGTGCACTGAGTTATACCAAGCGACAGGACACGTGGCCAAGATCTCACCACCCACCACCGGTTTTTGGCCGGCGAGATTTGCTTGGTGACCGGCACCGCCGGGCCCCCCATAGGGGATGCTCCCCAAAATTTTACCCCTGAACCCCTTCGCCTACCCCACTACCTCCATATTGTTTGTTTACTCTGAAAACATCCAGAGAGTGATAATTCCTCTCTTTAATTCATTTCTAATGCATATTTTAATTATCAAACTCATTACCCTAAACCCTAATTTTCCCTATAAATACCACACTCCATTTCACCCTTCCTCATTCAAAATTCCATTACAACAACTCTAAAAAATTTTCAAGTCCCAAGTTGTAAAAGTGGAGTTAGCAAAGGTCAAAGTTCCGGCAAAGTTTCGGGAAGAATCCGGCGACGAAACGATTCCACGATGGTTCCAATAGCTTCCCGTATCTCTTCTCCTGTTTTCCAACCTGTAAGTCCCCTCTTCCCTTCTCACTCTCTAGTCTAAAACTTTCACTTTTCAAAACTCGTCGGAAGCGGAGTTATTCCGACTTCCGATTCGCTTTTCTTTAAAAATCCAACTCTTTTTTAACAACAAATCTAAATTTTTTTAATATATTGTTTAGAAATTATAAACAAACACATTAGAATAAGTTTCATCTCAAAATAATGTATTATGCAACTTTTATCGCTTTTTTACGGTTAAATACCACATACTTTACTTTCGACATAATTCAACATATTCCCTTGTATTACCTTTAGAAAACTTACGAGGTAATGACCTAACTCATCACAACACTTATCGTTGACATAGTACGATGGTTTGTAAAACATTCTTTTGGGACAAAATACGACATTACATTTAAATACCCTAAACTAACAAAACCGTTTTCTTTAAAAGTGTATTAATTAATTCCATACAAATTACGTCCTTACAACCCATTTTTGGGGAACCCGAACGGGATGTTGCGGGTTATCGTACGTCCTCGGGTCTAGTAGGGAAGGATTCAGACCTCCTCACGGAGCATTCGAATTTCGATGGAATTTTTATTACAATTTTAAGAAAAACGAGATTTCTAGAATAAATAAAATTATATTTCTTTAATAAATAATTATATATGTAAATATTATAAAAAAATCTATTTTAAAAATATAAAATATTCCATGTTTCCAAAATCCAAGAAAAAAATCCAAAAATTTCATGAAAATACCATCCAAATTCAATACAAATTCCTATATTTCATTAAAATACCATATACAACGAAATCTAGGTTCTACTCACTAGAAAAATTCATTTTTTTTTATAAAAACTACATCTATGAAAACCCTAAAGACGATAATTAAATACTTAAGGTGTATTTTGAAAATATATCAAAACTATTTTTACATAAAAACCCCCTCAAGTTATACTAAATTACAGTAAGGACCCTAGTAAATATAGGTTTAAGCGGTGTTTCCCCCAATCAGAGCAAAGCTCTGTTCGAATTCCAAGACTGGAAATGAAGCGACGCTTTTGCTCCCCCCAATCAGAGCAAAGCTCTGTTTAGAAATTTAAGAGTCAAAATTGAAGCAACGCTTCAAATCCTGCACGCCACGTGTCTAACACAGGCGCGCTGGCACAGTTGCGCGGCGCGTTGCGCTGCTCGCCACGTGTCTGATACTGGTGCGCTAGCGCAGTTGCGCTGCGCTCTGCGCCGTGCGCCACATGTCGAGCGCGAGTACGCTAGCGCAAGGCGTGCTGCGCGCCACGTGTCAAAACACAAATGCGCTAGCGCTAGCGCAATTGCGCTGCGCACCACAAGTTAGAGCAAAGCTTTGTTTCCAAGATTGAAAAGCGAAGCAGCGCTTCATGATTATGCAGCGCATAGACATTTCACAAAGGAATAACAAAGAATTAAAAAACAAGAGAACACTTAACAGAAAACAAAATACTAAATTAAAGCATCTTTTTATCATTATTATTGTTATTACATTTAAAAAAGATCACCAAATATGGGATCAGAAGGACAGGGGTTCACAAAGCTAAAGAGAAGATTATCCAGTTCCCTCTCCGTCCTCTCCACCATGTCGAAATAGCGATCCTCCCGAGGGGTAGCCATCCAACGGTCGACGCCGCACTCCTCAGAGAAAGTGGTGATGACAACCCGACGAGCCCGTATCTAGCTCAGCAAGTGGATGGAGCAATCCTTCAGGGCTTGAGTGATTAAGTGCGCCTCCAAGAAGCACTCGATCTTGTCTTCGGCAGTATCCAGCATTGCCGAAGACATCTCTGCTGGAGGAGGGGGAAGATCGGCGAGCACAGACGCAAGGATCATCCGAAACCAGATAGAGTGTGGGGGAAGAGGAGACCCCACACGAGTCAAAAGATCGTGCAGTGCAACGTCGCACTGCTCATCCGTGAGGGAAGGATCCACCAAGCGCGCAGCAAAGTGAGGAATGAGGTCCTGAATGGGCACTTCCTACGGCTGTCTACGAGCATGGAGGCGGTTACAAGCTATAGTTGAGAAAAGTTCTTTGGAGATGAGAAAAAGAAGCTTTGCTTCGAGTTATAAAGACGAAGCACAGAAAATTTTGTGCACAATGGAACTATTTCCAAGATTGGGAAATGAAAGATTCTCGGGAATATAAGTTTGACTTAAAAAGGAAGGTGAAAAGACACCTCTGTTGAAGCAGCGCTTCAGATCCAGCGCTCTGCTGAAGCAACGCTTCAGATTTAGCGCTCTGCGCTCTGCGCGCCACGTGGCAAGCACGAGTGCGCTAGCGCAGTTGCGCTGCGCTCTGCGCTGCACGCCACGTAGGTGCGCCAGCGCTGGAATTAAAAAAATTCCCACCGTTGGATCAAAGGATCTAATAATGATAAATCATTAATTAACCAGAATTAAAATCTGTTAAGGAAATATTTCTCAAAATCTTTCCAAACAACAAGATTGTGCTTTAAGCACCGCTGGATCAATGATCCAATTGTAAATAATGAATTACCAAAACAGAACAAATTCTGCATAGAAAGATTTCTCAATCTTATTGAAAAACAAGAAGATTATCTTTTGTCAAGCAGAAGCCTTAGGATCAAAGATCCAATGGTGGGAAATATTCCCAAATCAATCAGAGAAAGATCTCTTCAACTGATTTAACAAATCATTTGGCCCTATATAAAGGACCCTAGACTTCAAGTATAAAATATACAGAACAGGAAGGGAAAAACTCTCTGCCAAAAAAGCGCGAGCTCTTAGAAAAAAAATAGAAGAGTTTTTCTTCATACTCGAGGTAAAAAAGAACTATATTCTTGAAAAACAGAGATGAAAACATCTCATAAAAGAAGAACCCTCTTCTAAAAAAAGATCAGAGATCTGAAAAAAGACCAAGGTCTTTGATAATAAGATCAAAAGATCTAATTATAAAAAAATATATAAGAAGTATTTTACTTCGTCAACGGATCTTTGATCTATAAAGGTAGAGCCTTTTATAAGAACGAGAACTTAGTTCTTGAATCTTGAGGCAAAGCCTCTTTTAAGAAGAACATAAACTCGTTCTTTAATCTTAATTGATCAAAATGCGCTTTGCGCTACTGGAAAGTGCTTTGCACTCTTGAACTGCGCCTTTGCGCTCCTTGGACCGGCGCTCAGCGCCAAAACATGCCACGTGTCAACCACAGACACAGCTTGCGCTTTGCGCCCCTGAAAATAGAGCACTGCACTCTTGGGTTGGCGCTCAGCGCCAAGCGCGCCACGTGTCATTCACTGGCGCACCCACGAACCAGCGCAGCGCGCTCATGAATTAAAAGCGCAGTGCGCTAACAAACTGGCGCTGAACGTGACACGTGTCACCTTCACATGCGCTAGTGTAATGCACTCTTTAATTGGCGCAAAGTGCCTGACGCGCCACGTGGCGCACTATATGAACATTATTTTGCTCCTGATAAATACTAAGCATTTAATTGCATCCAATGTCAGAGCCCAATGGTTGGCATTATTAAAAGGACCGAGCCCAAACAAAGGCCTAACAGGCAGAACAACAATGAAATGTTAAACATTTGTTTTTTTAACTAGACTTAGCCCAATTCTGGCCATAAGTCCTCAATTTAAATTGAATTGAGCACACCTACTCTTCTAACCAATTTACACCTGGTCCGAGGGTACATCTCTTTACACCTCTGATATCTGTCGTTGTAATCCTTCAACATCGTCAAAGAGGTGACGGGTCCTGACGACCACACATTACTACGGACTGTGGGGTCCTTAAACTCATGGACTATGATGTCCTTAACCTTGACCGTGATGTCTTAAAACTAATATTGGACTGTGAGGTCCTTAAACTCATGGACTATGATGTCCTTAACCTCGACCGTGATATCTTAAAACTAATATCGGACTGTGGAGTCCTTAAATCCACGGACTATGACGTCCTTTACCTCGACCGCGATATCTTAAAACTAACGTCGGACTGTGAGGTCCTTAAATCCACGGACTATGATGTCCTTAACCTTGACCGCAATGTCTTAAAACTAACATTGGACCGTAATGTCCTTAAACTAATTATCGACCGCAATGCCACTAAACTAAACAATAGAGCCCAATTGCTCTCTTGTCGGATCTAAACGTCCCGTTAAGTCGATCTTAGTCTGAAATTAGACTAACGTATCATTAACAAACGTTTAAGTTGATCTTAGCCTTAAATAAGGCTAACGTATCCTTAAACCCAAACCTCCCAAACCCAAATCTAAGAAAGGTACGGATTTGGACTAGTCCACGTCCTATGGGCGACAACATAACTTAGTCTCCGTATACAATCCATAGGCAACCACAAACCACAACAAACACCCACGACACGAAGTGACCATATGGAGAAGGAGAAAGTTGTTACCGCGATGCGGTAGCGTAATTAACTGCAGGGGCTTGCGCCTGCAGGGAAGAGCGTCCCCACATCAAAAACCCCTCAAGCGAGGGGGAATCTGACGAAGTCTGCTACATTGGCCGCATCCGTTTAAACCTTCGATATATGGTGCCATAAATCAACTTGGCATCTTCGGAGAGGTGGACGGATAGCACCAATTAGTATCTGCCCCCATATTCAGGCAAGACGTCCAGTCTTCCTGGCTTCCGATGGTAAACAGATTCTGGCACGCCCGGTGGGACCTTTTCCTCTTTCCACTCCACACTTCGTTTGTCATGTTCGCGAACCAATCGCGGTTTGCTAATGGTTGCCCTTGGGTTTCGAGGTACTAAGATTTGGCGTTTTGCTTGGTATAGAAAGCGAAGGATCAATGGCGTTCACTTACTCAAAGTGTTCCACATGCAACTGCAACCTACGTCCTGCCTCAACTGGGGACATAGCCTACGGGCCCCAAGCGGCTTCTCTGTTCACGATGCTGGTGGACCAGGTGACCCAAGCCGCCACCGAATTGTTTTTCGGGACTATGCTCCCACCGATGAGCTTCAGCACTCCTCTACCAACACCGAAAGCTCCCAAGAGATCGGTCTTTGATCGGCTTACAGTTACTGCGGACCCTCTCAACGGGTCGTCCAGCACCGGCGCCTCGGTCTTCTCCAGATTGGGCCAAAATTCCTGTGGGCCCACATTGAAGCCTACAATCCTAGAGAAGGATATTCCGAAGAGAGTAACCAACCCTGCTCCCGAAGTCGTCAAGGTGGCTTCTCCTGCCAAGGGGTCGGTCTTTACAAGACTGACTGTCCTAACTCCCACTCCCGCTTCTGCTACTCAAAGGACATCAGTCTTCAACAGGCTGACACCAGCAACAGCCCCTCACCTGAACAGGGGGCAAGACAAAGCCATCCCCGTCACCGAGCCAACTCCATCAGCTCGACACGCTCGACGTCGCCACTGGCGCCGAGTAAGTAAGGCCGGGGCTAACTCCCCCTCTGGGCTAACTCCACCAGCCCCAACAGCGGAAATTAATGCTGCTGTTCCAACCGGGAACAGTTTTGAGCTGCTGAATAGGGTGCGCAGGAATTCTCCTACCGCCGTACTGAAAAGATCCCCTCCATCCATGGAGAATGTTGCGGAAGCAAAGCCAGAACAGTCCCCTCAGTGGCTGTCCTCCAAAATCTACAAAGTTTGGCAGCAGGCCCGGAACTCAGTAGTTGATCAAGATTACCCTCGCCGACAGAAAAGGGCGAAGGTTCTACAAGAAGAAAGCCATCCTGCCAAGCCACAAAAAGCTATCTGGGTGCCCACTGCGACGGCCCCCTCAACTTTGACCGCTCATAAGAGGAGAATGCCGGAGAAAATGCCCATGCCTGCGACAAATGTCAAAGGCACTGAGCCCAAACGCCCTAAGTCTGGGGACATGGTGGTGCATACTGTTTACATGGCATCCGGAAAAGAGGATAGCCGCACTTCGACGGACCACCGACCGCTCACCCAATCAATAACAAGGGCTCAGGAACAACAACAGCAGAAGCTTTAGGAGATGCTGACTGCCATGGCCGCACTCACCGGGCCAAAAGAAAGCCCGGAGGCTCATCGGAACAACGTCATGAACACGAGACTGATGCTGAATTCCTTCGGAGAATGCTCGAAAAGAAGGACAAAGAAGCTGCGGAGCAAGCGGCTAACATAAAGCGAATGACACTTCTCTTCCAAGACATGGTCGGGATGATGATATAGCCAGATTCTCCAGCCGAAGACCCTTCGATTATCCTCGAAGACGACAGAGGAGAAACATCAAATCCACCTCCGGCTCTTTCAATGGCCAAAGAGGAAACTATCTCCAAGACCGCCCTGGATGATTATATTGCTCAACAAATACGAGTTCACCAGGAAAATGAAGCGGCTTGCCAGGTCGTGAAGACTGGGCGACCGTATCCAGGCTGGTATGATCAGATAAAATACCCACCGGGCTATACGATCCCGAAATTCCACGTGTACAAGGGGATGGGTAATCCCCACCAGCACGTCGCCTAGTTCAGAGCTCTTTGTGGCAACACCGGTGGCGATGATAAGCTTCTGCTCCGCCAATTCGTTGGCAGCTTATCGGAGACGGCATTTGAGTGGTACTCCGAACTCCCAAATGACCCCGTCAAGACTTTCGCAGAAATGGAGTTATTGTTCACCCAGCGATTCACGAGCGCAAGTGAACGCACCCCTATAACAGCATTGATCAATGCAAGGGTAAAGCCGGGCGAAACTTGGGTTCAATACGCAATCCGATGGCGAAATCTGTGGTCAAAGTGCGAACAGCGCATCGAAGAAGTACCAGCGGTGGGCATGTTCGTGGCCACCCTAGACCCTCATGCAACTATTTCACAGTTCATGATGTTCTTCAAACCGACTACGTTCCAGGCTTTAATCGACAAGCTGGCCCAAATGGACCAGATGGGTCATAGACCATCTCCCCCGAAGCCGGAGCCGCGGAATGAAAAGGGTAAAGGGAAGGCGATCTTTGTTGTGAACACCCAACAACAGCCCAGTGCTCCAAGACTAGCAGATCAGTTGGAGGAAAGACGACGCTATTATAATGAGAAAATGAAGCGCCCTTACTCATTCCCGCGGGATAAAATGAAGAGGCTGTTCGAGCTAGCTATGCGCAACAGGATTATCAATTTGCCGAATCCAAGGTGACCACCGCAACCCAGCGAAGTGAATAATCCCAATTATTGCCCTTACCACCAAACGGTATGCCATCTGATCGAAGATTGCTTCGTCTTTAAGGGATGGATCGAGGATCAGTATCTACAAGGCAAGTTTGCGCTGTCTGAAAAGTGGAAAGTGAGCCCACCACAACCGCACACTCCTAAGAAGACGGATACACCGGTGGCAACGTGCTCTTTTGTTGAAGAAGCTCCATGGGAGGTCGTTCTTTCAGCCAGAATGAAAAGAATGCTGAACGATCTCCAGACATGCCCAGCAATCAGGTGGAAGAATCCGCTGGAACCCCAGATCGTCGAAGGGATGCTGAAGCCGTGCCCAACTCCAAAGACTGGTGGTGATAGCCAAAGTGTTCATACCCAGCCGCTGAAATCTTCGAAAAAGAAGAAGAAGTCCAAGAAGCCCGTGAAGCCTGGCGACAAGCGCACGGACCTACAGAAACAGATTGATGCGCTGGAAGAGTATAATCAAAAGACGCGAACCCCAATCATGCTCCAAGAGTTCCTCGGCCACGTCCTTGAGGACGAAGAGGATGGAGAAGACTCGTCGGATGGATCTGAGCATTACGTAGCAAGTTGCTATGTGATCTCTCATTCATCGCTAGACAATGAAGAAGCTCCCTGCCCAAAGGGACTGGGGGCAGGTCCCGATCCAGAACTTCTATGGCCGTCAGACGAAATGATCGACACCTTCCTGAATGAGATTCATCTGAAAAGTAAAGCCGATCGGGAGCGTGAGATGGCCATACTTGAAAGAGCCAAACGCCGGGACTAGATGAAAGAGTCGAGACACTCCCACTGAATCAAGGAACATCCGTCGCGGATAAAAACAAGTTCAAGATGAGGGAAAGGTTTTCTAAAGCCATATCAATGGGAATGAAGCTACCACCCTCCGAAGGAAACACTGTCGGTGAAGTAGGGATGCATCCTAGCTACTGCTCATATCATCGAAAGATTTTGCACCCTACCGAAGAGTGCGACGCTTTTAAAAGATGGTGGCAGGGATATGTTGCTCACCGGCAACATTTTAAGCGGATGAAACGCAAAACTCGTCGGGAGCGGAGAAGTACGACCGAGGAGCATAGAAGGACTACCGGTAACTGTCACACGATCAACACCGGGGGATCGTAGGTTCTCACTTTCGGGAGCGACTCTGACGAGGAAATGGCTCTTGGCCCTCTCTTTAAAGAATCCACCTTGGGGAAAGAGGAAGAACTAAAGACCTGTGAAAATATTCAGATGCGCAATCGCACGCTTCCAGAAAAGAACATCGGACCCACGAGTAGAAAAGATAAGGGAAAAGAAAAGGTCTCTGAGGATATCGTCCTGGATGACCAAGTCATGAAAGAGCTGACTGCCAAGGACCCTCCAAAGAAGAACAAGGTGGACTACAACGTTCTGGCACACTTGAGGAAGTTACCTTCGCAACTCTGCATTCTCGACGCCCTTTTACTATCCAAAGAAGCGAGAGATTCATTGATCAAGGCACTACAAGAGCCAGAGCAATTTCAAGCCTTTCTTGCCGAAGAAAAGATGAAGGATGAGCTGGAGGAAGTGCACACAGCCGATTCCACCTTCGGCGATGAAGACCTCCTCCTTAGGATGTGCGAGCACAACCGTCCCCTCTATGTCTCAGGGTACTGCCACGATATAAAGATAGGCAAAATCCTGGTCGACAATGGGTCTTCCGTCAATCTCCTCAACGTGCGAGTGTTGAAGAAAATCTGCATGAGCCTCCAGCATCTCGCTCATGATAAAATCACCATCTCTGGTTTTAACTCCCAGTCATCGTGGACTCTCGGGTCTGTGATATTGACATTACGATTCGGGCTACTTGTCATGGATATTAAATTTCATGTCATTGACGCCAAGACATGCTATAACGCTTTGCTTAGCCTGCCTTGGTTACACGAGTACAACATCATCCCTTCTACACAACATCAGTGTATGAAATACTTTAAGGATGGTCTCGAGTATACCGTAACAGGAGAGCTGAACCCATACTCTGTGAACGAAGTCCGCAAGTACGAAGATGCAAAATACTTTTTGCCAGATTTCGAGGACACAGAGAGATGTTGCAAACCGGAGAACAAAGCTATCACCACCATTCCTGTCTTCGGGAGTGATACTGAGGAAGAGGAAGAGATAGTTTATTTAGGTCCACCCCAGTACAACAAGCCGGGACCGTCTGCTCCTATGTTGATCTTTGGCAGTGACTCGGAAGATGAGGTCCATGCTATATTCTCCGCTCGACCTTCAATACAATCATTCGCTGATGAAGAGCAAAGTTTGCAAGTTGCCATGGTTCCGCCCAAACATCATAAAGAGCTAGACGCTCTTGATACCTACAGTGGGGAAGAGCTACAGACGTTTTATGTCCCTCCCAGGCAAAAAGGTGAACAGGCAATCCTATTCTACCGATCCACGGAAACAAGAGTGGAGAAAGAAGTTTAGCATGGCGCGGATTCTATACTTGACAGGCTACAGCCCATCCGTCTGCCTAGATATTACACAGAAGGCTTGAAAAGTCTATTGAAGCGCCAAGGGATACCCTTCAAACAGACCGCTCGAAAAGCTAAGTTCTATGATAGGATCTGGAACGTTCCCGGAACTCAGCGCAAGTTGCCCAACGGGAGAATGGAAGCGATCGGGCTTGGATATGTTCGGTCCAAGAAACGGGAGCTACTCCGCGACTGCTACGTCGTACATGACTTTGATGAAGAAGGAGATGCTCAATGGGAGAATGCTAACCCTGAACCAGAAAGAGCCCCCGACGTGAAAGTGCCCAGTCCATCGTTTGAAGAACAAATGGACAAATTTATAAGGGAAGCAGGTCAGAAAGTTCGAGACGACCATATTCGCGAAATGGCCATCTACGAGAAAGCCAGGACGCAACGCCTTCTTCAACAGGCTGCGAAAGATGAAAGTGCCCCTCCCTGTCAACCCGTCATACAAAAGACCCGACGCAGAGGCAGAAACAAGTCAAAGAGCGGAAGAGGCGTTCGACAGCGACAAAGCGAGACCAAGAAGTCACGCGAGCATGAATCGAGCGGCCCGGATTTGTCCCTTATGAAGAAGATGAGTCGAGCATACTCTTTTCCTCAAGACAAAACAAAGAAGATACTTGATCTTGCCATAAGACATCAGATGCTTACACTCCCAGAGTCCAAGCACCCCGAGCAAGCAGGTGAAGTTCATCATCCGGATTATTGCTCCTATCACCGAGCAATTGGACATCCTCTCGACCGCTTCACCTTCAAGAACTGGATCGAAGACCAATATCAGCTCGGCAAGTTCGCTCTATCCAGCAGCTGGAGGGTAACCCCGCCGCAGAAGCATGAACCCAAATCCGCGAGAGTAGAACCAGATCAATATCGGTCGTGGAAGCGAGCTCGTACTTGTCATATGATAACACTATCAAAAGAAGAACCCGAGAATATGGATGACTTCCCCTGGTTCTTCGAAAACAATGACGACGAGGTGATCTCAGAGTTTCCACCGGCGCGAAAAGAGCTGGAAGATGGAATACACACTACTGCAGATAACCTCAAGAAAATTGATTTGGGGACGGCAAATGATCCGTGACCGACATTCGTTAGTGAGCTGCTATCTGAAGAAAGGGTGGCCGCACTAAAAGACGTGCTTATGCAGCATAGAGATTGCTTCGCATGGAACTATTCCGAGATGCCAGGACTAGATCCAGAAATTGCTGTCCACAAATTGGCGATATCCCCGGACGTTAAGCCAATCAAACAAGCACCAAGAAGAATGCAGCTTGAGCTTGAGATGAGTATCAACGCCGAGGTCAAGAAACTAATCGATTCAGGTTCCATCCAAGAGGTTCAGTACCCTGACTGGATCGCCAACATCGTCCTGGTGATGAAGAAAAATGGGACAGTACGCATATGTGTGGACTTTCGGGATCTCAATAAAACTTGCCCGAAGGACGATTTTCCAGTACCGGTCATTGAGCTGATGATAGATAACACGTCCACTCACGAAGTTTTCTCCTTCATGGACGGCTCATCAGGATATAATCAGATAAAGATGCATCCTGAAGAACAGAAGCACACCGCTTTCCGGACCCCTTTGGGTATATTCTGCTACAAGGTGATGCCCTTCGGTCTAAAAAACGCCGGTGCCACCTATCAGAGGGCCATGACAAGAATCTTCGATGACCTCATACATGAAATCGTCGAATGTTATATCGACAACCTCGTGGTTAAAAGTAAATCATACGAGGAACATCTTGAACATCTGAAGATTGTATTTCAACGCCTTCGGCAATACAACTTGAAGATGAACCCTTTCAAATGCGCGTTCGGAGTGTCCTCAGGTAAATTCCTAGGATTCATCGTCCGACACCGAGGTATCGAGATAGATACGTCAAAGATTAAGGCGATTATGGAAATGCCTCTGCCAAAGACTCTCAAGCAATTGCGGTCTCTCCAGGGAAAGCTCGCGTATATCCAGCGATTTATAGCCAATCTCTGTAGCAAGTGCCGTCCTTATAACCACTTGATGAAAAAAGGAACCTTGTTCGTCTGAGATCACAAATGCCAAGGCGCGCTGGACGAAATCAAGCAGTATCTGCAGAACCCGCCAGTGTTGGCCGCTCCGGTCAAGAGAAAGCCCCTTATTCTTTATACAACAGCCCTCGAAGGTTCCTTAAGTGCATTATGGGCACAAGAGAACGACCAGGGGAAGGAGAGAGCTCTTTACTATTTGAGCCGAGTTCTACTAGGGGCAGAAAGCAATTATTCTCCCATCGGAAAACACTGCCTGGCGTTGATCTTCGCGATAACGAAGCTCAGACACTACGCATTGGCACAAGAGGTCCATCTCATATCAAAAGTGGATCCACCCAAATACTTGACGTCGAAGGCCATATTAACAGGACGGCTTGCTAAATGGGCTTTACTCTTGATGGAATTCTCGATAACTTATCGGCCTCTTAAGGCGGTGAAAGGCCAGGCCATCGCCGACTTTCTCGCTGAGCATCCGATACCGGCCGATTCCCCTTTGAATTGTGAACTGCCAGACGAACATGCGTTTGATGCGATCGACGGTAGTGATACCCGATGGGAACTTTATTTCGATGGAGCGTCTTCCATGAAGAAGCGCAAACAAAGCACGCCAATGATCAAATCGGGGGTAGGCCTCATTTTCGTAACTCTACAAGGAGGGATAATGCGCTTTTCCTTCTCCTTAACAGAGCCGAGGACAAACAACGAAGCCGAGTATGAAGCTTTGATAGCAGGTCTCGAGATCGCCATCGACATGGGGATTGAGAACCTCCTCATATACGGAGACTCCCAACTGGTCGTTAGTCAAGTAAATAGCGACTACCAAACGTGCAAACCAGAGTTGGTGAAGTACGGCGAGAGGGTACAGCAACTGCTAACCCAAATCCCTTCCTACACCTTAGAAAGCATACCGCGTGCGGAAAATAGCAAAGCGGATGCATTAGCCAAGCTTGCTAAAGAATTGGCCGATGAGAAACTCGATGACGTAAGAATCGTGGTACAAAGCCGTTGGGTTCTTGCACCGGCAGAAGTATCTCCGGAGTCGTCCGAAGAAAAGGAAGCGACTGAGCAGACGGCCCTGCAAATAAAAGACTAGGAAAAGGCTAAGGATTGGAGAGAAGTCTTTATAAACTACTTCAAATCCCGTCAAACGCCTGAAGATGCGTCCTCAGGACATCAGCTTATGAAACGAGCTCTGCCTTTCGCTTTCGTCAATAATACTCTGTACAAGAGGTCATTTAACTTTTTATGGCTGAGATGCCTGGGACCTGAAGAAGCAAGAAGAGTCGTCCAAGAAACTCATGACGGACTCTGCGATTCTCACCAAGCCAGGCCGATGATGAAGCTGAAGATCAAACGGATGGGTTATTATTTGCCCACGATGATCCAGGACTGCCTTGAGTATGCGAGGCAATGCCACTCATGCCAGATCCATGGGGACTTTATCCATCAGCATCCGAATCCGTTATATCCGACAGTGGCTAGCTGGTTGTTCGAAATGTGAGGAACCGACATAATCGGCCCTATCGAACCAGCATCGTCTAGAGGACATCGATTCATTTTGGCGACAACTGATTACTTCTCCAAATGGGCAGAAGCAGTGCCGCTGAGGGAAGTGAAGACGGAGAATATCCTCCATTTCTTCAAGACGCACGTTATTTATCGGTTTGGAACTCCGCGACGGATCATTTCCAATAACGGGCCAGCCTACAGAAGCCATAAAATCAGCCGCTTCGCACAACAGCACAACATAGACTGGAGATACTCTTCAGTTTATAATCCCCGAGCCAACGGTCTAGCTGAAGCTTTTAACAAGACCCTAACAAAGATTGTGAAGAAGACGGTGTCCCGAAATAAAAAAGACTGGCACGAGAGACTGCCTGAAGCTCTTTGGGCATATCGAACTACGTTCAAGACGGCCACGAACACAACGCCGTACGCGTTGGTATTCGGTACAGAAGCGGTACTCCCCCTTGAGATAGAATTACCCTCTTTACGAGTGGCAGTCCATTATGAGCTAACGGACGAAGAGAATGCTCACCTTCGGCTTAAGGAGCTCGATGCCCTTGATGAAACCCGGCTCATAGCGCAACAAAATATGGAGGCTTATAAAGCAAAGATGACGCGCTCATACGAAAGATTGACTAGACCAAGGACATTCCGCCAAGGCGAACTCGTGCTAGTAGTCAAAAGACCTATGATCCCCAATCATGCTAAGCGGGGAAAATTCGAGCCGAACTATGAAGGCCCGTACATCATAGACAAGGTCTACCAGGGTGGAGCCTATCTACTCGTGGACATGCATGGTGAAAGACCTTTCAGGCCAATAAACGGTCGCTTCTTGAAGAAATACTACGCCTAACGAGTCACGGCCTAGGTCAATGATAGATGACGACGACTATGTCCGCTCGCTATCTTCCTAAGCCCAAACTTTATAAGTAGTAACCGGCTTACTTTACAATGGACCGAAACGTCCCTAAACTAAAAACGGACCGAAACGTCCTTAAACTAGCAACGGACCACTATGTCCTAAAACTAGCAGTTGATCGAGATGTCGATAAACTACGGTGGATTGCAGCATCCCAAATCTGATACAAAAAAAAGAGAATAAAAAAAAGGGAAACGGTATGTCCATAAGCAAAATGGGCATGGATGAAAACCCGAAAGGGCTCCGTGAGTAAAAACAGCAGGGCTACCGGCGAGTCTTATGAAAACCCGAAAAGGGCACAACCTCGTTCGAATAAAAAAAGAGAAAAGAAATAAAAATCAAAAAAACGGTATGTCCATAAGCAAAATGGGCACGGATGAAAACCCGAAAGGGCTCCGTGAGTAAAAACAGCAGGGCTACCGGCGAGTGTTTGTGAAAACCCGAAAGGGCGTAACCTCGTTAAAAGACACTTGCAAGGTCCTCTCGACTTTGTAAGGAGAAACCACCCGCGTGAGATCCTTACGACTCACAAGGGAGAAACACACTTAGGAATCCTCACGATTCCTAAGGAGAAATTACACTTGCGAGACCCTCACGACTCGTAAGGAGAATCCTCTTATGAGACCCTCACGGCTCATAAGATCTGAAAGCCTTAAGCTACAGAGACCTGAACCTGTTCTTAAGCAGCCCCCACAACTTCCAATACTGCCCTACAAGCGGCTCAATGCTGACCCTTGTATACAATCCACAGACGCGAATAAACATTTCCCTAACAAAGTCTCATCCGTGACTAGGGATATATCCATATGGTGAACAACCTTTGTAAGTCCTCTCGACGTATAAGGAGAAAACCCTCTTGTAAGATCCTTACGACTTACAGGAGAACATGCACTTAGGAATCCTCACGATTCCTAAGGAGAAAACACACCTACGAGACCTCACGACTCGCAGGAAGAAATACCTTTGTGAGATCCTTACGGTTCATGAAGTTAAAAGCCTTAGTCGACAGGATCCTAACCCTGTTCGCTAAGCCATCTTTGTTCGATATCGACAGAGGCAAATGATGATTCGCTCCTGGAAATATTCCAGTTGTAGCGGTGCTGATGCCGAAATCGGTGTCTAATCCCAAGCTGGCGGCAAAAAGCTTGCGGGCCACACATGCATACGAAATAGCCGAAATGATGGGGCAGCTTGCAACAGAAGCAGCAAGTAAAAAATGTATGCATGCAAAATAGCCGAAATGATTGGGCAACTCGCAATAAAAAGCAGCGAGTAAAAATAAAATAAATAGCTGAAATGATTGGGCACCGCGAAAAATAGCCGAAATGATTGGGCAATCGCGACCTTCACAATATAAAAGCTGAAATGATAGAGCATCGCGGAAAGAATTGAAAAATAAAAATAAAATTTATGCCCTACAGGTGATATTACATCAATCCCTGTATACAATCCAGGGGCACAAACAAAGAGGGAGTCACACTCCTCCCCAGGTTTCATCGGAAGAAGAAGCCAAATCTCAACGGTTCACAGATGGCCTAGAGATCATCTCAACATCCGTTTCATTACGACAAACACAACATCACAGCAAAGCGGAATAGCGGCAACCCCAGTTCTATGACTCGGAGGTACATGGATAACCAAGAGTCAAACCCCGACTCCGTGAAATGCAGATAAAGGCAAAATTCCTGGCTACGTAGAAAGCGGATTATGTCATTTCTGACCCCGTGGAAAACGTCCAGAGCGGATCCTGGTCCTCGCAGAGCACGGCAGCGAACCCGTGTGAAGCATCAAGAGCGGAGCCTAGTCCTCACCGAACACGGCAGTGAACCCGTGGGAAGCATCTAGAGCAAAATTCCTGGCTACGTGAAACGCAGATTATGTCACTTCTGATCCCGTGGAAAACGTCCAGAGCGGATCTTGGTCCTCGCAGAGCACGGCAGTGAACCCATGTGAAGCATCCAGAACGGAGCCTAGTCCTCGCCGAACACGGCAGTGAACCCGTGGGAAGCATCTAGAGCAAAATTCCTGGCTACCTGGAACGCGGATTATGTCACTTCTGACCCTGTGGAAAACGTCCAGAGCGGATCCTGGTCCTCACAGAGCATGGCAATGAACCAGTGTGAAGCATCCAGAGCGGAGCCTGGTCCTCGCAGAATACGACAATGAACCCGTGGGAAGCATCCAAAGCAAAATTCCTGGCTACGTGGGACGCGGATTATGTCACTTTTTGACCCCGTGGAAAACGTCCAGAGCGGATCCTGGTCCTCGCAGAGCACGGCAGTAAACCCGTGTGAAGCATCCAGAGTGGAGCCTGGTCCTCGCAGAACACGGCAGTGAACCCATGGGAAGCATCCAGAGCAAAATTCCTGGCTACGTGGAACGCGGATTATGTCACTTTTTGACCCCGTGGAAAATGTCCAGAGCGGATCCTGGTCCTCGCAGAGCACGGCAGTGAACCCGTGTGAAGAATCCAGAGCGGAGCCTGGTCCTCGCAGAACACGGCAGTGAACCCGTGTGAAGCATCCAGAGCAAAATTCCTGGCTACGTGGAACGCGGATTATGTCACTTTTTGACCCCGTGGAAAACGTCCAGAGCGGATCCTGGTCCTCGCAGAGCACGGCAGTGAACCCGTGTGAAGCATCCAAAGCGGAGCCTGGTCCTCGCAGAACACGGCAGTGAACCCGTGGGAAGCATCCAGAGCAAACATTGGACTGTGGAGTCCTTAAAGCCACGGACTATGATGTCCTTAATCTCGACCGTGATGTCTTAAAACTAACATCGGACGGTGGAGTCCTTAAATCCACGGACTATGATGTCCTTAACCTCGACCGTGATGTCTTAATACTAACAATCAACCGTAATGATTTCTTAAACTAATTTCACCTTGGCTCAAGGGTACATCTCGTCATTCCTTTGATATTTGTCGTTGTAATTCCTCAACGTCTTCAAAGAGGTGACGGGTCCCGACAACCACACGGACTATGATGTCCTTAACCTCGACCGTGATGTCTTAAAACTAACATCGGACTGTGAGGTCCTTAAGCTCATGGACTATGATTTCCTTAACCTCGACTGTGATGTCTTAAAACTAACATCGGACTGTGAGGTCCTTAAACTCACGGACTATGATGTCCTTAACCTCGACCGTGATGTCTTAAAACTAACATTGGACTGTGAGGTCCTTAAACTCATGGACTATGATGTCCTTAATCTCGACCACAATGTCTTAAAACTAACATTGGACAGTGGAGTCCTTAAATCCACGGACTATGAGGTCCTTAACCTCGACCGTGATGTCTTTAAACTAACATCGGACTGTGAGGTCCTTAAACTCATGGACTATGATGTCCTTAACCTCGACCGTGATGTCTTAAAACTAACAACGGACTTTGGAGTCCTTAAAACCACGGACTATGATGTCCTTAACCTCGACCGTGATGTCGTTAAACTACGGTACCCTGGAAAACGTCCAGAGCGGAGCCTGGCCCTCGCCAAACACGGCAGTGAACCCGTGGGAAGCATCCAGAGCAACCCTTAACTCTGTGAAATGCGGATAAGGACAACTTCGTCCATCACCTACGAGATCCTCACGACTCGTAAGGGAGTAAATTCTCTTATGAGATCCTTACGACTTTCAAGAGAAAACACACTTAGGAATCCTCACGATTCTTAAGGAGAAATTACACCTACAGGATCCTCTCGACCAATAGGGAGAAAATTCTTTATGAGACCCTCATGACTCATAAAGTTGAAAAGTCTTAGATAACAGATCCTAACCCAGTTTTCTAAGCTATCACCACTCTACAAAGAATCCAAGACTGACAGTTATATACTATCTAAAATCACATGGCAACAACACAGCAAAGAGGAGAAGGCCCCCGAGAACATTGAGAGCTTTGCTCTAAGAAGATGATATAGTTCATCAAAAATAGAATTCCATCTTAAATCATCAAGGTCCATGAAAAACTCACAAAAGTTCTTCTATATGATTTGAAAGGAGCAAAGCTCCATTAATGATCACAAGAAAAATCTTTTTAGAGAGCAGAGCTCTATTAATAGAACCCTAATAGGGTTCTCTTTAGTTCCCTTTAGATTTGTCACGCCCCGCTTCCCGGTGTACGACGAAGTAGACGCGAAGAGGTCCGCTACGTATATACTTAGAAGTACATACGCTAAGCGCATCTAAGCAATATAAAAGTAAATCACAAGAAACAAGAGATATATAAATAACAGCAACTTTATTAATAACAATCTTTTGTACAATGCATGAAAGGTAAATAACTGAAATGAAAAGCGATGCCTAAACAGTGGCATAACAGGAAATGAAAATACTGAATAGAACAAAGTACAATATCTAGAGCTCGGGGTCTTCGTGAAACTGCTCCAAGTCTTCACCGGTGGGCTCGATCTCTGCTGGGTCCAAAGCACCTGACGACATTCAAAGAAGAAAGAAATAGAATGTCGTCAGCGAACAGGTCGCTCGGTAAATCCCAAAAATAAAGAGGAATTAGAAAAGACAGAATAAGAGGTGTTTTCTAAAAAGATTGTAAAATATTGTAGAATATTGTGTTAACGCTGTTGTTTGTAGCTTGGTACAGAAGGATGCCAGTGTATACGAGAGGGGTCTCTATATGCTAGAGACCAGGGCAAACGGAATGTACAAGGAACCGTTAAGTCACGGTACAACAGCAACGGAATATAGGTTAGGTGCCTTAATCTGACCATCTCGTGCCACCTTTAACACCTTCCGTACCAATCTACCCCTTAAACCCCGTAGTGTTTTGATTGTATTGTTGTATTGTATTGTGTAAGTTGGATGACTGACCAAAACCATGATATCAGTAATCGTATTGTAACTACATAATCAGGTAAATGGAGTAACGGAAAAATGGATGTATATCCATGGTTTGGTTCAGTCAAGTTGTATAGATTGTTAACTGGATTCTGGGATTCATGTGTTCATATTGAGTTGGAATATTAAAGGATGTAGATTGAATTGAATCATATTCAAGTCAGAAATAACCAGACTCAAACCCGAGTCAGACTAAAAGAAATATAAGTCGAAGTTCTATATTTGTTAGGGTCATTATTGTAATTTATAAAACTTGAGGGGGGGTTTATGTAAAAATAATTTTGTATAGTTTTCAAGATACACCTCAAGTATTTATTAATCGTCTTTATTGTTATAATGAGTGTGATTTTATTTTGTGATATTTCTAGTGAAAATATCCTAATTACATAAATAAAGGTATTAATTTGTAATATTGATTTAATTGAAATTCATGGTATTTTAATGTAACTTTTAATCTTGTAATTTTTAGGAAAAGGTGGAAACTTTATCTTATAATAAAATAGGTGTTTAAATGATAAATATACATATGTTTATACAAGAATAATTTTTAATAAATATTTTATTTTCCAAAAATCTCATTTTTCTTAAATGTCGTATTTTAAACCTTTCGAGACCGAATGCTCCTTGCGGAGATCTGAATCTCGCACTACTAAGCCCGAGGGTGCACGATAAACCGTACTATCCCTAACGAGTTCTCCAAAGGTGGGTTGTAGTGGCGCTTTGCAAAGATTTAATAAATACTAATTATTTAGAAAACGGTTTTATAAAGATAAGGTATTTATTTGTAAAAGGGTGTAAATTTCCGTATTTTAGATTCTAGGGTTTCCTAAGCCAACTATCCTATTTCTAAATGGTCTAAACGACAAGTCATTAGAAGTCTCAAATCGCCTCTTCACCGCCAATTGCGGCCAGGTAAGTGCCAGGTGAGTGGGAGGCTCTCCACTACAAGTAGTGGCCCTAATTAAGTAACCACTCGCCTTAGACACACTTGCCTAGACACCACAAAGTCAGGTTTAGATAAACGATCGATGTCCATGATATATCGTATTTTTCTATTAAAAGATATTGTTTTAAAATTGTTTAAAACTTAGAAATTTTAGAAAAGGTTTTATTAAGAAAAGGGTATTTAAATGTAAAATCTTGTATTATCGTATTCTAAGTTTTGATGATATCAATTAGGGTTGTATTTGCGTGTGTGTGGAGGTAGGTCATTATCTCGTGGTCTACTTTAAGGTATAGTAATGTTAAAGGGTTAAATGTGATAAACTAAATATAGTGGTATTTAAGTGCAAAAATATGGTATATTACAAAAGCTGTCATTTCATGTGTGAAAACTTGTTCAAATTAATTTTCAAGTGATTAGTAGTCAACATGAATATGTTTAAGCATTATGGAATTAGTGATAAGTGAGTTTTGATAGAAAACCGAATCGGAAATCGGTTTGTTCCGATTTCCGTCTGGTTTGAAAAATCGTATTTTAATGGAAGAAAGAAAGATAGAAAAAGAGGGACTTACGGGTTTGGACAACGCTAGAGAGTGAGAGAGAGGTAGAGGGTTTGCCGGCGCGTCGAAACGTCGTCGGGAGCTCCTAGCACGATCACCGGAAAGTCACCGCCGATTTCATCAGCGCTTCGCCTTTCGCTCGTTTTCCGACGTATCAAGTTATCTTGGGATTTTGGGAGAGTGGACTTAGGAATTTAGGATGAGAGGGTAGAGGGTAGGGGTGTTTATATAGGGTTAGGGTTTTAATAAAAAATATATAAAATATATAAAAAAACATTAAAAATCATTAAATTTTTGGAGTAAAAGGGATTTATTGAGAATTTGATAACCGATCAAAAAATTTAAAGTATGCAGGTGAGAAGACCAGGTCAACACGGAATTTTTCCGTGTTGACGACTCGGCCGTCCGGCCGAGTCCGGCCGGCGGCGCCGGCCGACTCGACCGAGTCGGGCCGAGTCAAAGGCTCGCCGGGTGGGGTTTTTCCTGGGGGGAATTTTGGTGTATTTAGTTTTTTTATGTTCAGTTCAAGTTTTGTGAGTTATGACGTTTTGACTGTTGACTTTCCAAAAATTTAAAACAAAATAAATATAAAAAATAATGTGGGGCATGGGATTTGAACTCTGGTGGCTTGGTTCAGCAGTGCAAGGTGTTACCAATGAGCTACAAGCTCCTTCTTGTAATTATGGAGTGAAATAAATACTTAAAGAGATATCAGCTGCAATAAATACTCCAAGTATACATTGAATTTAAATCAATTCTTTGTACATTAAAAATGGAGTTGTTACAGTCTACCCTCCTTACAAAAATTTCGTCCTCGAAATTTACAACTTTTATTTGAGAACTAGTTTACAAAGAGGTGTGGATATCTAGTACGCATTTCATCCTCCCTTTCCCAAGTGGCCTCTCCTGGAGTGTCTTTCCTCCACATCACTCGAACCAAGTTAACTTCCTTGTTCCGAAGTGTCTTCACTTTCCTATCCAGGATCTCCACGGGCTGTTGCTCACAAGACAAGTCGGGATGTATAGTGAGCTCGGAATGATCAAGTACATGGCTGGGGTCACTCACATACTTTTTGAGTTGGGATATGTGGAACACATTATGCACTCCTTCCAATGAGGGTGGAAGCGCTAAACGGTATGCCACTTCACCGACTCGTTCGAGTATGTCGAACGGTCCAATGTATCTCGGACTTAGCTTACCCCGTCTTCCAAATCGAATCACTCCGCGGTTCGGAGATATCTTCAGGAATGCGTGATCTCTTGGCTGGAACTCCAAGTGTCGTCTCTTTGCATTAGCCCAGTGCTTCTGTTGATCTTGGGCTATGCGCATCCTTTCCCTGATAGTATGAACCACATCAACAGTTGCTATTATCATCTCTGGTCCAAGAAGTTCCCTATCTCCGATGTCGTCCCAACTTAATGGCGATCGACACTTCCTTCCATACAATGCTGCAAAATGTACCATTCCTATGCTTGCTTGGTAGCTGTTGTTGTACGAAAACTCCACAAGATGTAGGTGATCTTCCCACGATCCTTTGAAGTCTAGCATACACGCTCTAAGCATATCTTCCAAGATCTGAATTATTCGTTCCGACTGACCATCTGTTTGTGGATGATAAGCCGTGCTGAAGTTCAGACTTGTTCCCAAGCTTGCTTGCAGACTCTGCCAAAATTGCGATCGGAACCTGGTATCACGATCGGAGACAATGCAGACCGGTACTCCATGGAGTCTCACAATTTCCTATATGAGTTCATGGGTATCAAAGATAGTACATTATGAAGAATTTAAATCTTAATTAGATTATTACCTCCATGTACTTCTTTGCTAGTGTCTCAGTAGATTGGCCAACTCAAAATGCGATGAAGTGAGCTGAATTTGTGAGTCGATCCACAATGACCCATATGGCATCGTTACCCTTTGTGCTACGAGGAAGAGCAGTCAGAAAGTCCATCGTGATGTGTTGCCACTTCCATTCTGGGATTGGTAACGGTTGAAGTAATCCAGCAGTCTGTGATGTTCATCCTTTACTTGTTGACACACCAAGCATTTTGCGACACTTCTGGCTACTTCATGCTTCATTCCATGCCACCAATAATTCTGACGTAGATCTTTGTACATTTTGGTACCTCCAGGATGTACTGAATAGGAAGAGCTGTGAGTTTCTTTCATTAACTCTTCCCGAACAGGATCTTTTGGTACACACAATCTGCTGCCGTATCTCAAAGATCCGTCTTCATGGATGATGAAGTCTGTTCTGAGTCCATTCTCCACTTGTTCTCTGATCTTTTGCAATTTAGCATCACTTGCTTGAGCTGCTTTGATCTGATTGACAATGGTTGATTGAACTTGTAAATTCATCAAACTTGAAGCATTACCTGGCATGATTACTTCAATCTCCATCTGATGCAAGTCTTATTGAAGCTTCCACTGAGCGGTGAGATTCATTGCTAATGGTTGGCGACTAAGAGCATCAGGTACTACATTCACTTTCCCTGGTTGGTATTGCAAGTTGATGTCAAAGTCCGCCATGAGTTCTAACCATCTTCTCTGCCGCATATTCAACTCCTTCTGAGTAAACACGTACTTTAGGCTCTTATGATCTGTGTAGATGTTCACTCGTTCACCAAGTAGGTAATGACGCCAAATCTTGAGAGTAAAGATGACGGCTGCCAACTCCAGATCATGCGTCGGATAATTGCGCTCATGAATCTTCAGCTGTCTTGCAGCATAAGCCACAACCTTACCGTGCTGATGTAGAATATAGCCTAATCCCTTATCGGATGCATCGCAATGCACTTCGAATCCTCCAGATTGATCCGGTATGACGAGAATAGATGATGATGTCAACCTTGACTTGAGTTCTACGAAAGCTTGTTCGCATGCTTCTGACCACACAAATTCTTCATCTTTACGTGTGAGCTTGGTCAGGGGCGTTGCTATCTTCGGAAAGCCTTCAATAAACCTTCTGTAATATCCAGCTAAACCCAAGAAACTTCGAATATCCTTCACTGACTTTGGTGTAGGCCATTCGCTAACTGCTGAAACTTTCGCTGGATCCACAGAGATTCCTTCTCCTGATACGATATGTCCAAGAAAACCAACTTGATTTAGCCAAAACTCGCACTTGCTGTACTTGGCATAAAGCTGATGTTGTCGAAGAGTTTCTAGGATAATTCGTAGATGCTCTGCATGTTCTTTCCAACTTTTAGAATACACCAGGATGTTATCGATAAAGATGACAACAAACCTGTCTAAGTACTCCCGGAAAACTTGATTCACAAGGTTCATGAATATTGCGGATGCGTTGGTCACTCCAAATGGCATCACTAAAAATTCGTAATGTCCATAGCGAGTTCTGAAAGCTGTTTTGTGAATATCAGCTTCCTTGACCTTTACTTGATGATAACCTGAACGAAGATCTAATTTAGAGAAAACACAAGATCCACTTAGCTGATCGAATAAATCATCGATGCGCGGGAGTGGATACTTGTTCTTTATAGTGACTTCGTTTAAGGCTCTGTAATCGATGCACATTCTGTATGAACCTTCCTTCTTCTTCACAAGTAATACAAGTGATCCCCAACTTGAAGTGCTGGGACGAATCCATCCTTTCACCAGCAATTCGTCCAACTGTGTTCGGACTTCCTTCAAACCTTCCGGACTTAAACGATAGGGTACTTTGATCACCGGTTGTACTCCTGGTAATAAATCAATACTGAATTCAAGAGCTCGATCGGGAGGCAAACCTGATATATCGTCAGGAAATACATCGTCGAACTCTCGAACCACATCTGGTCTTGATTCTTCCTCCGCTTGAGCTGCTGCAACTACTGCTTCTCTTGGTTTCGCTTTGTAGGTACTTGGCTCCAGTGTACGGTCTCCGCTTTTGAAATAGAAAACTGGATGGTCTGGAATCTCGAATACTACCCTCTTTTGACGACAGTCGATGGTAGCATAAAAAGTTCTAAGCCAATCCATTCCTAGATCCACATCGAAGTTCGGTATGTCCAGTACTTTGAAGTCAGCATAAAACTCTCGACTGCAGACGACGACTGGACATAAGCTGTATCTCATAGTTGCCTTTAGAACGCCATTTCCTGAACTGACATTCCAGCTGGATACAAGCGGTGAGACTAGAATCGCATGGGTTCGAACAAACCGTTGCGACATAAAGCAGTGTGATGCTCCAGTATCAAACAGTGCAAGTGCAGGGATTGAGGATACTAAGATTGTACCTAAGGTATGTGGGATTTGTTTTAGGTATAGAAAATATGTAACTAAGTAGCAGAATAGAAAAGTAAAGTTTGAAAAGAAAAGTTTACCAGTGATGACTTGGCCAGTGGCCTCAGCTTCTTCCACGGACATCGTGAAAGCCTGGCGCCTTGGTACATTCCTCCTGGCCTGAGGAGCATTCCTCAGAACATTCTTTTGAGCTTGATGGAACTGACGAGGAGGTGGTACAGCTTGTGGTCCTCTGGGTGGTGCAGGTGGTGCAGGTCTGGGAGCAGGTGCCTGAAGGGTTGGTCGCTGCGGATAAGTAATTGCTGGCCTGGGTGCAGTAACTGGGTTCTGTATTTGGGGACAAGAACCAATATCGTGAGTAGCTGAGCCACAGACTAAGCAAAGACGGTTGGCTCGACGGCAGTCCTTCATCATATGTCCAGTTCTCTTACAGTAGATGCAAAAGGCTAGGCTGGGACGATGGGTTGGTACTCCGGGTCGTCTTGGCACGAAAGGAGGCCTAGACGAGGCTCCACCTGCCATCTGGTTGGCAGGGCGTTTGACTCCTGCAGACTGAGGTCTGCCCTTTGCTTTTATCACTGCCTCATAACTGCGGGCAGCTTCCAGAGCATCCTCATGAGTCAAAAATTTTCCCGTGGCTAGAGCAGCCTGAATCTCCGTGTCCAGTCCTTGTTGAAAGCGACGGGCTCTGATCTCGTCCGTCGGTATCATGTGTGCCGCGAATCTGTTTAAAGATTGTGTTAGCTGTGTAGTATGTGATATTTAAAAATTGAACTATTGTGACATATCTTACCGGCTTAATATGGTGAATTCAGCGTCGTATTCATCTACTGATTTGTCCTACATTGAACCCTGTTGCAGATGAATGAACTGCTGCTCCATGGCAAACTTGGCAGTCACAGGGAAGTATTTCGCGTCGAACTTCTCGCGAAAAGTCTTCCATCCAATAGGTTGTGCAAGACGGCTTTCTTCCGCCTTCCACCAGTTGCGAGCATTATCCGTGAGCTGTAGTTTCGCCACACGGACCCGAGCGATGTCTGGCACTTGAGCTGCTTCCAGATCGTCTTCTATGCTTTGTGCCCATTCTTCCGCTTCAAGAGGGCTTCCTTTTCCAGAGAACTGTTTGGGATGTAAAGCCCTGAATTGCTTTACTCCCGGTGCGTCGGTCTCAGGACGGTTCAGAAGTTGTTGTTGTCCCTCGAGAAGGCTGCGAATCGCCTCAAGTAGCACTGTTTGCTCGGTGGGTGGTGCAGGAACAGCTGGTGCGAGAGGTAGTGCTGGAGGTGTGTTGTTGACGTTGGTGCTGGTGTTGTTCGGGGAATCCATAACCTTGAAGAAAAATTTGGGTTATGACAGATTCAAATACATGAAATGATAAGATTCAAGGAATAGAAATTTGTAAGATTCAAGAAACATGAATTGTAAAGAATGTTTTAGTTGCCGGTTCTTGTGTTATATTGCTTAGGTTGTTCACGCAGACCAGAACTGCATGATAGAGATTCATACAGCTCTGACCTGCATAGGCCACCAACAAAACCTGTCACGCCCTGCTTCTCGGTGTACGGCGAAGTGGACGCGACGAGGTCCGCTACGTATATACTTAGAAGTACATACGCTAAGCGTATCTAAGCAATATAAAAGTAAATCACAAGAGACAAGAGATATATAAATAACAGCAACTTTATTAATAACAATCTTTTGTACAATGCATGAAAAGTAATAACAACTGAAATGAAAAGGGATGCCTAAACAGTGGCATAACAGGAAATGAAAATACTGAATAGAACAAAGTACAATATCTAGAGCTCGGGGTCTTTGTGAAACTGCTCCAAGTCTTCACCGGTGGGCTCCATCTCTGCTGGGTCCAAATCACCTGACGACATTCAAAGAAGAAAGAAATAGAATGTCGTCAGCGAACAGGTCGCTCGGTAAGTCCCAAAAATAAAGAGGAATTAGAAAAGACAGAATAAGAGGTATTTTCTAAAGAGATTGTAAAATATTGTAGAATATTGTGTTAACGCTGTTGTTTTTAGCTTGGTACAGAAGGATGCCAGTGTATACGAGAGGGGTCTCTATATGCTAGAGACCAGGGCAAACGGAATGTACAAGGAACCGTTAAGCCACGGTACAACAGCAACGGAATATAGGTTAGGTGTTATAATCTGACCATCTCGTGCCACCTTTAACACCTTCCGTACCAATCTACCCCTTAAACCCCGTAGTGTTTTGATTGTATTGTTGTATTGTATTGTGTAAGTTGGATGACTGACCAAAACCATGATATCAGTAATCGTATTGTAACTGCATAATCAGGTAAATGGAGTAACGGAAAAATGGATGTATATCCATGGTTTGGTTCAGTCAAGTTGTATAGATTGTTAACTGAATTCTGGGATTCATGTGTTCATATTGAGTTGGAATATTAAAGGATGTAGATTGACTTGAATCATATTCAAGTCAGAAATAACCAGACTCAAACCCGAGTCAGACTAAAAGAAATGTAAGTCGAAGTTCTATATTTGTTAGGGTCATTATTGTAATTTATAAAACTTGAGGTGGGGTTTATGTAAAAATACTTTTGTATAGTTTTCAAGATACACCTCAAGTATTTATTATTCGTCTTTATTGTTATAATGAGTGTGATTTTATTTTGTGATATTTCTAGTGAAAATATCCTAATTACATAAATAAAGGTATTAATTTGTAATATTGATTTAATTGAAATTCATGGTATTTTAATGTAACTTTTAATCTTGTAATTTTTAGGAAAAGGTGAAAACTTTATCTTATAATAAAATAGGTGTTTAAATGATAAATATACATATGTTTATACAAGAATAATTTTTAATAAATATTTTATTTTCCAAAAATCTCATTTTTCTTAAATGTCGTATTTTAAACCTTTCGAGACCGAATGCTCCTTGCGGAGGTCTGAATCTCGCACTACTAAGCCCGAGGGTGCACGATAAACCGTACTATCCCTAACGAGTTCCCCAAAGGTGGGTTGTAGTGGCGCTTTGCAAAGATTTAATAAATACTAATCATTTAGAAAACGGTTTTATAAAGATAAGGTATTTATTTGTAAAAGGGTGTAAATTTCCGTATTTTAGATTCTAGGGTTTCCTAAGCCAACTATCCTATTTCTAAATGGTCTAAACGACAAGTCATTAGAAGTCTCAAATCGCCTCTTCACCGCCAATTGCGGCCAGGTAAGTGCAAGGTGAGTGGGAGGCTCTCCACTACAAGTAGCGGCCCTAATTAAGTAACCACTCGCCTTAGACACACTTGCCTAGACACCACAAAGTCAGGTTTAGATAAACAATCGATGTCCACGACATATCGTATTTTCCTATTAAAAGATATTGTTTTAAAATTGTTTAAAACTTAGAAATTTTAGAAAAGGTTTTATTAAGAAAAGGGTATTTAAATGTAAAATCTTGTATTATCGTATTCTAAGTTTTGATGATATCAATTAGGGTTGTATTTGCGTGTGTGTGGAGATAGGTCATTATCTCGTGATCTACTTTAAGGTATAGCAATGTTAAAGGGTTAAATGTGATAAACTAAACATGGTGGTATTTAAGTGCAAAAATACGGTATATTGCAAAAGCTATCATTTCATGTGTGAAAACTTATTTAAATTAATTTTCAAGTGATTAGTAGTCAAAATGAATATGTTTAAGCATTATGGAATTAGTGATAAGTGAGTTTTGATAGAAAACCGAATCGGAAATCGGTTTGTTCCGATTTCCGTCGGGTTTGAAAAATCGTATTTTAATGGAAGAAAGAAAGGTAGAAAAAGAGGGACTTACGGGTTTGGACAACGCTAGAGAGTGGGAGGGAGGTAGAGGGTTTGCCAGCGTGTCGAAACGTCGTCGGGAGCTCCTAGCACGATCACCGGAAAGTCACCGCCGATTTCGTCAACGCTTCGTCTTTCGCTCGTTTTCCGACGTACCAAGTTCTCTTGGGATTTTGAGAGAGTGGACTTAGGAATTTAGGATGAGAGGGTAGAGGATAGGGGTGTTTATATAGGGTTAGGGTTTTAATAAAAAAATATATAAAAAATATATAAAAAACATTAAAAATCATTAAATTTTTGGAGTAAAAGGGATTTATTGAGAATTTGATAACCGATCAAAAAATTTAAAGTATGCATGTGAGAAGACCAGGTCAACACGAAATTTTTCCGTGTTGACGACTCGGCCGTCCGGCCGGCGGCGCCAGCCCGAGTCGGGCCGAGTCAAAAGCTCGCCAGGTGGGGTTTTTTCTGGGGGGAATTTTGGTGTATTTAGTTTTTTATGTTCAGTTCAAGTTTTGTGAGTTATGACGTTTTGACTGTTGACTTTCCAAAAATTTAAAACAAAATAAATATAAAAAATAATGTGGGGCATGGGATTTGAACTCTGGTGGCTTGGTTCAGCAGTGCAAGGTGTTACCAATGAGCTACAAGCTCCTTCTTGTAATTATGGAGTGAAATAAATACTTAAAGAGATATCAGCTGCAATAAATACTCCAAGTATACATTGAATTTAAATCAATTCTTTGTACATTAAAAATGGAGTTGTTACAAGATTTCTTTAGACCTATGGAGAAAAGCTCTGCTAAATAAAACCCTAAATGGGTTTTCTTTAGATCAAAAATCTATAAAGAGCAAAACTCTGTTAATGGGTAAAACCCTGATTTATTAAAAGTTTTAAGCTATACCTAAGTTTTGGAAGAGTTTTACTCTTGAAAAATTCTTAAAACTAAAGAGTAGTGCTCTGAATAAGAGAAAATTCTCATAAAAGAGGATGAATCAAAGGGACCAAAGGTCCTATTTATAGGCATTGAGAGCCGTTTCAACTCCCTAAAAGTTGATCCAAGGACCGAGATGCTACCACCGCCGCACTCACGTTTGGGGCCACGTAAGCTCAACGGTGGGGGGCATTTGTTTCCCCCAATCAGAGCAAAGCTCTGTTCGAATTCGAAGACTGGAAATGAAGCGACGCTTCTGCGCCCCCCAATCAGAGCAAAGCTCTGTTTAGAAATTTAAGAGTCAAAATTGAAGCAACGCTTCAAATCCTGCGCTCTACGCTGCGCGCCATGTGTCTAACACAGACGCGCTGGCGCAGTTGCGCTGCTCGCCAAGTGTCTGACACCGGTGCACTAGCACAGTTGCGCTGCGCTCTGCGCCGTGCGCCACGTGTCGAACGCGAGTGCGCTAGCGTAAGGCGCGCTGCGCGCCATGTGTCAAAACACGAATGCGCTAGCGCTAGCGCAATTGCGCTGCGCACCCCAAGTTAGAGCAAAGCTCTGTTTCCAAGATTGAAAAGCAAAGCAACGCTTCATGATTATGCAGCGCATAAACATCTCACAAAGGAATAACAAAGAATTAAAAAACAAGAGAATACTTAACAGATAACAAAATACTAAATTAAAGCATCTTTTTATTATTATTATTATTATTATTGTTATTACATTTAAAAAAGATTACCAAATATGGGATCAGAAGGACAGGGGTTCACAAAACTAAAGAGAAGATTATCCAGTTCCATCTCCGTCCTCTCCACCATGTCGAAACGGCGATCCTCCCGAGGGGTAGCCATCCAACGGTCGACGCCACACTCCTCAGAGAAAGTGGTGATGACAACCCGATGAGCCCGTATCTGGCTCAGCAACTGAATGGAGCAATCCCTCAGGGCTTGAGTGATTAAGTGCGCCTCCAAGAAGCACTCGATCTTGTCTTCAGCAGTATCCAGCATTGCCGAGGACATCTCTGCTGGAGGAGGGGAAGATCGGCGAGCACAGACACAAGGATCATTCGAAGCCAGATAGAGTGTGGGGGAAGAGGAGACCCCACATGAGTCAAAAGATCGTGCAGTGCAGCGTCGCACTGCTCATCCGTGAGGGAAGGATCCACTAAGCGCGCAGCAAAGCGAGGAACGAGGTCCTGAATGGGCACTTCCCACGGCTATCTACGAGCATGGGGGTGGTTACAAGCTATAGTTGAGAAAAGTTTTTTGGAGATAAGAAAAAGAAGAAGCTTCGCTTCGAGTTATAAAGACGAAGCACAAAAAATTTTGTGCACAATGGAACTATTTCCAAGATTGGGAAATGAAAGATTCTCGGGAATATAAGCTTGACTTAAAAAGGAAGGTGAAAAGACACCTCTGTTGAAGCAACGCTTCAGATCCAGCGCTCTGCTGAAGCAACGCTTCAGATCCAGCGCGCTGCGCGCCACGAGGCAAGCACGAGTGCGCTAGCGCAGTTGCGCTGCGCTCTGCATAGGCGCTAGAATTAAAAAAATTCCCACCGTTAGATCAAAGGATCTAATAATGATGATAAATCATTAATTAACCAGAATTAAATTCTGTTAAGAAAAGATTTCTCAAAATCTTTCCAAACAACAAGATTGTGCTTCAAGCACCGCTGGATCAATAATCCAATGGTAAATAATGAATTACCAAAACAGAACAAATTCTGCATAGAAAGATTTCTCAATCTTATTGAAAAACAAGAAGATTATCTTCTGTCAAACAGAAAGCTTAGGATCAAAGATCCAATGGTGGGAAATATTCCCAAATCAATCAGAGAAAGATCTCTCCAACTGATTTAACAAATCATTTGGCCCTATATAAAGGACCCTAGACTTCAAGTCTAAAATATACAGAACAGGAAGGGAAAAACCCTCTGCCAAAAAAGAGCGGGCTCTTAAAAAAAATAGAAGAGTTTTTCTTCATACTCGAGGTAAAAAAGAACTATATTCTTGAAAAACAGAGATGAAAACATCTCATAAAAGAAGAACCCTCTTCTAAAAAAAGATCAGAGATCTGAAAAAAGACCAAAGTCTTTGATAATAAGATCAAAAGATCCAATTATAAAAAAATATATAATAAGTATTTTACTTCGTCCACGGATCTTCGATCTATAAAGGCAGAGCCTTTTATAAGAACAAGAACTTAGTTCTTGAATCTTGAGGCAAAGCCTCTTTTAAGAAGAACATAAACTTGTTTTTTAATCTTAATTGATCAAAATGCGCTTTGCGCTGCTGGAAAGTACTTTGCACTCTTGAACTGCACCTTTGCGCTCCTTGGACTGGCGCTCAGCGCTAAAACATACCACGTGTCAACCACAGACACAGCTTGCGCTTTGCGCCCCTGAAAACAGAGCACTGCGCTCTTGGGTTGGCGCTCAGCGCCAAGCGCTCCACGTGTCATTCACTGGCTCACCCACGAACCAGCGCAGCGCGCTCATAAATTAAAAGCGCAGTGCGCTAATAAACCGGCGCTCAGCGCTGAGCGTGACACGTGTCACTTTCGCATGCGCTAGCGCAATGCGCTCTTTAATTGGCGCAAAGCGCCTGACGTGCCACGTGGCGCACTATATGAACATCATTTTACTCCTGATAAATGCTAAGCATTTAATTGCATCCAATGTCAGAGCCCAATGCTTGGCATTATTAAAAGGGCCGAGCCCAAACAAAGGCCTAACAGGCAGAACAACAATGAAATGTTAAACATTTGTTTTTTTAACTGGACTTAGCCCAATTCTGGCCATAAGTCCTCAATTTAAATTGAACTGAGCACACCTGCTCTTCTAACCAATTTACACCCGGTCCGAGGGTATATCTCTTTACTCCTCTGACATCTGTCGTTGCAATCCTTCAACGTCGTCAAAGAGGTGACGGGTCCTGACGACCATACATTACTACGGACTGTGGGGTCCTTAAACTCATGGACTACGATGTCCTTAATCTTGACCGTGATATCTTAAAACTAACATTGGACTGTGGGGTCCTTAAACTCATAGACTATGATGTCCTTAACCTTGACCGTGATGTCTTAAAACTAACATTGGACTGTGAGGTCCTTAAATCCACGGACTATGATGTCCTTAACCTCGACCGTGATGTCTTAAAACTAATATCGGACTATGGAGTCCTTAAATCCACGGACTATGATGTCCTTAACCTCGACCGCGATATCTTAAAACTAGCGTCGGACTGTGAGGTCCTTAAATCCACGGACTATGATGTCCTTAACTTTGACCGCAATGTCTTAAAACTAACAATGGACCGTAATGTCCTTAAACTAATAATCGACCGCAATGTCACTAAACTACACAATAGAGCTCAATTGCTCTCTTGTCGGATCTAAACGATCCCGTTAAGTCGATCTTAGTCTGAAATTAGACTAACGTATCATTAACAAACGTTTAAGTTGATCTTAGCCTTAAATAAGGCTAACGTATCGTTAAACCCAAACCCCCCAAACCCAAATCTAAGAAAGATACGGATTTGGATTAGTCCACGTCCTACGGGCAACAACATAACTTAGTCTCCGTATACAATCCATGGGCAACCACAAACCACAAAAAATACCCACGACACGAAGTGACCATATGGAGAAGGAGAAAGTTGTTACCGCGATGCGGTAGCGTAATTAACTGCAGGGGCTTGCGCCTGCAGGGAAGAGCGTCCCCACAATCAAAAATCCCTCAAGCGAGGGGGAATGTGACGAAGTCTGCTACATCGGTCGCATCCGTTTAAACCTTCGATACATGGTACCATAAATCAACTTGGTATCTTTGGAGAGGTGGACGGATAGTACCAATTAGCATCTGCCCCCAGATTCAGGCAAGACGTCCAGTCTTCCCGGCTTCCGGCGGTAAACAAGCAGGACCGGTTCTCTTGAGCCTCATAGAGCCAGAGAATATGGGTGATTGCCTATCTAAGATAGACAACCTAAAAATGGTGTTATCAACACGGTAATTATCTTGATAAAAGACACAAATCCTGCCGTCCATGTGCAGAAGTTACCGATAACTCCAAAACAATCAGAACTTCAATTCTATTTAAGTGTCTAACTCAGTTGAGTCACGATCAAATCTGATATGAAATCAATATAGCTTGAATACAATTCAAGTATAACTGCAATACAACATGAATTCATGAATGCCAGAATACAATCTATAACAACATGAACATGACTGAACCGAACCATAGATATACTCTGATTACATGACTATCCATTTATATCCATTCCGATTACCGATATCATGGTTTCAGTAAGTCTTCCATTTACTATAAGACAATACAATACAATCAGTACAATCAATACAATCAATACAATAAACATTACAGGGTTTATAAAGGAGTAGACTGGTACGAAACATGTTAAGGGTGGCACGAGCGGGTCACTAAAAGACGTAATTACATCCATGCCGTTGTTCCGTGGTATTTTTGATGGAGCCTTGTACTACGGATTATCAAAGTCCACGGTGTAAGTTGGACTCCTCTCGTATACACTGGCATATTCTGTACCAAGCTACAAACACTACGTTAACATAACAATCAAATATTATACTAAATATACTCTCTTTTCTGTCTATTCTACTTTAGGACTTACCGAGCGATTGTTTGCTGACGACATTCTTATTTCTCTTCTTCTTTATAATGTTGTCAGGAGGACCCGACTCTGAGGAGTGCGAGACCAGCCAGGAGCACTTGGAGCAGACCCCTGAGCAGTACACTAAAGACCCCGAGCTATAGTAACTTGTATATATTTTCTTTTCAGTTCATGCAATTGTTTAGGCATTGCTTTCCATCCTTGTATTTACATTTCCAATTATACCTGTAAAACAATGTTTAATAAATAAAATTGTTGTTCATTTATATTGATGTCTCTTGTGTACATTTTACTTTATATTGCTTAGATACGCTTAGCGTGTTTACTTCTGAGTAAATACGTAGCGGGCCTCACCGCGTCCTCTTCCCCGTACACTGGGAAGCGGGGCGTGACAGGTTTTATTGGTGGCCCATGCAGGTCAGTTCTGCATGGACATACGGGTCAATTCTGCATGAAGTCCTTGTTAGTTATATGTATGCCCTAGAGGCCATTACTGTACATACGATATATATTGTAGTGGATGCTTGGACATATATAGGGAGGACTTTCTTGCTCGACATGATAGTATGCTATCCGGTTGCTCTTTATCTTTACATGTACAATGATTGTATCTATGTTACATGTCGATAAAGCCCTTAAGATGAGTACTTGACTACCAGGATTATGATGCAGATCATACTAGTGGGGACAGGGTAGTCGGCAAGTACATCCTTCAAATGTTCCTAAACGTAGGTGTATCGAGACAGGGCTTCGATATACCATAGTAGACTAGCGTGTAGCTTCTCGACCCATGTAGATGGGCGATGGATGATCCCATATCCATTGGTGTTTGACATCAAAGATGGTATGCGGGTGCTCAGTGGAGACTGGGTATACTGAACGGACTCGCCAAGAACTCCTAGATGGTATTATACCTATCATCAGATAGCAGTTCTCTGGTGACACTGGTACAGGTTAGTCTGTAGACCCGAGATCGTCATAGAGTCTTGTGTGATTCCTACTGTGTTTTGATTTCCACCTTACCACGTTCAAGAGAACGTGCAAAACGGTGGCTTTTGGGTACAGTCCCGAATCACATAGAGACAATGAGCAATAGGAGGGGTTTCATCTCTCCCGGTATTGGGAATTGATGTTGTGTTGTGCTCGATTGGCTATAACAGGAAGTCCCTGGCCAGGGCTGCTTTAAAGATATACTGGTAAGTGTTATCAGTAGTTTCTCGACCCGTTATGAGCCTCACATCGGCATGACTTATCGAGTTACTGGAGTCTGATGTTTACCACCCCTAGACGAGATATGCGACATATTAGACGAAGAGACCGGACTGTACGGTAGTGTTACTGATTGGATTCGCAGGAGTGTGTGCAGGCTTGCTTGCTGATCTTCTGTTAGCTCAATACCTGGGTGGCTGTTACATTTAGCAGACCGCTTGCGGCTTCTGGGTGTTTGATATGATCATCACCTACTGCCGGCGTATTGACGAGTCTTTAGAGTCCTACACAGAGGTTTCCTGGCTCAAACAAAATGGAGTAGGAGCACATACGGGATATGCGCGGGACCGAGATTAATACGATATGTGATACCGTATTCTATTCTCGCGATTTATGACATCGGTCGGTTATATGCGATATAGCCGGGTTATCGGATCAAGTGTTGATTCGATAAGTTGTTACATATGATATTAGTCAGTTATATGTAATATAGCCGGATTATTAAATCAAGAGTTGATTTTATAATCTAATGTATAATTATATATTTGATATATTAATTTACATTAACTAGTATTAGCTCACTTAAGATTTCTTTTCTCACTTAGTTTGTGCACATTGTATATATGTGATATATACAAGTGTACATTATTTTGTGTCATGTTTGATGATACATACAACTTGGGTATGTGTATGACTTACACCATACTTGGTTTAATTGCTAGGGTTTTATTTATTTTGGTAATTACAAAATTGTGGCATTTTGTCATGGAAGAAGCTTGTTGTTTGCATTGACCAAGTCCACTCTTTTGTTTTGCCTAAGATATTTATTAACCCAACCAATTAAACCTAGCCATGGTTAACTCTCTACAAAGGTTAGTATATGATACTAACTCACCTAGGGTTGCCATTCTTCACTTGGTTAATTTCATGAGATTTTTCTTCATCTCCTTCATCTAAGCTTTCTAGCTTCAACGGAGATGATAGAAAATAGTGAGAAAATTATTTCTAAAATGAGCAAAATTCCTACTTCATCATCCTTTACTACTTGTCATTTAGTATAGGGTGTTTGCTTCACTAATTCCATAATTAGTGATGGGGTGTCTTGGGTTAGTGTCTCCTCGACATAGATCATCTTCGGCCTCGAAGACTTCATGCAAGCTTGCTCATTTCTTCAGGAGAACCCTTTAAAGAGTTCGGGCGTTCATGGATCGCAGCGAAGGGACTGCTACACGGATCTAATGAAGCGAAGGACCGGTCTACAAAGGTTGTATTTCTTTTTCATTTCTTTGCAAAGTTGTTTGCATATCCATTCATCGCTTTTTCTAGTATATGATTCTAGGGTTAGGGTTAGCTAGAATGGCAAATTTTTGAAATTGGTATGGACGATGCCTCCGAAACCTTGCTGTCATGCTAGACAACCCTGCAGTGGTATCAGAGCCATGCTAGAAAATTAGACGGATTTTGTTAAGATTACGAAATCGAAACGACTCCGAAACTTGAAACAAGAAAACGTAGTTTCTGTCGATTTTAAAAAGTCCTCTAAAATTTTTTTAAACAACTGCAGAATGTTGTATGAGATGCAACATGAACACATAAGAAATTTCAGCCCCCCTCGCCGGAATTAGGCTGGCCACTTTGCAAGAAAATCCAGCCACCTCGGCCAGACAGTGGGATTTTGGGTTGAAATTTTTTGTATGTTCCAGGTTCTGGGTATTGGTGTTTCAGGTGTTGTTTTTTTTCGAAGTTTGCATTTGATGTGATCTTACACTATAAGCAATTTGGAGTGTTTCGTATTCGTAGTTTTAACAATGTTTTGGGTTATTCACATATTGTCTAGGCGAAGTTTAAAAGTTTGATCGAATGTCAAAAACCCATTTTTCCAAGTTTAACGTATTCGGAAAAACATGTAAGTAATTCTATGAACCCTCTAGAAGAATGAAATCCTAACTCGACTTTTTGGATCGCGGAACCGCGGTCATACTCTAGGGTTTGCCGCAGTTCCATGGCGACATGAGTGATGGCTGGTGCATAGGTACCGTGGCATTCTGAGTATTATTGAACTGTGCTCAAGTGTTGAGCTGTCAGGAAATTATGGGACTTTGATGAATCGATCGAAAAGTTTAACGTCGTCCGGATATCATGTGATGGGATACAATATTTGGAATCCATAAAAGTAGTTATGAGATAACTAATTTGAATGTTATAAATCTAGCAATTTAGTCTCATTTGATCGGTTGCCACAGGATTTTGATGTGATCAAAACTCCGTTGCAATCATGTAGCGTACGCGGATACTCGCCGGGTAACCTTATTAGATAGCCACGCCCTATAGCCCCAACCAAGTGACTGCAGGAGAACCCTATCACCAAAAGCATCCGTTCGGATGCTCGCGGCAGCGGTGTTCCGCCTTAGTGCACTTCGTCGACGGTATCGGGGGGTGCGGCCGTCTACTAAAGTTTCCGACGAGCATTCGATCAAGTTATCGGGAATCTTGTTGAATTGTCCGACTTGATATTGAAAAGTATTTTCTATATCGAGACTAAAATGCGGGGTTTATAATTGTTATGCATGCGATGTCTAAGGAATTCATTTAGTTGGGCATGAAATCCAAAGTATGTGATACATTGGGTTTATGATGTCTATGGTGGTTGCGGATTTCAATTGTTGTAGCTTTCACTTTTTTTTCTGCGACCGTAAGTGTAATATGTGAAGTATCGCCAATTTCGTTGCTATACGTCAACGACAATTAGGATACGCATATTTACTTACGTTGATGACATGTGATGTTATGTGTTGTTGTGATATGTTATATTGGATCGTCATGTTTTGAATAGCCGGGGGTTTTATGTGAGATGCGAGTTTTTCATTTTCATTCATGTAAAATTCATTGTATGTAATATTCTTTTATTGGGGCACTTCCGGGTTGAGGATGATGTCATTATTGTGTATTATTTAATTTTCCGCATTAAGATAGACCCAAGACGGGGAGCACAAGTAACCGGGTTCTAGGGTCCAGTGGGAGACCATCTCGAGAAGTCGAGACCGGGTCTCCTAACTCTAGAATTGGTAGGGTTGTTGTCGCTCTCGTAGGGGTCTAGGGATGTGGGTTTGGCTATTCATCACGACCGTGGAATCCGTTTTTTATACAGGCTTAATTTAAAACTCGGAAATCCTAGTATATCCAATATTTCATATATTGTGTTCTGCTGCGATATTCTATGATGTGATCACCTGATATAATGAGATAGATACTGTATATAGTATAGGTGATATATTATATAGACGTTGCTTATGTTTTACACCCGCACTAGCCTTGCCCTGCTCTGCCGTTAGTTACATAACCTAACGGTGCATGACAGAACATCGAGGCGAATGCGGATGGCATAAGCGTAAGTTGTATTTATCTGTGATGCTTAGGTAACTTAAATGATGGGACTTCATTAATGAGATTAATGAAAGAAAATAAATCTAAAGATGTTGTGAAATCGAATTTTCAAAAACAGGTAGCTCTAGTTGTTGCTTTGCATAGCGGTATTCCTTGCAGAATATCCAGCACCTTATTCGATAAGGAAAGAGCCGAGATCCCTTCACCGGTAGTGACCTCTTTAGCAATAACTGGCAGATGCTACAACACTCGGTTTGTCTTTTGATTGCTTCTGTAGTTTTTGCTTTGCATAGTGGTATTTGTGAAATATCCTGCACCTTATTCGATAAGGAATGGGCCGAGATCCCTTCACCGGGAGTGACCTCTTTAGCAAAACTAGTAAAAGCCTCAAAAACACTCCATTTTAAATCACTCGATTCTACGACGATATCAAGTTCATTACGCAAAAGGTTTTCTTAAAAACCTGTCATAGCCCTCTGTCATTTCAGATAAGTATTTTTTAGTATTCGTGCTGCGTTTGTTGGCCTTTGTCAAGGCGTAGTGTGCGGTAACTGATTAGTGCTTATCTGCTTAAGCATATGATGTGATTGGATTAGGGTAGTCGTGCGACTTTGTTGGCCTTTGTCAAGGATCGTACGGGTGGGTTTAATTCAATCAGGAAATGACGGGTTGAACTTGACTAGCATCTTATGGTTTGTTGGCCTTTGTCAAGGTCATAGAAGGTTAGGGGCAAAATATTATCGGGAATTTCAAGTGTTGAAATTTGCAATGAGATTGCATACCTTCTATGAGATAGTTGGATCCCGATACCCACTGCCAGTAATAGTTACTCCAGGGAGAGTTTTACACATTACAATTAGCCGATCAAGTAGGTGTCTAGAAAGGTGTCAACGGGGTTACGTCACTGGGAAAACGAGGTTTATTTTAATTAGGTCTGTGCGAAAGCACGGGGAACCTCCCTTAAAGTACTGGCACTGGCCTGGCTGAAAGATTGGCGAATTTGTAGGGTGTAATTAATTCCGGCTAGTCTTATCTTTTAGGGTTTGAAGGAAGATTTGATTAAAACAGTGGGAGTCATCCTGATTAGATAAAATAATAACCAATCTAATTTTGCAAGAGCATACGCTGAGTGTTTTCTTCTCTCTCTCTCCAGGTGGAGACCATGTCACGCCTTAATTAAGATAATAATACGGATGCATTGACCGAACCCGCTTGTTATACTGAGCTGGGGAACGTTGGTCCCGCTCCAACTTATAATTGTTATAAGACTAAGCAGGATATAGGGAAATACCAGGATTCCCGTGCCGCCCAAATGAAGAAAGTGTATGTTGATGCATCTTATTCGGGTGTGTTCATTACCGAGAACTGTTTCTCAGTATCCTCTATGTCCTGGGTATGAGATACCGGATCAGAATCCCATATATGTAATCTGTTACATGGGCTACAAATAGGTAGAGAACTGAGAATGGATGATAAGTTTTAAGAGTTGAAAACGGTGCAATTGTTGCAGCCAAGGTGCTGGCAGTTATCACCCTGTATTACCAAAATACATTGATTCTGAACGAATGTTATTAGATACCGAACCTGATGTACAATATCATATCAGTCTCTTTATTTACTAAAGAAGGATGTAATTTTGTATTGTTGGATAATGTTTTGAACATTTCCTATATCAAGAGTTGATCGGCTCAGGCACGTTATCTAAAAGCATATACGTTCTAAATCAAACTACAGTTCTTAACGTACAGAACACACACAAGAGGAAGAGTTCAGAAATGAACGAATCCTTCTTGAGGCATTGTAGATTAGGTCATATCAATGCGACCCGACTAGCTAAGTTACATTTAGATGCATATTTAAATCAGTTTGAATTTGCATCTTGTGAAACTTTCCAGTCATGTCACAAAGATAAGATGACCACAACTCTGTTTATTGGAAACAGAGAAAGATTTAGTGAACTCTTGGGATTGATACATGATGATGTATGTAGGTCTCCTGTCTACACATGCCAGGATTGATTCTTTGTACTTCATTACATTCACTGATGATCTCTCAAGATTCGGACATATGTTCCTGTTGAAACACAAGTCTGAAGCTTTTGAGAAATTTAATGAATATAAGTTAGAAGTAGATAACCAAAACGGGTATAAGTATTATGTCCTTTGATGAGATCAGGGAGGAGAATACTTGAGCACGGTGTTCCTGGACTATTCTAAAGGAGAATGAGATTCTCTCTCAGCATTACTCCTCCATATACACCACAGCACGTCGATGTATCGGGGCAGAGCAAATCGCACCCTATGTGATATGGTGTGCTCTATGATGAGTACTACTGAGTTACCTATTTCTTTTAGGGGGTTATGCACTTAAGAAACTGCATACCTATTGAATAGCGTTCCAATCAAATCAAGTGCCTACCACTCCATATGCGATATGGTATGGGAAGATCCCATCTCTTAAGTAAGTTAAGATTTGGGGTTTTCCAGCCTATGTCAAAAGAAAAATCCAGACAAACTCAAAGCAATGTCAGTTCTGTGGAAGTTTGTTGGACATCCCAAGCATTCACAAGAGAATATCTTCTACCACACCGATGAACAAAAAGTGTTTTATTTCTAGGCATGCCACCTTTTTAGAAAAGGAATTTCTTGTGAAGAAATTAGTGGTCATGAGGTAGAACTGGAAGGAGTTCCAGCTATACAGACTGCAGCTGATGATTTGTTAGAACCGAAGGATTCAATAGTTCCCAACGAATCTCAGTCTCTCCACCGATCTAGTAGGGTTCCTCATCCACCTGATAGATACTTTGGTTTTTTCTATGACAGTGAGAGCGAGGATTGCATCATGAGATGATGACCCAATTAGTTTTGAGCAGGCCATCAAGAGTGGGGACTCTGTAAGAATGGCTGGATGCTAAGCGATCTGAGATGGAATCTATGTACACCAACAAAGTATGGACTTTGGTTGCTATATCTAAAGGGTTAAATCCCCATCAGGAGCAAGTATATCTTGAGAAGATTACTTGGTGTAGATGGAAAAGTTGAGACTTTCAATGCTAAGACTTATTGCAAAAGGTTCTCGTCATTGACCAGATGTGGATAATGATGAAACCTTTTCTAGTGCCTATGCTTAAGTCCATCCGGATCCTACTTACCATTGCTACATACCATAATTACGATATCTGACGGTTGGGTGTCATGACGGCTTTTCTAAATAGTGATTTAGAAGAAATCGTCTATAAGTATACAGCCAGAGGGCTTCGTAGACAATGGGAGCAGCGAAACCGTGTGCAAGTTGCTTTATGGGTTAAAGCAGGTATCGCGGAGTTGGAACGTTTGTTTTGATGTGGTAGTCAAAGAGTTTGACTTCATCAAAATGGTAGATGTACCTTGTATATACAAAAAGGTAGTACAGAGTAAGGTGGTCTTCCTCGTAATGTACGTGGAAGACATACACTTGATAGGAAAGGAGTTTCCTATGCTACACTCAGTCAATCTCCTCTTATCACAAGGATTCTCCATATAGGATCAAGGTGATACCTCCTAAATCCTGGGATTTGGATCTATGAGATAGATCTAAATGGATGTTAGGATTCTCACTAGGTGTAGTGAGATGGTATCAATCGATCCTGGGGAGAATCACTGGACAGCTTCAAGGATGGTAAGGACGACTGAATGTCAGTCATAGGCATTGTCTTTACCCTCAGCGGAGGGACGGTATGTTGGAAGAGTTCCAAGCTAGATACCGTGACAAACTAGACGATAAAGGCTGGATACGTTGCTACCAAGAATACTACCAACGAGATAGTCTGGATATATAAAAGTTCATGAGATGAACTTCGTTCCTACCATTGTGTGACAATGGAGTTGTGGCTTAGGCCTAGGAACCCCCGTCCCATCACTGACCCAGACATATTCTAAGGCAGTATCATCTGATCATGGAGATGGTTGATCTCCAGAGAGATCGAGGTTAGAAGAGTAGACACAAAGGACAACAGGGCGGATCCACTCACAAAGGCCTTTTCCCAAGAAAGACTTTTATGGGATGGTTGAGTATGAGATACTTCAACCACTGCTGATTGTTGGGTATTGGATACTACAACATATGGCCCTAGTTCAAGTGGGAGATTGTTGGTTATATGTATGCCCTAGAGGCCATTACTATACATACAATGTATAATGTAGTGGATGCTTGGACATATATAAGGAGGACTTTCTTGCTCGACATGATGGTATGCTATCTGATTGCTCTTTATCTTAACATGTACAATGATTGTATCTATGTTACATGTCGATAAAGCCCTTAGGATGAGTACTTGACTACCAGGATTATGATGTAGATCATACTAGTGGGGACTGTTTCCCCCAATCAGAGCAAGGCTCTGTTTGAATTTCAAAAATTCAAATTTTGAAGCAACGCTTCAAATCCCGTGCGCTGTGCGCAACGCGCCACGTGTCAGAAGTTGATGCGTCAGCATAGCGCCCGAGGCAGTGCGTCCAATCAGAGCAAGGCTCTTTTAAAATAAAAAGTAAAGGAAGCAACGCTTCAGCCGCGCAAGCGCTGCGCTGCACGACACGTATCTGCGCAGTTGCGCAAGCACAGCTACGCAAGCGCTGCGCTGCACGACACGTGTCAAGCGCTGGGGCGTTTACGCCAAACAGAATTAAAATTCTAGTAAGATCTTTCTGTTCTTGTTAAAACAAGAAGATTTTCTTCTGTAAAACAGAAGCTCTTGGATCAAAGATCCAACGGTGGGGAAAATTCCCTAAATCACTCAGAGAAAGATCTCTTTAATAAATTTAACTAATTTATGGGCACTATAAAAAGGACCCTAAACTTCAATTCAAAGAGAGAAACATTTTTGTGAGAAATCATCAACATCATCATTGAGAACTCTGAAGAATTAGATAGAATTTCTCAAGAACAAGAAAAAAAAGGTAAAAACATTTAGAAAAAGAGAAGATTCTCTTAAACAAAACAGATCATTGATCTAAGAACAAGATCAATGATTTTCAAGAGAAAAAATAAACAATAACAGTGCCTTGCACTTTTTATGAACCACTGGTTCTTTGAAAATAAGAAGAAACTTGTTTTCTTTGATCTAAAATTGATCCAAAAAGAACAGTGCTCAGCACTTTCCAAAACTGCACTATTGCGCAAGCCGCTAGGAAGCGCCACGTGTCAGCAGTATAACAGCGCAGCGCACTGCGCTGTTGCGCTTGCGCTCACCAGAGTGTGACACGTGTCACCTCCACGAGCGCTTGCGCTCATTAATTGGCGCAAAGTGCCTGACAAGCCACGTGGGGCACTGTCAGAGTATTTAATGCTCTGCATTATTAAGAAAAGGGACAGAGCCCAATTAAAAGGCCTAACAGGCCTAATAAAAAATGCTATGCATTTAAAAAAAAGGCAGAGCCCAACCAAAACAAAGAAAAATAATACAGTAAAGGGGAAAGGGCCTAGCACAGGTCTAATAAGCCAAAGACAAAAGAATATTGAAACTGGACTTAGCCCGGTCATGGCCATAAGTCCTCAAATTAAATTGACTGAGCACGGCTGCTCCCTAAATCAATTTACATCCGGTTCGAGGGTACATCTCCGAACTCCTCTGACACTTATCGTTGTAATCCTTCAACGACGTCAAAGAGGTGACGGGTCCCGACGACCACACATCAAAATGGACCGAAACGTCCTTAAACTAATATCGGACCGAAACGTCCTTAAACTAATGGCGGACCGAAACGTCCTTAAACTAATATTGGACCGAAACGTCCCTAAACTAATAATGGACCACCATGTCCCTAAACTGGAATATGGACCGCAATGTCCTTAAACTACCAATGGACCGCAACGTCCCTAAACTACCTATAGACCACTATGTCCCTAAACTGGAACAATAGAGCTCCCAAATGCTCTTTTGTCGGATCTAAACGATCCCGTTTAAGTTGATCTTAGCCTCAAATATGGCTAACGTATCCTTAAACATTCAAACAGACTTTAGTCCCAAATTGGACTATAAGACCCCCAATCAACTTTGGTTCAAGGGTACATCTCCGAACTCCTCTGACACCTATCGTTGTAATCCTTCAACGACGTCAGAGAGGTGACGGGTCCCGATGGCCATGCATATAATGGACTACTACGTCCCTAAACTGGAATAATAGAGCCCCCAAATGCTCTTTTGTCGGATCCAAACGATCCCGTTAAGTTGATCTTAGTCTCAAATCAGACTAACGTATCCTTAACGAACGTTTTAAGTTGATCTTAGTCTCAAATGCGGCTAACGTATCCTTAAACTAAAAACACCAAAACCCAAATCTAAGTAAATATGGATTTGGACTAATCCACGTCCTACGGGCAACGGCATTACTCAGTCTCCGTATACAATCTACGGGCAACCACAAACAAAACAAACACCCACGACATGAAGTGAAATTCTGGAGCAGGAGAAAGTTGTTACCGCGATGAGATAGCGTAATTAACTACACGGGCTTGCGCCTGCAGGGAAGAGCGTCCCCACAATCAAAAACCCCTCAAGCGAGGGGGAATCTGACGAAGTCTGCTACATCGGCCACATCCGTATAAACCTCCGATACACGGTGCCATAAATCAACTTGGCATCTTCGGAGAGGTAGACGGATAAAACCATATAGCATCTGCCCCGAATCTCAGGCAAGACGTCCTCACGTCATCGTTGCCGCCATCCGGAGGGGAACAGATTCTGGCACGCCCGGTGGGACCTTTTCCTCTTTCCACTCCACACTTCGTGTGTCGTCTTCGCGAACCAATCGCGGTTTTTTAACGGTTGCCTCTGGATTTCAAGTTACTAAGATTTGGTCTTTTGCCTGGCGCAGAACTCAAGCATCAATGGCCTCTAACTACACCAACTGCTCGAAGTGCCACTGCAACGGACGCTCCACCTCACCTGGAGGTGTAGCATATGGGCCCCAAGCGGCCTCCTTCCTCACTCTGCCGGTAGGACAGGTGACCCAGGCCACCACCGGTCTGTTTTTCGGGACTATGATCCCACCTGCAAGCTTCTTTATGCTAATGCCTGCACCAGAAGCGAACAAGAAGTCGGTCTTCGACCGGCTCACTGCTACGACGGCCCCTATCAACGGGTCGTCCACTACCAAACCAACAGCCTCCGTCTTCGCCAGGCTGGATCAGAACTATGAGGGGCCCACTAGGAAGCCCATGAACTCTAAGGTGGCTGTCCCAAGGAAGGCAATAACCGCTACTCCAGAAGTCGTCAAGGCGGCTTCCCCTGTCAAAGAGTCAGTCTTTTCAAGACTGACTATTCCTGCTCCTGCCCCTGCTCAAGGATCTGTCTTCGACAGGTTGAATATCATCCCTCAAAGGACAACCTCAGTCTTTAAGAGGTTAACACCAGCGGCGCCTCATTCAGACAGGGGGCAAAAAGAAGCTATCTCTATTTCCGAGCCAGTCCCAACGGCTCGTCATGCTCGACGTCGCCATTGGCGACGAGTGAAGAGGGCAAGGGGCAACTCCCCCTCAGGGCTAACTCCACCGGCTCCAGTGGTGGAAGTCAACGCTGCTGTTCCAACTGGGAATAGCTTTGAACTGCTGAGGAGGGTACGTAAGAACTCTCCAACCGCTACATTGAAAAGATCACCTCCGCCCGCGGAGAGAGTTCCGGAAACAAAGCAAGAACAGCCCCCTCAACGGCTGTCCTAAAAAATATACAAGGTTTGGCGGAGGGTTCAAGACTCCGTGATCGACCCAGATTACTCTCGTCAACAGAAGAAGGTGAAGGTGCAAAAAGAAAAGGACAGTCCTATTAAACAGCAGAGGACAACAATCGCTAGGGTGCCCACTGCAACGGCCCCTTCAACTTCAACGGCCCACAAAAGAAGAAGGCCGGAGAAAATCCCCGTGCCCGCGGCAAATGCCAAAGATGGTGAACCTAAACGCCCTAAGTCCGGGGGCATAATAGTTCATACAGTGTACATGGCGTCGGGAAAGGAGGACAGCCGTGCATCCACAGGTCATAGACCGCTTACACGGTCGGTGACCAAGGCTCAGGAGCAATAGCAAAAGCTCCAGGAGATGATGACCGCAATGGCCGCACTCACTGGGCCAAAAGAAACCCCTGAAACGTCCTCGGATGAGCGTCAAGAACAAGAAACTGACGCTGAATTCCTTCGTCGCATATTGGAGAAGAAGGATAAAGAAGCTGCGGAACAAGCAGCCAGCATAAAGAAAATAACTCTCCTGTTCCAGGACATGGTGGGTATGATGATTCAACAAGATCCTCCGGCCAAAGATCCCTCGATCATCCTTGAAGATGATAGGGGAGAAACGTCGAATCCTCCTTCGGCTCTGTCAACAGCCAAGGAGGAGGCAATCTCCAAAACTGACTTGGACGAGTACATAGCCCAACAGATCCGGGTTCATCAAGCGACTGAAGCAGCAGGTCAGGTCGTAAAAACGGGGCGACCGTATCCGAGTTGGTACGACCAAATCAGGTACCCGCCAGGTTATACGATACCAAAATTCCATGTGTATAAAGGGACTGGCAATCCCCATCAGCATGTTGCCCAGTTCAGGGCGCTTTGCGGCAACACTGGCGGTGATGATAAATTGTTGCTCCGCCAGTTCGTTGGTAGCTTGTAAGATACAACGTTCGAGTGGTATTCCGAGCTCCCGAACGACTCTATTAAAACCTTTGCTGAGATGGAATTGCAGTTTACCCAGCGTTTCACGAGTGCCAGCGAGCGTACCCCAATAACGGCATTGATTAATGCCAGGGTGAAGCCGGGCGAAACATGGGTCCAATATGCTATACGGTGGTGAAATTTATGGTCAAAATGCGAACAGCGTATAGAAGAAGCTCCTGCAGTGGGAATGTTTGTTGGAACCCTCGATCCGCAAGCAACCATCTCGCAATTTATGATGTTCTTCAAGCCGACCACCTTCCAGACACTGATCGACAAGATGGAGCAAATGGATCAGATGGGCCATAAACCTCCTCTTCCAAAGCCGGACTCCCGAAATGGGAAGAGGAAGGGGAAAGCGATCGTTGTCGCTAATGCTCAACAACAGCCGAACAACTCGAAGCCGGTCGTTCGTCAAAATAATATGCGCCCGTACGTAGCCCTTGAGGAGAGGATGGGACGTCTTTACTCATTTTCCCAGGATAAAACGAGAAGGTTATTCGAGCTGGCGTTGCGCAACCGACTCGTAAATCTGCCGAATCAAAAACGTCCGTCGCAACCAAGTGACGTCAATAAACCCAACTACTGTCCTTATCATCGAGCACTGGGTCATCCGATCGAGGATTGCTACGTCTTCAAAAATTGGCTTGAAGACCAGTACCGACAGGGCAAGTTTGCATTGTCCGACAAATGGAAGGTGAATCCACCGCAGCCCCACACCCCTAAGGGAATGAATACGCCGGGGGCAACATGCTCTGTCGTTGAAGAAGCTCCTTGGGAGGTTGTATTATCAGCCAAGACAAAGAGGATGCTGAACGACCTTCAAACATGCCCAGCGATTAAATGGAAGAACCCATTGGAGCCGCAGATCATTGAAGGGATGTTGAAACCTCGTCCAACTCAAAAGATCGATGGAGGTGGCCCAAGCATTCACAATCAGCCGTCGAAATCTTCAAAGAAGAAGAAAAAGAAATCAAAGAAGCCCGTGAAGCCTGGCGACAAGCGCACGGACTTGCAAAAACAAATTGACGCGCTGGAGGAATACAACCAGAAGGCACGGACTCCCATTACATTCTAAGAATTCCTCAATCACGTCTTTCAAGAGGAAGACGAGGGAGAAAGTTCATCTGATGAATCTGAAGAATACGTGGCGAGCTGTCATGTGATTTCCCATTCGTTCATAGGCGATGAGGAGACTCCTTGTACTGAAACACTGGGGGCAGATCCCGAACCAAAAATTCTGGGGCCATCGGATGAAGTAATCGACGCGTTCCTCAACGAAGCTCTATTAAAAAGCAAAGTTGATCGGGAGCGCGAGGCGGTTATATTTGAAAGGGCCAAGCGCCAGCGCCTTGACGAAAGAATTGAGGTACTCCCGCTGGAGCAAAGTACACCCACTACGGATAAAATCAAATTCAAGATGAGGAAGAGGTTTGCTAAAGCCGTGTCAATGGGTATGAAGCTACCATCCTCTGAGGGAAGTGTTACGGGTGAAGCGGAAATGCACCCTTCCTATTGCTTGTATCATCGGAAGATTTCGCACCCCACTGAAGAGTGCAAAGCTTTCGATAGATGGTGGTAAGGGTATGTTGCTCACCGACAACAGTTTAAGCGGGAGAAGCGCAAAACTCGCCGGGAGCAGAAAGGTACGACCGACAAGCTTAACAGAAATACCGGCGGTTGTCGTATGGTTAATGCTGGGGATCACAAGTGCTCACATTCGGGAGCGATTCTGATGAGGAGCTGGAGCTTGGCCCCCTCTTTAAAGAGTCCACTTCAGGAAAAGAAGAAGAGCCGAAGATTTGTGAAAATATCCGGCTGCGTAATCGCACGCTGCCCGAAAAGAATCTCGGACCCTCGAACAAAAAAGATAAAGGGAAAGAAAAGGTCTCTAAGGATATCGCCCTAGATGACCAAGTCATGGAAGAGCTAACTGCCAAAGACCCGCCGAAGAAAAATAAGGTGGATTACAACGTCTTAGCACATCTGAGTAAGCTACCCTCGCAGCTCAGCATTCTTGACGCCCTTTTACTATCAAAGGAGGCGAGAGATTCATTAATTAAGGCACTACAGGACCCGGAGCAGTTCCAAGCTTTCCTGGCCGAAGAAAAGATGAAGGATGAATTGGAGGATGTGCACACGGCCGATATCACTTTTGGCGATGAGGACCTTCTCCTTGGGACGTGCGAACACAATCGCCCCCTCTATGTCTCAGGATACTGCCATGATATAAAGATAGGAAAAATCCTGATCGATAACGGGTCGTCTGTTAATCTACTCAATGTGCGGGTGTTAAAGGAAATCTGCATGAGCGTCCAACACCTTGCTCGGGACAAGATCACCATCTCCGGGTTCGACTCCCAATCATCAAAGACTCTGGGATCTGTGATACTGACGCTACGCTTCGGACTGCTCGTCACGGACAGTAAATTCCACGTCATAGATGCCAAGACATGCTACAACGCTCTGCTCGACCGACCATGGTTACACGAGTACAACATCATCCCTTCTACACAACATCAGTGTATGAAATATTTTAGGGATGGTCTCGAGTATACTGTGACGGGGAATTGAATCCATTTTCCGTGAATGAAGTTCGCAAATATGAAGATGTCAAATACTTCTTGCCAAATTTTGAAGACACGGAAAGGTGTCACAAGCCGGAGAATAAAACTAACGCTACCATCCCTGTCTTCGACAGTGATTCCGAGGAGGAAGAGGAGATAGTTTATTCGGGTCCGCCCCAATACACCAAGCCGGGACCATCCGCTCCTGCGTTGATCTTTGGTAGTGATTCGGAGGATGAGGTCCATGCTGTATTCTCCGCTCGACCTTCAATACGAGCTTCCGCTGATGAAGAGCAAAATCTGCAAGTCGCCATGGTGCCGCTTAAACATTATAAAGAACTGGATGCGCTCGACACCGACAGTGTAGAGGAGCTGCAGACGTTCTATGTCCCTCCCAGGCGAAGAGGCAAAAAAGCAATTCTATTCTACCGCTCTGAAGAAAACAAAGTGGAGAAAGAAATCTGGCACGGGGCGGACCCTACGTTGGACAGGCTTCAACCCATCCGTCTACCCAGATATTATACAGAAGGCTTGAAGAGGCTGTTGAAGCGCCAAGGGATACCCTTCAAACAGACCGTTAGAAAGGCCAAATTCTATGACAGGGTCTAGAACATCCCTGGAACTCAGCACAAGCTGCCTAATGGGAGAATGGAGACAATCGGGCTCGGATACATTCGCTCCAAGAAACGAGAGCTGCTCTGCGACTGTTACGTCGTGCACAACTTCAATGAAGAAGCGGGTGCTCAATGGGAGGACGCTAACCCTGAACCAGTAAAAGTTCCAGATGCAAAAGTGCCCGGTCCGTCGTTTGAAGAACAAATGGACAGGCTTATAAGGGAAGCTGGTCAAAAGGTCCGAGATGATCACAACCGCGAAATGGCCATCTACGAGAAAGCCAAAACTCAACGTCTCGTTCAACAGACCATGAAAGATGAAAGTGCTGCCCCCTGTCAACCTGTTATAAAAAAGGCTCGACGCAGAGGCAGAAACAGGTCGAAAGGCCGAAAAAGCACTCAACAACAACAAAGCGGGGCTAAGAAGCCACGCAAACGGGAGTCGAGCGTTATCGATCTATCCCTCATAAAGAAAATGGGTCGAGCGTACTCGTTTCCGCGGGACAAGACGAAGAAGATACTTGATCTTGCTCTAAAACATCAAATGCTTACACTGCCGGAGTCCAAAAACCCCCGAACAAGCAGGCGAAGTCTTTGACCCAAATTATTGCTCTTACCATCGAGTAATAGGGCACCAACTCGAAGACTGCTTCACCTTTAAGAATTGGGTCGAAGATCAGTACCAGCTCGGCAAGTTCGCTCTGTCTGACAACTGGAGGGTAACGCCGCCACAGAAGCACGAACCCAAAGCCACGAGAACAGAACCAACTCCACATTGGGATTGGAAGCGGATTCGCACTTGTCACATGATAACAATATTAAAAGAAAAGCCCGAGAACATGAACAGCCTTCCCTGGTGCTTCGAAAACAGCAATGATGAGGTGATCTCAGAATTTCCGCCAGCTCCGAAAGAACTGGAGGATGGAATACATACCACTGCAGATAACCTCAAGAAAATTGAGTTCGGGACGGCAAGTGACCCACGGCCGACGTTCGTCAGTGAGCTGCTATCTGAAGAAAAGGTGGCTTTATTAAAAAACGTGCTTATGCAGCATAGAGATTGCTTCATATGGAACTATTCCGAAATGCCGGGACTAGATCCAGAAATTGCTGTGCATAAATTGGCGATATCCCCGAACGTCAAGCCAGTCAAACAGGCGCCGAGAAGAATGCGTCTCGAGCTTGAGATGAGCATCAATGCTGAGGTCAAGAAGCTGATCGACTCTGGCTTTATTCAGGAGGTTCAATATCCTGAATGGATCGCTAACATCGTCCCGGTGATGAAGAAAAATGGGACGGTGCGCATATGCATGGACTTTCGGGATCTCAATAAAGCCTGCCCGAAGGACGATTTCCCAGTGCCAGTCACCGAACTGATGATAGACAATATGTCCACTCATGAGGTTTTCTCCTTCATGGACGGCTCATCAGGGTATAATCAAATAAAAATGCACCCCGAAGACCAGAAGCACACCGCTTTTCGGACTCCTTTGGGAATATTCTGTTATAAAGTAATGCCCTTCGGATTAAAGAACGCCGGTGCCACCTACCAGAGGGCCATGACGAAGATCTTCGATGACCTCATACACGAAATCGTTGAATGCTATATCGACGATCTCGTGGTTAAAAGCAAATCATACGAGGAGCATCTTGAGCATCTGAAGACCGTATTTCAATGCCTTCGACAATACAACTTGAAGATGAACCCTCTCAAGTGTGCATTCGGGGTTTCCTCAGGCAAATTCCTAGGATTCATCGTCCAACACCGGGGCATTGAGATAGATCCGTCAAAGATCAAGGCGATCATGGAAATGCCTCCGCCAAAAACTCTCAAACAGTTGCGGTCTCTCCAAGGAAAGCTCGCATATATTCGGCGATTTATAGCTAACCTTTATGGCAAGTGCCGCCCTTACAGTCATCTGATGAAGAAGGGGACTCCATTCGTCTGGGATCAAAAATGCCAGGGCGCGCTGGACGAGATTAAACAGTACCTGCAAAACCCGCCAATGTTGGCTGTTCCGGTTAACGGAAAGCCTCTCATTCTTTACACGACCGCCCTCGAAGGTTCTTTAGGCGCATTGTGGGCGCAAGAGAATGAACAGGGGAAAGAAAGAGCACTCTACTACTTAAGTCGAGTTCTACTGGGGGCAGAAATCAACTACTCCCCCATTGAAAACCACTGCCTGGCGTTGATCTTTGCGATAACGAAGCTCAGGCACTATGCGTTGGCCCATGAGGTCCATCTTATTTCAAAGGTGGACCCTCTTAAATACTTAATGTCAAAATCAATATTGACGGGACGACTCGCTAAATGGGCTCTGCTCTTGATGGTGTTCTCGATAACCTATCAACCTCTCAAGGCAATGAAAGGCCAGGCCATCGCCGACTTCCTCGCTGAGCATCCGATACTCGCCGATTCTCCTTTGAATTGCGATCTTCCAGACGAACATGCGTTTGATGCGATCGACAGTGGTGATACCCGATGGGAGCTTTATTTCGACGGAGCATCTTCCATGAAGAAGCGCAAGCAAAATACCCCCATAATCAAATCGGGGTAGGACTCATCTTTGTAACTCCACAAGGAGGGATAATGCGCTTTGCTTTCTCCCTAACAGAGCCGAGGACAAATAACGAAGGCGAATATGAAGCTTTGATAGCAGGCCTCGAGACCGCCATCGACATGGGAATTGAAAACCTCCTCATATACGGAGATTCTCAACTGGTCGTTAGTCAAGTAAACGGCGACTACTAAACGTGCAAACCGGAATTGGTGAAGTACGGTGAAAAGGTGCAACAATTGTTGACCCAAATTCCCTCCTATACTTTGGAAAGCATACCGCGCGCAGAAAACAACAAAGCAGACACGTTGGCCAAGCTTGCTAAAGAGCTGGCTGACGAGAACCTCGATGACGTAAGAATCGTGGTACAAAGCCGTCGGGTGCTTGCCCCAGCAGAAATATCTCCAGAATCATCCGAAGAGAAGGGAGCGACTGAACAGACGACCTTGCAAATAAAAGACCGGGAGAAGGTTGAGGATTGGAGGGAAGTCTTCATAGACTACTTTAAGTCCCACCGAATGCCCGAAGAAGCGTCCACAAGACATCAGCTCATGAAACGAGCTCTGTCTTTCTCTTTCGTCAATGATACTCTGTACAAGAGGTCATTCGATTCTCTGTGGCTGAGATGCCTAGGTCCTGATGAAGCGGAAAGAGTCGTTTAGGAAGTTCATGACGGACTCTGTGGTTCTCACCAAGCGGGCCCGAAGATGAAGTTGAAAATCAAACGGATGGGCTACTACTGGCCCACGATAATTCAGGATTGCCTCGAATATGCGAAGCAATGCCACTCGTGCAAAATCCATGGGGATTTCATCCACCAGCATCCAAATCCACTCCATCCAACAGTGGCTAGCTGGCCATTCGAAATGTGGGGAACTGACATAGTCGGCCCCATCGAACCAGCATCGTCTAGAGGACATCGCTTCATCCTGGCGACAACTGATTACTTCTCTAAATGGGCAGAAGCAGTGCCGTTGAGAGAAGTGAAGACGGAGAATATCCTCCATTTCTTCAAAACGCACATCATATACCGGTTTGGAACGCCGAGACGGATCATCTCCGATAACGGTCCAGCCTACAGAAGTCACAAGATCAGTCGCTTCGCACAGCAGCATAATATAGACTGGAGATATTCCTCGGTTTATAATCCGGGAGCTAATGGTCTAGCCGAGGCCTTCAACAAGACCCTGACGAAGATCATGAAAAAGACGATGTCCCGAAATAAGAAAGACTGGCACGAGAGACTGCAAGAGGCTCTTTGAGCGTATCGCACTACGTTCAAGACGGCCACGAACACAACGCCGTACGCGTTGGTATTCGGTACGGAAGCAGTACTCCCCCTCGAGATAGAGTTACCCTCGCTACGAGTGGCAGTCCACTATGAGTTGATGAACGAAGAGAATGCTAACCTTCGGCTTGAGGAGCTTGATGCCCTTGAAGAAACACGGCTCATAGCGCAACAAAATCTGGAAGCTTATAAAGCAAAGATGACGCGCTCATATGAAAGATTGACCCGACCAAGGACATTCCGCCAAGGCTAACTCGTGCTAGTGGTCAAAAGGTCTATGATCCCCAATCGCGCCAAGCGGGGAAAATTCGAGCCAAACTATGAAGGCCTATACATTATAGACAAAGTCTACCAGGGTGGGGCCTATCTTCTCATGGACATGCACGGTGAAAGGCCTTTCAGGCCAATAAACGGTTGCTTCCTAAAGAGATACTACGCTTAATGAGCCACAGCTTAGGTCAATGATAGATGACGACGACTATGTTCGCTCGCTATCTTCCTAAGCTCAAGCTTTATAAGCAGTAGCCAGCCTTCTTAATGACGGACCGAAACGTCTTTAAACTACTACCGCGGCATCCTTAGGTTAACGAGATGAATAAAAAAAAGAGAGAGAGAAGAGAAAAGGAAAAGAATAAAAAAAATGAATGATAAAAAAATACGGTATGTCCATAAGCATAAAAGGGCACGGATGAAAACCCGAAAGAGCTCCGTGAGTAAAAATAGCAGGGCTACCGGCAAGTGTTCATGAAAACCCGAAAGGGCGCGACCTCGTAAAAAAAAGGTAAATAAAAATAAAAAGAATAAAAAAAAGGGGGTATGTCCATAAGAAAAATGGGCACGGATGAAAACCCGAAAGGGCTCCGTGAGTAAAAACAGTAGGACTACCGGCGAGTGTTTGTGAAAACCCGAAAGGGCGCAACCTCATTAAAAGACACTTATAGGGTCCTCTCGACCTTGTAAGGAGAAACCACTCGCGTGAGATCCTTACGACTCACAAGGGAGCAACACACTTAGGGATCCTCACGATTCCTAAGGAGAAAATACACTTACGAGATCCTCACGACTCGTAAGGAGAACTCTCTTATGGGACCCTCACGGCTCATAAGATTTGAAAGTCTTAAGTTACAGAGACCTAAACCTGTGCTTAAGCAACCCCCACAACTTCCGATATTGCCCTACAAGTGGCTCAGTACTGGCCCTTGTATACAATCCACGGGCGCGAATAAACATTTCCCTAATCAAGTCCCATCCGAGACTGGGGATATGTTCGCATGACGAACAACCCTTATAAGTTCTCTCGACTTACAAGGAGAAAATCCTCTTGTAGGATCCTTATGACTTACAGAAGAACAAACACTTAGGAATCCTCACGATTCCTAAGAAGAAAATACACTTACAAGATCCTCACGACTTGTAGGGAGAAATACCTTTGTGAGACCCTTACGGCTCATGAAGTCAAAAGCCTCAGTCGACAGGGCCTTAACCCTGCTCGCTAAGCCACCCTTGTTCGACATCGACAGAAGAAGATGATGATTCGCTCCTGGCAATATCCCAGTTGTAGCGGTGCTGATGCTGAAATCGGCGTTTAATTTCAGGTCTACGGCGAAAAGCCAGTAGGCCGAACATGCATATGAAATAGCCGAAATGATGGGGCAACTTGCAACAAAAAGCAGCAAGTGAAAATGTAGGCATGAAAAATAGCCGAAATGATTGGGCAACTCGCAATAAAAAGCAGCGAGTAAAAATAAAAAATAGCCGAAATGATTGGGCAACTCGCAATAAAAAGCAGCGAGTAAAAATAAAATAAACAGCCGAAATGATTGGGCACCGCAAAAAATAGCCGAAATGATTGGGCAATCGCGACCTTCGCGATATAAAAGCTGAAATGATAGAGCATCGCGGAAATGAAACAAAAAAAAAGAAGTGATAAAACTTTGGCCCTACAGTTAAGATCACATCGATCCCTGTATACAATCCAAGGGCGTAAACGAAGAGGGAACCATACTTTCCCAACAAGATCCGCCAGAAAACGAAGCTAAATTTCGACGGTTCATCCCAACTCCAAGGAAACAAATAATCCTTGGCAAATATCTCAACTCAGGGAAACAAACATCCTTGACGAGAGTCTCCTGATTTGCATCGACTCGTAGAGCAACCAGTGTCTCCGTGGGAAATTCTCGATCCGTTTCAACCCCAAGGAAACAAATAATCCTTGGCAAATACCTCAACTCAAGGAAACAAACATGCTTGACGAGAGCTTCCTGATTCGCATCGACTCGCAGAGCAACCAGTGTCTCCGTGGAAAATTCTCGATCCGTTTCAACCCCAAGGAAACAAATAATCCTTGGCAAATACCTCAACTCAGGGAAACAAACATCCTTGACGAGAGCCTCCTGATTCGCATCGACTCGCAGAGCAACCAGTGCCTCCGTGGGAAATTCTCGATTCGTTTCAACACCAAGAAAACAAATAATCCTTGGCAAATACCTCAACTCAGGAAAACAAACATCCTTGACGAGAGCCTCCTGATTCGCATCGACTCGCAGAGCAACCAGTGTCTCCGTGGGAAATTCTCGATCCGTTTCAACCCCAAGGAAACAAATAATCCTTGGCAAATATCTCAACTCAGGAAAACAAACATCCTTGACGAGAGCCTCCTGACTCGCATCGACTCAGAGCAACCAGTGCCTCCGTGGGAAATTCTCGATTCGTTTCAACACCAAGGAAATAAATAATCCTTGGCAAATACCTCAACTCAGGGAAACAAACATCCTTGACGAGAGCCTCCTGATTCGCATCGACTCGCAGAGCAACCAGTGTCTCCGTGGAAAATTCTCGATCCGTTTCAACCCCAAGGAAACAAATAATCCTTGGCAAATACCTCAACTCAGGGAAACAAACATCCTTGACGAGAGCCTCCTGATTCGCATCGACTCGCAGAGCAACCAGTGCCTCCGTAGGAAATTCTCGATTCGTTTCAACACCAGGGAAACAAATAATCTCTGGCGAATACCTCAACTCAGGGAAACAAACATCCTTGACGAGAGCCTCCTGATTCGCGTCGACTCGCAGAGCAACCAGTGTCTCCGTGGGAAATTCTCGATCCGTTTCAACACCAGGGAAACAAATAATCTCTGGCGAATACCTCAACTCAGGGAAACCAGCGTCCTTGACGAGAGCCTCCTGATTCGCGTCGGCTCGCAGAGAAACCAGTGTCTCCGCGGGAGATTCCCGATTCGTCTCAACTGCAAAATGAAGCCTCAGGCAGCAGGGATTAAAAAACTTGTTTCCTGAATAATGGAACCCTGCAAGTCGGTCTAAAACGGTCTCTTGCATACTATTCACGGGTCTCACTCTCCAAAGTCGAGTTTCGACAACGAGGGAAACAACCGCTTACGGGTCCTTTCGACTCGTAAGAGGGAAAAATTCTCTTATAGGATCCTTACGACTTGTAAGAGAAAACACACTTAGGAATCCTCACGATTCCTAAGGAGAAAATCCACCTATGAGATCCTCTCGATCCGTAGGGAGAAAAGTCTCTATGAGACCATCACGGCTCATAAAGTTGAAAAGTCTTAGGCGGCAGATCTGAACCTACGGCCTAAGCCATCGCTGTCTTTTGGAAAAACTAAGTTATCTTCCAATTATGTTTATCAAGACAGCATGCTGACAATAAAAGAAGGGAGAAAGCAAAAGAGCATACAAGACATCGCAAAGGAGAAAATGTATATCTTTATTCATGAGTTCAATCAAATACAAGGCGAATCATATGAAGAACAAAGAATGTGTATATACTATGAAAAAAATTACAAGTGTGTAAGTAATACAAAATGTTCAAGGAGAAGGAAGCCTCTTGAATAGCTCTATCAATTGCTCACGCACTTCCCTCCACGCCTTCTCCTGATCAGCCGCCACTGCCAGTTCGGCCTCCACTCGAGCCCGTTGTTGCATCAAGGATGTGAGCTGCTCCCCAATAACCTGCTGATCACGCTCGGCGGCTTCGAGCATCACACTCAGCGGCATCAAGCTTCCGCTTCAGCGCTAGCCCGTTAGTAATACGCGCCAGAAGGCCCTCAAAGACGGCCTTCACCTCGGCAGCGTTCGCCTCAACTTCGGCACGTAGACGAGCAGTTGCGCTTGAAGACTCCTGACGTTCCTTCAACCTTAAAGCGGCTTCTTGCTCCAAATGGCGGAAATAAGAAGTGCTTTGCTCGAGCCAGGTTGTCCGTTGAGTACCCACGGCCAAAATCTCAGGGGAAGGACGCGTCGACTCCAGCTGATGCAGGCAGGCCTCGATTTCCCTGTAGTGCTTAACCCAAGATTCGACGACGCCTTCGTTATGAAAGTTTACGAGCGCCGCCAACATTGGGTTAACTTCCATAGCAAAATCTGCGGCAGGTGGGAGAGCGTCTGCGTTAAGCTCTTCGATATACCCGCTCAGCATGCCCAAACTCATCACGGCACCCTTTGAAGATGGACGTTTCAGGAAGGGGCCTGCCGGCGAAAGGATGGGAGACTCAAGAGGGACTGGAGCCGGAACGATAGCTGCAAAACAAAACGCAGTCAAATGACGGTTCAAGAGATATAGAAGAGTCATCAATAAAGAAATTTACTATACCAGCTACAGCAGACGACAAAGCCGGAGGGGCCGGTGGCGTGGCCGGTCTTGCATCCCCTCCTTCGATTTGTAGCACTGCAATCAGGAAGAGAAAAAGTCAGAAATAATCCCATTACTAAAAAAAGAAAGACATCAAATGGAAAATATACTCACCAGCGCCACTGGAGGGGGAAGCGAGCTCAGACGGGAAGGAGAAGTGCGGAAGCAACACCTGATGGATATGATCAAAAAGCACTCCTGAAAAGACACAGTAGTACGACTTTAGTACATAAATTATGCGACTGAAAGATAAACTAATGAGTTGCAAATCCATACCTTCCAACATCTGCGATGGCACAAGGGAAGGCTGGGAGGTGACCACCGCCAAGGCAGTAGATGATGGTGCTCCTTCGAGCAATGGAGCATCGGCGCTGGCCGCACCTGCGTTGAAAACAAAGACAAACTTGTTAGAAAAGATCGCAAGATATAAAAAAGGAGTGACAGTAACTTGAAATTTATCTGATAAGCTGCCAGCCGAAACGGAGGCGTCTCCCTCCTCCATCGATACGAGTCCACCTCCCGTAGCCTCGTCACCGGACTCGACAGGGGCTGTTGTCGTACTCGCCCGACCCGGGGACGACGGAAGACCATAGACGGGGAGAGCAATAATTGGAGCATTGCCAGACTCTTGAGAAAGAGCGGCTGGCACGTCCCCAAGAGTCGCGCCCATCTCACCCGCTACTTCTTCGGGCTCGGCGGTCGCCATTGTCTCATCCGCCGTCACCATGGGGTCGCCGGTCTCGAGCGCCTCGCCCGCCGCTACTGTTCCCCTCCGAAAGGCGGCCGAGACGTTAGGACGTCTGTGCCTGAGATTTGGGGCAGATGCTATTTGGTTTTATCCGTCCACCTCTCCGAAGATGCCAAGTTGATTTATGGCACCGTGTATCGAAGGTTTAGACGGATGCGGCCGATGTAGCAGACTTTGTCAGATTCCCCCTCGCTAGAGCGGTTTTTGATTGTGGGGACGCTCTTCCCTGCAGGCGCAAGCCCCTGCAGTTAATTACGCTACCGCTTCGCGGTAACAACTTTCTCCTTCTCCAGAATTTCACTTCGTGTCGTGGGTGTTTGTTTTGTTTGTGGTTGCCCGTGGATTGTATACGGAGACTGAGTAGTACCGTCGCCCGTAGGACGTGGATTAGTCCAAATCCGTATTTACTTAGATTTGGGTTTGGTGTTTTTAGTTTAAGGATGCCTTAGTCGCGTTGCGGCTAAGATCGACTTAAACGTTCGTCAAGGATACGTTAGTCTTGTTTGAGACTAAGATCAACTTAACGGGATCGTTTAGATCCGACAAAAGAGCATTTGGGCTCTATTGCTCCAGTTTAGGGACATAGTGGTCCATTGCATGTATGGTCGTCGGGACCCGTCACCTCTCTGACGACGTTGAAGAATTACAATGACAAATGTCAGAGGAGTTCAGAGATGTACCCTTGAGCCAAAGTTGATTGGGGGAATTTATAGTCCAATTTGGGACTAAAGTCTGTTTGAAGGTTTAAGGATGCGTTAGCCATATTTGAGGCTAAGATCAACTTAAACGGTTGTTAAGGATACGTTAGTCCAATTTGGGACTAAGATCGACTTAACGGGATCGTTTAGATCCGACAAAAGAGCATTTGGGCTCTATTGTGCCGGTTTAGGGACATGGTGGTCCAATACCAGTTTAAGGACATATTGGTCCACCGTTAGTTTAGGGACGTTTCGGTCCGATATTAGTTTAGGGACGTTTCGGTCCGATATTAGTTTAGGGACGTTTCGGTCCACGAGTTTAAAGACCCCGCAGTCCATATTCATACGTGGTCGTCGGGACCCGTCACCTCTCTGACGTCGTTGAGGGACTACAACGACAGGTGTCAGAGGTGTTCGGAGATGTACCCTTGAACCGGTAGTAAATTGATTTAAGAGAGAAATTTTGCTCAGTCAATTTAATTTAAGGACTTATGGCCAAAATTGGGCTAAGTCCAGTTTCAATATAATTTTTTTCTTGTCTTTGGCCTGTGCTAGGGCTTTACACCTTTTTAGTAATGCACTGCATTATTCTTGTTTTGGTCGGGCTTTGCCCTTTTCTAAATGATGCAGAGCATCTATTTTTTGTTTGGGCTTTGCCCCCCCCTTTTTTAAAATGCATAGCATTTTTTATTAGGCCTGTTAGGCCTTTTAATTGGGCTCTGTCCCTTTTCTTTAATAATGCATAGCATTTTTATTAGGCCTGTTAGGCCTTTTAATTGGGCTCTGTCCCTTTTCTTTAATAATGCAGAGCATTAAATACTCTGACAGTGCCCCACGTGGCTTGTCAGGCGCTTTGCGCTAAGTAATGAGCGCAAACTTATATGGCGGTGACACGTGTCACGCTCTGGTGAGCACAAGCGCCATAGCGCAGTGCACTGCGCTGTTGCGCTGCGCTGTTGCGCTGCTGACACGTGGCGCGCTCTGGTGAGTTGCGCCAATTCCAGATAGCAAAGCTCTATTTCAAGAGTGCAAGTTGTTTTGTAGCTGACACGTGGCGCTCTCTCAAGAGCACAACAGCGCAGTTTGGAAGTGCAAAGCACTAAGAATCTTTTAGATTCAAGAACAGGAGTGCAGAGCACTATTTGATTTCTTGATCTAATTTAGATCAAAGAAAATAAATTTTTCTTTTTTGTTTCAAAAACCAGAGGTTCATAAAAAAGTGCAAAACACTATTATTACTTATTTTTCTTTTTATTTAAAATTATTGATCTTGTTCTTAGATCAATAATCTGTCCATAAGAAAATTTTCTCTTTTTCCTAAAGGTTTTTTTTACCTTCTGTTGTTCTTGAGGAGTTCTCAAGAGTTCTCTTCTCTTTTTTTTTTTAGAAAGATGTTGATCCTTTTTAATTGAGGCCTAGGGTCCTTTTTATAGTGCCCATAAATTAGTTAAATTTGTTAAAGAGATATTTCTCTGAGTGATTTGGGGAATTTTCCCCACCGTTGGATCTTTAATCCAAGGGCTTCTGCTTTGCAGAAGAAAATCTTCTTGTTTTAACAAGAACAGAAAAGATTTCTTGGAAATTTAATTCTGTTTGGCGCAGATGCCCCAGCGCGTGACACGTGTCGCGCAGCGCACTGCGCAGCGCAACCGCGCTAGCGCATCTGTGCTGACACGTGTCGCGCAGCGCAGAGTGCAGCGCAACCGCGCTAGCGCATCTGCGCTGACACGTGTCGCGCAGCGCAGTGCTTGCGCAGCTGAAGCGTTGCTTCATAAAAATAGAGCTTTGCTCTGATTGGGCGCTGCGCTGACGTATCAGCGCCTGACATGTGGCGCGTTGCGCCCGATATGTGAAGCGTTGCTTCAAAATTTTGAATTTTTGAATTTCAACAGAGTTCTGCTCTGATTGGGCGAAACAAATACCCCCCCACCGTTGCGCTCACGTGGCGCACACGTGAGTGCAGCGGTGGCAAACTCCTGATCGTTGGATCAAGGGGTGAGCTGAAGGGGCGCAAGCGCCTTATAAATAGGACCTATGGCCCTTTAGAAAACTTCACCATTTTCTAGATTTCGATTCCAGAGCTTTGCTTTTGCTTAGAACTTCAGAGCTTTGCTCTCGTTTCCATAACTTCAGAGCTTTGCTCACTTCCAAGGTTAAAAACTTTAGGTAAAAATTAATTCAAATCAAATTAATTAACCTTAACCAAAGAGCTTTGATCTCACAGATCTTTTGATCTATAGAGACCCCCATTGGGGTTTCATAAACAGAGCTTTGCTCTCAAACACTCATAGATCTGCAGGGATCTTGTTCATGGGTTCTAACCCATGAACAGAGCTTTGCTCTTGGATCAAGTGTGGATCTTTTAGATCTGCAAAGTGAAGAACTTATCATAAGTTTTCATGGGTTTTTCAAGGTCCCAAAAATTTTTTTAAAATTTTTAAGTATTAAAATTTTCTGATGGATCTTTTCCATTATTATCACAGAGCTATGCTCTTTTTAAGGAATTTTATTCCTTTGAGACCAGAATTTGACAAGTGTCATTCTGTGACAGAGCTTTGCTCTGAAAGAGGAGATTTTCTCCTTGTCTCTAGGGATTCTTCCCCCCCCCTTTTTAAATGGGAATGTTTTCCTGGGGCCAACTGACAATCTCATCCAATGATGAGATTGTCTTATTAGCTGACGTATTGTCATTTAGATTTTGTGGGTCCCTCTTTGGTCTCCTACTCACTGCACTGTGGTGCGGTGTAATTAATTAATTTTAATTTAATTAATGCATTTTCTTTTTTAGACGCCAAACGTTGGAATTACAATACTAACGGCTAAATTGTTCTTTTTGCAGCGATCATGTCTCTAAACACTTCATTCCCGTTCGTCCGCTCGGAGGAGGGATTTCCCGAGGCGCCCCTGGACCGTGAAGTCCTGGCTATGATCAAGGAGTACGACCCGGAATACAAGAGTCTCCATCTTTGGGGGTCGTGGTACAATCAGATCATCATGGGCCGACGGAACTTCACCTGCGCGGTACCGTCAGAACCCATCACGGCAATTCACTACGCTACCCCACCTTCAGTGCAGTATGCCATGGAGATGATAGACTGGACCGCGAACAGCTTTCTTCATCCGGCTATGGATGCGGTTCCGGTTCAGCGTCCCATGGTCTTGGATATTCTAGGACGCCGTATTTGTCAGGGAGAAGCACGGCCCTGGGGGCAATCATATAACCTGGGTTTGATTCCCCGTCACCCGATTGGCTATCTGCCGTGGGCCCGGTACATCCTGTCGACGAAGAAGTCGCAGTTGATAAGACTAGGACTGTACACCGCGGTCTACGTCTCTCTCTTCCATTATCCCACGCTCCCCACTTGGTGGTTCAAGGCTTTTTTGGAGCAATGGAATATTCCCACCCACACTTTCCTTGCTATGGATCGGGAAGTGTCCATCTCTTTGGAGAAATTCGCGGAGCTATCCGGCCTACCGGTCATGGGAGAACATTACGAGGAGCTGCTCCCGACAGATGTGTACGTCTCTGGTGCTAGGCCAGTGGTCAGGGGGGTCACACCGGAGAATGCCGTTCAACATCAATTCCCGAGCTTGATTAAGGTGTTGAACATCTATGAATCTCTCTTTATCGATCGCGGGAGTCGCGGAGTTAATTTTGAGGATTTCATAGCTCAGTTTCTTCATCCCAACGTCCTCTCGGCAGAATCTACCAAGTTTGCCACCCTTGAGGACCCTTTCGGTTTAGGTTTGGATAACCTGCCAGCCAGAGATATAGACCAAAAGGACTTCTTTCTTCCTAACTCCCCAGCAACGTCCTTCGCAGAAATTGCGGCCTCCGGAATGGATGAGGAGGCCTTTTTCTTAGGATTTCTCGGACTGTGGCTGAGTTGGTTCGTGATCCCAATGCACTCTCATCGCATACGGCCTTCTGTCTTTTACCCAGCCCACCGAATGGTCATCGGGGTAAAGGTGGCTGTGGGGATCGCTGGCCTGGCGCACCTATATCATGGCCTCAGCCGAGCAGCGGACGCCAACGAGCCCGGGGTTCTGCACGTGGTCTTCCCGATGCACTACTTTGCATCGTGGCTCGAGCTACACACGGCGGGTGTCTTCGACATGCATAAAAGGCCTTCATTCTTCGACAAGTGCGGTTTTCCTCGCATTTTACAGTTGATTGGCTCATCAATCGTGACCCCTTCACCACGGGACGCCAGGGGTTTACTGCTTCGCCCTCGCACCGTTGGAGTCGAGATGTCCTTTATTGATAAGGTATTAACCATTGGAAAAGCGTCCACCACTGCGGTGCGGCCATTACAGGATTCCTTCAAGGATAGAGCTTCAGTGTTAACGGCCCGGGAGATCCTCCATTTGTATTCTATTAGACCGGGTTTCCTAGTCTTCAGGCAGGGCGGTGCAGCAGTCTTTATGAGATATAATCCACATCGTTTTGCCCAACAACTGGGTTACGATCAAGGGGTACCCTTGGAAGCTTTCTTACTGGAACCTGCTGTCAATGAAGAAGGGATGGAGAACGCGTTACATCACTTCATGCGCCTGAACACGGGTTCTCATTTTTTTATCAGCACGCCGGCCTGCGCTCCACGACTCCTTAATGTATATAAAGAGTGGTACAATCATGCGACGGGGGCTGTTATAAAGGAAGAGAGGCGAGTGTTGATCGACCGTAAAGAAGTACCCCCCGGTGCCAACCGTAATGCTCCCTTAGCACCAAGGATCCTGGTGGCTCCTCCTCTAAAAGATGCCGGGGGCAGACCATCACGTGCGCCAAGTCCTCCACGTGAGCTGCCGCTCCCTGATATCGCAGATGCACCTCTTGCATCCTGTGCTCCAGTGGAGACAGTAGTTGTACCCTCGCCGGAGTCTGGCGTGGGTGCGGACATCGGGACCCGTCGTCCCAAAGTGGCTGCTAAACGGAAGTCGATCCCCCGTGAGCCTAGGGTTGGAGGGCAAAAGAAAAAGAAGTCGCTCTTTGCTGCGGACGTCGTGTTCTGTCAGGAACCCCATGCTCCCTATGCCGAGGGCCTGATCGAATACGGGACGAACGAAGGACTAGTGATGCCGCCGCCGGACGATACAGACTTGGAAGCCGCTCTCGAAACTTCGGCGTGGTTGGCAAAGCGTGACGCGTGGCTGGCCAAGCTTGTGCAATCAGGTAACTATTAGTCGCATTTTCTTTATTGCAACATATCCTCTTCATTGCCTTTGACTAACGCTTTTCTTTCTTTCCTTTCGATAGGTATCACTGATGAAGAAGCCATTGCCGCTTCTTTGAAGACTTTCCAGGAGGAGGAACGTCTTAGAGCGTCTATGGGCCTTAGTAAGTTTTAATCCATCAAGTTTCCATCTCCCTTGTGTTATGGTCGATCTAACCATTCTCTTTTTATTGCAGAAACCTCAATGCCGTTCCCACCAAGCGACGCAGATGTTTTACCAGCTGCCGATGTTCCCGCTTCCTCTGGGCCACCGCAGGAGGTTCGTCTTGAAAAGCCGATGAAGGATGCCTTAAAGGCTCTTGAGGCATCCCTGAATGAGGATGACGACGCCTTGAAGGAGGCGTCACTAAGGTCCATCGCGACAGCCCGGGAAGAAAGGAAGCGGCAAAGGCGTGAGGCGAAGGCGTGCCGGGCTGCCTTGGCTGCGGGAGCGGGCCCCAGCACCGTCCCTCGCGCTGATACTCCATCCGAAGAGGCCCCTGTCGCCCTATCCACTGCCCGCAGAAAGGTGGCGCGCGCAGTTCGGAGCGCAAACGGTAAATCCACTTCAGGTAATGTTTCTCTCAGAGTTTTTGTTATAAGGATTTTAATGTCGTTGGTCCTTATATCTCTTATCTTGCAAGGCCAAGTCCGATCGAGGGGGAGGCGAAAACCGTTGATCCCAAAGAAACAGAGGAGGCGGTACCTGCTGAACTCGAGCCGACGGTGGGCAATCTCGTTGTGGCTTTGGAGCCTGAAGTGGAGGTCGAGGGGCCTACCGCCGAGAAGGTCATTGATGCCGAACTTGAAGTGGTGGCAGATGATATGATCATTATAACTGAACTGAGGCTGGTGGTGGACGAGGCGCTTGAGGCCGGCGACCTCGTGGTGACAGTGGATGAGCCGATGGAGACGGCGGAGCTCGAAGAAGTTGCGGGTGAGATGGGTACGACTCTTGGGGAGGAGTCAGCCGCTTCCTTCCAAGAATCCGGCAACGCTCCAATCATTGCCCTCCCTGCTTACGATCTCCTTCCGTCTCCTGGTCGCGCTAGCACGACAACGGTCCCCATCGAGTCGGGTGATGAGGCTACGGGCGGTGGCCTCATGTCGATAGAGGAGGGAGTCGCTTCTGTTTCGGCCGGGAGCTCCTCAGGTAAACCTTAGGTTACTGTCTTTCTTATTTTACAATCCTTTCTGACAAGTTCACCTTTCTTGTAACGCAGGTGCAGCCAGCGTCGATGCCCCACTACTTGAAGGAGCGCCTTCAATGACTGCCTTGGCGGTGGTTACCTCCCAACCCTCTCTCATACCGTCTAAGATGTTGGAAGGTATGGGTTTGCAACTTATTAGTCTTATCTTTCAGATGTATAGTGCATGTACTAAAGTCGTGCTGTTGTATCTTTTCAGGAGTACTTTTTGACCATCTTTACCAGATGTTGCTCCCACACTTCTCCTTCCCGTCCGAGCTTGCTTCTTCCTCTGGTGGCGTTGGTGAGCATGATTTCCAATGACATCCTTCTTTCTTTATTGATGGGATTATTTCTAAACCCCCTCTTTTTTCGACTGCAGTGTTACAAATCGAAGGAGGGGATGAAAGACTGGCTGCGTTGCCGACTCTTCCGGCTCTGCCACTTGCCTCAGCTGGTACAGCGACTATCACATTGATAAATTCTTCCTTCTTTATTTTCAGAACTGTTATCTGATCACATCCTGTTTCTCTTCAGCTGTCGTTCCGGTCTCGGCGCCCTTTGAATCTCGCATCATAATGCCAGCAGGTCCTTACCTGAGACGTCCATCTTCGAAAGGCGCCGCGAACAGCTTACGTATGTTGAGCGATTACATTGAGGAGCTCGACGTCGAGACCCCTACCCCTGCTGCGGATTTTGCTATAGCGGTTAACCCGATGTTGGTGATACTCGTGAACTTTCACGACGACGGTATCATCGCATCTTGGGTTAACCATTGCAGGGAGATCGAGGCCCGCCTGCATCGGTTGGAGTCGCTGCGTCCCGCTCCCGAGGCCTTGGCTGCCAGTAATCAAAGAACAGCGTGGATTGAGCAGAGCGCTCCTTACTTCCATCACCTCGAACAAGAAGTCATTTCGAGACGTAAGGAGCGAGGTGAGACTTCGAGCAAGTCTGCCCAACTGCATGCTCGGGTGGAGGCCAACGCCGCACGGTTGAAGGTTGTCTTTGAGGGCCTTCTGCAATGTCTTTCTGAAGGGTTATCATTGAGGAAACACCTTGATGTTGTCAAGCGAGCTGCACCCAGCCAGGAAGCAGCCCAGAAGGCGGCGGAGGAGCAACTTTCATCTTTCTTGCAGCAGCGAGCCCGGGTGGAAGCGGAGGTGGCCGCGGCAGCCGCTCAGGAGGAGGCGCTGAAGGAAGTGCGAGAGCAACTTGTGGATTTACTAAAGACACTTCCTCCTCAGTAGCTATCCTTCTTTGTATCGTTTGTAATTGTAGATAAAAAAATGTGTATATATATTTTTTCATTCTTTGACATAATGTATCCTGTACCCAATCAAGTTTATGAATAAAAGATACACCCTTTTTTTTGTAATGTGTCATTTTCTCCATCTTTTCTTTCTTTCATTATCAGCATGCCACCTTAGTAATCATGGTTGACGGATGATCAGAACGAGTATCCTGACTCTCTTAAGAAATAGTGATGGCTTAGGCCGCAGGTTCAGATCTGCTGCCTAAGACTTTTCAACTCTATAAGCCGTGGGGGTCTCATAGAGACTTTTCTCCCTACGGATCGAGAGGATCTCGTAGGTGGGTTTTCTCCCTAGGAATCGTGGGGATTCCTAAGTGTGGTTTTCTCTTATAAGTCGTAAGGATCCTATAAGAGAATTTTCCCTCTTACGAGTCGAGAGGATTCGTAAGCGGTTGTTTCCCTCCTTGTCGGAAAATCGACTTCGGAGAGTGAGACCCGTGAATAGTATGCAAGAGACCATTTTGGATTGACTTGCAGGGCCCCATTGTTCAGGGAGCAAGCTTTCTTAGTCCATGCTGCCTGAGGCTTCATTTTGCAAGTTGAGACGAACCGGGAATTCTTCCGCAAAGACAGTGGTGGCTCTGCGTGGGTCAAGAGGCTCTCGTCACGGAGTGTTTGTATCCGTGAGTCGAGGAGTTTGCTAGGGATTATTTGTTTCCCAAGCGCCAAGGATTATTTGTTTCCTTGGGGTTTGAAACGAGTCGAGGATTCCCACGGAGACGCTGGCGGCTCTGCGAGTCGACGCGGATTAGGAGGCTCTCGTCAAGGAGTGTTTGTATCCGTGAGTCGAGGAGTTTGCTAGGGATTATTTGTTTCCCAAGCGCCAAGGATTATTTGTTTCCTTGGGGTTTGAAACGAGTCGAGGATTCCCACGGAGACGCTGGTGGCTCTGCGAGTCGACGCGGATCAGGAGGCTCTCGTCAAGGAGTGTTTGTATCCGTGAGTCGAGGAGTTTGCTAGGGATTATTTGTTTCCCGAGCGCCAAGGATTATTTGTTTCCTTGGGGTTTGAAACGAGTCGAGGATTCCCAGGGAGACGCTGGTGGCTCTGCGAGTCGACGCGGATCAGGAGGCTCTCGTCAAGGAGTGTTTGTATCCGTGAGTCAAGGAGTTTGCTAGGGATTATTTGTTTCCCGAGCGCCAAGGATTATTTGTTTCCTTGGGGTTTGAAACGAGTCGGGATTCCCACGGAGACGCTGGTGGCTCTGCGAGTCGACGCGGATCAGGAGGCTCTCGTCAAGGAGTGTTTGTATCCGTGAGTCGAGGAGTTTGCCAGGGATTATTTGTTTCCCAAGCGCCAAGGATTATTTGTTCCTTGGGGTTTGAAACGAGTCGAGGATTCCCACGGAGGCACTGGTGGCTCTGCGAGTCGACGCGAATCAGAAGGCTCTCGTCAAAGAGTGTTTGTATCCGTGAGTCGAGGAGTTTTGCTGAAGACACTGGTTTCTTCGGAGGTGGACTGAACCGTCGAGATTTGGCTTCGTCTTCTGGCAGAGCCTGTTGGGAAAGTATGGTTCCCTCTTTGTTTACGCCTTTGGATTGCATATAGGGATCGATGTGATCTTAACTGTAGGGCCAAAGTTTTATCATCATTTTTTTGTTTTATCTCCGCGATGCTCTATCATTTCAGCTTTTATATCGCGAAGGTCGCGATTGCCCAATCATTTCGGCTATTTATTTTATTTTTACTTGCTATTTTTTATTGCGAGTTGCGCAATCATTTCGGCTATTTTTTTATGCATACATTTTCACTTGCTGCTTTTTATTGCAAGTTGCCCCATCATTTCGGCTATTTCATATGCATGTGCGGCCTACTGGCTTTTCGCCGTAAACCTGAAATTAGACGCCGATTTTAGGCATCAGCACCGCTACAACTGGGATATTACCAGGAGCGAATCATCATTTGCCTCTGTCGATGTCGAACAAGGGTGGCTTACCGAGCAGGGTTAAGGTCCTGTCGACTAAGGCTTTTGACTTCATGAGCCGTAAGGGTCTCACAAAGGTATTTCTTCCTGCAAGTCATGAGAATCTTGTAGGTGTGTTTTCTCCTTAGGGCTCGTGAGGATTCCTAAGTGTTCGTTTCCTCTGTAAGTCGTAAGGATCCTACAGGAGGGTTTTCTCCTCATAAATCGAGAGGATTTACACGGGTTGTTCACCATGCAAACATATCCCCAGTCACGGATGAGACTTGGTTAGAGAAATGTTTATTCGCGCCCGTGGATTATATACAAGGGTCAGTATTGAGCCACTTGTAGGGCAATATCGGAAATTGTGGGGATTGCTTAAGCACAGGTTTAGGTCTCTGTAACTTAAGACTTTCAAATCTTATGAGCCGTGAGGGTCCCATAAGAGAGTTCTCCTTACGAGTCGTGAGGATCTCGCAAGTGTATTTTCTCCTTAGGGATCGTGGGGATCCCTAAGTGTGTTGCTCCCTTATGAGTCGTAAGGATCTCACGTGGGTGGTTCCTCCTTACAAGGTCGAGAGGACCCTATAAGTGTCTTTTAACGAGGTTGTGCCCTTTCGGGTTTTCACAAACACTCGCCGGTAGCCCTGCTGTTTTTTACTCACGGAGTCCTTTCAGGTTTTCATCCGTGCCCTTTTTGCTCATGGACGTACCGCTTTTTTATTCTTTTTATTTTTATATATATTTTTTTTTTACGAGGTCGCGCCCTTTCGGGTTTTCACGAACACTCGCCGGCAGCCCTGCTGTTTTAGCCCTTTCGGGTTTTCATCCGTGCCCTTTTTGCTTATGGGCATACCGTCTTTATTTATTATATATATTTTTTTATATATTTTTTTATTCATCTCGTCAGCCTGAGGATGCTGCGGTATTAGTTTAAAGACGTTTCGGTCTGCTATTAGTTTAAGGACATTTCGGTCCGCTATTAGTTTAAGGACATTTCGGTCCAACATTGAGAGGCTGGCTACTGCTTATAAAACTTGAGCTTAGGAAGATAGCGAGCGGACATGGTCGTCGTCATCTATCATTGACCTAGGCTGTGGCTCATTAAGCGTAGTATTTCTTCAGGAAGCGACCGTTTATCGGCCTGAAAGGCCTTTCACCGTGCATGTCCATGAGTAGATAGGCCCCACCCTGGTAAACTTTATCTATGATGTACGGGCCTTCATAGTTTGGCTCGAATTTTCCCCACTTGGCGCGATTAGGGATCATAGGCCTTTTGACCACTAGCACGAGTTCGCCTTGGTGGAATGTCCTCGGTCGGGTCATTCTTTCGTATGAGCGCATCATCTTTGCTTTATAAGCTTCCAGATTTTGCTGCGCTACGAGCCTAGTTTCATCAAGGGCGTCAAGCTCCTCAAGCCGAAGGTGGGCATTTTCTTCATCCGTCAGCTCGTAGTGGACTGCTACTCGTAGAGAGGGTAACTCTATCTCGAGGGGGAGTACCGCTTCCGTACCGAACACCAACGCGTACGGCGTTGTGTTCGTGGCCGTCTTGAATGTAGTTCGATATGCCCAAAGAGCTTCTTGCAGTCTTTCGTGCCAATCTTTCTTATTACGGGACACTGTTTTCTTTATGATTTTTGTTAATGTCTTGTTAAAGGCTTCAGCTAGTCCATTGGCTCGCGGATTATAAACCGAGGAATATCTCCAGTCTATATTATACTGTTGCGCGAAGCGACTGATCTTGTGGCTTCTGTAAGTTGGCCCGTTATCGGAGATGATCCGTCGCGGAGTTCCAAATCGATATATGACATGCGTCTTGAAGAAGTGGAGGATATTTTCCGTCTTCACCTCTCTTAACGGTACTGCTTCCGCCCATTTAGAAAAGTAGTCAGTCGTCGCCAGGATGAAACGGTGTCCCCTAGACAATGCTGGTTCGATGGGGCCGACTATATCAGTCCCCCACATCTCGAATGGCCAGCTAGCCACCGTTGGATGTAGTGGATTTGGGTGCTGGTGGATGAAGTCCCCATGAATTTGGCATGAGTGGCAGTGCTTCGCATATTCGATGCAGTCCTGAATCATCGTAGGCCAGTAGTAGTCCATCCGTTTTATTTTCAACTTCATCTTAGGGCCTGCTTGATGAGAACCGCAGAGTCCGTCGTGAACTTCCTGGACGATCCTTTTCGCTTCGTTAGGTCCTAAGCATCTCAGCCACAGAGAATCAAATGACCTCTTGTACAGAGTATTGTTGACGAAGGCGAAAGACAGGGCTCGTTTCATGAGCTGATGTCTTGTGGACGCTTCTTCAGGCATTCGGTGGGACTTGAAGTAGTCTATGAAGACTTCTCTCCAATCCTCAACCTTCTCATGGTCTTTTATTTGTAAGGTCGCTTGCTCAGTCACTCCCTTCTCTTCGGGTGATCCCGGAGGTATTTCTGCGGGGGCGAGCACCCGACGACTTTGTACCATGATTCTAACCTCATCGAGGTTCTCGTCAGCCAGTTCTTTAGCAAGCTTAGATAACGCGTCCGCTTTGCTATTTTCTGCGCGTGGTATACTTTCCAAAGTATAGGAGGGAATTTGGGTCAGCAATTGTTGCACCTTTTCCCCGTATTTTACCAATTCCGGTTTGCATGTTTGGTAATCGCCGTTCACTTGACTAACGACTAGTTGAGAGTCCCCATATATGAGGAGGCTTTCAATTCCCATGTCAATGGCGATCTCGAGACCTGCTATCAAAGCTTCATATTCAGCTTCATTATTCGTTCTCGGCTCTGTCAAGGAGAAAGCAAAGCGCATTATTCCTCCTTGTGGGGCCACGAAGATAAGGCCTACTCCCGATTTGATCATTGGCGTACTTTGTTTGTGCTTTTTTATGGAAGATGCTCCATCGAAATAAAGCTCCCAACGGGTATCACCACTGTCGATTGCGTCGAACGCATGTTTGTCTGGCAAATCGCACTTTAGGGGAGAATCGGCAGGTATCGGGTTCTCAGCAAGGAAGTCGGCGATGGCCTGGCCTTTCACTGCCTTGAGAGGTCGGTACGTTATCGAGAACTCCATTAAGAGCAGGGCCCATTTAGCGAGTCGTCCCGTCAATATGGCCTTTGACATTAGGTATTTGAGATGGTCCACCTTTGAAATGAGATGGACTTCATGTGCTAATGCGTAATGTCTAAGCTTTGTTATTGCGAAGATCAACGCTAAGCAGTGTTTTTCAATGGGGGAGTAGTTGCTTTCTGCCCCCAGCAGAACTCGACTTAAGTAGTAGAGTGCTCTTTCTTTTCCCTGGTCATTCTCCTGCGCCCATAACGCGCCTAAAGAACCTTCGAGAGCAGTTGTATAAAGAATGAGAGGCTTTCCCTTAACCGGAGCAGCCAACACCGGCGGGTTCTGTAGGTATTGCTTGATCTCGTCTAGCGCGCTTTGGCATCTTTGATCCCAGACGAATGGGGTTCCCTTCTTCATCAGGTGGCTATAGGGACGGCACTTGCCTGAAAAATTGGCTATAAATCGCCGTATGTATGCAAGCTTCCCTTGGAGAGACCGCAACTGTTTGAGAGTCCTCGGCGGAGGCATTTCCATAATTGCCTTAATCTTGGACGGATCTATTTCGATACCTCGGTGTCGAACGATGAATCCCAGGAATTTGCCCGAGGAAACCCCGAATGCACACTTCAGAGGGTTCATCTTCAAATTGTATTGTCGAAGACGTTGAAATACGGTCTTCAGATGCTCGAGATGTTCCTCATATGATTTGCTTTTAACAACGAGGTCGTCGATATAGCATTCGACGATTTCGTGTATAAGGTCATCGAAGATCTTCGTCATGGCCCTTTGGTAGGTGGCACCGGCGTTCTTTAAACCGAAGGGCATCACCTTGTAACAGAATATTCCCAAAGGAGTCCGGAAAGCCGTATGTTTCTGGTCTTCAGGATGCATTTTTATTTGATTATATCCTGATGAGCCGTCCATGAATGAGAAAATCTCATGCGTGGACGTATTGTCTATCATCAGTTCGGTGACTGGTACTGGGAAATCATCCTTCGGGCAGGCTTTGTTGAGATCCCGAAAGTCCATGCATATGCGCACCGTTCCATTCTTCTTCATCACTGGGACGATATTAGCAATCCATTCAGGGTATTGAACCTCCTGGATAAAGCCAGAGTCTATCAGCTTTTTGACTTCAGCGTTGATGCTCATCTCGAGCTCAAGCCGCATTCTTCTCGGCGCTTGTTTAACTGGCTTGACACCCGGGGATATCGCCAGTCTATGCACAGCAACTTCTGGATCAAGTCCTGGCATCTCGGAATAGTTCCATGCGAAGCAATCTTTATGCTGTACAAGGACGTCCTTTAACGCAGCCACCTTTTCTTCAGACAACAGCTCGCTGACAAATGTCGGTCGCGGATCGTTTACCATCCCCAACTCAATCTTCTTAAGGTTATCTGCAGTGATATGGATTACATCCTCCAGCTCTTTTGGCGCTGGTGGGAATTCTGAGATTATTTCGTCGCTGCTGTTTTCGAAGCACCAAGGGAGCTCATCTATGTCCTCGGGCTTTTCTTTTAATATCGTAATCATGTGACAGGTGCGAATTCGCTTCCAATCCCAATGTGGAACTGGTTCCTCTTTCGTGGCCTTGGGCTCATGCTTTTGTGGTGGCGTTACCCTCCAGTTGTCGGACAGAGCGAACTTGCCAAGCTTGTTAGTTGTATGTATGCCCTAGAGGCCAGTATTGTACAGATGATGTATATTATATTGGATGCTTGGATATATATAGAGATGACTTTCTTGCTCGATATGATAGTATGCTATCTGGTTACTTTTTATCTTAACATGTACACTTTTCGCTTTAAACTGTCTTATAGTTACATGTTGATAAAGCCCTTAGGATGTGTACTTGACTACCTGGACTATGATGCAGATCATACTAGTAGGGACATGGTAGTCCATAAGTACATCCTTCATGGTCCCTAGTCGTGGGTGTATCGAGACGGGGCATCGATATACTAGTGTAGACTAGCGTATACGCTTCTCGACCCATAAGATTGGCGGTGGATGATCCCATATCCATTGGTGTTTGACATCAGAGATGGTATACGGGTGCTCAGTGGAGACTGGGTACACTGGATGGACACGCCGAGAACTCCCAGATAGTATTATACCTCACGTCAGATGGCAGTTCTCAGGTGACACTTGTACAGGTTAGTCTGTAGACCCGAGATCGTCATAGAGTCTTGTGTGATTCCCACTGTGCTTTGATCTCCACCTTACCACGTCTATGAGGACGTGCAAAACGGTGGTCTTTGGGTACAGTCCCAAGTCACATGGAGGCAATGAGCGATAGAAGGGGTTTCGTCTCTCCCGGTATTGGGTGTTGATGTTGCGTTTTGCTCGATTGGCCGTAACAGGGAAGTCCCTGGCCAGGGCTGATCAGAGATTTGCTGGTAAGTGTTACCAGTAGTTTCTCGACCCGTTATGAGCCTCACATCGGCACGACTTATCGGTTATTGGGGTCTGACGTATACCACCCCTAGACTTGATATGCGACATATCAGACGAACAGACCGGACTGTACGGTAAGTGTTACTGGTTGGATTCACAGGAGTGTGAGCGGGCTAGCTCGTCAATCTTCTGATCGCTCAATACCCGGATGGACGTTACGTTTAGAAGACCGCTTGCGGCTTGTGGGTGCTTGATATGATCATCATCTGCTACCGGCGTATTGACGAGTCTTTAGAGTCCTACACAGAGGTTTCCTGGCTCAAGCGAAACGAAATAGGAGTGCATATGAGATATGTGCAGGACCGAGAATGATGCGTGTATGTGATACCGTATTTCATTCTCGCGATGAATGTTTCGATTGGTTATATGCGATATAACCTAGTTATCGAATCGTAGATTGATTCGATAAGTCGATACATTGGATACTGGTCGGTTATGTGCGACATGACCGGATCATTGAATCAAGTGTTGATTTAATGATTTAATGTATAATTATATATTTGATATATTACTTTGCATTAACTAGTATTGGTTCACTTTAATAGGATTTTCTCACTTGTAGTTCACAAGTTGTATATGTGATATACTTTTGTGCACTACAATGTGTCATGTTTGATGATGCATGTAAATTGGTTTTGTGTTAAGGATTAAACCATGGTTATGATAATAGTTAGGGTTTTGATTTATTTACTTATTTATTTATCTATTCTTTTTTGATAAATAAATAAAAGATAACAAAATGGTTTCTTTCATGAAGCTTGATGAAGCTTCATGAAGCTTTGACTAAAGTGACCATTTTGTCATCATCCTTAACCCTAACCATTCTCACTTGACCATGGTCTATTCTCTACACTTAACCAAGGTTAGAAGATGATAAGTATTCATTTTTATTATTCTTTTAACAAGACTTATGATATTCTTTCTTCTTCTTGATCATCTTCTTCTTCAAGAAAAGCTTAAGTCCATCAATGGCAACTTGAGCTAAAGTGAGAGAAATCCAATTCTAAAGTGAACCCACCTCCTATTTCTTCACCCTCTACCTCTTGCCAAGTTGTTTTGGGTGTTTTCTTCACAAGTTTCACAAATTTGTGAAGTCGGAGCTTGAACTTGTGATGTCTCAACGAAGATCATCTTCGGCACGAAGCCGACGACCTAGTCCGCCCATTTCTCCGATCAAGCCGACGATTGAGTCCGGGATTCGAGATGAACAGCGAGCGGACGCCTACGTGGAGCTAAGGAAGTGGAGAACCGGATCTACAAAGGTTGTAGCCTCTCTCCTTTAGTTAAGATGTTAACTAGTTTCGTTTTCGCCTAAATTTCTAGTCGACGATCCGTATTAGGGTTTCTCGGCACCCATAAAATTTGAAATTGGCATGGTTGATGCCTTTTGAGACTTCATTAGCGTGCCTAGGAACCCTACAGTGGTATCAGAGCTACTAGGCATTAGATGTCGACCTATGGGGGGTTCTCACTGTGTGACAGTGTGGCGAAGCATAGGCTCTTACCCCCAGGGTGTCTCGAGACCGGAAGGTGTTCCGGCGGGTTGTAGTTCTCGCGAGGGGGCATGCGTAAAAAGTAGCTGCTGAGGGACCCGTAGGTGCCATGGTGACCCCATTAGATGGGGTGGCTGCCTGACCTACAGTGGTATCAGAGCCTAGCTAGAGCCTTAGGCGAAGTCTAGACGACGTTTGAAACCCGAACGAACCCGAAACCCTAAAACCCAAGTGCTCTCTGGACTTTTTCTAAAATCTGGGATTTTTCCATATTAAAAATGCTTAAAAAATTCAGCAGGGAAATCTAAGAATTACGATGCAAAATTTATCCCATGAACAGTAAAGAGTGCGGCGGAACCGCGGCAGAAGCCTGGCTTCTGCGGCGGTTCCGCGGCAATATGATGACATCATCACTCCAATTTTGCACCGTAATTATTATTTTATTATGCTGAATTTTCTGGGAATTTTTAATTTGACTCAAGCGTTGAGTGTTCTGGGGTTGTATTCGGAATCGACGATTCGATCGGATTATCAAATCTTGTCTACGTGGCTTTCCGGATAACTTTAGAATATGTTAAAAAGTTCAACCGGATATAAATACCCAACTTTTCCCCTGCCGGAAAATTTCCAAGTGTTGGATTTTTCTGTGGTTTAAGGACGTTCTGAGTAGTGCAAGTAACGCGACGGTCCCTCTAGAAGACAACAAACTTTAACTCGATTATGTGACCGTCTTGAACTGCCCTTTGAACCTTCGGGTTTGGGGCAGTACGGCGTGCCACATGTGAGGCGTTGGCTTGACCCTTCTACGGCTGGACCGTTGGTACTGAGGCATGAAGTGAATGTCTTTGAACCTATTACATGTGTTGAACGGTTTCGGGAAAACTTGGGTGTTCGAATGTTCGATCGGAAAGTTTAATATATTCTATTTATCCGGAATGGGATACAATAATTGGAATTCACAAACAGTTATGAGATAACTGAATGAATGTTATAAATCTAGCGGTTTAGTTTCACTTGATATTGAAAAGAGTTTTCGATAATGAGACTAAAATGCGGGGTTTATAACTGTTAGGCATGTGATGTCTAAGTATTTCATTTTGATTAGGCATGCGATGTCTAAAGAGGTTGCAGATTCCAATTGTTGTAGTTTTACACTTTCTTTTCTGTGACCGTAAGTGTAATATGTGATGTCGCCGGTTTCGTTGCTATATGTCAACGACAATTGGGATGCGCATATTTACTTACGTTGATGACATGTGATGTTATGTGATGCTGGATATGTTATATTGGATTGTCGTGTTTGAATAGCCGGGGGTTTTTATGTGAGATGAGTGTTTTTCATTTTCATTCATGTAAAAACTTGTATGTAATATTCTTTTATTGGGGCACTTCCAGGTTGCGGAAGTTGTCACCCTTTGTATATTATTTACTTTTCTGCACTAGGATAGACCCAAGGAGGGGAGCACAAGTAACCGGGTTCTAGGGTCCAGTGGGAGACCATCTCGAGGAGTCGAGTCCGGGTCTCCTAACCCTAGAATTGGTAGGGTTGCTTGCTGCTCTCGTAGGGGTCTAGGGGTGTGGGATTGGCTATTCATCACGACCGTGGAATCCGTGTTTTATACTGGCTCGTATTGAAAACACGGACGTCCTAGTATATCCAATGTTTCATATGTTTCTTCTGCTGCGATATCTGTGATGAGATCATGTGATGTTCTGTGATAGATACAGTATATAGTATATATGATATATTATATAGACGTTACTTATGTTTTGCACCCGCACTAGCCCTGCCCTGCTCTGTCGTTAGTTACCTAACCTAACGGTGCACGAGGGGACATCGAGGCGAATGCGGATGGCATAAGTGTACGTCGTATTTATCTGTGATGTTTAGGTATTTAAATGATGGGACTTCATTAATGTGATTAATGAAAGAAAAGAAACCAAATGATGTTGTAGAATCAAATTTTAAACAAAACAGGTAGCTACAGTTCTTGCTTTGCATAGCGGTATATATGATATACCCTGCACCTTATTCGATGAGGAAAGGACCGAGATCCCTTCACCGGGAGTGACTCCTTTAGCAATAACTGGCAGATGCTACACACTCGGTCTGCTTTTGATTGCTTCTATAGTTTCTGCTTTGCACAGTGATATATATGATATATCCTGCACCTCATTCGACGAGGAAAGGGCCGACGATCCCTTCACCGGGAGTGACCCCTTTAGCAAAACTAGAAAAGCCTCAAAATCACTCCATTTCAAAACTTCATTTGATTCTACAACGATATCAAGTTCATTACGCAATAGGTTTTCAGAAACCTGTCGTAGCCCTCCGTCATTTCAGATAAGAACTGTTTAGTATTCGTGCTGCGTTTGTTGGCCTTTGTCAAGGCGTAGTGTGCGGTAGCTGAATAGTGATTATCTGCTTATGCATATGATGCAGATTATTTCAGGGTAGTCGTACGACCTTGTTGGCCTTTGTCAAGGGCCGTGCGAGTGGGTTTGATTCAATCAAGAAATGACGGGTTGAACTTGACTAGCATGCTATGATTTGTTGGCCTTTGTCAAGGTCATAGGACGCTAGGGGCAAAATATTATCGGGAATTTCAAGTGTTGAAATTTGCAATGAGATTGCATACCTTCTATGAGATAGTTGGATCCCGATACCCACTGCGAGTAAGAGTTACTCCTAGGAGAGTTTTACACATTACAATTAGCCGATCAAGTAGGTGTCTAGAAAGGTGTCAACGGGGTTACGCCTCTGGGAAAACGAGGTTTACTTTAATTAGGTCCGTGCGAAAGCACGGGGAACCTCCCTCAAAGTACCGACACTGGCCTGGCTGAAAGATTGGCGAACTTGTAGTGTGTAATTAATCCCGGCTAGTCTTTCCTTTTAGGGTTTGAAGGAAGATTTGATAAAAACCAGTGGGAGCCATCCTGATTAGATAAGATAATAACCAATCTGATCTTGCATGAGCTTACGCTAAAGTGTTTTCTTCTCTCTCTCTCTCCAGGTAGCGACCATTTCATGCCCTAATAAAGATAATAATATGGATGTATTGACCGAACCCGCATGTTATACTGTGCTGGGGAACGTTGGTTCCGTTCTTACCTATAAGAGTTATAGGACTGAACAGGATATAGGGGAATACCAGGATTCCCATGCCACCCGAATGAAGAAAGTACATGATGATGCATTTTCTTCGGGTGTGTTTGTTACAGAGAACTGTTTCTCCATTTGCCCTACGTCCTGGGTATTAGATACCGGGTCAGGATCCCATATATGTAATCAGTTACATGGGCTTAGAAAAGGTAGAGAACTTGGAGAAGGTGATAAAGGCATTAGAGTTGGAAATGGTGCAATTGTTGCAGCTAAGACTGTCGGGGAATATCACCTTGTATTACCAACTGGTAATACATTGGTTCTGAACAAATGCTATTACATGCCGAACCTGATATGCAACATTATATCGGTTTCTTTATTGAGTAAAGAGGGATATAATTTTGTATTACAGGACAATGTTATGAACATTTTCCGTAACCAAAAGTTGGTTGGATCAGGCACGTTGTGCAATGGCATTTATGTTCTAAATCAATCAACAGTTCTGAGCATAACTAACACACACAAGAGGAAGAGTTCTGAACTGAACGAATCCTTCTTGTGGCATTGTAGACAGGGTCACATCAATGCGACACGACTGGCTAAGTTGCATAAGGATGGATATTTGAATCCGTTTGAATTTTCATCCTATGACACTTGCCCGTCATGTCTCAAAGGCAAGATGACCAAAACTCCGTTTACAGGACACGGAGAAAGAGTTACTGAACTCTTAGGACTGATACATAGTGATGTATGCGGTCCTATGTCTACACATGCTAGGGATGGTTCTTCATACTTCATTACATTCACTGACGATCTCTCTAGGTTCGGGTATGTGTTCCTGATGAAACACAAATCAGAAGCTTTTGAGAAATTTAGAGAATATAAACAAGAAGTTGAGAACCAAACCGGAAAAAGTATTAAAATCCTTCGATCTGATCGAGGAGGTGAATACTTGAGCAATGAATTCCTGGACTTCCTAAAAGAGAATGGGATTCTCTCTCAGCTGACTCCTCCATATAAACCACAGCACAACGGTGTATCAGAACGGAGGAACCGCACCCTATTAGATATGGTGCGCTCTATGATGAGCACAGCTGAGTTACCTATTTCCTTCTGAGGATATGCGCTGGAAACAGCAGCATACCAATTGAATCAAGTTCCAACTAAATCTGTACCTACCACACCATATGAGATATGGAGTGGGAAGAGACCATGTCTTAAACGAGTTAAGATATGGGGTTGCCCGGCCTATGTCAAAAGGCAAAATCCGGACAAGCTCGAGGCACGGTCAGTTCTATGCAAGTTTGTGGGATATCCCAAACATTCACATGGATATCTTTTCTACCATACAGAGGAACAAAAAGTGTTTGTTTCTCGACATGCCACCTTTTTAGAAAAGGAATTTCTTGAAAAAGAGATTAGTGGTCATGAGGTAGAACTGGAAGAGGTTCCAGCTGCAGAAGCTACAACAGAAGATCTGGTGGAACCAGAGGATTCCGTAGTTCCCGATGAACCCCAGCCACTCCGCCGATCTAGTAGGGTTCCTCGCCAACCTGAGAGATACTACGGTTTTCTCATGGATGGAGGGAGCGAGGATTGCATCATGGAGGATGATGACCCAACTAGCTTCGAGCAGGCCATCACGAGTAGGGACTCAGTGAAATGGCTGGATGCTATGCGGTCCGAGATGGAATCCATGTACACCAACAAAGTATGGACTTTGGAAGTTGCTCCTGAAGGGGTAAAACCCATTGGGAGCAAGTGGATCTTCAAGAAAAAACTTGGTGTAGATGGGAAAGTGGAGACTTTCAAAGCTAGACTTATAGCAAAGGGTTTTCGTCAAAGACCAGGTGTGGACTATGACGAAATTTTTTCTCCAGTGGCTATGCTTAAATCCATCCGGATCATGCTTGCCATCGCTGCATACCATGATTACGAAATCTGGCAAATGGATGTTAAGACCGCCTTTCTAAATGGTGATTTAGAAGAGTGCGTGTACATGACTCAGCCAGAGGGCTTCGTAGACAGTGGGAGCAGCGGCAAGGTGTGCAAGCTGCTTAAATCCATTTATGGATTAAAGCAAGCATCGCGGAGTTGGAACATCAGCTTTGACGTCGTTATCAAAGAGTTTGATTTCGTCAAAAACCCAGATGAACCTTGTATCTACAGGAAGGTAGCAGAGAGTAAGGTTGTCTTCCTCGTATTGTACGTGGACGACATACTCTTGATAGGAAATGATATTCCTATGCTGCAATCGGTCAAGCTCTTCTTATCACAAAGATTCTCAATGAAAGATCTTGGTGATGCCTCCTGCATATTGGGGATCAGGATCTATAGAGATAGATCCAAACGGATACTGAGATTGTCCCAATCCAGGTACATTGACACCATACTAAAGAGGTTTAGTATGGAAGAATCCAAGCGTGGGAACTTGCCCACGATCTCTGGAGTCACTCTCTCCAAAGAGATGTCTCCCAAGACTGATTTGGAAAGAGCTCGCATGCAAGGGATACCCTATGCTTCGGCAGTAGGCTCTATCATGTACGCGATGCTATGTACCAGACCCGATGTAGCATACTCACTAAGTGTAGTGAGCAGGTATCAAGCCGATCCTGGAGAGAATCACTGGACAGCTGTGAAGAGCATTCTCAAGTACTTGCGAAGGACTAAAGAGATGCTCTTGGTGTATAGTAACGGAGAACTCCAAGTGGAGTCCTTTACCGATTTGAGCTTCCAGAGTGATAAGGACGACTCTAAGTCGCAGTCGAGCTTTGTTTTTACCCTTTACGGAGGGGCGGTTAGCTGGAAGAGTTCCAAGCAGGAAACCGTGGCAGACTCGACGATGGAGGCTGAATACATCCCTGCCAACGATGCTGCCAAAGAGGCTGTCTGGGTCAAGAAGTTCATTACTGAACTTGGAGTGGTTCCATCCATTGAGCATCCAATACCTTTGTATTGTGATAACAATGGAGCGGTGGCTTTGGCCAAGGAACCCAGGTCCCATCAGCGATCCAGGCATATTCTGAGGCGGTATCACCTGATCCGGGAGATAGTTGATCGCCGGGAGATCGAGGTTAGGAGGGTTGACACGAAGAACAACACGGCGGATCCACTCACGAAGGCCATTCCCCAGATACAGTTTGAGAGACTCTTCGGGATGCTCGGTATGCAATACTACAGCAGCTGGCCCTAGTGCAAGTGGGAGATTGTTAGTTGTATGTATGCCCTAGAGGCCAGTATTGTACAGATGATGTATATTATATTGGATGCTTGGACATATATAGAGATGACTTTCTTGCTCGATATGATAGTATGCTATCTGGTTACTCTTTATCTTAACATATACACTTGTCTCTTTAAATTGTCTTATAGTTACATGTTGATAAAGCCCTTAGGATGTGTACTTGACTACCTGGACTATGATGCAGATCATACTAGTGGGGACATGGTAGTCCATAAGTACATCCTTCATGGTCCCTAGTCGTGGGTGTATCGAGACGGGGCATCGATATACCAGTGTAGACTAGCGTATACGCTTCTCGACCTATAAGATGGGCGGTGGATGATCCCATATCCATTGGTGTTTGACATCAGAGATGGTATACGGGTGCTCAGTGGAGACTGGGTACACTGGATGGACTCGCCGAGAACTCCCAGATGGTATTATACCTCACGTCAGATGGCAGTTCTCAGGTGACACTTGTACAGGTTAGTCTGTAGACCCGAGATCGTCATAGAGTCTTGTGTGATTCCTACTGTGCTTTGATCTCCACCTTACCACGTCCATGAGGGCATGCAAAACGGTGGTCTTTGGGTACAGTCCCGAGTCACATGGAGGCAATGAGCGATAGAAGGGGTTTTGTCTCTCCCGGTATTGGGTGTTGATGTTGTGCTGTGCTCGATTGGCCGTAACAGGAAAGTCCCTGTCCAGGACTGATCAGAGATTTGCTGGTAAGTTTTACCAGTAGTTTCTCGACCCGTTATGAGCCTCACATCGGCACGACTTATCGGTTATTGGGGTCTGACGTATACCACCCCTAGACTTGCTATGCGACATATCAGACGAACAGACCGGACTGTACGGTAAGTGTTACTGGTTGGATTCACAGGAGTGTGAGCGGGCTAGCTCGTCAATCTTCTGATCGCTCAATACCCGGATGGCCGTTACGTTTAGCAGACCGCTTGCGGCTTGTGGGTGCTTGATATGATCATCATCTGCTACCGGCGTATTGACGAGTCTTTAGAGTCCTACACAGAGGTTTCCTAGCTCAAGCGAAACGAAATAGGAGTGCATATGAGATATGTGCAGGACCGAGAATGATGCGTGTATGTGATACCGTATTTCATTCTCGCGATGAATGTTTCGATTGGTTATATGCGATATAACCTAGTTATCGAATCGTAGATTGATTCGATAAGTCGATACATTGGATACTCGTCGGTTATGTGCGACATGACCGGATCATTGAATCAAATGTTGATTTAATGATTTAATGTATAATTATATATTTGATATATTACTTTGCATTAACTAGTATTGGTTCACTTTAATAGGATTTTCTCACTTGTAGTTCACAAGTTGTATATGTGATATACTTTTGTGCACTACAATGTGTCATGTTTGATGATGCATGTAAATTGGTTTTGTGTTAAGGATTAAACCATGGTTATGATAATAGTTAGGGTTTTGATTTATTTACTTATTTATTTATCTATTCTTTTTTGATAAATAAATAAAAGATAACAAAATGGTTTCTTTCATGAAGCTTGATGAAGCTTCATGAAGCTTTGACTAAAGTGACCATTTTGTCATCATCCTTAACTCTAACCATTCTCACTTGACCATGGTCTATTCTCTACACTTAACCAAGGTTAGAAGATGATAAGTATTCATTTTTATTATTCTTTTAACAAGACTTATGATATTCTTTCTTCTTCTTGATCATCTTCTTCTTCAAGAAAAGCTTAAGTCCATCAATGGCAACTTGAGCTAAAGTGAGAGAAATCCAATTCTAAAGTGAACCCACCACCTATTTCTTCACCCTCTACCTCTTGCCAAGTTGTTTTGGGTGTTTTCTTCACAAGTTTCACAAATTTGTGAAGTCGGAGCTTGAACTTGTGATGCCTCAACGTAGATCATCTTCGGCACGAAGCCGACGACCTAGTCCGCCCATTTCTCCGATCAAGCCGACGATTGAGTCCGGGATTCGAGATGGACAGAGAGAGGACACCTACGTGGAGCTAAGGAAGTGGAGAACCGGATCTACAAAGGTTGTAGCCTCTCTCCTTTAGTTAAGATGTTAACTAGTTTCGTTTTCGCCTAAATTTCTAGTCGACGATCCGTATTAGGGTTTCTCGGCACCCATAAAATTTGAAATTGGCATGGTTGATGCCTTGTGAGACTTCATTAGCGTGCCTAGGAACCCTACAGCTGATACTGATCTTCGACCCAATTCTTGAAGGTAAAGCAATCCTCGAGAGGGTGCCCTATTACTTGATGGTAAGAGCAATAGTCCGGATGTGAGACTTCGCCTGCTCGTTCGGGGTGCTTAGTCTCCGGCAGTGTAAGCATCTGATGTTTTAGAGCAAGGTCAAGTATCTTCTTCGTCTTGTCCTGAGGAAACGAGTATGCTCGCCCCATTTTCTTCATAAGGGATAGATCAATAACGCTCGACTCCCGTTTGCGTGGCTTCTTAGCCCTGCTTTGTTGTTGTTGAGCGCCTTTTTGGCCTTTCGACTTATTTCTGCTTTTGAGCTGAGCCTTCTTTATAACGGGTTGACAAGGAGCGGCATTTTCATCCTTTACGGCCTGTTGGAGAAGGCGTTGCGTCTTGGCTTTCTCGTAGATGGTCGTCTCACGGTTGTGATCATCTTGGACTTTTTGACCAGCTTTCTTTATAAGTCTGTCCATTTGTTCCTCGAACGACGGACCGGGCCCTTTTGCATCTGGAACTTTCACTGGCTTAGGATTAGCGTCCTCCCATTGAGCATCCGCTTCTTCATCAAGGTCATACACGACGTAGCAGCCGGGTAGTAACTCTCGTTTCTTTGACCGGATGTATCCAAGCCCTCTTGTTTCCATTCTCCCGTTAGGCAGTTTGCGTTGAGTCCCGGGAACGTTCCAGACCCTGTCATAGAATTTGGCCTCTCTAACGGTCTGTTTGAAGGATATCCCCTGGCGTTTCAGCAGCTTCTTCAAACCCTCTGTATAATATCTGGAAAGACGGATAGGCTGAAGCCTGTCGAGCGCAGGATCTGTACCATGCCAGATTTCTTTTTTCACCTTGGTTTCTTCAGAGCGGTAAAACAGAATTGCTTTCTCGTTTTCTCGCTTGGGAGGGATATAGAATGTCCGCAGCTCTTCTACACTGTAGATATTAAGTGCGTCCAGTTATTTATGATGTTTAGGCGGCACCATGGCGACTTGCAGACTTTGCTCTTCATCAGCGGAAGCTTGTATTGAAGGTCGAACAGAGAATACGACATGGACCTCGTCCTCCGAATCGCTACCAAAGACCAATGTAGGAGTGGACGGTCCTGGCTTATTATGTTGGGGCGGACCCGAATACACTATCTCCTCTTCTTCCTCGGTGTCACTGCCGAAGACAGGGATGGTGGCATTAGTTTTATTCTCCGGCTTGTGACACTTCTCCGTGTCTTTGAAATCCGGCAAGAAGTATTTGGCATCTTCGGATTTGCGGACCTCATTCACAGAGAACGGGTTCAGTTCTCCCGTCACGGTATACTCGAAACCATCCTTAAAATACTTCATACACTGATGTTGTGTAGAAGGGATGATGTTGTACTCGTGTAACCATGGTCGGCCGAGCAAAGCGTTGTAACATGTCTTGGCGTCTATGACGTGGAACTTAATGTCCGTGACGAGTAGCCCGAAGCGTAGCGTCAGTATCACAGATCCAAGAGTCTTTGACGATTGAGAGTCGAACCCGGATATGGTGATCTTGTCACGAGCAAGGTGCTGGACGCTCATGCAGATTTCTTTCAACACCCGCACGTTGAGTAGGTTAACAGACGACCCGTTATCAATCAGGATTTTGCCTATCTTTATATCATGGCAGTATCCCGAGACATAGAGAGGGCGATTGTGTTCGCACGTCCCAAGTAGAAGGTCTTCATCGCCAAAAGTGACATCGGCCGTGTGCACTTCCTCCAATTCATCCTTCATCTTTTTCACGGCCAAGCATGCTTGGAATTGTTCCGGATCTTGGAGCGCCTTAATCAACGAATCTCTCACCTCTTTTGATAGCAAAAGGGCGTCAAGAATGCTGAGCTGTGAGGGCAGCTTCCTTAGATGTGCTAAGACGTTGTAATCCACCTTATTCTTCTTCGGCGGGTCCTTGGCGGCTAGCTCTTCCACCACTTGGTCATCTAAGACGATATCTTCAGAGACCTTTTCTTTCCCTTTATTTTTTCTGTTCAAGGGTCCGAGGTTCTTTTCAGGCAGCGTCCAATTCCGCAGCCGGATATTTTCGCAGACCTTCGGTTCTTCTTCTTTTCCTGAAGTGGACTCTTTAAAGAGAGGGGCAAGTTCTAGCTCTTCATCAGAATCACTCCCGAATGTAGGCACTTATGATCCACCGGTGTTAACCATGCAACAATCGCCAGCAGTTCTTTTAAGCCCTTCGGTCATATTTCTTTGCTCCCGACGAGTTTTATGTTTTTCCCGCTTAAAGCGTTGTCGATGAGCAATATATCCTTGCCACCATCTATCGAAAGCTTTGCACTCTTCAGTGGGGTGCGAAATCTTCCGATGATATAAGCAATACGAGGGGTGCGTTTCCACTTCACCGGTGATGTTTCCTTCAGAGGATGGTAGCTTCATGCCCATTGATATGGCCTTAGCGAACTTTTTCCTCATCTTGAATTGGCTTTTGTCGGTAGCGGAGGTGTTTTGCTCCAGCGGGATCGTCTCAGCTCCTTCATCAAGTCGCTGGCGCTTGGCCCTTTCAAATATAGCCGCCTCGCACTCCCGATCAGCTTTACTTTTCAACCGAGCTTCATTAAGGAATGCGTCGATTATTTCCTCTAGTGGCCCTAAAACTTTTGGTTCGGGATCTGCCCCCAGCTTTTCGGTGCAAGGAGTCTCCTCATCGTTCGTGATCGAATGGGAAATCATATGACAGCTCGCCACATATTCCTCGGATTCATCCGATGAACTTTCTCCTTCATCTTCTTCTTGAAAGACATGATTGAGGAACTCTTGGAATGTAATGGGAGTCCGCGCCTTTTGGTTGTATTCTTCCAACGCGTCAATTTGCTTTTGTAAGTCCGTACGTTTGCCGCCAGGCTTCACGGGCTTCGTAGATTTCTTCTTCTTCTTTTTCGAAGATTTTGACGACTGGTTGCGAGTGCTTGAGCCACCACCATCGGTCTTTGGAGTTGGACGCGGTTTCAACATCCCTTCAATGACCTGCAGTTCCAACGGGTTCTTCCACTCGATCGCTGGACATGTCTGAAGATCGTTTAGCATCCTCTTTGTCTTGGCTGATAATACAACCTCCCAAGGAGCTTCTTCAATGACAGAGCATGTTGCCCCCGGCGTATTCGTCCCCTTAGAGGTGTGGGGCTGTGGGGGATTCACCTTCCATTTGTCAGATAACGCGAACTTACCCTGTCGGTACTGGTTTTCAAGCCAATTCTTGAAAACGTAGCAATCTTCGATCGGATGGCCTAGTACTCGATGATAAGGACAGTAGTTGGGCTCGTTGACGTCACTTGGTTGCAACGGACGTTTTGGATCCGGCAAATTTATGAGTCTGTTGCGCAACGCCAGCTCGAATAACCTCCTCGTTTTATCACGGGGAAAGGAATAAGGACGTCCCATCCTATCCTCAAGGGGCACGTACGGTCGCGTATTATTTTGACGAGCAACCGGCTTCGAGTCGCTCAGTTGTTGTTGAGCATTAGCGACGACGATCGCTTTTCCCTTCCCTTTGTCATTTCGGGTGTCTGGCCTTGGAAGAGGGGGTTTATGGCCCATTTGATCCATTTGGCTAGTTTGTCAATCAAAGCCTGGAAGGTAGTCGGCTTGAAAAACATCATAAACTGGGAGATGGTTGCTTGTGGATCGAGGGTTCCCACAAACATACCCACCGCGGGAGCTTCTTCAATGCGCTGCTCACACTTTGACCATAAGTTCCGCCATCGTATAGCGTACTGAACCCACGTCTCGCCGGGTTTTACCCTGGCGTTAATCAGTGCTGTCATCGGGGTACGTTCACTGGCGCTTGCAAAACGCTGAGTAAACAACAGCTCCATCTCCACGAAGGTTTTAATAGAGTCGTTCGGGAGCTCAGAGTACCACTCGAACGCCGTATCTGATAAACTTCCAACAAACTGGCGAAGTAAAAGCTTGTCATCTCCACCGGTATTGCCGCAGAGTGCCCTGAACTGGGCAACATGCTGTTGAGGATTGCCCGTCCCCTTATAGACATGGAACTTGGGAATCGTATAACCTGGCGGGTATTTGATTTGATCGTACCAACTCGGATATGGTCTCCCCGTTTTCACGACCTGGCCGGCTGTTTCGGTTGCATGATGAACCCGTATTTGCTGGGCGATGTATTCATCCAAATCAGCTTTGGAGATTGTATCCTCTTTAGCTGTGGACAGAACTGGTGGAGGATTCGACGTCTCTCCCCTATCGTCTTCAAGAATGATTGGGGGATCTTCAGCAGGTGGATCTTGTTGAATCATCATACCCACCATATCCTGGAACAGGAGGGCCATTTTCTTTATGTTGGCTGCCTGCTCCGCAGCTTCTTTATCTTTCTTCTCCAGTACGCGACGAAGGAATTCAGCGTCCGTTTCTTGTTCTTGACGCTCGTCTGAGGATGTTTCAGGGGTTTCTTTTGGCCCTGTAAGTGCGGCCATAGCGTTCATCATTTCTTGGAGCTTCTGCTGCTGCTCCTGAGCCTTGGTCACTGACCTCGTGTGCGGTCTATGACCTGTTGATATGCGGCTATCTTCTTTTCCCGATGCCATGTAAACCGTATGAACTGTTATGCCCTCTGGCTTAGGGCGTTTAGGTTCACTATTTTTAACTTTTGCCGCTGACGCGGGAGTTTTCTCTGGCCTCCTTCTTCTGTGGGTCGTTGAGGTTGAAGGAATCGTCGAAGTGGGCATCCTAACAGCTGCTGTCCCCCGCTGTTTAATGGGACGGTCCTTGTCTTTTTCCACCTTCGCCTTTTTCTGGTGACGAGAGTGACCTGGGTCAATCACGGAGTCTTGAACCCTCCGCCAAACTTTATAAATTCTTGAGGACAGCCGTTGAGGGGGCTGTTCTTGCTTCGTTTCCGTAACTCTCTCCGCAGGTGGAGGAGATCTTTTTAAGGTAGCGGTTGGAGAGTTCTTACGCACCCTCCTCAGCAGTTCAAAGCTGTTCCCAGTTGGAACAGCAGCGTTGACTTCCACCATTGGAGCAGGTGGAGTTAGCCCTGAGGGGGAGTTGCCCCCTGCCTTCCTCACTTGTTGCCAATGGTGACGTCGAGCACGGCGAGCCGTTGGGATTGGCTCAGAGATTGAGATAGTTTCTTTCTGCCCCCTGTCTGAATGAGGCACCACCGGTGTTAACCTCTTAAAGACTGAGGTTGTCTTTTGAGGGGTGATATTCAACCTGTCGAAGACGGATCCTCGAGTAGGGGCAGGAGCAGGAATCGTCAGTCTTGAAAAGACTGACTCTTTGACAGGGGAAGCCGCCTTGACGACTTCTGGAGCAGCAGTTATTGCCTTCCTCGAGACAGCCAATTTAGAGTCCTGATTTAACCTGGTGAAAACAGAGGCTGTCGGTTTGGTAGTGGGCGACCCGTTGACAGGGGTCGTCGTAGCAGTGAGCCGGTCGAAGACCAACTTCTTGTTCACTTCCGGTGCAGGTATTGGCGTAGGGAAGCTTGTAGGTGGGATCATGGTCCCAAAGAACAGACCAGTGATGGCTTGGGTCACCTGATCTACCGGCAGAGTGGGGAAGGAAGCCGCTTGGGGCCCATATGCTACACCTCCCGGTGAGGTGGAGCGTCCGTTGTATTGGCACTTCGAGCAGTTGATGCAATTAGAGGCCATTGAACCTTGAGTTCTGCGCCAGACAAAAGACCAAATCTTAGTAACTTGAAATCCGAAGGCAACCATTTAATAAACCGCGATTGGTTCGCGAGGACGACACACGAAGTGTGGAGTGGAAAAAGGAAGAGGTCCCACCGGGCGTGCCAGAATCTGTTCCCCTCCGAAAGGCGGCCGAGACGTTAGGACGTCTTTGCCTGAGATTCGGGACAGATGCTATTTTGTTTTATCCGTCCACCTCTCCGAAGATGCCAAGTTGATTTATGGCACCGTGTATCGAAGGTTTAGACGGATGCGGCCGATGTAGCAGACTTTGTCAGATTCCCCCTAGCTAGAGGGGTTTTTGATTGTGGGGACGCTCTTCCCTGCAGGCGCAAGCCCCTGCAGTTAATTACGCTACCGCTTCGCGGTAACAACTTTCTCCTTCTCCAGAATTTCACTTCGTGTCGTGGGTGTTTGTTTTGTTTGTGGTTGCCCGTGGATTGTATACGGAGACTGAGTAGTACCGTCGCCCGTAGGACGTGGATTAGTCCAAATCCGTATTTACTTAGATTTGGGTTTGATGTTTTTAGTTTAAGGATGCCTTAGTCGCGTTGCGGCTAAGATCGACTTAAACGTTCGTCAAGGATACGTTAGTCCTGTTTGAGACTAAGATCAACTTAACGGGATCGTTTAGATCCGACAAAAGAACATTTGGGCTCTATTGTTCCAGTTTAGGGACATAGTGGTCCATTACATGTATGGTCGTCGGGACCCGTCACCTCTCTGACGACGTTGAAGAATTACAACGACAAATGTCAGAGGGGTTCAGAGATGTACCCTTGAGCCAAAGTTGATTGGGGGAATTTATAGTCCAATTTGAGACTAAAGTCTGTTTGAAGGTTTAAGGATGCATTAGCCATATTTGAGGCTAAGATCAACTTAAACGGTTGTTAAGGATACGTTAGTCCAGTTTGGGACTAAGATCGACTTAACGGGATCGTTTAGATCCGACAAAAGAGCATTTGGGCTCTATTGTGCCAGTTTAGGGACATGGTGGTCCAATACCAGTTTAAGGACATAGTGGTCCACCGTTAGTTTAGGGACGTTTCGGTCCGATATTAGTTTAGGGACGTTTCGGTCCGATATTAGTTTAGGGACGTTTCGGTCCACGAGTTTAAAGACCCCATAGTCCATATTCATACGTGATCGTCGGGACCCGTCATCTCTCTGACGTCGTTGAGGGACTACAACGACAGGTGTCAGAGGAGTTCGGAGATGTACCCTTGAACCGGTAGTAAATTGATTTAAGAGAGCAATTTTGCTCAGTCAATTTAATTTAAGGACTTATGGCCAAAATTGGGCTAAGTCCAGTTTCAATATATTTTTTTTCTTGTCTTTGGCCTGTGCTAGGGCTTTACCCCTTTTTAGTAATGCACTGCATTATTCTTGTTTTGGTCGGGCTTTGCCCTTTTCTAAATGATGCAGAGCATCTATTTTTTGTTTGGGCTTTGCCCCCCTTTTTTTAAAATGCATAGCATTTTTTATTAGGCCTGTTAGGCCTTTTAATTGGGCTCTGTCCCTATTCTTTAATAATGCATAGCATTTCTATTAGGCCTGTTAGGCCTTTTAATTGGGCTCTGTCCCTTTTCTTTAATAATGCAGAGCATTAAATACTCTGACAGTGCCCCACGTGGCTTGTCAGGCACTTTGCGCTAAGTAATGAGCGCAAACTCATATGGTGGTGACACGTGTCACGCTCTGGTGAGCGCAAGCGCCATAGCGCTAATGCGCTGCGCTGCGCTGTTGCGCTGCTGACACGTGGCGCGCTCTGGTGAGTTGCGCCAATTCCAGAGAGCAAAGCTCTATTTCAAGAGTGCAAGTTGTTTTGTAGCTGACACGTGGCGCTCTCTCAAGAGCGCAACAGCGCAGTTTGGAAGTGCAAAGCACTAAGAATCTTTTAGATTCAAGAACAGGAGTGCAGAGCACTATTTGATTTCTTGATCTAATTTAGATCAAAGAAAATAAATTTTTCTTTTTTGTTTCAAGAACCAGAGGTTCATAAAAAAGTGCAAAGCACTATTATTACTTATTTTTCTTTTTATTTAAAATTATTGATCTTGTTCTTAGATCAATAATCTGTCCATAAGAGAATTTTCTCTTTTTCCTAAAGGTTTTTTTTACCTTCTGTTGTTCTTGAGGAGTTCTCAAGAGTTCTCTTCTCTTTTTTTTTAGAAAGATGTTGATCCTTTTTAATTGAGGCCTAGGATCCTTTTTAGTTAAATTTGTTAAACAGATCTTTCTCTGAGTGATTTGGGGAATTTTCCCCACCGTTGGATCTTTGATCCAAGGGCTTCTGCTTTGCAGAAGAAAATCTTCTTGTTTTAACAAGAACAGAAAAGATTTCTTGGAAATTTAATTCTGTTTGGCACAGATGCCCCAGCGCGTGACACGTGTCGCGCAGCGCACTGCGCAGCGCAACCGCACTAGCGCAACTGTGCTGACACGTGTCGCGCAGTACACTGCGCAGCGCAACCGCGCTAGCGCATCTGCGCTGACACGTGTCGCGCATCGCAGAGCGCAGCGCAACCGCGCTAGCGCATCTGCGCTGACACGTGTCGCGCAGCGCAGTGCTTGCGCAGCTGAAGCGTTGCTTCATAAAAATAGAGCTTTGCTCTGATTGGGCGCGCCTTCTTGGGCGCTGCGCTGACGTATCAGCGCCTGACATATGGCGCGTTGCGTCCGAGATGTGAAGCGTTGCTTCAAAATTTTGAATTTTTGAATTTCAACAGAGTTCTGCTCTGATTGGGCGAAACAGCTACCCCAGGCTCAGTTATAGCGGTCGTCTCATTTGCCGCCTGCTCAGGCTCGGCATCAACGACCTTCTCTGGTGCAGCTCCCTCGGCCCCCACCTCAGGCTCAACAGCCCCGACGACGTTGCCCACCGTCGGCTCGGGTTCGGCCGGTGCCTCTTCCTCTGTCTCCTTGGGTTCGACGGTTTCCGCCTCTCCTTCGGTTGGACTTGGCCCTGCAGGACAAGATATATAAGAACCGACAGGTTTACAATTCTTACAACAAAGTCTTGAAAGATACATTACCTGAGCTGGACTTGTCATTAGCACTCCGAGCAGCACGCGCCACCTGTCTACGAGCGGTGGATAGGGCGACGGGAGCCTCTTCTGAGGGAGTATCAGCGCGAGGGACGGTGCTTGGGCCCGCTTCCATGGCCAAAGCAGCCCTGCGCGCCTTCGCCTCGCGCCTCAGCCGCTTCCTCTCCTCCTGGGCCGTTGAGACGAACCTCAGCAGAGCCTCTTTCATTGAGGCGTCCTCGTCCGTGTACAGGGATGCCTCCAAATTCTTCAAGGCATCCCTCGTCGACTTGTCAAGTCGAGGCTCTTGCAGCAGCCCCGACGAGACCGGAACTTCAGTAACAGGCTTGGGGAGGATCCCCGCATCAACTGGTATAGCCCCTGCAAGGAAACAAAGGAAGAAGGTTAGGTTGACCATCAGAAGAGATAACAAATTTTTTTTTTAAAAAAAGGGGGGGTGGGACGTACCAGTGCCCGCCAGAGCGCGCTTCTCCTCCTCCTCTTGTTAGGTCTTTAAAGAGGCAGCAATAGCTTCTTCGGTAGTGACACCTGTTGGAAAAGGGGGAAAGAATTAGTCAAAATAATGATAAAAAATATATATGCGAAAAAAATGACGAAGAAAGCAGCTAATGGTTACCTGACTCAGCGAGTTTACTTAGCATCGCTTCGAGCCTTGCTGATCACTCAAAAGCTGCAATAGCGGCCGCCAAATTGGTGTCTGCGGGGTCTACCAAGAAGCCCTTGTTGCTGCCATATTCACTTATTCCTTCGGTGAGAGAGGCCTCAGGCTCTAAACCGAGGATCGCGTCGAGGGAAAGGATCGACTTCTTCTTCTTTTGCCCGCCAGCTCTAGATGCGCCTGGGATTGATTTGCGCTTGGCAGGCACCTTGGGGCGGCGGGTCCCGATATCCGCTCCTGCACCGGACTCTGGCGATACTACACTGACCGTCTTTGTGGGAGCACGAGGCGCCGGTGGCACATCCACCATAGCGGGCAGCGGCAATCCATGCGGGGGGCTCAGTACGCGTGGTCGGTCAACTCCAGCATCTTTCAGCGGAGCAATGACCGGGGTCCTTGGCTTCAAGGGAGCCTTGCGATCACCGCCAGGAGGTGCACCCCTGCGGTCAACCAGCAGGCACTTCTTCATCAGGATAACTGAGCCCATTGCATGCGCATACCAAGCCACATACGTGTTGAGTACCTTGGGGACACAGCTTGGTTCGCTGATGAAGAAATAAGAACCCGTGTTAAACCGCATGAAATGATGCGTTGCATTCTTTATCCCCTCTCGGCTGATCACGGGCTTTTCCAAGAAGGCTTCCATCGGGATCCCCTGGTGATAGCTCGATTGCTGAGCAAATTGGTGAGGGTTATACCTCATGAAGAGTGCCGTCTCATTCTGCCTAAACACCAGGTAGCCCGGCCGAATGGAGTAGAGGTGGAGGATTTCCCGAGCCTTCAATGTGGAAGCCCCGTCCTTAAAATCATCGTGCAGCGGCACTACCGACTTGGTGGTCTCTGAGCCTATTGTTATGACCTTATCCATGAAGGAAACCTTCGCTCCGACCAGATGTGGACGAAGGAGCAGTCCCCTAGACTCCCGCGGAGATGCAACCACAATTGAAGCACCAACCAACCGCATAACTCTCGGGAGTCTGCATTTCTCAAAGAACGGAGGAATCTTATGGGCGCCAAATACCCCTTGCACGTGCATTTCCATCCAAGAAGTGAAGTAGTGCATCGGGAAGTTAGCGGGCTGTACCCCAGGTTCACTAGCGTCCGCCGCTACGCTAAGTCCATTATAGAGGTAAGCCAGCCCGGCGATTCCTACCGATAACTGCAAACCAGCCACCATCCGATACGCTGGGTAGAAGACAGATGGCCGCATGTGGCGCGGATGCATAGGGAGCGCAAAGCTGCATAGCCACAAGCCCAGGAACCCTACAAAAAAGGTCTCCTCATCCATGCCCGGGACGGCGATTTCTGAGAAAGGGACGATGGCAGCGCCGGGGAGATAAAAATCCCTTTGATCATTCTCCGATATGGGTCAGTGGTCCAAGCCGAAGCCAAAAGGGTCATCGAGCTGGGCGAACTTCTCGCTTCGCTCTGATAGGAACTCCGGTCGAATGAAGCAGGCAATAAAATCTGCGAAACTGACGCCCTGGTCGCCCGATTCCAAATAGAGTCCTTCATAGATCTCCAACACCTTCACCAAGCCCGGATACTGGTGCTGAATAGCGTTCTCCGAAGTCAGGTCAAACACCAGCGGCTTGGTGGCAAAGACGTATTCGTCAGGAGGGAGCAACTCCTCGTAATGCTCCCCCCTCATTGGCAGACCCGAGATTTCGGCAAACTCTTCCAAGGAAATAGAGACCTCCCTGTCCGTCATCAAGAAAGTGTGGGTGGGGATATTCCATTGCTCGATAAAAGCTTTAATCCACCACGTTGGAGGGGAAGGATACTCGAAGAGCGAAACGTAGATGGCCGAATACAAACCTATCTTCGTCAAATGAGTCCTTTTAGCCGATAAGATGTACCGAGCCCACTGCAAATATCCGGCGGGCGATCGCGGGACCAATCCAATGTTGTAAGCCTGTCCCCAAGGGCGTGCTTCACCCTGACAGATTCGCCTCCCTAGAATGTCTATTGCCGGCGGCAGCTGTACGGGAATAGCGCCAATTGCAGGTTGGAGGAGGTCATCCGAATTCCAATTCTTAACCTCCACGGCATACTTCACCGGGGGTTCGTCCGCATAGGGGATCGTAACTATGGGCTCAGACGGCGTGGCGGAACTGAAACTGCGGCGACCCTGGATGATTTCATTGTACCACCTACCCCACAAGTGAAGGTTTTTGTACTTGGGGTCGTGATCCTTAATGAGAGCGAGCACCACTCGGTCCACTGGTGCCTGGGGAAACCCTCCATCCGAGCGAACAAACGGAAAAGACAAATTACCAGACATGTTTCCTGCGGAGGGACAAAAAAATTTAATTAGCCATCTGTGTTGGCATTTTTAAAATTTTGCACTACACTGCAATGCAGTGGGTAGGGGACAAAAAGGGGACCCACAAAATCAGGATGACAGTGCATCATTTAATAAGACGGCCCCATCATTAGATGAGACTGTCAATTAATGAAAAGATCCCCAAGAGAATATCCTCATTGATGGGAAATCCCTAGAGACAAGGAGAAAATCTTCTCTTTTAGAGCAAAGCTCTGTCACAGAGCGACATTTGTCAAACTCTGGTCTCAAAGGGATAAAATTTCTTTAAAAAGAGCCTAGCTCTATAATAATGATGGAAAAATCCATCAGAAAGGAAACTTTAACTCCTAAAAGATTAAAAATTTGGGATCTTAAAGATCCATGAAAACTTTTAGGAGTTCTCCATTTTCAGATCAGAAAAGATCTACATTTGATCCATGAGCAAAGCTCTGTTCATGGGTCAAAACCCATGAACAAGATCACTGTAGATCTGTAAGTTCTTGAGAGCAAGGCTCTGTTGATGAAATCCCAAAGGTGTTTTCTTTAGATCAAAGATCTATGAGAGCAAGGCTCTATTAATTAAATTTAATTTAATTTTAAAAAAAAATTACCTAAAATAATTATAAGTTCTGAACTTTAAAGTTCTTGGGAAGAATCAAGAGCAAGGCTCTGAAAGTTCTTAAGCAAGAGCAAGGCTCTGAAAATCAAAATTCTTGAAAGTTGTAAAGAATTTTCTAAGGACCAAGGGTCCTATTTATAGGCGCCTGCGCCTCTTCAACTTACCCTTTTTGATCCAACGGCCAGGATCTTGCCACCACTGCACTCATGTGCGCGCCACGTAAGCGCAACGGTGGGGAGGCATTTGTTTCCCCCAATCAGAGCAAGGCTCAGTTTGAATTTCAAAAATTCAAATTTTGAAGCAACGCTTCAAATCCCGTGCGCTGCGCGCAACGCGCCACGTGTCAGAAGTTGATGCGTCAGCACAGCGCCCGAGGCAGTGCGTCCAATCAGAGCAATGCTCTTTTAAAATAAAAAGTAAAGGAAGCTACGCTTCAGTTGCGCAAGCGCTGCGCTGCGCGACACGTGTCTGCACAGTTGCGCAAGCACAGCTGCGCAAGCGCTGTGCTGCGCGACACGTGTCTGCGCAGTTGCGCAAGCACAGCTACGCTGCACGACACGTGTCTGCGCAGTTGCGCAAGCGCTGCGCTGCGCGGCACGTGTCAAGCACTGGGGCGTTTACGCCAAACAGAATTAAAATTCTAGTAAGATCTTTCTGTTCTTATTAAAACAAGAAGATTTTCTTCTGTAAAACAGAAGCCCTTGGATCAAAGATCCAACGGTGGGGAAAATTCCCCAAATCACTCAGAGAAAGATCTGTTTAACAAATTTAACTAATTTATGGGCACTATAAAAAGGACCCTAGACCTCAATTCAAAGAGAGAAACATTTTTGTGAGAAATCATCAACATCATCATTGAGAACTCTGAAGAATTAGAGAGAATTTCTCAAGAACAAGAAAAAAAAAGGTAAAAACCTTTAGAAAAAGAGAAGATTCTCTTAAAAAAACAGATCATTGATCTAAGAACAAGATCAATGATATTCAAGAAAAAAGAAAAAATAAACAATAACAGTGCCTTGCACTTTTTATGAACCACTGGTTCTTTGAAAACAAAAAGAAACTTGTTTTCTTTGATCTAAAATTGATCCAAAAAGAACAGTGCTCAGCACTTGCCAAAACTGCACTATTGCGCAAGCCGCTAGGAAGCGCCACGTATCAGCAGTATAACAGCGCAGCGCACTGACGCAGCGCACTGCGCTGTTGCGCTTGCGCTCACCAGAGCGTGACACGTGTCACCTCCACGAGCGCTTGCGCTCATTAATTGGCGCAAAGCGCCTGACAAGCCACGTGGGGCACTGTCAGAGTATTTAATGCTCTGCATTATTAAGAAAAGGGACAGAGCCCAATTAAAAGGCCTAACAGGCCTAATCAAAAATGCTATGCATTTAAAAAAAAGGCAGAGCCCAACCAAAACAAAGAAAAATAATACAGTAAAGGGGCAAGGGCCTAGCACAGGTCTAATAGGCCAAAGACAAAAGAATATTGAAACTGGACTTAGCCCGGTCATGGCCATAAGTCCTCAAATTAAATTGACTGAGCAAGACTGCTCCCTAAATCAATTTACATCCGGTTCGAGGGTACATCTCCGAACTCCTCTGACACTTATCGTTGTAATCCTTCAACGACGTCAGAGAGGTGACGGGTCCCAACGACCACACATCAAAATGGACCGAAACGTTCTTAAACTAATATTGGACCGAAACGTCCTTAAACTAATATCAGACCGAAACGTCCTTAAACTAATGGCGGACCGAAACGTTCTTAAACTAATATTGGACCGAAACGTCCATAAACTAATAACGGACCACCATGTCCCTAAACTGGAATATGGACCGCAATGTCCTTAAACTACCAATGGACCGCAATGTCCCTAAACTGGAACAATAGAGCTCCCAAATGCTCTTTTGTCGGATCTAAACGATCCCGTTTAAGTTGATCTTAGCCTCAAATATGGCTAACGTATCCTTAAACATTCAAACAGACTTTAGTCCTAAATTGGACTATAAGACCCCCAATCAACTTTGTTTCAAGGGTACATCTCCGAACTCCTCTGACACCTATCGTTGTAATCCTTCAACGACGTCAGAGAGGTGACGGGTCCCGATGACCATGCATACAATGGACTACTACGTCCCTAAACTGGAACAATAGAGCCCCCAAATGCTCTTTTGTCGGATCCAAACGATCCCGTTAAGTTGATCTTAGTCTCAAATCAGACTAACGTATCCTTAACGAACGTTTAAGTTGATCTTAGTCTCAAATGCGGCTAACGTATTCTTAAACTAAAAACACCAAACCCAAATCTAAGTAAATACGGATTTGGACTAATCCACGTTCTACGGGCGACGGCATTACTCAGTCTCCGTATACAATCCACGAGCAACCACAAACAAAACAAACACCCACGACACGAAGTGAAATTCTGAAGAAGGAGAAAGTTGTTACCGCGATACGGTAGCGTAATTAACTGCAGGGGCTTGCGCCTGCAGGGAAGAGCGTCCCCACAATCAAAAAACCCTCAAGTGAGAGGGAATCTGACGAAGTCTGCTACATCGGCCGCATCCGTCTAAACTTCTGATACACGGTGCCATAAATCAACTTGGCATCTTCGGAGAGGTAGACGGATAAAACCATATAGCATCTACCCCGAATCTCAGGCAAGACATCCTCACGTCGTCGTCGCCGCTATTCGGAAGGGAACAGGGACAGGGTAGTCGGTAAGTACACCTTCAAATGTTTCTAGTCGTAGGTGTATCGAGACAGGGCATCAATATACCATAGTAGACTAGTGTGTGCTTCTCGACCCATGTAGATGGGCGATGGATGATCCCATATCCATTGGTGTTTGACATCAGAGATGGTATGCGGGTGCTCAGTGGAGACTGGGTACACTGAACGGACTCGCCGAGAACTCCTAGATGGTATTATACCTATCGTCAGATAGCAGTTCTCTGGTGACACTGGTACAGGTTAGTCTGTAGACCCGAGATCGTCATAGAGTCTTGTGTGATTCCCACTGTGCTTTGATTTCCACCTAACCACGTTCAAGAGAACGTGCAAAACGGTGGCTTTTGGGTACAGTCCCGAATCACATGGAGGCAATGAGCGATAGGAGGGGTTTCGTCTCTCCCGGTATTGGGAGTTGATGTTGCGCTGTGCTCGATTGGCTATAACAGGAAGTCCCTGGCCAGGGCTACTTCAGAGATATACTGGTAAGTGTTATCAGTAGTTTCTCGACCCGTTATAAGCCTCACATCGGCACGACTTATCGAGTTACTGGGGTCTGACGTTTACCACCCCTAGACGAGATATGCGACCTATCAGATGAAGAGGCCGGAATGTACGGTAGTGTTACTGATTGGATTCGCAGGAGTGTGTGCAGGCTTGCTTGTTGATCTTCTGATCGCTCAATACCTGGGTGGCCGTTACGTTTAGCAGACCGCTTTCGGCTTGTGGGTGTTTGATATGATCATCACCTACTGCCGGCATATTGACGAGTCTTTAAAGTCCTACACGAAGGTTTCCTGGCTCAAGCGAAATGGAGTAGGAGCACATATGGGATATGCGCGGGACCGAGATTAATACGATATGTGATACCGTATTCTATTCTCGCGATTTGTGACATCGGTCGGTTATATGCGATATAGCCGGGTTATCGGATCAAGTGTTGATTCGATAAGTTGTAAGTTGTTACATATGATATTGGTCGGTTATATGTAATATAGCCGGATTATTAAATCAAGAGTTGATTTGATAATCTAATGTATAATTATATATTTGATATATTAATTTACATTAACTAGTATTAGCTCACTTAAGATTTCTTTTCTCACTTAGTTTGTGCGCATTGTATATATGTGATATATGCAAGTGTACATTATTTTGTGTCATGTTTGAGGATACATGCAACTTGGGTATGTGTATGACTTACACCATGCTTGGTTTAATTGCTAGGGTTTTATTTATTTTGGTAATTACAAAATGGTGGCATTTTTTCATGGAAGAAGCTTGTTGTTTGCATTGACCAAGTCCACTCTTTTGTTTTGCCTAAGATATTTATTAACCTAACCAATTAAACCTAGCCATGGTTAACTCTCTACAAAGATTAGTATATGATACTAACTCACCTAGGGTTGTCATTCTTCACTTAGTTAATTCCATGAGAGTTTTCTTTATCTCCTTCATCTAAGCTTTCTAGCTTCAATGGAGATGATAGAAAATAGTGAGAAAATTATTTCTAAAATGAGCAAAATTCTTACTTCATCATCCTTTACTACTTACCATTTAGTATAGGGTGTTTGCTTCACTAATTCCACAATCAGTGAAGGGGTAGCATGGGTTAGTGTCTCCTCGATGTAGATCATCTTCGGCCTCGAAGACTTCGTGCAAGCTTGCTCATTTCTTTAGGAGAACCCTTTCAAGAGTTCGGGCGTTCATGGATCGCAGCGAAGGGACTACTACACGGAGCTAATGAAGTGAAAGACCGGTCTACAAAGGTTGTATTCCTTTTTCACTTCTTTGCAAAGTTGTTTGCATATCCATTCGTCGCTTTTTCTAGTATACGATTTTAGGGTTAGGGTTAGCTAGAACGGCAAATTTTTGAAATTGGCATGGACGATGCCTCCCGAAACCTTGCTGCCGTGCTAGACAACCCTGCAGTACTAAGCAACATAACAAAAGAATCAGCAACTAAAAACATTCTTTACATTTCATATTCTTTGAATCTGTTACACTTTCCTTCTATAAATTTCGAGGACGAAATTTTTCTAAGGAGGGTAGAATGTAACAACCCTAAACTTTTTGTACAAAATTTTTCCAAAATACAGAAAGGGATACCTAAGCCTGAGCACAAGTTATAAATTTGATTTGCTTTTGAACAGCAAGAAAGCACTTGTAGCTCATTGGTAAAGCCTTGCACTGCTATGACGTAGCCCCTGTGTTCGAACCCCCCCAGTCACATATATTTTTAAATAATTTTTCTTTTAATCTTTTAAAATCTCAAAGGTTTGCACGTACACTACACGTAAAATGAGAAGTCACAGAGTAATCAAACACGTGCACTGAGTTATACCAAGCGACGGGGACACATGGCCGAGCTATCACCACCCACCACCGGTTTTTGGCCGGCAAGATTTGCTTGGTGACCGGCACAACCAGGCCCCCCATAATGGATGCTCCCCAAAAATTTACCCCCGAACTCCTTCGCCTACCCCACTACCCCCATGTTGTTTGTTTACTCTGAAAACATCCAGAGAGTGATAATTCCTCTCTTTAGTTCATTTTTAATGCACATTTTAATTCTCAAATTTATTACCCTAAACTTTAATTTTCCCTATAAATACCAGACTCCATTTCACCCCTCCTCATTTAGAATTCCATTACAAAAACTCTCAAAAATTTCCAAGTCCCAAGTTGTACGAGTGGAGTTAGCAAAGGTCGAAGTTTCGGGAAGAATCCGGCGACAAAACGATGCCCCGACAGTTCCAATAGCTTCCCCTATCTCTTATCTTGTTTTCCAACCTGTAAGTCCCTTCTTCCCTTCTCAATTTCTAGTCTAAAACTTTTACTTTTCAAAACTCGTCGGAAGCGGAGTTATTCCGACTTCAGATTCGCTTTTCTTTAAAAATCCAACTCTTTCATAATAACAAACCTACAAATTTTTAATATATTGTTTAGAAATCATAAACAAACACATTAGAACAAGTTTCATCTCAAAATAATGTATTATGCAACTTTTATCGCATTTTTACGGTTAAATACCACATACTTTACTTACGACATAATTCAACATATTCCCTTATATTACCATTAGAAAACTCATGAGGTAATGACCTACCTCATCACAACACTCATCTTTGACATAGCACGATGATTTGTAAAACATTCTTTTGGGACAAAATACGACATTACATTTAAATACCCTAAACTTACAAAACCGTTTTCTTTAAAAGTGTATTAATTAATTCCATACAAATTACGTCCTTACAACCCACTTTTGGGGAACCCGAACGGGATGGTGCGGGTTATCGCACGTCTTTGGGTCTAGTAGGGCCGGATTAAGACCTCCTCACGGAGCATTCAAATTCCGATGGAATTTTTATTACAATTTTAAGAAAAACGAAATTTCTAAAATAAATAAAATTATATTTTTAATAAATAATTATATATATAAATATTATAAAAATATATTTTTTAAAAATATAAAATATTTCATGTTTCCAAAATCCAAGAAAAGAATCCAAAATTTTCATGAAAATACCATCCAAATTCAATACAAATTCCAATATTTCATTAAAATACCATATACAATGAAATCTAGATTTTACTCACTAGAAAATTTCATTTTTCATAAAACCTATATCTATGAAAACTCTAAAGACGATAATTAAATACTTGAGGTTTATTTTGAACATATATCAAAACTATTTTTACATAAACCCCCCTCAAGTTATACTAAATTACAATAATGACCCTAGTAAATATAGATTTAAGCGGGACCAGTTCTCTTGAGCCTCAGAGAGCCGGAGAATATGGGTGCTTGCCTATCTAAGGTAGACAACCTAAAAATGGTGTTATCAACACGGTAATTATCTTGGAAAAAGACACAAATCCTGCCGTTTATGTGCAACAGTTATCGATAACTCCAAAACAATCAGGACTTCAATTCTGTTTAAGAGTCTGACTCGGTTCGAGTAGCGATCAAATCTGATATGAAATCAATCTGGCTTGAATACAATTCAAGTATAATTGCAATACAACATGAATCCATGAATGCCAGAATACAATCTATAACAACATGAACATGACTGAACCGAACCATGGGTATACTCTGATTACATGACTATCCATTTATATCCATTCCGTTTACTGATATCATGGTTTCGGCAAGTCTTCCATTTACTACAAGACAATACAATACAATCAGTACAATCAATACAATAAACATTACAGGGTTTTGTTTACCGTCGAATACGGGAGATGGGACCGCGTAGGTTCGTCTTGCCTGAATTTGGGGGCAGATGCTATTTGGTTTTATCCGTCCACCTCTCCGAAGATGCCAAGTTGATTTATGGCACCATGTATCGAAGGTTTAAACGGATGCGGCAGATGTAGCAGACTTCGTCAGATTCCTCCTCATTTTGAGGGGTTTTTGATTGTGGGAACGCTCTTCCCTGCAGGCGCAAGCCCCTGCAGTTAATTACGCTACCGTATCGCGGTAACCACTTTCTCCTTCTCCAGATGGTCACTTTGTGTCGTGTATGTTTGTTTTATTTTTGGCTGCCCGTAGATTGTATACGGAGACTAATTTATGTTGTCGCTCGTAGGGCGTGGATTAGTCCAAATCCGTATTTTCTTAGATTTGGGTTTGGGTTGGGATCGTTAATCTCATTTGAAACTAAGATCAACTTAAACGTTTGTTAAGGATACGTTAGTCTAATTTTAGACTAAGATCTACTTAACAGGATCATTTAAATCCAACAAAAGAACATTTGGGCTCTATTGTTTTAGTTTAGGGACTTTGTGGTCCATAAGTTTAAGGACATCATAGTCCAGGGAGTTTAAGGACATCATGGTCCATAAAGTTTAAGGACATTATAGTCCAGTTTAAAGAAGTCATAGTCTGTGGGGGGTTTTAGTTCAACTGTTTGGGGATGTGCCAAAAGTTATTGGTTATTGGGACCCTCCATCTCTCTAAAGACGTTGAAGAATTACAACGACATATATCAGAGGTATGAAAAGATGTACCCTTGAACCAATGTTGGTTTGGAGATCTATAGTCAAGTTTGAGGCTAAGATCTATTAAAAAGATTTATGAGCATATGGGCTCAATTAATCCAAATGAGGGGTCTGTGGACAACTTAGGCTCGGCCCACTCAGTTAAAATGTTGAACATTTAACAATGTTGAGCATTGGTTTGGGCTCGGACAATCTTGTCGTCTTTTATTGAATGCTGAGCATTCATTATGGCTCTGGGGCTTTATTTAAAGAACAATTTATTTTCTCTCAGCGCACACGTGAGAAGCACGTGGTGAACTTGGCGGTGGGCGCCAGTCAATGAGTGCAGAGCGCTTCTGTTAAGTAGCGCACACGTGAGGAGCACGTGGCACGCTTGGCACTGAGCGCCAGTCAATGAGCACAGAGCGCTTCTGTTTAAGTAGCGCACACATGAAGAGCACGTGGCGCGCTTGGCGCTAAGCACCAGTCAATGAGCGCAGAGCGCTTCTGTTAAGTAACGTACACGTGAGGAGCACGTGACGTGTTTGGTGCTGAGCGCCAGTCAATGAGTGCAGAGCGCTTCTTGTGAAATAGCGCACACGTGAGGAGCACGTGGCGCGCTTGGCGCTGTGCTCCAGACTTGGAGCGCTGAGGTGTTTCTTTAAATTTGGAGCGCTAAGGCTCTGCAGCTCTGTGTGCTAGATTTGGAACGCTGAAGCGCTTCATTTAATTGGAGCGCTGGGGCTCTTTTTAAGCAACTCTGCTCTCTGAGAATTAAATTCTCCCTTATAAGAGACTTTGTCTCATGGATCTAAGAACAAAGTTCTTATTTTATAGGAGATATTTCAATCTCTTATGTTTTTTGTGAAAGGCTTTGCCTTCATGGATCTGTGATCCTAAGAGAATTGAATTATTCTCCCCCCTTTTTATAATGAGATGTTATGATCTCTTTGTGAAAGGCATTTTCCTTATAGATCTATGATCTAGCATAAGAACTAAGTTCTTTTTCTGATGAGATGTTTTGATCTCTTTATTTTACCTTGAAGAAATTCTTCTTCTGCCAAAAGCTTGCTCTTCTCTCTGAACTTTCTCAAGGTTTGTGGGGGGGTTCCTCTCTATCAGACTTGAAGTCTTGGAGCCTTTATATAGGACAAGCTGATTTGTTGAATCAGTTGAAGAGATCTTTTCTCTAATTGATTTGGAAATGTTTCCCACCGTTGGATCTTTGATCCTAGAGCTTCTGTTTTACAGAAGGCAATCTTCTTGTTTTTAACAAGATTAAGAAAATCTTTCCCTATACAGAATTTATTCTGCATCTTGGTGATTTTTAATCACCATTGGATTTTTTATCCAACAGCAGGGAACATTTAGTCCCAGCGCTAGCACTCTCGTTCTTTGCACGTGAGCGCTGCAAGCGCTGCTAGCGCTAGCGCTCTCGTGCTTTGCACGGAGCACTGCAGCAGAGTCTTTGACTTTTAGCGCTGGCGCTGTTAGCGCTGGCGCTCTCGTGCTTTGCACGTGAGCGCTGCAGCAGAATCTTTGACTCTTAGCGCTGGCACTATTATGAAGCGCTGCTTCATTTCAAATTTCAAAATTTGAACAAAGTTTTGCTCTGATTGGGGGAAACAAATGCCCCCTACCGTTGCGCTCACGTGGCCTACACGTGAGTGCAGCGGTGGTAGCATATCTGCCATCGGATCAACTCAAAAGTTGAAACGGCTCTCGGTGCCTATAAATATGGCCTTTGGCCCTTGAGATGACCTCTGTTCATCTCCTTTCTTATTTTTTTGAGAATTAATTCTCTTTTAGAGTATAGCTCTCTATTTTAAGAACTCTCCTAGAGACAGAACTCTGTCAAAAAAAATTTAGGTAAAGATCAAATCTTTTGAAGAGATTATTTTATAATCTAGGGTTTCACCTATTAACAGAGCTTTGCTCTTTTCAAATCATATAGATTTTTAGGGTTTTCTTAACAGAGCTTTGCTCTCTTGAAATCATAGATCTAAAGAGATCTTTCTTAGGGTCTCTTAACCCATTAAAGAAGAACCCTTAGAGTTCATCTTGCAGATCAGAGTTTTTAACTCAGTAAAGCTTTGCTTTTTAAGGTTTTTGATGGATTTTTCCATCTTCTTCGTAGAGCATTGCTCTTTAGAATTTTTGGGGAATTTTATTCCCTTCATCATTAATTATGACAGATGTCATATCTGTTTGCAGAGCGTTGCTCTCAAGGAGATTTACTCCTTGGCCCTAGGGGCCTTCATTAAATGAGAATCCTCTTAGGATTACCTCATTTAATGACTGCCTCATCACATGATGAGACTGTTTTATTAATGATGAGCCATCATCTAGATTGTGTAGGTCCCCTTTGGTCCATTTCCACTGTATTGCAGTACGGTACGAATTTAAAGTACCAGGTGACAGAACTTAAATTGTAGCATTGATGGCTAATTTTTTGTTCTTTTCCGCACAGGTACTATGTCTTTCGACATTTCTTTCCCGTTCGTCCGTTCGGAAAGCGGATTCCCTAAAGCGCTTGTGGACAGGGAAGTCTTCGCGTTGATCAAGGATCATGACCCGAAACAAAAGAATCTTCATCTATGGAGCAGGTGGTACAATCAAATTATTAGGGGCCGACAGAGCTTTTCTTGCACGGCACCTTCGGAGCCTATTTCGGCGATCCCTTATGCTGACGCACCTACGGTGAACTATGCCGTGGAGGAGGTCAATTAGACTTCAGAGGGTCTCCTTGAGCCTTCTATGGCTGCAATACCCAAACAGCCGCTGGCGGCTTTGGATACTCTAGGACGGCGTATATGTCAGGGCGAGTCGCGCCCTTGGGGACAGCCGTACATGATAGGCCTAACTCCTCATCATCCAGCTGGGTATTTGCAGTGGGCCCACTACATTTTGTCGGCCAAGAGATCGATGCTACTGAAGCTTGGGTTGTATCCTGCCATTTATGCGTCTCTCTTTCAATATTCTGCGCCTCCTGCATGGTGGATCAAGGCTTTTCTGGAGCAATGGAATATTCCGTCCCACACCTTCCTTTTGTTGGATCGAGAAGTTTCAATATCTCTAGAGGAGTTTGCAGAGATTTCTGGCTTACCCGTCAGGGGAGAACACTACGAGGAGTTGCTTCCTCCGGATGAATATATCTTTGCCACTAAATCAGTGGTAATGGGCCTTACCCTGGAGAATGTCATTCAGCACTAATTCCCGAGCTTGATCAAGGTGTTGAATATATAAGAAAGTCTATTTCTGGAGTCCGGAAGGCATGGAGTCAGCTACGCAGACTTCATCGCTCGCTTTCTTCGTCTGGAAGCCTTATCGAAGCAAACTGCGTTGTTTGCCAAGCTTGACGATCCATTTGGTTTTGGTTCGGATAACCAACCGACGGCAGAGGCAGATTTAAAAGGTTTCTTTAGTCCGGCTGTTCCTGTCTTTCCCTTCGCGGAGCTTGCTGCTCCGGACGTCGATGAAGAAACGTTCGAGCTGGGGTTCATTGGCTTATGGCTAAACCGGTTCGTGCTTCCGATGCACCCTCTCCGTATGATGATATCAATCTTTTACCCAGCCCATCGTATGGTTGCGGGAATGCAAGTGGCCATCGGAATTGCTGGGTTGGCACACCTATACCATGGTCTCAGCTTAGCGGCGGATACCACTCAGCCAGGGGTACAGCCCGTCACTTTCTCGCTGCATTACTTTACGTCATGGATCGAGTTGCACGTTCTTAGGGCTTTTGGTGCCCATAAACGACCTCGTTTCTACGACAGTTACAACTTCCCTCGGATTATACGCCTAGTTAACGCGTCTGTCTTAAATCTGACACGGCGGGGGGCTAGGGGTTTGCTCCTTCGTCCGCGTACGGTTGGTGACGGCATGACCTTTGTCGATAAGGTTTTTATTGTTGGCAAAGAATCCGCAAAAACGTTGCAGCCTCTGCGCGATACTTTTAAAGATGGGGCCTCTACCTTGAAAGCTCAGGAGATTCTTCATCTATATTCCATTAGGCCGAGCTTTCTCATGTTTAGGCGGAATGATTCGGCGTTGTTCATGAGGTACAACCCATACCGTTTCGCCCAGCAATCAGGCTATAATCAAGGCGTCCCGCTCGAGGCCTTCCTAGCTGAGATAGCTGCCACAGAAGAAGGCATTCGCAACGCATTACACCATTTTATGCGGTTGAACACCGGCTCCAATTTCTTTATCAATGAGCCGAGTTGCGTTCCACGAATCTTGAACGTATTGTGGCATGGTATCAACATTCGATGGGCGCCATCATTAGGGAAGAAAAGCAATTGTTGCTTGATCGCAAAGGCACCGCCCCCGCTGGTAATCCAGTCGTTCCTTTGAAGCGACGGACCATCGTTCGTCCACCCTTAAGAGAAGCTGTTGCGGCTGTGGTACAACGCGTTATGCCTGAGCTGCCCCTACCGCGCGCTCCTGTAGAAGCGGTAGTTATAGTATCTCCCGAGTCCGGCGTGGGTGCGTAGATAGGAACTCGTCGCCCCAAATTGCCTGCCAAGCGTAAGCTTGTGTTATCGGCTCCCGGCACTCGCTCGCAGAAGAAAAAGAAGTCGATACTTTCTGCAGACGTTGTATTCGGCCAGGAGCCTCATGCTCCTTACAGCGAGGTCCTAAGTAAGTATGGAACCAACGAAGGTTTGTTTATGGCACCGGATGATACCGATATAGAGGCTGCCATTGCAGCTTCCGAGCGACTAGCTAGTAACAAAGCAAGACTAATCACCCTTGCACAGTCAGGTAGACTTTAGTCATATCTTTTCACTGTTACATTTTTTATTACTATACTTTAACTAACGCTTTCTTCTTCAACAGGTATCTCCACCGAAGAAGCTCTTGCAGCTTCCCTTAAGACTTTCGAAGAGGAGGAAAGGCTTCGCACTTCCTTATTCCTCGGTATATTTCGGTTCATTGTTCCTTCATTCCCTTTTTTTCTTTATGGATAGTCCGATCCCCCTTTTTTATTACAGGGACTACTTCGACTCAGGTTATCCCGAGTGCGGGGCCAATCCCGCATGGTGACGCGATGACGCTCCCAAGGCCGGCTGCCGAAGTCCCGGCTCCCCCAGCATTGCCGAAAGAAGCTTCGCTCAAACAGCCGATGACGGACGCCGTAGAGGCTCCAGAGGCAGAACTTGGTTCAGACGATGACGTCTCCTTGACGGAGGTCTTGAGGAGGTCACTTCTCACTGCCAAAGCCGACAAGAAGCGTAGAAAGCGTGCCGCTAAGGAACATGATGTCACTTTGGCTATAGGTGCAAGCTCAAGCGCGATTCCATCCATCACTATTTCTTCCGAAGATACTCCAGCTGCCCTGTCTACCATTCATAGACAGGTTTTGCGCGTGGCTCGGGAGGCAATCGAAAAGCCGCCTCAAGGTAACATAATACCGGGTCTTTTTATTAGAATTTGATCTTCAAATTCGTATATATCATATCCTGCAGGGCTAAGCCTTAGCGACGAGGTAGCAGGTGAGATGACGGCAACCACCGATCCTGAAATGGCCACTCTTTCTTAGGAGTCCGAGACTGCCCCAATTGCTACTCTTTCCCCTTGCGGTTCCCTGCCATCGCCCGGCATTGCGAGTGTCACGACGGCTCTCGTAGAATCGGGGGATGAAGCCACTGGTGCCGAAACCGTCCCCCCAAATGAGACCGAAGAAGTTGTGACGCTTGGTGATGCTTCCATTGCAGTTTTGGCTGATGACCAGTCTGGTAGGTCTCAAATCGCTGCATTCTTTTCGTTTTGCAATCCCTTTGGGTCCCTTCTGATGACATTTTGTTTATTTCGAATGTAGGTATGGTGAGCGCAGAGGTTGTGCCACCTGAAGAAGCATCATCAGTTGCCACTCTGACGGTCGATGTCCCTTCGTCTCCTCTTACATCCTCTCAAATGCTGGAAGGTATGGGTTTGTGATTTAATTTAAATTGAGAATAGCATATTTCGTGTACTGACCATGTATCATCGTAACCTTGCAAGAGTTCTCTTTGATCATCTGTATCAAGTACTGAACTCGCACTTCCCCTTCCAATCAGAAGTCGCTTTGTCTACTGGTGCCGGTGAATATCTTTTCTAACCTTCGTCCTTTCTTTTCTTTAACGGGCGACCCTGCCGTTGTTAACTTTAAATTGATTACAGCACTACAAATTGAAGGAGGGGACGAGAGAATCGTCGTGCCACCAGTACTCCCAGCTCTGCCACCTGTCGTAGCCGGTATAGTAGCCTTCATCGCTCTTGCATCTTCTTTATCTCTTAAGACGATATCTGACTATGATTTGTTTTGCAGCAATCACACCAACTTCAGCTCCCTTTGAGTCTCAGATTCCCATGCCGGCAGGGCCTTTTGCTAAACGCCCTTCTTCCAGGGGTGCTGCGAATAGCCTGCGGATGTTAAGAGAGTTCGTTGAGGACCTTGATGCTGAGGCCTTTGCATCTGCTGCAGATTTTGCCGCTGAAGTTAATCTCATGTTGGCGATACTCGTGAACTTCCATAGTGAGGGCATCGTCGAGTCTTGGGTTAACTACTGCAGGAAGATCGAGGACTGTCTACATAAGATTGAGCTCAGGTGTCCCATTCCAGAAATGTTGGCTTTGAATTCTCAACGGGCTGCATAGGTTGAGCAGAGCGTTCCCTTCTTCCGCTATTTCGAACAAGAAGCGACCTTGAGGCGAAAGGAACGCGAGGAGGCTTCATGTGAATCCGCCCGGCTGCGCGCCCAGGTTGAAGCAAATGCTGCGCAACTGAGAGACGTCTTTGACAATTTGTAACGATGCATTTCCGACGGGCTAGCGCTAAGGCAAAAGCTCGACCTTCTGGAGCGGGTTACGCAGAGTCGCGAAGTTGCTCAACGGGAAATCGATGAGAAACTTTCGTTTTGTTTACATCAACGGGTTCGAGTCGAAGCGGAGCTGGCTGCAGCGGCTGATCATGAAAATGAGTTGAGAGGAGCGCGTGAGCAACTGGCTGATTTATTGAAAACGCCTCCTTCTCAGTAGCCGCCTTTGTATCAATTAAACATTTGTAATTTTTGAATAACATGTATCCATTTTTTATTCTTTTATATGATTCGTCTCGTACTCAATTGAATTCATGAATAAAAGATACACATTTTTTTATCTCCCACTGTTGCTTTCTTCTCTTTGCTGTGTTGTCGCCATGTGATTTTAGCAAGTGTGGCCTGTAGATAGTGGGTAGCTGTCTATTTTGGACTCTTTGCAGGGTAGCGATAGCTTAGAAAACAGGTTCAGATCTGCCGTCTAAGTCTTTTCAATTTTATGAGCTATGAGGGTCTCATAAAGATTTTTCTCCCTACGAATCAAGAGGATCTCGTAGGTGCATTTTCTCCTTAGGAATCATAAGGATTCCTAAGTGTGTTTTTCTCTTAAGAGCCGTAAGGATCTCCCAAGAGAATTTTCTTCCTTACAAGTCGAGAGGACTCTTAAGTGATTGATTACTTGACCTGCTCCCGAATCAAAGCATTGCTTTGACGGGGAGGTCAAGGGTTGACTTTGGTCATTTTCCACGGGGTCAGGACTGACTTTAGCCGTGTTCCACGGGGTCAGGATTGACTTTAGTTATACGGGGTCAGGATTGAGTTTAGCCATACGGGGTCAGGATTGACTCTCGGTTGTCTATGCACCGTCGAGTCATAGAACTGGGAACTTTGCCACGGCTTCGAGATAGTCTCCAGGCTTTCTGTGAACCATCGAGATTCGGAACTAGGGGTTTTTGCCATGGCTCCGCTTGATTGTCGCGACCGAATCCTGCTGGAATGAGGAGGAACGCTGTTGTGGGTCTCCAGGATGTAGTTGCGGCCATCAAGACTTGGAACTAGGGACTCTGCCATGGCTCCGAGATAGTCTTTAAGCTGTCTGTGAACCTTCGAGATTTGGAACTAGGCGACTTTGCCATGACTCCGCTTGATTGTCGCATCCGAATCCTGTTGGAATGAGGAGGAACGCTGTTGTGGGTCTCCAGGCTGTAGATGCGGCTGTCGAGACTTGGAACTAGGGACTCTGCCATGGCTCCGTTTGTTGACGTCGTATATTCCTGCAAAGACACTAATTTCTCTACGGGTCGACGCGACTCGAGATGCTCTCGTTAAGAATGCTGATTTCTCTGAATCGAGGTTTTTGCCAAGGACACTGATTTTCTCAGAGTTGAGACGAATCAAGAGATTCCTGCAAAGACACTGATTTCCTTGCGGGTCGACGCGAATCGAGATGCTCTCGTCAAGGACGCTGATTTCCCTGAATCGAGGTTTTTGCCAAGGACGCAGATTTCCTCGGAGTTGAGACGAATCGAGAGATTCCCGCAAAGACACTGATTTCCTTGCGGGTCGATGCGAATCGAGATGCTCTCGTCACGGACGCTGATTTCCCTGAATCGAGGTTTTTTCCAAGGACACTGATTTCCTCGGAGTTGAGACGAATCGAAATATTCCTGCAAAGACATTGATTTCCTTGCGGGTCGACGCGAATCGAGAAGCTCTCGTCAAGGACGCTGATTTCCCTGAATCGAGGTTTTTTGCTAAGGACGCTGATTTCCCTGGGGTTGAGACGAATCGAGGTATTCCTGCAAAGATACTGATTTTCTTGTGGGTTGACGCGAATCGAGATGCTCTCGTTAAGGACGCTGATTTCCCTGAATCGAGGTTTTTTTGCCAAGGACACTGATTTTCCTGGGGTTGAGACGACTCGAGGTATTCCTGCAAAAACACTGATTTTCTTGCAGGTCGACGCGAATCGAGATGCTCTCGTCAAGAACGCTGATTTTCCTGAATCGAGGTTTTTGCCAAGGACACTGATTTCCCTAGGGTAGAGAAGAATCGAGGTATTTCTGCAAAGATACTGATTTCCTTGCGGGTCGATGCGAATCGAGATGCTCTCGTCAAGGACGCTAATTTTCCTGAATCGAGGTTTTTTGCCATGGGCACCGATTTCCTTAAGGTTGAGACGAATCGAGATATTCCTGCAAAGACACTAATTTCCTTGTGGGTTGACGCAAATCGAGATGCTCTAGTCAAGAACGCTGATTTCCCTGAATCGAGGTTTTTGCCAAGGATATTGATTTCCCTGGGGTTGGTTGACTTTTTTCCGAGACAGAGTCATTGGATGACGTATTTCCGAGACGGGGTCATTTAATGACGTGTATCCGAGATGGGGTCATTTGATGACGTGTTTCCGCGACGGGGTCATTGGATGACGCTAGGTTGTCTCTGAACCGTAGAGTCTTAGAACCGGAGACTTTGCCATGGCTCCGATTGGTGTCGTCGCGTCCATATCCGGCTGGAATGAGGAGAAACGTCGTTGTTGGTCTTCTGGGATGTAGATGTTGCTGTCGAGATCTGACTTTCCCTTTGACAGAGTCTGATGGGGAAATGTGGTTCCCTTTTTGTTTATGCCCATGGATTGTATACAGGGGTCAGTGTGGACTTACCTATAGGGCAAAAGTTTCATCATCATTTTTTTGTTTTTTTCCGCAATACTCTATCATTTCAGCTTTTATATCGAGAAGTTCGTGATTACCCAATCATTTCGGCTATTTTTCGCAGTGCCCAATCATTTCGGCTATTTTTTCTTTTTACTCGCTGCTTTTTATTGCGAGTTGCCCAATCATTTCAGCTGTTTTTGTATGCATATATTTTACTTGCTGATTTTGTTGCAATTTGCCCCATCATTTCGGCTATTTCATATGCATTTATAGCTCGCTGACTTTTGCCGCGAGCATGGAACTTAGGATCTGATACCAATTTAGGCATCGGTATCGCTACAACTGGGATATTGTCAGGAGCGAATCATCATTTACCTTTGTCGGTTCGAACAAAGGTGGCTTAGCAAACAGGGTTAAGATCCTGCCAACTAAGGCTTTTGACTTCATGAGCCGTAAGGGTCTCATAAAGATATTTCTCCCTACGAGTCGTGAGGATCTCCTAGGTACGTTTTCTCCTTAGGAATCGTGAGGATTCCTAAGTGTGTGTTCTCTTATAAGTCGTAAGGACCTTACAAGAGTGTTTTCTCCTTATAAGTCAAGAGGACTTACAAGTGTTGTAATAACCTAGTTCATTTATACCAATTCCAGTTCTCGTATTTCCTTAATTGTGGTATTTTCCTGATTTATCGTGTTTTGGGTGCGAATAGTATTTTACATTGCATTCGACCCGACCCGCTTGCTTGAACTTATTTGATTCATACTTATGAATTATCCTGACTTGCTACGTAGACTGGTGCATTTTCATGTTTAGTGCATACTGGCATTTTATCTAGCATTTGCATTTTTACAATATAACATTTTAAGTCACATAAAATATTTTAAAAATACATTGCATGGCCTGCAAGATAATCCTAACCCCGTGGTAGCATCCGCGCATCTTGTTCCCATCCCGTTCAGTGAAACGGACGTGTTTGGATGGTTACGCGCACGTACGTGCATCCGTTCTTAGGGTATACATTTTCGTTACCTGAGCATTCATTTTGAATTTTGAAACTCTCACATATTTTTCGTATTTTAAATCTGAATTTTTAGACCCGACCCGGGTGCGTTTTGAAATATTTTTGTATCCCGCCAAAATTCAATTTATTTAATTTTAAAATTTAGTTTAAATATTTTCATACGATTTCTTTAACAAACTGAAACCTCTTATCTAAAATTTTAAACCTACAAATCTTTTAAAATTTTAAATCTAATTTCCTAACAAACTAACAACCCCTTTCTCTCTCTCTCTCTCCTCTGCATATATATATTTATATATATTTTATTTATTTAAATTTTTCTTTCCTTATTTAATTCACAGCCTCTTCTTCTTACTTCTTCTTCTTTTTTCTTTCTTTTTCTTGATCTTGTTTTTTTTATTCCGGTGATCACCGCCGGAGCCGTGCTCGTCACTGACGATCCGAGTGATCCAGTGAACGTACCTGACTTGCGTGATCACCCTCGTGCGTTGTTTGAAACCGTTCCGTGTACCGTGCACGCGTCGCAACATTTCGCCGATGAAGGACGTTCTGTACACATCCATTCTTGTTCCGTCTAGGCAAGTGAAAACTTGCTACATGCTATTTGAATTACTATATATGCTATTTGATTACACGTTAAACCTGTAGCTTACATTTAATACTATAATTTCCTTTTAACAGTTTGACGTTCCGTTATATCATTTTAGATTCATCGCACGAAACATACCAAGTTGCATTTAGTTCTATTATACATAGTACCCACAATCATAATTAAATCATATAACAATTATTTGCATAGTCCACGGTACCCCTTTATATTTTTATACCCTGTAGGACGACTGTTTGCATACATCTAATCTGATCTACATTCAATTGCATCTCTAGATTATTTAGTACTTAATAACATGATTTTAACATCCATATTGGTTATACTTTAGTTAAGTAATGTTGAAACCATCCCTTAAACGCAAAATGATAACCGCGTATCGATATAATCTAATCTGTACCTATTTGCTTATCATATTACCTGATCTAATATATTGTTCTGATAGTGCTCATGCTTGTTCATTTATAATCTTGTTTATGTTAGTTTGATTGTGAGCACCCACATAACATTTTGTGCTTCCTGACATGACCTGTCGCACTTCCTACTTGTTATGACATGGTACCGTACACTCTTGACATGACATGACACCTAAATACACTACTTGACTTGACCTGATATACCATGGCTATACCCGTTACCTGATCTTGTGTCTAATGCCAACAAACATAACCTGTAGTCCTTACGGACCGTTCCTGTTGTCTATCCAGACAAACCTGCACCTACCTGATCCTGAGTTGGCATTAGTTCTTGATTACTTAATACCTGACTTGAACACATATAACTTGGGGGTATGGAGAAATCAATAATGAAACCTGACTTGTAACTCAACAGTTCGATACCTGTTCTGATCAGTCTTACGGGCTAGGCCAGCCCCGGGGTGATGATGCTGACATCACTTATCTTTACATGCTACCTTTTACTGCTTAGCGGCACGTCTCGGATTCAGCTCGAGAATCTTGACCGTGGTCCCGGGCACGCATGGGATACTATTGAGTTACATCGATGATTCATCAAATTGATTTCAAAGACTTGAGAGTAGTTAACCCAGTAGACCAGTTTAGATTACTCACTGCACATCACATATGCCTTACCCTTCACTGTCATTATTTATATTACTGTTATACCTGTTTTACCGCTCATACTCGTACCTGCATGCCTTGCTACTCCTTGATTTTATTATTTCTTGATATTATGACGCACTGACGTCTGGGTTTTGCATAGCCCAGATCCTCTACCTTTGTTGCAGGCTGATCGGGAGTATTTTCCGCCGTCAGGCCGAGCAGTGAGGATCCAGTTAGTATCCAGTTTTACTTTCCAGGTGTTTTGTTTCTATTGCTTTCGCATATTATTTCTTGACTCATTTATTATGGCATATGGACATATACTAGATAGTTATTTTATTTTCCTATTCTTGATATCTCCCAGACAGCCGTAATGTGACTGTAGAAGGATATTTCCTAGCCACAGGTAGCATGGTTGGCTCTGTCACGTGCCGATCTTAGCGCACTCTGGGAAGCGGGGCGTGACAAGTGCCGTTCGCCATATGAAGATATCCCTCGTCAGTAGTGGGACTCTGTTGGGGAAACGTTTATTTGTGCCCGTGGATTGTATACAAGGGCCAGTATTGGACCACCCGTAGGGTAATCTGGGGATTGTGATGGCTTAAGAACAGGTTCGGATCCTTGTAGCTTAAGGCTTTTGAATCCTATGAACCGTGAGGGTCTCAAAAGGGAATTCTCCTTACGAGTCGTGAGGATCTCATAAGTGTAACTTCTCCTTAGGAATCGTGGGGATCTCTAAGTGTGTTGCTCCCTTGCGAGTCGTAAGGATCTCACGCAGGTATTTTCTCCTTAAAAGATCGAGAGGACCTTGCAAGTGTCTTTTAACGAGATTGCGCCCTTTCGGGTTTTCACAAACTCGCCGGTAGTCCTGTTGTTTTTACTCACGGAGCCCTTTCAGGTTTTCATCCGTGCCCATCTCGCTTATGGACGTACCGTTTTTGTTTTTTTTGAACAGGGCATTCCACTAGATTGTGGGACTTGTTTGTAGGCCCCTTAATATCCTTCTTTTCCTTTGAAAAGAAAGGCCCATTCTATATAGAGATTCTTCCGCCAGTGAGAAATATGCCCCTGCGTATATCCCAGGGGGAACGAGTACCCACGCTGTCACTATTTTGGCGACAGGTTGCTTTGGAGCCGCTTATTTTGTTAAGCGTAGGCGATAAACGCCATCTTGCCTCTGCTTTTCACTCGTCATCATCGGATGAGAAAGAGTCTTGACCCATTTGATCCAATCGAGCCATTTTATCCATGAGTTCTTGGAAAGTCGTCGTCTTGAAGAGGGCTATATACGAGGACGCCTTTGAATTTGGATCAAGAGTGGCTATGAGCATTCCCATGTCTGCAACTTCATCGATGCATTATGGGTAACATATTGAACCCAAGTCTCATTCGGTTTAACCCTTTCGTTGACCAACGCCGTTACGGTAGTGCGCTTATTCACACTAGCGAATTTCTTGACAGAAGAGCATCTCCATCTCGTCGAAGGTATTCACGGAGTCATTCAGGAGTTCCGCATACCATTCAAAGGCAATGTCCGCCAGACAGCTGATGAACTGTCAAAGGAGAAGTATGTCATTCTCTCCAGTGTTACCGCACATGGATTTAAATCGTGCGATGTGCTGGTGATGATTCCCGGTTCCTTTGTATATGTAGAGTCGGAAGTATATATTCTGGCGGGTACTGTATTTGATCGTAGCACGCCGGATACGGTCGACCAGCCTTGATTGGCCTATTTGCGGCTTCACTGGCGCAGTGAGCTTTGATTCGCTGAGCGATATATGTGTCCAGCTTTTCTTTTAGGATTCATTTCCTTCTCAACTGTTGTTAAGGTTTGCAGAGGATTTGAAATGCCATCTTTATCTTTAAGACCGACTACCGGCGGTTCATCTGCCAATGGTTCCGATTGAACCATCTTTCCAGCCATATTCTGAATCAGAAGGGCAATCTGGTTCATTTTAATGGGCATTTATGCCGCTTCTTTATCTCTCTTTTTCAGAGCGCGTTTTAGGAAATCATTATCCGACTCCTTCTCTATTCTTTCTTCGGGTGCGCCCTTAGGATTTTCCTTAAACATTGGATTAGCGTTTGCTGCCGCCTGAGCGAGCATCTTCTGCAGCTTTTCATATTGCAGTTGAACTTTTGTCAGGGACCGAGTTTGGGGTCGGTGACTAGTAGAAGTTCGAACTTCATCTTTTGAATTTACCATGTAGACTATGTGAACTACCATGCCCCCAGGCCTGGGGTGTTTGGAGTCTTGGCCTTTGGAGTTTGCTTCAGACACTTGAGCTTTATTAAGCCTCTCTTTTTTTGGTGAAAAGCCGCTTTGGTTTTGAGAGGAACCGCTGTATCAGAATCCTTCTTGGGGTGAGTCCCCTTCACCTGCTTCCACACTTTATATATAGATGAATAAAGTTGTCTCAGAGAGCGAACTTGTTTTTGCTCTCGTGGGATCTCCATGGGCTGCGGTGACTTTTTCAGTATTGCGGTAGGAGAATTTTTTCTGACCCTTCACAACAGTTTGAAACTGTTCCCAGTTAGAACAACAATATTCACCACTGGGGTTGAAACAGGACCATACGAAGGCCTGCCCTCAGCTTATTTTGGATGACGCTGATATTGACGTTGGCCGTTTCTTACAGCCAGGATTTGATTAGCTTCAGGATTTTGCTGAGCCTACCCACTGTTTCCTTTGAGAGCTTGAATATTCTGCCCCCTGCGTCGACCTTGGTCTTTAGCATGTGCCAGTTGTTTGAAGACTGATTCCGTCGGCACAGCTGCTGCGTGGGGAACCAGCCTGTGGAAGACAGACTTCCTCTAGGATTCCTCCATCGGCGTTGAGGAACCGAGGGTGGGATGTGGGAGTATCGATCCAAAAAGAAGCCCATTGATTTCTTGAAGAGACGGATTACAGAGATTTGAGCTTGCAAGTGGCCCGTACTTAACTCCACGAGATATGACAGAGCCTGAGTTGCTAAGGTGGGAGCAAACGCCATTCTTCATAGAGACGAAACGCCGGCTTCAGTATCCCCTCCCCTAAGGGCAACCACAAACATATATACCGCGATTATTTGATCGTGGAAAAACACAACACACGAAGTGTGGAGTGGAAAGAGGAAAAGGTCCCACCGGGCATGCCAGAATCTGTTTACCGCCGAATACGTGAGACGGGACTGCGTAGGTTCGTCTTGCCTGAATTTGGGGGCAGATGCTATTTGGTTTTATCCGTCCACCTCTCCGAAGATGCCAAGTTGATTTATGACACCATATATCTAAGGTTTAGATGGATGCGGCCGATATAGCAGACTTCATCAGATTCCCCCTCATTGTGAGGGGTTTTTGATTGTGGGGACGCTCTTCCCTGCAGTTAATTACGCTACCGCATCGCAGTAACCACTTTCTCCTTCTCCAGATGGTCACTTCGTGTCGTGTATGTTTGTTTTATTTTTGGCTGCCTGTGGATTGTATACGGAGACTAATTTATGTTGTCGCTCCTAGGGCGTGGATTAGTCCAAATCCGTATTTTCTTAGATTTGGATTTGGGTTGGGATCGTTAATCTCATTTGAGACTAAGATCAACTTAAACGTTTGTTAAGGATACGTTAGTCTAATTTTAGACTAAGATCTACTTAACAGGATCATTTAGATCCAACAAAAGAGCATTTGGGCTCTATTGTTTTAGTTTAGGGACTTTGCGGTCCATAAGTTTAAGGACATCATAGTCTAGGGAGTTTAAGGACATCATAGTCCATAAAGTTTAAGGACATCATAGTCCAGTTTAAAGACGTGATAGTCTGTGGGGGTTTTGGTTCAACCGTTTAGGGATGTGCCAAAAGTTATTGGTTATTGGGACCCTCCATCTCTCTAAAAATGTTGAAGAATTAAAACGACATATATCAGAGGTATGAAGAGATGTACCCTTGAACCAATGTTGGTTGGGAGATCTATAGTCAAGTTTGAGGCTAAGATCTAATAAAAATATTTATGAGCATATGGGCTCAATTAATCCAAATGAGGGGTCTGTGGCCAACTTAGGCTCGGCCCACTAAAGTAAAATGTTGAACATTTAACAATGCTGAGCATTGGTTTGGGCTCTGACAATCTTTTTGTCTTTTATTGAATGCTGAGCATTCATTATGGCTCTGGGGCTTTATTTAAAGAACAATTTATGTTCTCTCAGGGCACACGTAAGGAACACGTGGTGCGCTTGGAGCTGGGCGCCAGTCAATGAGTGCAGAGCACTTCTATTAAGTAGCACACATGTGAGGAGCACGTGGCGCGCTTGGCGCTGAGCACCAGTCAATGAGCGCAGAGCGCTTCTGTTTAAGAAGCGCACACGTGAGGAGTACGTGGCGCGCTTGACGCTGAGCGCCGGTCAATGAGCGCAGAGCGCTTCTGTTAAGTAGCGCATACGTGAGGAGCACGTGGCGCACTTGGCGCTGAGCGCCAGTCAATGAGCGCAGAGCGCTTCTTGTGAAATAGCGCACACGTGAAGAGCACGTGGCACGCTTGGCGCTGTGTGCCAGACTTGGAGCACTGAGGTGTTTTTTTAAATTTGGAGCGCTAAGTCTCTGCAGCGTTGTGCGCTAGATTTGGAGCGCTGAAGCGCTTCGTTTAATTGGAGCGCTCGGGCTCTTTTAGGCAACTCTGCTCTTTGAGAATTAAATTCTCCCTTATAAGAGAGTTTATCCCATGGATCTAAGAACAAAATTCTTATTTTATAGGAGATATTTCAATCTCTTATGTTTTTGGTGAAAGGCTTTGCCTTTATGGATCTGTGATCCTAAGAGAATTGAATTATTCTCCCCCATTTTTATAATGAGATGTTATGGTCTCTTTGTGAAAGGCATTTTCCTTATAGATCTATGATCTAGCATAAGAACTAAGTTTTTTTCTTGATGAGATATTTTGATCTCTTTATTTTACCGTGAAGAAATTCTTCTTCTACAAAGAGCTTGCTCTTCTCTCTGAACTTTCTCAAGGTTTATGGGGGGGTTCCTCTCTATCAGACTTGAAGTCTTGGAGCCTTTATATAGGGCAAGCTGATTTGTTGAATCAGTTGAAGAGATCTTTTCTCTAATTGATTTGTGGATATTTCCCACCGTTGGATCTTTGATCCTAGGGCTTCCGTTTTACAGAAGGCAATCTTCTTGTTTTTAACAAGATTGAGAAAATCTTTCCCCATACAGAATTTATTCTACATCTTGGTGATTTTTAATCACCATTGGATTTTTGATCCAACGGTAGGGAACATTTAGTCCCAGCGCTAGCACTCTCGTGCTTTGCACGTGAGCGCTGCAGCAGAGTCTTTGACTCTTAGTGCTGGCGCTGTTAGCGCCAGCGCTCTCGTGGTTTGCATGTGAGCACTTCAGCAGAGTCTTTGACTCTTAGCGCTGGCGCTATTATGAAGCGCTGCTTCATTTCAAATTTCAAAATTTGAACAGAGTTTTGCTCTGATTGAGGGAAACAGGTTTATAAAGGGGTAGACTGGTACGGAATATGTTAAAGGTGTAAGTGCACGGCGGCGCCCCGGCCGTCAATCCGACGCCGGAATGCGGAAGCGGTGAAAAACTTAAATTTTGCGGACTTAGCAAACCGGCACCACCGCGCACTATAACCCGGATCGAACCATTAACTAGTCTAAGCTAACTATAAGATGAGAAAGAGATATACCGACGATCCAAGTCCTCCGGTCTTCTCATCATCGTCCGGATCTCCTGCGGAAAAGTCCCGTCTCCTCCTCGTCGCCGGAAGTGCACCACATCGCCTGCTTTGTTTACGGGCTCCCACCTCAATGCCGAGGCAACTCGGGCACGAAGCCGGCTACTCGACGTGCCCAAGATTCGCTGTAGAATGTGTGAAGAACCATGTCTCATTTTTGGGGATTGTGGAATTGCCATTGGTGAAGGAAAAGAGAGCTTGGAGAGAGGTGGGGAAAAATGTAGCATACTAAAGAATGAATGTATCATATTTTTCTCCACTCAAAAGAGAAGCAATTTTCTCCTCCCACCAAAAGTGGCCGCCCCCCCCCTTTTCATGTGTGATTGGAGAGAGAGAGAGAGAGAACAAACAAGGGGGTGGGTGGAAAAAGAGTAATGATGGAGAAACAAATGATCACCACAAAGAAAATAACACTCCAAAGCAACCATCACCACAAAACAAGGGTCAAGCCATCATGACACAACCATGAAGCAAAAAGTCAAGTCAATGGATGGGACAAGTATCATGACATGATAATATGCAAAGACCCCCTCCACAAATGCTTATTTGCAACAATGCAAATAAGCCCTCCTCCACCAATCTTCGGCCAATGAACGGAACAATGGAAATTGGCCGAAACGGAAAGCAAACTGGCAACTCCATAAAAATGGTCCCGTAATAAATTACAGGAAAACCCCGATACTGTGCATACACACCCGCATTTGTATTCCGACCGAAATACAAATGCAATGAGACAAAATCTCCACTGTACTATACTAGAATCCGGCTTATACCAAAACCGGCTAGTAATATCTGTTCGATCCTGATCCGTGCAATACCGCACGTATCTGATCGAACCCTGCCATATAACCATACGGCCTATAGTACAATCTGTCCGATCCTGATCCGTGCAATATCGCACGTATCTGATCGGACCTTGCCATATCTCCATACGGCCTCTAGTACAATCTGTCCGATCCTGATCCGTGCAATACCGCACGTATCTGATCAGACCTTGCCATATCTCCATACGGCCTCTACAACCTTTCGCCCGAAAGCTGAGTAACTGAATGTGGAGGACTCTAAAGACTCGTCAACACCTCGGTTGTGGATTTAACCACTAGCACGTTAGAGGTATAAGCCAATACATAACGGGCTACCAGGTATTGACCAAAAGGGACGTCTGTGAGCGAACTCAGCCTGACAACCCTACTGAGCCTGTCAGTGACAATATCCGTGCAGTCCGGTCCGTTCGTCTATGAGTATCGCATGGCGGGCCTAGGGGGTTGGTATAAGTCAGACCCCCAAAAGCGGTACAAGTCGTGTCGGAGTGTAGCCCAGAACACCCTGAGATACTACTGGAATACCTACCAGTAAATCTCCTTGCCTTGGCCAAGGACTTTGTGTAATGGCTCTCCTAGACACAGCACGACCTCACCCCCAATACCGGGAGAGACGAACCCCTGAAGATACGCTCACTGCCTCCATGTGGCTCGGGACTGTACCCAACTAAAACCTGTTTGCACGACTCCTTTGAGCCGTGGTAGGGTAGTAATCAAAGTACAGTGGGAACTCACACGAGACAAATGACGATCCCCAGGTCGATGAACTAACCTGCACACATGTCACCAGGGAACTGCCATCTGACGTCTGGTATATGACCAACTAGCATGTTCCCGGCGAGTCCTGTCCGGTGTACTCATAACCCAATGAGCACCTGTATACATCTTAGGTGATCCAACTGACACCAGTGGCTTGTGAGACCGGCCACCGCCCCTCGTCGAGGTCTCGACTGTATACACTAGTCTACTAATGGAGTATTGATGCCCAGTCTCGAAACTCCCACGACTAGGGACCTTTTAAGGATAAGCTTATAGACCCCGAGCTCCCACTTATATGATCGCCCTCATACTGCTGGTGGTCAAGCAAGAATCCTAGGGGCTCTATCAACGTGTAATAGCGACGTGTCAGGTCACCTAAAGCAGTACACGATGATAAAGGTAAACCAGATAGCATACTATCATCTCGAGTAAGACTGTCCTACCGGGATAGGTCCTCCCTCAATCATTACAATCACGTACCTGTGACCTAATAATTGACTTTGAGGGCACTATCTCCAACAATCTCCCACTTGCACTCAAGGCTAATTATTGCGATGTCGCATACTCACAGCCCGTGTGATACCGAACATCCAACTCCTCTACTAGTCAGTCTCACAAAGCTCGTTTGCGGAACTATTGCGTTCGAGGAATAGCCTCAGTGAATGGATCCGCTTAGTTGTTTCTTTCTATGTCTCTCTATATCTCAAGTTCGCGGAGAAACCCATCTCCCGAAAAGAGCAATACATGTCTCAGAATATGTCTGGATGTCTGATGGGACCTAGCTCATAAATGAACTTCAAATCCAAACTTCTTAGACTGTATCGTCAACTGAACTTAATCAGTATCCTGCGCCATGCCACCCTCAGTATTGCCTTGGACCACCTGTCTAAAATACTGCCCCTCATCAGAAGGAAAACTATAACTCTGACAACCTCCTTGTCGTCCATGTCACCTTGGAAGCCTGGAATGATAACTGTCTCCTGAATGAGGCTGTCGTTATCATCTCCCTAGAACATCCACTTATGTTCTAAAACTGCTTCCGACTGTTTCTCCAGGATTGGATTAATGTCAACTTATTGCATCTAGTGCAAGAACAACATCTGGTGTGGTACTTGACATCTCACGATTGACTCAATTGCCTAAGCAAGTGATCTGCCAATCATGCACATCCCTCTCTACTTTAGTTTATAAGACACCTTTAGAGAGGGTGACTCCATCACCTGCAGGTACACTACCGTGCCAGGAGTCGTCCATTCTAAATACTCTTAGAATGTTGTCAAAGTACCCTGATTGGGAAACCACCCAAATCTAGATCTAAAACCATAGATCTAGTAACCAGTATGTCTGATATAAAATCCATTTCCTTTGTGGAGAAACAACTGTGTGACGACCAAAGTATAACCGATCGTAGTGTAGGAGTTTCTTTTCCTACTCTATGTATATCATCCAAATACCAGGATATCACACCCTACTACCTTCTCAACAGATCCATCCCCTATTCTGATGAAGTCAAACCCATGACTGTCACGTCAGAAATAGATGATCTATCTCCGCTACTTCTGCTCTAGTCTATAAATAGACATAAGCTACCTGCCCACCAATGCTTCCGCTGCTCCCACTGACTACGACAACCCTCTGGCAGAGTCATATAGACGTACACTTCCAAAACTGGTTTAGAACGACGCTATACTCATCCTCCCGCCGGGTCTCGTAACCTGGAACAACAGCAATGGTAATTGTGGGTAAACAAGAACTTCCCTGTCACCGTCCTTGAGGCTATCGTAGTACCTCTCGGGTGCCTGAAGTTACCCACCTTATCTGCGGAGTGGCCAATGGAATGTCAATCCAGATTGAATCTTTAGGTTCCTTATCAAATCTTCAGTAATCGTTTGTGGTTCTGGAATCACTTCCAGTTCTACCATACTCCCACTACTGTTTTCTGAAAAAATCTATTTTTATTAAAACCGTGGCGAGTCTAGAACAATATCGCTATTGTTCATCCAGATGGTAGAAAATCAACCCGCGTCATAGCCTGGGTCAACCCACAAACAGCCATTACAGAAACGTGCCTTGAGTTGTCCAGTGTCTGGTTTTAAGCATAAGCCGGACAACTCCCCGTACCTTAACATCGTTAAGATATGAACTGTTCTATATCCAATATAGAAACAGAGGCACTGATTTAATTGAACCAGATTCAAATCATGCAGCTGTCCCCAGCGCATGTCAACTAAATGGAAGGAGGCCGATCAGCGTTACTCAACTTAGGAATACTTCCAATTATGAGTAACCTGAAAGAGAAGCAAGATCTCTTTATCATTACTATCAACTGAATACCATACACAAGTATCTACATCTTCGATCTCTTTGAAGAATCCCGATACTTGCTATACCTGGTTCTCTACTCTATTCAAATACCTATAACTTCTCAAAATTGGACCCTGTGTTTCCGCGAAACACCTGTCTAAAAACTAGAGAAGTCATAAGTAAACCGAATATAGTACGAGGACCAACCCCTCTGTCCTGATGGACCCTGGACAACATACAATCCTTTGTATAAGTCCCTTGAGTCTGATAACTCATTCACTGTGTGTCGTAGGTTGAAAACTGTACTTATGGTTAAGAAGAATTACACCGCTGTTTAATGCTCCTTACCTAACCATCCACTGATATAGGTAAATATCGTAGACATAATTTCAGAAAGGTATATCTCACTCTATGAAAATAGACGTACAGATATATCAATTTGAAATTGGTGCATAACAGCGGATATTCAAAACCAAATATTTACCGACCGGCAAACAGCCCAGGTGATTTCCTCAAATATCACTGATTACAACGAATCCCGATATAATGAGGATAATCACCCAATTCCCAATAACTTACTCCCACTCATCATCTGTAAAACCATACAGATGTGAGAATCGTACCTGGTAAATACATACCCTGGAGTAAGTATCTAATCGGGAAATCAGTTTTCCTTTAACATTACACAGTGAGACTGAAACATCGAAATGTTTCGATGGGGTATCGCGGTATTCCTAGTAATGCCTCTTCCAGATTCACGACTGTAACCGTATAATTCTTTGCCACCTCTCCAAATCCCTTCATATGTCTTTAGTCTTTACCTTCTGCACACCCCTTTAGGCCAAATGGTTTTCTTCCTTCCCTACCGTTCGGCACCAGCCTATGGTTTGGAAGAAGACTATCCAATAAGCATAATGGGTGTACTGTCCCAATCCTAGGAACACTCGCAATGAGAGAGGGTGAAGATAAAAGACAACCGAATAAACCTTATTCCTATTTCTCCTGAACCAGAATCCATCCCCGAACTGGAACAAGTTCCATTCGAGTTCGTATATAACCATACGATGGAGTATCCAAATAAACTGTGGATCTTCGTAGTGATACGGAGTGTCCTGGAGAAATACAAAGGTGATGTGGGAGTGGTAAAGAAATATTTGGTTTGGTCGTGAAAATCTGTTGCAATTTACTTTGCCCTCTTACTAATCCCTTGGTTTGTCTGAACTTAATACCTTCTGCACACCATCGTTATGCTAATTGGTTTTCTTCATTCCCTACCGGTCGGCACCAGCCTAAGGTTTGGAAGATGACAATCCAATTTGCGTAATAGGTGTACTACCCCTAAACCAAGGAGTACTCGTAGCCTGAGAGAGGGTAAAAGGAAAAGACAACTGAATAATCCTATCCGTTTTCTCCAGAACCGGAAACCATCCTCGAATAAATTCTTTCGAGTTCGTATCTAACCATACGATGGTTTTGTCCAATGGAAGTGGACGTTCGTAGTAATACGGGGTGTCCTGGAGAAAAAGGGTAAAAGTAGGAGTGGCAATGAGGTCTGCAACTCTGACAATCCAAAAAGCCGGTGTTTAAGAAGGTTCGGTCAACTTGGTCACTGAGTCATAGTCTTAGGGTCGGGTCAATGGTCGCTGCCAAAGAGAGAGAGAAAAGAAACACTCAGCGTGCACTCTAACCTAGATCAGAATGGTCACCAATTTATCTAATCAGGAAACCTCCCACTGTACCTCAAATTCTCCTCCAAACCTGAAAGAAGAATTAGTCGGGGTTACCCGAGGAGTAAACTAACTCATCAGTGGGAACCGGGATCCAACTATCATCGCATGATAACGTGACGGAATCCGCTCACGTCAACACACTCCAGAAGGTATGCGCATATCTGGCAAGTTTCAGTTCTTTTGAAACTCCCGATGTGATTTCTGCCCCATGCTCTTATGACCTTGGCGTGAGGTCAAAATATCATAAGTCACATGTCAAGTTCTGCCCGTTATTATCCAGGTTAATTTGAACCCACCCGTACATACCCTTGACGTAGGCCAAAATAGTAGTACGACTGTCCCAAACCAACGCATCTATCTATGCAACAGATAAATAACCGGCAGCTACCAAACACTATGCCTTGGCGTGAGGTCAAAATACATAGCTTGAATACTACCGAATATTTAACTGAAATGACGGAGGGCTACGAATGGTTTCTGGCGAAAACCTTTAACGTAATGAACTTGATATCGTTGAAGGAACGGATAGCTTTTATAAAAAATATAGTGACGAAAACTTCCGCTAAAGAGGTCACTCCCGGTGAAGGGATCTCGGCTCTTTCCCCGTAGAATGGGGTGCAGGATATTCCAATGAATACCACGATGCAAAACAAAAGTAAACGTCCTTGCAATAACAGCTTTTTGAAAAGTGTTCCTACAACATCAGATTAGGTTTGTTTTAACTTGCATTGATCCGAATCAATGCAGTCCCATCAATTGATCACACCAAAAAGAACGAAAATATACTGATGTACATATATGCCATCCGCATTCGCCACTGGGTCCCGTCATTACCCGTTAGGTTAGCTAACTAACGACAGAGCGGGGACTGGACTAGCGCGGATGTAAAGCATATACAACATCTACTAATATATATACCAACATATTATATTCGCTCAAGGCGTGAATAAAATGCAACATCACAGAGAATGAACAGCATCACAGAAACAATACAGATATCTGGGATCCCCGGGTTTCACAGAGCCACTACTGAAACCCGACGTTCCCCTGGTCGTGTGGATAGCCTGTGCAATGAAATCCTAGACCCCTACGGGCGCGGCAAGTTACCCGCCAAAACCTGAAGCGAGGCAGCCCCCTTCAGCAACGTGAATGGACCACCCAGCACTTCACGGAATCCGGTAACTTGGGCACCCCTCCTGGGTCAACCTGTACCCCCTACGAGTGCGGCGAATAGCCCGCCAATCCTAGAGTGAAGCCCCCTCCGTCTCAATGCCATGAGATGCGGGCTTGTTGCCCTCCAGAACCCGGCTATCCGTGCACCCCTCTGCGGGGCAATCCTAGTACAGAAAGTAAAATATACATACAACGGGTACATCGACCGCAACCAGGTCGTGCCCCAAAATAATAATACAAACAGGCAGTGACGGCAGTCCACATGTCGGACGCTCGCCCCACAATATCAAATGTACATAATACAACAAAACTGTACTAGCATTGCATCCAGGCCATCCCCCACGACCGATCCGCAACATCACAGCAAAAACAAAACATCAACGTGAAAGTCACGTTCGCAAATCCGTCTAACCGGACTATAGCAGTTAGACCGGATTTACCGATCAAGTGACATTCACGGTCGCAGATATAATGTAAATACTGTGAAAAATGTGTTTAAAATATCCGATCGATCAAAAATTAACAAGTGGGCCCCCAATCAAAACTGTAGCACTCACAGAAATCCTGGGCCCAATTTTAATATTCCAAAACCCATATTTTAAGCCCAGAAGGCCTCTGAAAAAAATTGGTGAAGTGATCTCCACAGTGCGCGGCGGAAGGGCGGCGGGAAGGTGGTTTTCGCGGCGGTTCCGCGCTCCCACTGTGGAGTTACTTCGTCGAATTTTTACAGAGCTCTTAGATTTTCCAGTACATCAATATTTTACAACCTGAAAAATTTTTCGACACCAAAAATTTCCAACAGAAAACTGATGTGGGCAAATACGGGTTTTTGGACATTTCGATCGATCGGAACTGAAAAACATATTACACAAAGCTAGACTAAGTTAATGGCGAGGCTCTGATACCACTGTAAGTGCACGGCGGCGCCCCGGCCGTCAATCCGACGCCGGAATGCGGAAGCGGTGAAAAACTTAAATTTTGCGGACTTAGCAAACCGGCACCACCGCGCACTATAACCCGGATCGAACCATTAACTAGTCTAAGCTAACTATAAGATGAGAAAGAGATATACCGACGATCCAAGTCCTCCGGTCTTCTCATCATCGTCCGGATCTCCTGCGGAAAAGTCCCGTCTCCTCCTCGTCGCCGGAAGTGCACCACATCGCCTGCTTTGTTTACGGGCTCCCACCTCAATGCCGAGGCAACTCGGGCACGAAGCCGGCTACTCGACGTGCCCAAGATTCGCTGTAGAATGTGTGAAGAACCATGTCTCATTTTTGGGGATTGTGGAATTGCCATTGGTGAAGGAAAAGAGAGCTTGGAGAGAGGTGGGGAAAAATGTAGCATACTAAAGAATGAATGTATCATATTTTTCTCCACTCAAAAGAAAAGCAATTTTCTCCTCCCACCAAAAGTGGCCGGCCCTCCCCCCTTTTCATGTGTGATTGGAGAGAGAGAGAGAGAGAACAAACAAGGGGGTGGGTGGAAAAAGAGTAATGATGGAGAAACAAATGATCACCACAAAGAAAATAACACTCCAAAGCAACCATCACCACAAAACAAGGGTCAAGCCATCATGACACAACCATGAAGCAAAAAGTCAAGTCAATGGATGGGACAAGTATCATGACATGATAATATGCAAAGACCCCCTCCACAAATGCTTATTTGCAACAATGCAAATAAGCCCTCCTCCACCAATCTTCGGCCAATGAACGGAACAATGGAAATTGGCCGAAACGGAAAGCAAACTGGCAACTCCATAAAAACGGTCCCGTAATAAATTACAGGAAAACCCCGATACTGTGCATACACACCCGCATTTGTATTCCGACCGAAATACAAATGCAATGAGACAAAATCTCCACTGTACTATACTAGAATCCGGCTTATACCAAAACCGGCTAGTAATATCTGTTCGATCCTGATCCGTGCAATACCGCACGTATCTGATCGAACCCTGCCATATAACCATACGGCCTATAGTACAATCTGTCCGATCCTGATCCGTGCAATACCGCACGTATCTGATCGGACCTTGCCATATCTCCATACGGCCTCTAGTACAATCTGTCCGATCCTGATCCGTGCAATACCGCACGTATCTGATCAGACCTTGCCATATCTCCATACGGCTTCTACAACCTTTCGCCCGAAAGCTGAGTAACTGAATGTGGGGGACTCTAAAGACTCGTCAACACCTCGGTTGTGGATTTAACCACTAGCACGTTAGAGGTATAAGCCAATACATAACGGGCTACCAGGTATTGACCAAAAGGGACGTCTGTGAGCGAACTCAGCCTGACAACCCTACTGAGCCTGTCAGTGACAATATCCGTGCAGTCCGGTCCGTTCGTCTATGAGTATCGCATGGCGGGCCTAGGGGGTTGGTATAAGTCAGACCCCCAAAAGCGGTACAAGTCGTGTCGGAGTGTAGCCCAGAACACCCTGAGATACTACTGGAATACCTACCAGTAAATCTTCTTGCCTTGGCCAAGGACTTTGTGTAATGGCTCTCCTAGACACAGCACGACCTCACCCCCAATACCGGGAGAGACGAACCCCTGAAGATACGCTCACTGCCTCCATGTGGCTCGGGACTGTACCCAACTAAAACCTGTTTGCACGACTCCTTTGAGCCGTGGTAGGGTAGTAATCAAAGTACAGTGGGAACTCACACGAGACAAATGACGATCCCCAGGTCGATGAACTAACCTGCACACATGTCACCAGGGAACTGCCATCTGACGTCTGGTATATGACCAACTAGCATGTTCCCGGCGAGTCCTGTCCGGTGTACTCATAACCCAATGAGCACCTGTATACATCTTAGGTGATCCAACTGACACCAGTGGCTTGTGAGACCGGCCACCGCCCCTCGTCGGGGTCTCGACTGTATACACTAGTCTACTAATGGAGTATCGATGCCCAGTCTCGAAACTCCCACGACTAGGGACCTTTTAAGGATAAGCTTATAGACCCCGAGCTCCCACTTATATGATCGCCCTCATACTGCTGGTGGTCAAGCAAGAATCCTAGGGGCTCTATCAACGTGTAATAGCGACGTGTCAGGTCACCTAAAGCAGTACACGATGATAAAGGTAAACCAGATAGCATACTATCATCTCGAGTAAGACTGTCCTACCGGGATAGGTCCTCCCTCAATCATTACAATCACGTACCTGTGACCTAATAATTGACTTTGAGGGCACTATCTCCAACAAAAGGTGGCACAAGCTGGTCAGTAAAAGACGTAATTACATCCATGTCATTGTTCCGTGGTATTTTCGACGGAGCCTTGTACTATGGGTTACCAAAGTCCATGGTGTAAGTTGGACTCCTCTCGTATACACTAGCATATTCTGTACCAAGCTACAAACACTACGTTAACATAACAATCAAATATTATACTAGATATACTCTTTTTTCTGTCTATTCTACATTAGGACTTACAGAGCGGTTGTTCGCTGACGACATTCTTATTTCTCTTCTTCTTTGGAATGTTGTCTGGAGGACCCGACTCTGATCAGTGCGAGACCAGCCAGGAGCATGTTCATCTCATAAAACTGCATTTTAATACCTCTCATTCGTTATCTATTTTGCTATTTATCAGTACTTTTAAACAATGTCTACTCAGTAATTACAGTTTACAGGTATCCGTGACAAATACTGGAAAACATACTCAAAACCACAGATATAATGTTTGGGAGCCGACACTACAAGCAGACCAGAAAACCGACCGATATCCCATGAGCTCTTTTGGAAATAATAAATGTATACACACTTTTTGTCAAAATGGTCCAACACACAAGTGTGCACATAGCTTGGACCAAGTGGGGCTACCATGGCATGATGGCTAGAGCATGTGGGCACATATGGTGTGATGTGCATTGATGGTGCAATAAATACAGTAAAGGTTTGATGTGAGTTAAAGCAATCTAGTTTCCCTCCAAAACTCTGAAGGCAACCTAGGTCACAACAGATAAAGCAAACAGAACCAGAGTGCTATTGGAGTGCACACAAACCCACCATGCAAACCCGAGCCCCTATGCTCGGAATTTGGCCGAGCACATGCTCACCAAAACCGGCGAGCTCGGCCCCCCTGTCCCCATCTTTTTACAAAGCCTCCATGTTGCCACGGAGGCTTGTTTTTATTGTTTGTTTAATTTTCTTTTGAGCCTATAAATAGCAGATCAGTGGCAAGGGGAGGCCTCTCTCATGCCATATATTTTACCATATAGTTTTAGTTTCTTTTGTTTAGCTTGAGGGTGAGTGTGCTTCATATTGGTTTCTTCTTCTTCTTCTCTCTTGAAACTCTCTTTGGAGAGCTTCATTAAGGAGGTTGAATAAGCTACCATAAACCTTGTATCTCTTTTCAAGTGATTAATAAATTGTTGTTTCTTTTAATTCTTGCTTTCTTTTATTACTTGCTTTTATTTATTACTATACTTAACTAATTCCTTATTTGGTTGTGGTGTGGTGAGAAAGTGAGATGAAAGGCTTTGTTTCCTCCACCTCTTGATTATGTTTAATGTGCTCAAATTTATGATTCTAATTTGAATATTGTTTATGCATTGATATGATACGGTATCTTGAACCATGGTTACTTTTAACCTCCTCATATACCGTATTCATTCTCTTTCCCCATTTTCAATGTTTAAGTTAAATCTAATTAGTATTAAGTTTGCTAAGCTTGGATATCGTATCTTGTGATTAAGGACTTGACAAATCTCTTAATTTCATATATGATATACCATCACAACTTCTTAACAAACTCAACACTAATATCATTTGCTCTCACTAACCACTTTGTATTTTTATTGTTGCGGTATGCTTGCTAACCTTGTGTTTAGTGTTGATACCCCAAGCGCGGACATACAAACGGTAAGTGATCAAAAAGACTTGTTTCGTGCTTTGCGGCGAATATCGGACTTTGACGGTTTGTGCTCCGCAACCGCATTGACAAGTCGTGCTTCATGCCGGGATCGAGGTAAGGCCGGACAATTTATGATCAAGGGAGCTTGAAGGTAAACATCACGATTCGACCTTCCGAGCCAAGCCACAACCATGCTTTCTTAACTTGCTTTCTTTCTTTTCTTCCTTCCGTATTCTTTTATATTTTATGATAAACAACCCAATTCGTTCATTTGTTAACCTTAAACAACAATACTGAATACACAATTCCCTGCGGATCGACCCGTGCTTGCCGGCTCGCTACAACGCGTCGTGCACTTGCGGTTATAAATAGTAAAACGAGAACGATCTCGCGTGCGCATTCCATTTCCTTCATTTCATATCTGTTTCCATAACATACGCGTTTGCGCGCGCGGGTAGATTCCCAACAAGTTTTTGGCGCCGTTTCCGGGGAGTTGTAGTCATTAGGTATTGTTATTTCTGGTTCTACTAACAAAACTAACTTTCTAACTCAAATTTTTTCAATACTAACATATACACACTTCTAACAATTTTTCTGACTTTTGCTCTCTGTTCTTCTGACCTGCAATCACTCTGCAATTCATTTTAAAAATCTAGTAAGACCATTAGAACACTAATATAGTCTAGAAACTTCACCAAAAATCTGTGCATCTAACCCATATAAAACACCGGCGACATCAGGGTATTTTCCGAGCTCGCCGGCCTTCTTGTGGGGGTTTTGGTTTTTTCTTTTTTGGTGATCTCCAGTTCTGTGTTTGTATTCTTTTGGTCTTGTTTGATTTTTCTAATTTTGAGTATGCAGGAATTGGGGCACACGTATCGCTTTTGACACTAAATATTGTATTTTCCGACATTTTAGGCTTTTCGCGGAATTACGACCAGCGATCGTGCGGAGCGAGGCTCAAATGCAATTACAAGATGTTAGCGAAGTACAGTGCCAATAATCCGGGTAGTTTGACCCGCGCAAGTGAACAATCAACGACTTGGATCAATTCAAAGGGGTTTTCTTAAACCAAATCATATCGGTACGTATTTTCTAACACCTTCGCTCGAATCCAACGCATTCCAATAATTCTATCTTTTGCAGGATTCTTCGCACAATTTTGCCGCCAATTGAACAAGAGAACTAACCGTATTTCTTGTAGCGCATAATACTTAACTGAAAAAGAATTGATTTAAATTGCTTGATTACTTGAATTCTTTTATTTGATTACGCATTGCATCTTAATACGGAATTAAGGGCATAAATGACCAAACAAGATAGGGTAAAGAATTTCATCACCTTTTTCCGTAGCACACAAATCACAAAACTGCATTCTTGTATACCCCCAGTAATTTAAAATCAATTAGAACTCTGACTATAAGGACTTCGCGCTCACTAGGAGAAGTTAACTGTGTTTAGAACTTTGCTTAACAGTATATCGTTCACGGGGTGTCTAGGCAAGTGTTCACGGTGCAACCGTCAAAAGAGAAAGGGTTATTTAATTAAGGACCTTTGCGAAAGCGTTGGAAAACCTCCCCTTATCTCTTGCACTTACCTGGTCTCGTGATCAGTATATTTTGAGCCTGTTTCTCGACACAGTTTTACTTCGTCAATCAGGTTCTTGAGCAGGTCTAGTTGACTTAGAATAACAAAGACTGTTAGAGGTGTGATATTCTTTATTTTTGTGACATTTGTGAAATTCTTGTTATTATGGGTGATACACGATTCAATTCTATTTTTCACGATTCTTATTCTTTTGTTTATACTCAGTCCCAATCAATTGTACAAATTGCCAAAATTCTTCCCACATTCATGATAATTGTCCTTTTCTAGGGGGTGACCAACCGTCCCAAATTTTTGATAACGGTCACCCGCCTAAAACTCCTGAACCCAGTTTCACTTCAACCATAGACCAAATGATTGAGAATTTAGAGAAAGAGGTCGACAGATTTACTACTTTAGCATCACCACCATCACAACCCCTCCAACCCGAAACAATTGAACCATCTTTAGGGAGTGATAGTGAGATGGATGCTAGGTTGACCGCTTTAGTATTAGGTATTGAAGTGATGACTGTGGTCGAGAATCAATCTACTTCTACGTTAGCCCTATTCATACAGCAGTCTGAGCAATTATTTCTTGCTCAGGCCCAATTTTTGGCTAACATAGAGGAACAAGTGAAATATTTAACTGAAAAGATTCTAAGGAGTAAGCACAGTCAATCAGATCCCAATAGTGTAAATGTCTGTCATTTAGGAATTCATCCAAGTGAGATAAATGATCAAAAGAATTTTGATGATTTCATAAATGATGATACAAATGGATTGACTGAGTGCTACCAGGACACACAAGAAAGTCCTCTGACTGATTTTTGCTTTTCAATTTTAGAGGAGGAACCTTGTGATTTTGACGGGTATGGTTTGGTTAAATTAGAAGAGATCACTGGTCAGGAACCCACAATTTTTGTATCACCTGGTGATATTGTTTTGGAAGAAACATTAGGGTGGGGACCTACTTTTTTAGATGACATAAACCTACCCAATTATGAATGTGATGACAGAAAAATTGTTTTGGGAGAGAGTGTGAATAATGAGAGTACGATTGTGGAAAATCATAGGGAAGAAGACGGTGTTGAAAATTATTCTTTTATACCGAGTTTTGAGGAAATTTTTGCTGATGAACTTGACATTCTTGGTGAGTTTGGGTCAGAATCAATTTGGAAACATCCTAGAAACCTTTCTTTTGCCAAACTTTTTGCAGATGAACTCCAGTTTTTGAACGAACCTGACTTCGAAACTCAACACATACTTATTGAAAATTCAATTCATTCAGAAAACAATGCTTTGACCGCTTCAAAACATCATCTTCACCTTCAACATATTTTGCTCTCTACTTTTACACGCCCATGCCCTTTACTAACATCTAACCGTTCTCTGTATATTCTCCTTTTCTTTGTATTATACATATTCTTTTGCCAGCCATGACACTATATCGACAAAATTTTTGAATGGCTGGTATTAATTTCTGCACTAACCCAATCTTTTAACTTGAACATGTTGTAATTAGTCTTAGGTTTTTCCTTTTTCTTGAATAAAATTCTCACCCTGATGTCTAAGTCTAGCTACCGGAGACGGGGGCAACGATGAGGACATCGTAAAAATCAGGTTTGGGGGTGAGCACTATATCATGTTTATATTCTGCATGGCATACATATCAAAAAACCCATAAAAATTTAAAAAAATTCCAAAATATAAAAACTTTGTCGTCAAGTTAGCTAATAGGGTAACTTAGATTTTTATTCCAAAAATTTAGTTGATACGTTAGAAATAACTAAATCCAAGACTTAGGAATTGAAAACCCTAAAAATAATCCTCATTCTATTTAAACTTGGTAAGTATACGTCCTTACAGTTTTTTTTGATAAATAGGTAATCTTGAGTTCAGTTCTTTAGTTAAGTTGAGATAAAGGGAAAGTATTGAAGCTTTACTGAAGGATAAGTCTGGAAATTATTTCTATTCTTAAGTCCAAATTTAGAAAGTATATACCCTATAAATTGCACATACACGCACCTTGAAACTTGGGGTAGTAGAGGATACCTAGAAATACACTTTTCTGAAAGCCTATTATGAAAGAAAAACGGTATTTAAAGCTAACCACTAAAAGAGCATCATTGAAAAATATATTCGGTTTTGAAAAGAAAAAGAAAAAATAATAATTAAATAAAGTCAAGACCTGAAAACTGCTATTTACGCTTTAAGCTATTACATAATCGGCTGTTAGTGCCTCAAGAAGCATTAATGATCGCATGAAAGGTGTATGAGCAAAACCGCCCATCCATTAATGAAAAGAAGTAGTATTAGGCAATAAAGCAAGGGTACTATAGCTAGAATTGAATTCTCAAGTGTAGGGGTGAAAATTTACACACACGTAGGGGTATACAATCGATATTTGGAGGAAAGATAGGAATAAAGAATAAGACTTATGTTTTCCGTAAAGTTGATAAAAATTCCTGATTTGAGACTACACTTTTAGAAGGAAAACTCAGAAGATACTAATATCTTTCTAAACTGTAAAACGTATAAGATCTGAGGTTAAATAGACAGAAGGTGTGAAATATAAGGGTTGAATATTTCTAACTTAAGATGATAGAATTTCTAACTTAGATACTAAACTATAGGAGTAGAATCCATGTTAACTTATGAAACTTGCTTGACGGGATTTTGTGGGTGCAATCCGCTAAAAACCCTCAGAAGACAACACTTCTCCTACTAGGGACACCTAGAGATTTAACGGCTTGTTGCACGTGCTCGATGCAATCGCGTTCCCTGCAAAAGTGAGGCTAGGATTTTTTGTTTGCTCGGGACGAGCAAAAGATAAGTTTGGGGGTATTTGTTCATCTCATAAAACTGCATTTTAATACCTCTCATTCGTTATCTATTTTGCTATTTATCGGTACTTTTAAACAGTGCCTGCTCAGTAATTATAGTTTACAGGTATCCGTGACAAATACTGGAAAACATACTCAAAACCACGGATATAACGTTTGGGAGCCGACACTGCTAGCAGACCAGAAAACCGACCGATATCCCATGAGCTCTTTTGGAAATAATAAATGTGTATACAATTTTTGTCAAAATGGTCCAACACACAAGTGTGCGCACAGCTTGGACCAAGTGGGGCTGACATGGCATGATGGCTAGAGCATGTGGGCATATATGGTGTGATGTGCATTGATGGTGCAATAAATGCAATAAAGCTTTGATGTGAGTTAAAGCAATCTAGTTTCCCTCCAAAACTCTGAAGGCAATCTAGGTCACAACAGATAAAACAAACAGAACCAGAGTGCTATTGGAGTGCACACAAACTCACCATGCAAACCCGAGCCCCTATGCTCGGAATTTGGCCGAGCACATGCTCACCAAAACCGGCGAGCTCGGCCCCTCTGTCTCCATCTTTTTACAAAGCCTCCCTTGTTGCCACGTAGGCTTGTTTTTATTGTTTGTTTAATTTTCTTTTGAGCCTATAAATAGCAGATCAGTGGCAAGGGGAGGCCTCTCTCATGCCATATATTTTACCATATAGTTTTAGTTTCTTTTGTTTAGCTTGAGGGTGAGTGTGCTTCATATTGGTTTCTTCTTCTTCTTCCTTCTTGAAGCTTTCTTTGGAGAGCTTCATTAAGGAGGTTAAATAAGCTACCATAAATCTTGTATCTCTTCTTCAAGTGATTAATAAATTGTTGTTTCTTTTAATTCTTGCTTTCTTTTATTACTTGCTTTTATTTATTACCATGCTTAACTAATTCCTTATTTGGTTGTAGTGTGGTGAGGAAGTGAGATAAAAGACTTTACCTCCTCCACCTCTTGATTATGTTTAATGTGCTCAAATTTACGATTCTAATTTGAATATTGTTTATGCATTAATATGATACGTTATCTTGAACCGTGGTTACTTGTAACCTCCTCATATACCGTATTCATTCTCTTTTCCCATTTTCAATGTTTAAGTTAAAATCTAATTAGTGTTAAGTTTGCTAAGCTTGGATATCGTATCTTGTGATTAAGGACTTGACAAATCTCTTAATTTCATATACGATATACCATCACAACTTCTTAGCAAACTCAACACTAATATCATTTGCTCTCACTAATCACTTTGTGTTTTTGTTGTTGCGGTATTCTTGCTAACCCTTGTGTTTAGTGTTGGTACCCCAAGCGCGAACATACAAACAGTAAGTGATAAAAAGGACTCGTTTTGTGCTTTGCGGCGAATATCGGACTTTGACGATTTGTGCTCCGCAGCCGCGTTGACAAGTCGTACTTCATGCCGGGATCGAGGTAAGGCCAGACAATTCATGATCAAGGAAGCTTGAAGGTAAACATCGCGATTCGACCTTCCGAGCTAAACCACAACCATGCTTTCTTAACTTGCTTTCTTTCTTTTCTTCCTTCCGTATTCTTTTATATTTTATGATAAACAACCCAATTCGTTCATTTGTTAATCTTAAACAACAATACTGAATACACAATTCCCTGCGGATCGACCCGTGCTTGCCGGCTCGCTACAACGCGCCGTGCACTTGCGGTTATAAATAGTAAAACGAGAATGATCTCGCGTGCGCAATCCGTTTCCTTTATTGCATATCCATTTCCATAACATACACGTTTGCGCGCGCAGGTGAATTCCCAACAGAGCACTTGGAGCAGACCCCTGAGCAGTATACTGAAGACCCCGAGCTATAGTCACTTGTACATATTTTCTTTTCAATTCATGCCATTATTTAGGCAGTGCTTTATATCCTTGTATTTACATTTCCAGTTGTACCTGTAAAAGAATGTTTAATAAATAAATTTACTGTTCATTTATATTGATGTCTCTTGTGTATATTTTACTTTATATTGCTTAGATACGCTTAGCGTGTTTACTTCTGAGTAAATACGTAGCGGGCCTCCCCGCGTCCCTTTCCCCGTACACCGGGAAGTGGGGCGTGACAGATTTTGTTGGTGGCCCATGCAGGTCAGTTCTGCTGGACATGCGGGTCAATTCTGCAAGAAGTCGTAAGCAATATAACACAAGAATCAGCAACTAAAAACATTCTTTACATTTCATATTCCTTGAATCTGTTACACTTTCCTTCTATAAATTTCGATGACGAAATTTTTATAAGGAGGGTAGAATGTAACAACCCTAAATTTTATGTACAAATTTTTTCCAAAATACAGAAAGGGATACCTAAGCCTGAGCACAACTTATAAATTTAATTTGCTTTTGAACAGCAAGAAAGCACTTGTAGCTCATTGGTAAAGCCTTGCACTGCTGTGATGTAGCCCCTGTGTTCGAATCCCCCAGCCACATATATTTTTAACTGATTTTTCTTTTAATCTTTTAGAAGCACAAAGGTTTGCACGTACACTACACGTAAAATGAAAAGTAACAGAGTAATCAAACACGTGCATTGAGTTATACCAAGCGACAGGGACACGTGGCCAAGATCTCGCCACCCACCACCGGTTTTTGGCCGGCGAGATTTGCTGGGTGACCGGCACCGCCGGGTCCCCCGTAAGGTATGCTCCCCAAAAATTTACCCCTGAACCCCTTCGCCTACCCCACTATCCCCATATTATTTGTTTACTCTGAAAACATCCGGAGAGCGATAATTACTCTCTTTAATTCATTTTTAATGCACATTTTAATTTTCAAATTCATTACCCTAAACCCTAATTTTTCCTATAAATATCACACTACATTTCATCCCTCCTCATTCAGAATTCCATAACAAAAACTCTCAAAAATTTCCAAGTCTTAAGTTGTACAAGTGGAGTTAGCAAAGGTCGAAGTTCCGGCGAAATTTCAGGAAGAATCCGGCGACGATACGATGCCCTGACGGTTCCAATAGCTTCCCCTATCTCTTCTCTTGTTTTCCAACCTGTAAGTCCCCTCTTCCCTTCTCAATCTCTAATCTAAAACTTTCAATTTTCAAAACTCGTCGGAAGCGGAGTTATTCCAGCTTCCGATTCACTTTTCTTTAAAATTCCAACTCTTTCTTAATAACAAACCTACAAATTTTTAATATATTGTTTAGAAATCATTAACAAACACATTAGAATAAGTTTCATCTCAAAATAATGTATTATGCAACTTTTGTCGTATTTTTACGGTTAAATACCACATACTTTACTTTCGACATAATTCAACATATTCCCTTGTATTACCTTTAGAAAACTCACGAGGTAATGACCTACCTCATCACAATATTCATCCTTGACATAGCACGATGGTTTGTAAAACATTCATTTGGGACAAAATACGACATTACATTTAAATACCCTAAACTTACAAAACCGTTTTCTTTAAAAGTGTATTAATTAATTCCATACAAATTACATCCTTACAATTCATTTTTGGGAAACCCGAACAGGATGGTGCGGGTTATCACACGTCGTCGGGTCTAGTAGGACGGTATTCAGACCTTCTCACGGAGCATTCGAATTCCGAAGGAATTTTTATTACAATTTTAAGAAAAAGGAGATTTCTAGAATAAATAAAATTATATTTTTAATAAATAATTATATATGTAAATATTATCAAAATATCTATTTTAAAAATATAAAATATTCCATGTTTCCAAAATCCAAGAAAAGAATCCAAAAATTTCATGAAAATACCATCCAAATTCAATACAAATTCCAATATTTCATTAAAATACCATATACAACGAAAACTAGGTTCTGCTCACTAGAAAATTTTATTTTTTATAAAAACTATATCTATGAAAACCCTAAAGATGATAATTAAATACTTGATGTGTATTTTGAAAATATATCAAAACTATTTTTACATAAAAACCTTTCAAGTTATACTAAATTACAATAAGAATCCTAATAAATATAGGTTTAAGCGGAACCAGTTCTCTTGAGCCTCAGGAAGCCGGAGAATATGGGTGCTTGCCTATCTAAGGTAGACAACCTAAAAACGGTGTTATCAACACGGTAATTGTCTTCGAAAAATACACAAATCCTGTCGTCCATGTGCAGCAGTTACCGATAACTCCAAAATAATCAGGACTTCAATTCTGTTTAAAAGTCTGACTCAGTTCGAGTCACGATCAAATCTGATATGAAATCAATCTGGCTTGAATACAATTCAAGTATAACTGCAATACAACATGAATCCATGAATGCTAGAATACAATCTATAACAACATGAACATGACTGAACCGAACCATAGATATACTCTGATTATATGACTATTCATTTATATCCATTCCGTTTACTGATATCATGGTTTCGGCATATCTTCCATTTACTACAAGACAATACAATACAATCGGTACAATCAATACAATCAATACAATAAATATTATGGGGTTTATAAAGGGGTAGACTGGTACGGAATATGTTAAAGGTGGCATGAGCAGGTCACTAAAAGACGTAATTACATCCATGTCATTTTTCCGTGGTATTTCGACGGGGCCTTGTACTAAAGGTTACCAAAGTCCACAGTGTAAGTTGGACTCCTCTCGTATACACAGGCATATTCTGTACCAAGCTACAAACACTACGTTAATATAACAATTAAACATTATACTAGATATACTCTCGTTTCTGTCTATTCTACTTTGGGACTTATCGAGCGATTGTTCGGTGACTACATTCCTATTTCTCTTCCTCTTTAGAATGTCGTCAGGAGCACCCAATTCTGAGGAGTGCGAGACCAGCCAGGAGCACTTGGAGCAGACCCCTGAGCAGTACACTAAAAACCCCGAACTATAGTCACTTGTACATATTTTCTTTTCAGTTCTTGCTGTTGTTTAAGCATTGCTTTCCATCCTTGTATTTACATTTCCAGTTGTACCTGTAAAAGAATGTTTAATAAATAAAGTTTCTGTTCATTTATATTGATATCTCTTGTGTACATTTTACTTTATATTGCTTAGATACGCTTAGCGTGTTTACTTCTGAGTAAATACGTAGCGGGCCTCGCCGCGTCCCCTTCCCTGTACACTGGGAAGCAGGGTGTGACATGATTTCTTTAGCACCGCCATTATGAAGTTTTTGTGCACCCTCCTAAGCGGTTCAAAACTATTCCCAGTTGGAACAGCAGTGTTGACCTCCACCATCGGTACTGGTGAGGTGAGCCCAGAGGGAGAGTTGCCCCTAGCTTCTCTCACTCGGCGCCAGTGAAAACGTCGAGCGTGCCTTGCTGAAGGGACCTCCTCCATTTTGGAAGCGGCTTCATCATGCCCCGGGCCTTACGGGGGGTTTCAATTGGCGTCAGCCTGTCGAAGACCGACATCCTTGATGGAGTTTGTAGAGAATCGGCCAATCTTTCGAAGATTGATCGTCTGATGAGGGAAACACCTTTCACTGCTTCACCTGTTGCAGGCGTAGGGAAAGCTAGCCTTTTTTGGGTAGCCCATTTAGGTATCATGAGCTTCTTTATGGACCCGTTTGAGTTCTTGCTCAGCCTGTTGAAAACTGAGATGCCAGAGTTTAACGGCTTGCTGATGAGAGCCGTCATGGTTGCCAGCCGATCAAAGACCGGCCTTCTAGGAGCTTCTTCTTGCGGCACCGAGGTACCGATACTCACAAGTGGGAGCATGATCCCAAAGAACAATCCAGTAGTGGCTTGTGTGACCTGCCCTACCGGCATTGAGAAAATAGAGACCGCGTTGGGCCTATAGGTCACTCCTCCAGGTAGGGCAGAGCGGGAGTTGCTGTTACATGTAGTGAAGTGAGAAGCCATTGATTTTCTGCACAGAAGCAAGACACCAAGTTTTAGTAGCTCGAATCCAAGGGCAACCATAGTGAACCGCGATTTTTGTTCGCGAACACGACACATGAAGTGTGGAGTGGAAAAAGGAAAAGGTCCTACCAGGCGTGCCAGAATTTGTTTACCACCGAAAGACCGGACCGAGACGTTGGGATGTCTAGCCTGAATTTAGAGGCAGATGCTATTTGAACATATCCATCCTCTTCGAAGATACCAAGTTGATTTATGGTACCGTATATCGGATGTTTATATAGACGCGGCCGTTGTAGCAGACTTCATCAGTTTCCCCCTCATTTGTGAGGGGTTTTTGATTATGGGGACGCTCTTCCTTGCAGGCACAAGCTCCTATAGTTAATTATGTTATAGCATTGCGATAACCACTTTCTCCTGCTCTGGAAGTTCACTTCGTGTCGTGTGTTATTTTTTTGTTAAGGTTGCCCGTGGATTGTATACAAACACTAGTTTATGTCGTCGTCCGTAGGGCGCAGATTAGTCCAAATCCGTATATTTTAGATTTGGGCTTGGGTTTTGAACTTAGGTTATATATTCCTCTAGTTCAAAAATGTTTTATTTTGTTTAAGGACCGTTAATCTAGTTTGAGATTAAGATCAGCTTAAATATATGAGCATTTAGGCTCAATTTTTTTTAACTAAGAATACATTAGTCTTATTTTAGACTAAGATCAACTTAGCAATATTTTAAGGATCATTAAATTTTATTAAAATCTAACAACAGAGCATTTGGGCTTAGATGCAAGAAACTTTCAGAGGGGCTTAGCTGATTTGGGCTTGGTCTGCTCAGCCTTTTCTTCTTTCTTTATTTTTATTCAAAAGTGCTAAGCACTTATTTGGGTTCTGTTTGCTCAACCCTTTTTTTCTTTTTATGCAGGAGTCCTAAGCACTTGTTTAGAGCTCTGGCGCTCACATGTGTGTCATGTGAACCACTCAGTCATGAGCGCTGCCCCATAAGTGCTAAGCACTTTAGTTATTTTTGACTGAATATGTATAGTGCTAAGCACTTTTATATGGCGTCTACGTTTGGAGCACTGAGGCGCTGTCTCATTTATTTTTTTGGGCGCCCACGTGGGTTTCACATGAGGCGCTGGGCGCTGCCCAATCAGTGCTAAGTACTCAGCCGTATTGGCTGCATATAAAGTGCTAAGCACTTTTACTTAGCGCTAACGTGTATTTCATGTGAGGCACTGGCCTTCTGTTTTGGGCGCCCACATGGGAAGCACATGAGGTGCTAATTCTTTTGTTTTGGGAATCTTTTGGGTGCTCACGTGTTTTTCACGTGAGGCGTTGGGTTCTTTTTCTTTTTAAAGATTGAATCTCTGTTAATAGTATTTTGACCATTAATGATCACCAAAATCTTTATTTTGAAGATCTGGGATCGAAATTTCTTTGAGAAACCAAGTTCTTCTTTTTTTATAAGAACTAAGTTCTTTACGTAGGGTTAAACCCTATATTTAGAGGAATTAAATTCATAGAGCATAGGTTTTTTTTCTCTCTCTTTCTTTTTAACCTAGTTCTTTTCACTTAGATTTTGAGTTTGAAGAACATAATCTCCCCGATAAGAATTGAACTCTCAACTTGTAGGGAGATTTGCTTTTGCGAATCTCTAATCAGAGAAAGAACTATATTCTTATATGAAGGGTTAAACCCTTGTTTCCGTTTATACTAGGCAAAGGAGATATTTTGATCTCTTCTTTTTCTTTACCTAGAGTTTGAAAGGAGGGAAGTCTTCTTCTTCTTTTGAGAATTAAATTCTCTGTTTTTTTCTTTTTGTGGAGAAACTTATGGGTCAATCCTCCATCTGTGGTGTTCTTTATATAGTAGAGGCAAATTGTTAATTAGTTTGAGAAAATCTCTCATTTGAGAGATACCAACTGATTTAATTGGTCTCAAAATTTGTTCGGGGGATTTTATCCACCATTGGATCTTTGATCTAGAGAATTTCTGTTTTACAGAATATATATTCTTGTTTTTAACTAGATTAGGGAAATATTTTCCCATATATAGAATTTGATTTTTAATCACCATTGGATTTTTAATCCAAGGGCTCTTTATTTAACAAAGCACATCTTTCTTTGTTTAGAAAGATTGGGGAAATATTTTCCCGTCTCGTTGGATCTTTGATCTAATAACTTTTCTGTTTAACAGAAAATAGCCTTTTCATTTAGAAAGATTAGGGGATATTTCCCCCCAATAGAATTTAATTCTATATTTGGTGATTTTTAATCACCCTTGGATTTTTGATCCAACGATTCTCTATTAACAGAGAATATCTTTCTCTTTTACAAAGATCAAGAGAGATATTTCCCCAAGACTAGAATTTAATTCTATATAGGGAGGATCACTCACGTGTTTAACACGTGACCTTGTTGTGGGTTTCGGCCTGTTTTATTTAGCGCTCAAATGCTTTGCATATGAGCGCTCACCTATTTAACACGTGAGGTCAGTTTGGCCTTTAGTCACTTACTCTTGGTGCTTATATGCTTTGCATATAAGAAATAGAATTTAATTCTATGTATAGAGTTTAACTCTATCTGAAACTAATACTTCAAAAGGGTGTTCTCACGTGTTTAACACGTGACCTTAATGTGAGTTTTAAACTGTTTATTTAGCGCTTATATGCTTTGCATATAAGTTTAACACGTGAGGCATGTTTAGCCTTTAGTTGCTTGCTTTCAGCACTTATATGCTTTTGCATATAAACGCTTACGTGTTTAACACGTGAGGCTCAAAACGTGGGGAATTCTCCATTTTTCTCTCCTTTTTTTATAAGGGAACAGACATGACTTATCGCGTTCTTAGAGGTGTGGCTTTATCAACCCCCTAGACCCGTTATGCGATACTCTTAGACAAACAGATCGGACTGTACGAATATTGTCGCTTTCAGGCTCAGTAGGGATACGAACGAGTTTGCTTGTCGACTTTCCTTTCGTTCAATACCTGGGTAGCCGTTACGTACAGCCAGTGCCGCTGACGTGCTTGTGGTTAAACCCACTGCCCGCTTATTGTCGAGTTTTTAGAGTCCCCCACAAAAGGTTTCCCAGCTCAGGCGAACCGATGTAGTGTATGTATTTTTATACGTACTTAGGTTCGATTAAATACGTGTTTTTGTACACGTACTTTTAATCGGACATTTTGTTAATAGTATTCGGTTTGAAAGATAACCACATTATTACATTTATATGAAATGTAAGCTAGTATTATATATCTCTTTTAGTATCTTTATTTTCGGTATTCGTATTTTGACAGAATACAGTATTATACGAATACATGTATTTGTATAAATACGTGTATTTGTATCTTGATATAAATACGGGTATTTTTATCTTAATAAAAATACGGGTATTCATATTTTATACGAATACGGGTGTATGTATTTTGATACAAATACATGTGTATGTATTTGTAGCATATACTTGTATTAGTGTATTTGTGTGTGTGTGTATACACACACATGTATATTTGTACACATGAGGTGGCATTCTATACTCTTCTCTTTTCTTCATGTTAATTTTAGAATAGTGTGGACTTGTAACTCACCATTATGAGTCGCAATTCCATACAATATTCTAAAAGTGAAAAGAAGAGAGAGAGAGAGAGAGAAAGAGATAGAATTGTTGTAGCAATGCTTGCTCATTTGGATAACCATCACCCTTGAGCTTCTTCTTCCTCCTCTCTTGATTTTTGAAAGTAGAGAAAGAAAAAGTAAAAGAGAGAACACTTAGAGATTAGTCACTATTATATCTTAGTGATCAATTCTTAGCAAGTTTTGATCACTAGTTGCTTCACTATGATTTCTAGTATAAAACTAGAGCCTTGATTTGGGTTTCTTCAGGTGGATCATCTTCGACGAGGAAGACCGACTCCCAAACTTATTCCCGATGACCTAGGAGCGTAAGAAGTGGAATAGAAGACGAAGAACACGACTACAAAAGTTGTAATTACTAACCGAGTAGTTAAACTCCTTCTAGTGTTTCTACTTTAGTGTTTGGATTCGATTCTAGGTCGTAGAGTTCGTGCTCTTGATTTGAAAATTTTCGTTTTGTATACCGTATTGGCCACAAGTTAGCGGCACGAGCACAAGCATCTACTTACAGATGTTACGGTAATCGGTAACAACGTGGATTATAGCTCTTAAGTAGGGTATTTGCGATTGTGCGCTAAATCTCTACTTATTGTTCATTGTCCCTCCGTTCTTGGCTCTTATCCTTAACCTCCGGCCAAACACACACAACCGGACTCAATTAGGAATCATCACTATCATGAAGGATAGGGAGCCTAAAGGAGTAGAATGCGAGTTGTTGGCCGGAGTTCAATCTACAAGGTGTTTGGTCAGAGTTCAATCTATAAGGTGTCGAACAAATGAAAAGGTAAGGAATTTTTAACTCAAACTTCCCCTTCTCTTTCCTTAACAAATGAGAAAATTTACTCACAATTCATCTTATAAACAAAAAAATACAAAAGAGAAGAGATCAGTAGAAACATTGCAAGAAAAGGTAAAGAGCAAGAAATACAAGTAACTAAGTTAACCAAGTGAAGCCTTTGTTGTATATAGGAATCCAAGTACAAGCAAATGAATCTAATAAGCTCAATCTAAATTTGCAAACTCAATGAAGAGGTTGCAAATTGAGAGAGAAGCAAAGAATTCAATCTAAGTGCAAATATTACTAAACACGCAACCATGAAGCTTGAATAGAAATCTTTCTTGAATTGAACTTGAACTACAAACTCTTAAGATCAAATACCTAAAACTTAAACTTGTTGGTTCAATGAAAAAGTTAAAAGATCGAGCGAAAGGCAAGAACTCAAGATTAACACACTATGGAAAAATACATGAAGTTTGCAAAATGGAAACTAAACTAAAAATGTTCATTAAACTATGTACAAAAGTATGCTCTCTTCTCTCAAACCGATCTGGTATTTATAGGCAATCCAACATAAAAAAAACAAACAATAAAAATGGACTGATGAGACAACATGGGGTCCACAGAAGTTGCATGAGACAAAATGGAGTAGTTGGGGCTGCCAGAATCGACTGAAATGGGAAAACCGGCGGCCAAAGTAGCGGTTCAAGGGCCCATGCATCTTCTGTGATCTTCTGACATCAAAATATTTTCTCTGGAACTATTTGTTTAAGCTAAATAGCTCAGGGTTGAAATCTAATTCTTTGGAGGGAAATGATCAAAGCTTTTGTACATTACATCAATACTTTACAAGCTCATAATCACCCCTAGTCCACTTGTTATGCCAACTTGTATCCTACTTGTATCATTGCTGGTTCATAGCCACATTTATGTGTTCACACTTAGAAAAGATTATATCATGTTGGACCAATTTAATTCTTTTTGTTGCATACACTTGTTTTGTTGCAAGACTCTTTAATCTTGATCGGTTATCCGTTCTGGTTGCAGTATCGGTTCAAAATTGTTGTATCCATGCATGTTGTGCATGTTTCTAGTGTTTTTGTTAAGAATACTTGTATCCTATACTAATGAGCAGACACGGATTAAAAGCACACGTTTATTAACAAAATGATATCGAATGAGCGGTATTAAATGCAGTTTTACGTGATGAACAATGATATATTACTTGTTATTGCTAATATTTATAGTTACGCTCACATGATTCCGATCCCAGTAACTAATATATTATATCTTATTGTAACGCCCCACGCCCCAGTACAGCCCATGCTTCTTCTGTGATCTTCTGACATCAAAATATTTTCTCTGGAACTATTTGTTTAAGCTAAATAGCTCAGGGTTGAAATCTAATTCTTTGGAGGGAAATGATCAAAGCTTTTGTACATTACATCAATACTTTACAAGCTCATAATCACCCCTAGTCCACTTGTTATGCCAACTTGTATCCTACTTGTATCATTGCTGGTTCATAGCCACATTTATGTGTTCACACTTAGAAAAGATTGTATCATGTTGGACCAATTTAATTCTTTTTGTTGCATACACTTGTTTTGTTGCAAGACTCTTTAATCTTGATCGGTTATCCGTTCTGGTTGCAGTATCGGTTCAAAATTGTTGTATCCATGCATGTTGTGCATGTTTCTAGTGTTTTTGTTAAGAATACTTGTATCCTATACTAATGAGCAGACACGGATTAAAAGCACACGTTTATTAACAAAATGATATCGAATGAGCGGTATTAAATGCAGTTTTACGTGATGAACAATGATATATTACTTGTTATTGCTAATGTTTATGGTTATGCTCACATGATACTGATCCCTGTAACTAATATAGTATATCCTATTGTAACGCCCCACACTCCAGTACAGATGGTATTGTCCGCTCTGGCCGAAACCACTCGGTTTTGCCCTTTAGAGTGAACCGGACCCAACCAGGGGCAACTTCCCAGGAGATCACCCATCCCAAGACTTCCCTGGCCCGAGCACGCTTAACTATGGAGTTCTCAAGCTCCTGTAGTGCCGATTCACTTAAAAAGCGCCTCTGTATTGAGGGTGGTATCATTACATTTATAATGCAGTTCGGTCCTCTTTCGGAATGTGTTCCGAAAATTCCCTATTGTTCTATAGTGAGTCCCATGGAATCAAGTGGCCCCCACCCCCTTAGCATGAAAATTGGTGTGGCACTTTGTTCCGTATGGTGCTTTGTTCCGTAAGTAAGAACCGGGTCCCGAAATTCTCCCCACTTTTGAACAATGGTCGTCCTCGAACCACAGACTTACTACTGAGGGACCTGCATGGGCCACCATAAATGTAACGCCCCACGCCTCAGAATAGATGGTATTGTCTACTCTGACCGAAACCGCATGGTTTTTCCCTTTAAAGTGAACCGGACCCAACCAGGGGCCACTTTCCAGGAGGTCATCCATCCCAAGACTTTCCTGGCCCGAGCATGCTTAACTACGGAGTTCTCAAGCTCCTGTAGTTCCGATTCACTTAAAAGGCGCCTCTGTATTGAGGGTGGTATCATTACATTTATAATGCAGTTCGGTTCTCTTTCGGAATGTGTTCCGAAGATTCCCCGTGATCTACAGTGGGTCCCACGGACTCAAGAGGTGGCCCCCACGGATTCAAGAGGTGGCCCCCGCCCCCTTGGCATGACAATTGGCGTGGCACTTTGTTCCGTGTGGCACTTTGTTCCATGAGCAAGAACCGGTCCCGACACCTATTCTGGTTATATTCATGATTATGTTATCTATGAAGCTCTGACGTCTGAGTTTTGTATGGCCCGGATTATTTGGTTTTAGCATCATAGGACAGGAAAAATTTTGAGAAGATCGCCGAGCAGTGAGAAGCGTTAATTAATTTAGTTATTGATTGTTTAGATTTATCTCCAGTATTGATTATTTTCTTGGATTAGTTGTGAGCCCATAAGGGACGAATATTGTTATTGTTTCATATTTATTCTCTTGGATCATTAAGATTTGTTATTCTAGTTATTGCTTCCGCTATTGATTCTATCATTGTTTATTATGGCATTGGACATGTACTAGTGTTATATATATATATATATATATATATATATGATGTTTGATTACTGCATGACAGACTTAATGTGACTATGGAGGATGGTTTCTTACCGTAGGTAGCATGGCAAGCCGAGTTACGTCTGTAACAGACGTCTGATGTGGTTTTCTAACCATTTTCCTATAATTTCTAAGTAGTTACCTGAAACTTGTAACAACTTGCCTATAACTTCCAAGAAGTTGAAATGAAGCCCTTATTACAGGTAAGATTCTCCACTACTTGTTACTGGACCTACACACAAAGCACCCTATATCCTAACATGTAAATCCAAACCCTATAAAGCATGAAATGTGACCAATCAATGAAAAATCTAACCCTTTTGAAGAAAACGGCTTGACTAGCTACAGTAAAGGTTTTATTATTGCAAACTAAAGTACATTGATTATAGGATAAAGAATCCTTATCCCCTCTTTTGCATCAAGACTGAAACTCTTATAAATACATGATCTTCTTTTTGTTGAACAATAAGCAAAAATTTCAATGTAAACTCGGAAAAAAAACAAAGTGAAAAAAATGAAAGAGTATAAGGCTTTTCTTTTTTGGATGTGGAGTGTTCCATTTCTTAGAAAGTAATTAGGACGGGTAAAGAATTTTACTAGGTATAGTGCTTCTTGGAGGTGGAAGGATTTGCTGTCGTGGAAGAGGCTGATAATGCGTAATGAATTTTACTAATATCACCATTTTATCAGGCATTCCTTTGTCAGCCAAATTCATCAGCCACAACAACATCAAAAAGAGCAACTACTAGCAGTTGCTTTCGTCAAAGAGAGCAACTACGCATAACTTATTATCCGTAAAATCCTTCATAAGCTCTACGATCAGTTGATCACACCCTCCTAAGAGAAGGATAAAGAGAGAAAAAACTACTAGCAAGTTTCAGGGGTGCTCGTATCTACCGCAGAGCTCTTTTCAAAGGCTCATATGAGTCTCTAGGGGTAGATTATGAACAGAATGGTGAAGGTCCTTTGTTAATGTATTGGACTCTCATCCAACTCCTATTGAGAACTTTCTCCTTCTAATCTCTGCTATGTGTTTCTCTGTGGCTTCAGTTGAAACCATTACTCAAGTTCCAGGGGTGTTCCTATCTACCGCAGAGCTCTCTTCAAAAGTTCATATGGAGTCTACAGCCAAAATATGTGAAATGTGTACAATTTATAATTTTTTAAGATACAATTTGTAATTTTTTTTCAAGATCAAGAAATATATAGCAGCACAAAGTGCTTTATGTCTGTATTTTGTTTTATATTTATGTTATCTATTTTATATAGCCGATATTTACCAATGTTGTGATGTGAATGATATTTTTGTTGATATTATCAGTTTTATATAACCGATGTTGGTCGATACTATGGTATGAATGATATTTTTGTTGATATTATCAGTTTTATATACTGATGTTAAATGTTACAAGCAATTTATTAGAGCTTACAAGCAACTTCTCATAAGTTACAGGCAACTTTAGAAATTACAGGCAACTTATCCAGACGTCTGTAACAAATTTTTTATACTGCAGACGTCTGTGGAAGACGTCTCCAATTAAAAATATGTACTGCTTACAAGTTACAGGCAACTGCTTACAAGTTACATGCAACTTATCCAGATGTCTGAAACAAATTTTTTAAACTGCAGATATCTAATACAGTCAGGAACAAATTTTTTGAACTACGGACATCTGGTACAGACGTCTGCCAAAAGAATTTTTCAAAATGTCAGTTTCTATTTTTATTAGGAGATGTCTTGGGCAACTGCTTACAAATTACAAGAAGCTACTTAGAAGTTACAGGCAGCTGCTTAAAAATTACAGGCAAATGGTTAAAAGTTATAGGCAACTGCTTACAATTTATAGGTAGGTTGTTAGGAGTTACAGGCAACTACTTAGAAGTTACAGGCAGGTTGTTAGGAGTTACAGGAAACTGTTTACAAGTTATAGGAAACTGTTTACAGGTTACAGGCAACCGCCTAGATGTTACAGGCAATTTATTATAAAGGGATTCATAAAACAGTTTCTAAATTTTATTCAGATGCATACTTAACCAATTGCAAAATAAAATATATTTCATTTAAAGCTAAAGAACAATGATTACAATAATTTCAGCCGACTTACAACAAAATGAAGAACGATTGGCCTGCAAAAATATATATAAAAACATTCATCTAATGGCCGAGCGGATAATTAATCCTTTCGGCTAGAGCGTTATATTCGGCCGAGATTTGTTCCATAATCCGACTATAGAGCGTCGATACTTCTTACAGCAGACGGACTTTTTGTTGGAATTTATGAAGCTCGGCCTGCAGTACAGGAGGGATGTTGAAGTCACAAGCAAGTGTTGCTTCTTTGCTCAACTTCTTACATCAAGCTAAGTGCACTTCTTGTCGGTCGTCGGTCAGTTGAGTCAAGCGCTCGGTTAGTTGACGAATCGTTCCAACACATTCTTGGCGACGTTTGAGGATGTCATCAACCATACCTTGAAGTTCACTGAGATGGGCTCGAGCGCTATCCAGATTGATCAGGTCAACCGAGTAATGAGAAAGGAATTCCCTTCGAATGGACATATCATAAAAGATTTTGATCACGCGCTGCACTATTTGAGTTGGCAAAACCCCGAGCTCCCAAAGTTTTTCAAGACGTTCCAATGCTTCATCTAAGGCTCTGGCCAAGAGGGACTGGGGGCATGAAGGGAAAAAAGCTAGTATAGCTGGTATGCTTCATCTGATGATCACTCGGTGCTAGAGTGAGGTCAGGCATAGCAGCAGTCTGAATCGAACACGAGCAATGAAATAGTGGTAGGCAGTGGGCGTCATCTCCGACATGGAAGCAAAGACTAAAGGCATGGGAAGAACATCTTCTAGTGCCAGAGTTCTGACGGTGACTGGCAAGACAGGTGAGCTTCCTCCTCCACCGTGCAGAGGAACATTGGTCAACGAACCTTCATCGTCTAGGCGACGACGCAAGTGGCGACTGTTAACTGAAGCGGCGCAGGGACAAGTGACCATGGCAAATAATAGGTTGAGGAAGAAGATGACTTGAAGAAAGATGATAGTGAATAAAAATTAAAAGTTCAAGTCTTTTATGGGTTATGATTGCTCGAGATTCGTTGCGACTGTTCAGAACTCAAGGCAACGGCTAAAATTCTTAAGGAATAGTACAAACGTCTGCTTAAGAAAATTTTCAATATGTTAGTTTCTGCTTTTAAAAGGAGATGTCTGGAGAAAACGTCTATAGGAAATTTTTGAACTGTAGATGTCTGGAAACTAATTAGAAATTACATGCAACTGTTTACAAGTTACAGGCGACTGCCTAAAAGTTACAGGCAACTTCTCAGAAGTTACAGGAAAGTGCTTAGAAGTTATAGGCAACATATTAGAAATTACAGGTAAGTGGTTAGAAGTTAAAAGCAAGTGCATAGAAATTACATACGTTGCATGTAACTTCTAGGCAGAGTTGCAAGTTACAAGCAACGTTACATACGTTGCTTGTAACTTGTAAGCAGTTGCCTGTAACTTGTAAGCAGTTGCCTGTAACTTCTAAGCGGTGCATATTTTGAACTGGAGACATCTTCCACAGACGTCTGCAGTATAAAAAATTTATTCTGGACTTCTAGAATAGGTGTCTGGATCAGTTGGCTGTAACTTGTAAACAGCTGGTTGTAACTTCTGCGCAGTATATATTTTGATCGGGAGACGTCTGCCACAGACGTCTTCAGTTCAAAAAATTTGTTCCAGACGTCTGGATCATTTGCCTGTGACTTGTAAGTAGATGCCTGTGACTTCTAATTAGTTGCCTGTAACTTATAAACAGTTGCTTATGATTTCTGATGAGTTGTTTGTAACCTCTAATAAATTGCCTGTAACAACAGATATATAAAACTGATAATATCAATAAAAATATCATTCATATCACAATATTAGCCAACATCGGCTATATAAAACTGATAATATCAACAAAAATATCATATTAGAATAATATCGGCAAACATCGGCTATATAAAACAGATAATATCAACAAAAATATCATTCATATCACAACACCGGCCAATATCGACTATATAAAACAGATAATATCAACAAAAATATCTTTCATATCACAGTATCGGCCAACATTGGCGATATTAAAATAAATATGTCAACAATTTTTACAAGTTACATTAGACAAACCAGTAACATATAAGTAATTTGTCATCCTCACTCAAAATAAATAATAATATCGAAATAACATTGGCTAAATACAAATAGAGGAATAGATGAATACAAATAGATAAATAAAAAAACTGAAGCAACATCAAGCCGTTTCTAGCTCGTTGGCCAATAAAATTTGGGTCGTAAGTATTGGCCGCCGCTGCTCCGACGTTTTTCCCTCCAAAGCATCCGTAATCCGCCGACTCTCAATCAATGCCTTCATGAATAGGTACACGAAGTTGCTGCAATCACCACTTTTAACCAGCAACGTTAACAAACACAAACCGTTATAACCCTTAACAATCAGAAATGTTAAAAAAAACTTGTAAAGGAAATACAGCTTACGGATTCTTTTGAATCGGTCAAGGGACAACAGTAAATTAAAATTCATTGTAACCCCCATGCTCGTCGAATTTTTTCCCCCCAAACTTATAAAGGTACCGCAAGTATAGCCTAGCCCCTTGCTTTCAATGGGGGTCGCGCTTCAGTGAAGAATAATGCCGCAACTCCTTCGCGGAAAAATCTATAGCGAGTAGTGTCCAATACCCGATATGACATATCGGGGTCATGATGCGAGTACCGGGGGATTGCCATGATCGTCAACATATATGTTAAATGCATGTTGATTCGTGTGGAGCTTTCCGGCATCATCCAAAGCAATAATCATACCCTGCCACAAGTATTTAACTTGTTAATAAATTGATGAATGTAATCAGGAGAACTGGATAAGATGAGTAGGCATTATATTATCCATAGCCTCATGAAGGCAAATGGAGATACCGCTGCGGTTAGGGCCAAAGATTTCATCAATTTATCTGCCAACTTTACAAACTAGTCCATCAACTATAAAGAGTTCATACATTTATAAGTTACATATAACTTCTAATAACTTGCATGCAATCTTTAATAAGTTGATGGTAACCTCTAAAAAATGTACAGTATCTCCGACTTACTGTCCGGTTAAGAAATCAAAGAGCTCGAAGCAGGCAATAGAAATGAGCTCAGTGGGGTCAAAGGGTATTATATCGCCTTCGACGAAATATGCTCCTTCAAAAAGGCATTGATGGCATCCCTATGCACCTTCCTGAGCTCATTGATGTGTTGTATTACAGGATAAGCAATAAATGTCCCATCCCCATAAACTTTCGCCTGCATGCCTGAAGACAACGAAAAGAGTTTCGGTTAATACACTAAAAGGTATTGCATACAACATTCAGAAAATTTCCACACATAAGAATTATACTTTACATGGATAGTACTGATACAAAAAGAATTATAGTTTACAAGCGACAAACAACACAGTTATGATAATTTCATAACTATTTCTCACCCGGTGACTTAGGATCTTCTACCTTTTTTGGGCGTATCTCCCCGTAATAGCCTAAGAAGGACTTTTGCATCTTGGTCAATGCCTCGGCCACGATGATGGCATGTACCCTGTCGACGGTGCCGTCGGCGCTAGAAATTTCGATCGAGGTTTGGGCCTCCGCCTTCCCCATTTCCCTTTATTTCGCCGCGGTGACCCATACCTTCTTAATTTTAGCAGTCATGTACTCGTCCTCGTTTAGATACCTGGACGGCTTTCGGTCATGCCTACTCTTCACTCGTTTCTCGAGACTTTTGGTGGTGGACTTATAGGAGACCATTTTCCTTTTATAAACAGGTAGAGGGGTGACTGCGAAAGACTTCAGCACATCAATAGCACCCTTAATAACGGGCTCCTCAACCGCGGCACAAAACTTTACAAGATTTGAAGCGGCTGCAACTACTTCCTCCTCCATTTGAGCAACCGCCGGGTGTTGGGGTTCCTAGCGTCCTGGCCATCTACCATGGCTGATTGCGGAACAAAAATTTTGGCGTTTAGAAAACTTGGCGCTAGAAACAATTATCTAGAATCGAATCCAAACATGAAACTAGCAATCTAAAGGTGTCTAACTACTGTGATAAAGTGTTATACCGAACGAACCATGTCCTTCGGTCTTCTACCATCTCCCTTAGCTCCTTGGGGTCCTTTGGATCGAGCTTGGCTGTCGGTCTTCCTCCGTTGAAGATGATCTACTCGAGAGATGTAGCGCATGGCTCTAGCTCCATATAAAAGATCAAGTGAAGCAACTAGGGAATCTAGATGGATAGTCTAGAATGCCTAGGATGTAGTAGAGTGTTCTAAGTGTATCTCTACCTCACCTCCTCTCTTGATTCTCAACACCTGAGAGGGTAGAGAGGAGGTTGAAAATGAAGGTGGAGGAAGCTCAAGAAATCTAGAGAGGGAGTGAAGCTAATGGTGAGGAGAATCAAAATCTCATGTGAGAATGAACCATCCAATATTTTCATCTCATCCATCAAGTGTGGAAAAATAGCATGAAGAAGTGTTTTATAAAACACAATTTTCCATTGTAATATTTAACCCATGCTTGAATAGTTTGCATAAATGAATAAACAATTCATTTGTGCAACTATAGAAGCATGGTTCTCACCATACTCCCCTCTCACTTTTTTCCACCTCATATCCCATTTAAAATAAATGGATAAAATCAAAATGAGGTGTCCACCTTCTAGAATATTTTCCGTATAAATACGGATTACACTCTACAGTATATACATACCTGTATTCGTACCGAAATGCGAATACCCAAAGAGATAGAATAACACAAAGAACATAATACTAGAATATATGTATGGAAATACATATACGTAAATTATTAAATCAATACCTGATTTAATAATCCGGCTCAAACCCAAGCCGGCTAGTATTATCAACCGTCCGATCGAAAGTTCGAGTGCATAATACAATTGATCGATCGGAATCCTGCACGTTTCCAATACGGCTACTACATCGTTTCGCCAGAACTAGGGAAACCCTCTGTGGGGGGCTCTAAATACTCGTCAATACGCTGGCAGTGAGTTTAACCACAAGCACATCAGCGGCACTAGCTATACGTAACGGCTACCCAGGTATTGAGCGAAAGGAAGACCGACAAGCAAACTCATCCGAACCCCTACTGAGCCTATCTGTGACAATCTCCATACAATTCGGTCTGTTCGTCTAAGAATATCGCATATTGAGTCTAGGGGGTGGATAAAGACAGACCCCTAATAACGCGATGTTTCGTGTCGGTATGAAGCCCATCACCAACTGAGACACTACTGATCCAAATCAGTAATTCTCGTCTATCTTGGCCAAGGATTTCTGATGATGGCCACCCGTGCACCGCGCGACAACAACCCCCAATACCGGGAGAGACGAATCCCCGACGATCCGCTCACTGACTCCATGTGGCTGGGGACTGTACCTAACTAAAATCTGTTTACACGACTCCTTTGAGCCATGGTAGGGTAGTAATCAAAGCACAGTAGGAACTCACACGAGACAAATAATGATCTCAGGTCGACAGACTAACCTGTACTCATGTCACTTGGGAACTGCTATCTGACAATAGGTATAATACCATCTAGCATGTTCCCGGCGAGTCCGTCCAGTGTACTCATAACCCAATGAGCACTTGTATACTATCTTAGGTGACTGACTGACACCAATGGCTTGTGATACCGGCCACGCCCCTCGGCGGGGTCTCAAAAAGTATACACTAGTCTACTCCAGAGTATCGATGCCCAGTCTCGATACTCTCTCGACAAAGGATATTTAAGGATGTGCTTATAAACCACTCAACTCCCACATATATGATCGCCATCATAATGCTGGTAGTCAAGCAAGACTTTTATGGGCTCTATCAACATATAATAGTGATCTGTAATACCACATAATGCATGTACATGATGATAAAGACAAACCAGATAGCATACTATCATCTCGAGTAAGATTGTTCTACCCGTATAGGTCCTCCCTCAATCATCAAAATCGCGTGCCTGCGATTACAATAATTAACTTAAGGGCACTATAGCCAACAATCTCCCACTTGCACTTAAGACTAATTATTGCGGTGTCGCATATTCACAGCTCGTATGATACTGAACACCCAACTTCTCTACTAATAAGTCTCGCAAAGCTCGTTTGTGAAAATATTGCGTTCGAGAAATAGCCTCAATGAGTAGATCCGCTCCAATGTTTCTATCTTTATCTCTCCACATCATAACTTCACGGAGAAAGACCATCTCCCGAAATGAGCGATACCTGTCTTAGAATTTGTCTGGATATCTGATGGGACCCAGTTCACAAATGAACTCCAAATCCAACAAACTTCTTAGACCGTATCATCCACTGAATTTAATCAGTATCCTGCACCATACCTTTCTCAGTATCCGCTTGGACCACCTGTCCAACATACTGCCCCTCAAAAAGAGGGAAAACTATAATTCTGACAGCCACTCTATCATCCAGGTCATCTCGGAAGCCTGAAATGATAACCGCCTCCTGAAGGAGGATACCATTACTATATACCAAAAACATTCACTTATGTTCATAACTGCTTCCCAACGTTTCTCTAGGATTGGATTAATATATATGCTTATTGCAACCAGTGCAAAATCAATATCTGGTGTGGTACTTGACATCTTATGATTGACTCAATTGCCTAAGCAAGTGATATGCCAATCATGCAAATCCCTCTCCTCATCAGTCTGAAAGACATCTCTTTAGAGAGGGTGACTCCATCACCTACGGGTACACCACCATGCCAGGAGTCATCCATTCTAAAACACTTTAGAATAGTGTCAAGTACCCGTATTAGGACACTTTCCAAATCTAGATCTAAAACCATAGATCTAGTTACCAGAATCCCTGATATTTTATCTAGATCCTATGTGGAGAAACACCTTACGACAACCACAGTATAACCGATCGTAGTATAGGAAAATCACTTCCTATCAAGAGCATGTCATCCAAATACCAGGACATCACTCCATACTACCTTCTTACCAGGTCCATCTATTGTTCTGATGAAGTCAAACTCTATGACTTCACATCAAAACTAGACGATCTATCTCCACTATAGTTACTTTAGTCTATAAATAGACATTAGCTACTTGCCCACCATGCTTCCACTGCTCCCACTGACTACGACAACCCTCTGGCATAGCCATATACACGTGCATTTCTAAAGTAGATTTAGAACGACGTTATACTCATGCTCCTGCCAGATCTCATAGTCTAGAACAGCAATAGTGGTAAGTTTGGGTAATCAAAAACCTCTCTGTCACCGCCTTTGAGAAGACCGAAGTACCTCTCGGGTGGTTGAGGTTACCCACCAAATCTGCGGAGTGGCTAATAGATTGTTGAATCTACTTGAATTTTTAGGTTCTACTAAATTTTCAGTAATCGTCTGTGGTTCTGGAATCACTTCCAGTTCTACCATACTCCCACTAATATTTTCTAAAAAGATCATTTTACTAAAGCTGGTGGCGAGTCAAGAATAATATAACTATTGATCTTCTAAATGGTAGAATGTTAACCTTCGTCAATGCCCGGGATAACCCACAAACTGCCATTACTGAAATGTGCCTTGAGTCTATCCAGAATCTGGTGTTAAGCATAAGCTGGACAACTCCATATACCTTATCATCGTTAAGATATGAATCCATTCTATATCCAATATAGAAACAAAGACACTAATTTAATTGGAACCATATTCAAAATACATGCAGCCGTTTTCAGTGCATATCAACTAAATAGAAGGAGGCCTAGAAGCATTACTCATCAAGAAATGCACCCACGTATGTGTAACCTGAAAGAGAAGTAATTTCTCAAAACTATTACTTATAACGGAATACCTAACACAAGTATCTATATCTTCGATCACCTTGAAGAATCCTGATACTTGCAACATATGATTCTCTTCTTTATTCTTATACCTATATCTTCTCAAAATCTGGAGGTTGTATTTCAACGAAATACTTGTCTAAAACTAGAGAGTCATGAGTAAACAGAATATAGTACGAGTACCAATCCCTTTGTCCTAATAGACACCGGACAACATACAATACTCTGTATAAGTCCACTGAGTTTAATAACTCAAACTCTTGTGCGTTGTAGGTTGAAAAATGTGCTATGGTTAAGAAGAATTACACTGTTGTTGAATGCACATTTTCTAACCATCAACTGATACAGGTAAATGTCATAGACATAATTTTAAAAAGTTATATCTCACTTTATAAATTAAGCGTATAGATATATCAGTTTGAAATTGGTGCATAACGACGGATATTCAAAACCAAATATTTGTCGTCAGACAAAACCCAGACGATTTCCTCAAATATCACCAATTACAAAGAATTCCGATATATAGAGGATCTAATCACCCAATTCCCAATATCTTACTCCCACTCAGCATCCGTAACGCCATATAGATGTGAGAATCAAGTCTTGGTAAATACATACCCTGGAGTTAGAATCTAATTGGGAAAACGGTTTTCCATTAACACCGCACGGTAAAACTGAACATAAAAATGTTTCGGAGGGGTAGCTAGGTATTCCTAATAATGCCTATTCTACTATCTAGATTCATGATAGTAACCGTATATTTTTTTGCCCTCACTCCAATCCCTTTATATGTCTTTACTTATTTCCTTCGGTACACCACACTTAGGCTAATTGGTTTTCTTTCTTCCCTACCTTTCGGCACCTGCCTATGGTTTGGAAGAAGACTATCCAATAAGCGTAATAGGTGTACTCTCCTATTACCAGAAGCCCTCACAACAAGAGAGAAGGTAAAGAGAAAAGACGACTGAATAATCCTTATTCTATTTCTCCAGAACCAGAAACCATCCGAGAACTGAAATAAGTTCCTTCGAGTTCGTATGTAATTATACGATGGCATACCCAATAAATATGGATCTTCAAGTGATACAGAGTGTTCCGGAGAAATGCAAAAGGAAAGTAGGAGTAGCAGGGGTATACGTGGTTTTGTCATGAATGATAGTAGTCGCAATTTCCTTTGCCCTTATACTAATCCCTTTTTATGTCTTTACTTATTACTTTCTGTACACCACACTCAGGTTAATTGGTTTTCTTCCTTCCCTACCTTTCGGCACCTGCCTATAGTTTGGAAGAAGACTATCCAATAAGCGCAATAGGTGCACTCTCCTAATACTAGAAGCCCTCGCAACCTGAGAGAAGGTAAAGAGAAAAGATAACTGAATAATCCTATTCAATTTCTCCAGAACCAGAATCCATCCTCGAACTGGAACAAGTTCCTTCGACTTCATATGTAACTATACGATGGAATATCTATGAAATATGGATCTTCGTAGTGATACGGAGTGTTCTGGAGAAATGCAAAGGGAGTGTAGGAGAGATAATGATATATGCGACTAAATGACAATCCAAAAGCCAAAGTGTTTAAGAAGGTTCGGTTAACTTGGTTTATGAGTTTTAGTTTGAGGTCAGTTCATGGTCGCTGCCAAAGAAAGAGAGAAAAGAAACACTCAGCGTGCACTCTAACCTAAATTAGATTGGTTAATCACTTTATCTAATAAAGATAGCTCCCACTGTTTCCTCGAATTCTCCTTCAAACCTTCAAAGGAGAATTAGTCGGGAATCACCCGAGGAGTAACAACTACTCATCAGTGGGAATCGGGATCCAACTATTATCGCATGATAACTTGATGGAAGCCACTCAAGCCACCACACTCCAGAAGGTATGCGCATGCCTGGCAAGTTTCCTGTATATTTGAAACTCCCGATGTGGTTTTTGCCCCTACAATCCAAGTGACATTGACAATGCAACATATCAAAGGGTCCTAGTCAAGTTCAACCCGTCGTTATCTTGATTGCATTAAACCCACCCGTACGAATCCTTGACAATGCCAACATGACTGTACGACTGTCTTAACCAATCACATCTTAAACTACAAACAAGTAATACTCAGCTACCGTACACTACGCCTTGACAATGCTAACATACGCAGCACGAATACTGAGCATTACTTATAGGAAATGACGGAGGGCTATGGCTGGTTTTTGGCGAAAAAACCTTTAACGTAATGAACTTGATATCGTTGAAGGAACCCGAGCGGTTTTACAAATATATAGTGACGCAAACTTTTGCTAAAGAGGTCACTCCCTGTGAAGGGATCTCGGCTCTTTCCTCATCGAATGAAGTGCAGGATATTCCTAACTGAATACCACGATGCAAACCAAAAGAATCAACTATAGTGAAGTTATTACACTGACGTAAACTTTTCCCAAGAGGTCACTCCCGATAATGGGATCTCGGTTCTTACCTCGTCGAATAAGGTGCTGGATATTCATAACCAAATACCACTGTGCAAAACAAAAGGAAATGTTTGTAATGACGGTTTTCAAAAATTGGTTCCAACAACATCATTTAGGTTTATTTTTCCTTGCATTAATCAAAGTTAACGCAGTCCCATCAATTAATCCATATCACACCAGAAAAAGGAACGAAAATAAAATGTACGTATATGCCATCCGCATTCGCCACGGGCCCCCGTCATTCACCTTAGGTTACTTAACTAACGGCAGAGCGGGGGCTGGACTAGCATGGATGCAAAACATATACAACATCTACTAGTATATATAAATATATATATATAACATCCGTACCAGGCATGATATAAGCAACATCACAGAAAAGCGGTAAGCAACACAAAATAACGAATAATTTATGAGCCCCGGGTTTCCTTTGAGCCGCAAATGAAACCCGACGTTCCTCGGTCGTATGGATAGCCTGTGCAATGAAAAACTGGACCCCTACGAGTGCGGCAAGTTACCCGCCAATCTCAGAAGTGAGGCAACCCCAATCAACAAAGTGATTGGGCCACCCAGCATTTCACGGAATCCGGTAACTTGAGCACCCCTCCATGGGTCATCCTATACCCCTTAGGAGTGCGGTGAATAGCCCGCCAATTTTAGAGTAAGGCCTCCTCCGTCTCAACGCTATGAGATGCTGGCCCATTGCCCTCTAGAACCTGGCTACTCGAGCACTCCACCGCGGGGTAATCCTAGTACAGAAAAGAAAAGAATATATACAATGGCGACATCGACCTCAACCCGGTCATGCCTCAATAAAAGAATATACAATCTGGCGGAAACGGTAGTTCACATGTCAGACACTCGCCCCGCAATAACGAATATACAAATGAATATAAACTGTATAACTACCATTACACAAGAGGCTATCCCACACGACAATCCGAACATAGCCATCACAGATATCAACATCACAACAGTATAAGCAAGTATGTGCAACCCCGTCTAAACGACATATAGCAAATAGACGACGTTTGAAAAGCACATACACCACATCACAGATATCAACGATGCAAAATTTCAAGTTTTGAAACTTTCCAAGTTCCCCCCAAAGCAAAGACAATACTAAGTGAAATCTAGGGAAAACAAACAAGACCAAAAACAGCATTTTACAAAACCCCAGACACTGGATGAAAACGAGGCCCTGAAGTGAATAGTGAAAAGGTGAGGCCCGTTTTTTCAAGGATGTGGCCGGCCAAGTTTGCTTGGAATTGCCTCGTTTTCATTCTGTGTCATACTCATGTCTAAACTAAGTCTCTGCACTTGTTTAAAAAAAATTCAAAGATCAAAAAAATTTCAGAACAGAGAGTGGGTTTTGAAATCGGAGTTTTTCGGTTTTGAAACTAATGCATTGTCTACTACTAGTTTCTAATGTTCGGGTAGCTCTGATACCATGTTGGGTTCCTAGCGCCCTGGCCATCTACCGTGGCCAATTACGGAACAAAAATTTTGGTGAGAAAACATGGCTCTGGAAACAACTACCAAGAATCGAATCCAAACATGAAACTAGCAATCTAAAGGTGTCTAACTACTATGATAGAGTGTTATACCGAACGAACCATGTCCTTCGTTCTTCCACCATCTCCATTAGCTCCTTGAGGTCCTTTGGATCAAGCTTGGTAGCCGGTCTTCTTCCGTCGAAGATGATCCACCAGAGAGATGCATTTATAGCTCTAGCTCCACATAAAAAATCAAGTGAAGCAACTAGGGATTCTAGATGGCTAGTCTAGAATGCCTAGGATGCAGTGGAGTGTTCTAAGTGTATCTCTGCCTCACCTTCTCTCTTGATTCTCAACACATAATAGGGTAGAGAGAAGGTTGAAGATAAAGGTGGAGGAGGCTCAAGAAATCTAGAGAGGGAGTGAAGCTAATGGTGAGGAGAATCAAAATCTCATGTGAGAATGAACCATCCAATATTTTCATCTCATCCATCAAGTGTGGAAAAATAGCAAGAAGAAGTGTTTTATAAAACACAATTTTCCATTTTAATATTCAATCCATGCTTGAATAGTTTGCACAAATGAATAAACAATTCATTTGTGCAACTATAGAAGCATGGTTCTCACCATATTCCCCTCTCACTTTTTTCCACCTCATATCCCATTTAAAATAAATAGATAAAATCAAAATGAGGTGTCTACCTTCTAGAATGTTTTCCGTGTAAATACGGATTACACTCTACAATATATACATACATGTATTCGTACCAAAATGCGAATACCCAAAGAGATAGAATAACACAAAGAACATAATACTAGAATATACGTATGGAAATACATATACGTAAATTATTAAATCAATATGTGATTTAATAATCCGGCTCAAACCCGAGCCGGATAGTATTATTAACCGTCTGATCGAAAGTCCGGGTACATAGTACAATTAATCGATCGGAACCCTGCACGTATCCAATACGGCTACTATATCATTTCACCAGAACCAGGGAAACCCTCTGTGTGGGACCCTAAAAACTCGTCAATACGCTGGCAGTGGGTTTAACCACAACCACGTCAGCGGCACTAGCTGTACGTAATGGCTATCTAGGTTTTGAGTGAAAGGAAGGCCGACGAGCAAACTCATCCGAACCCCTACTGAGCCTGTCCGTGACAATCTCCATACAGTCTGGTCTGTTCGTCTAAGAATATCGCATATCGAGTCTAGGGGGTGGATAAAGTCAGACCCCTAATAACGCGATGTTTCGTGTCAGTATAAAGCTCATCACCAACTGAGAAACTACTGATCCAAATCAGTAATTCTCGTCTACCTTAGCCAAGGATTTCTGGTGATGGCCACCCGTGCACCGCGCGACATCAACCCCCAATACCGGGAGAGACGAATCCCCGACGATCCGCTCATTGCTTCCATGTGGCTCGAGACTGTATCCAACTAAAACCTGTTTGCACGACTCCTTTGAGCCGTGGTAGGGTAGTAATCAAAGCACGGTAGGAACTCACACGAGACAAATGACGATCTCAGGTCGACAGACTAATCTGTACTCATGTCACCTGAGAACTGCTATCTGACAACAGATATAATACCATCTAATATGTTCCCGGCGAGTCCATCCAGTGTACTCATAACCTAATGAGCACCTGTATACTATCTTAGGTGACTGACTGACACCAATGGCTTGTGAAAACGTCCACCGCCCCTCGTCGAGGTCTCGAAAAGTATACACTGGTCTATTCCGGAGTATCGATGCCCAGTCTCGATACTCTCTCGACTAGGGACATTTAAGGATGTGCTTATAGACCACTCAGCTCCTATGTATATAATCGTCATCATAATGCTGATAGTCAAGCAAGAATCGTATAGGCTCTATCAACATATAATAGTGATCTGTAATACCACATAATGCATGTACATGATGATAAAGACAAACCAGATAGTATACTATCATCTCGAGTAAAACTGTTATACCCGTATAGGTCCTCCTTTAATCATCACAATCGCATGCCTGCGATTACAATAATTGACTTGAGGGCACTATAGCCAACACCAGAGATGCAGTAACCATCAAGCTGTCATCATCCCAACTCCCATCCACATCCCAACTCTTATCCTCTTCTTCCTCTACCTCACTCTTTTGGCCTCTCTCCTTCTCCTCTTCTTTGTCTAGGCCAATTCCTTGTCTTTCACTGGACCAGGGGCAGTAAACTCTTGGTATCCCAACCCAAGCAGTAGGCCACACAAACATTCATTCTCAGCTTCTAATGCCTCCAACAACGCTTGCTGCTTCAAATGGAGTGTTTTATAATATGACTCCTTTTCCGCTTCTGCTTCAAAAGACATGCCCTTTGCACTGTCCTTCTCATCCAGCTTCTCAATAGCTCGTTCATTTAGGATCTGCACCACTGAAGACCACAATATATTATAATCAAGTTATCAGAAGTTACAGGCAACTGCTTAGAAGTTACAGGAAAATGCCTATATATACACAAGATACTTTTTAATGTAAATAGTGAATATAAAACTTACCGGTGTAGTTGTTGTGTCATCGTCTCTACTGCTCTTCTCTTGCACCGCATTTCTCTTGTAATATGGAGGCGAAGCATCAGCAGAATTTTTCGACACAACCACATCCAACTTCGGCATACAAGAGACCCTCTTTCTCTTCATTTCCTTCTCCAATCCCGAAGTTTTCAAGGACGCACTGAATTCCTACCCACACAAGGCCGGTTTGTTGGCATCTATATGTGTCGGTTGCCTCAAACCCATGATGGTATAAAACCATAACTGCAAACAAACATACATCACATTCGCATTATTAATATTAAATGATCAAAACAAATCTACCAACAATATCTATTTATGTAGTTTATACTTTGCGTATAAATATAGTATAATCTCTATAATAGTTTACATATACTTACGGCGAGAAGGATCAGATACCCGGGCAACTGTGCAGAGGCAGCCTTCTGCAGGGTGTTTTTCGTCACCCCATTGAGATGGGAATACGCGTGCGCTTTTCAGGCGTATTACAGATTCCCCCTGCCTAGGGTAAATAGGGGTTTATTGATTGTGGGGATCCGAATCTCCGGCAGCCGCGGACTAAGCTGCCGTTAATTACTCCCCGCATTTGGGAGCGAGAGAACCTCCAATTGACGAGTTAAACTAGTCATGCGAACTCAATGTGCAGTATTGTGTTTTGAAAGGGGTTTTGGATATATCGGAGGCCCCGCAGAGTTTTTACGGGGGTCCCGCTACCCGAATAGCGAGCTGGGGGTCAAAGGGGCTAGCAGCCCCCTTACGGGGTGTGGGGCAGCGCTCCGTTAGAAATTTTTTTCTAACGGGGGATAGTGTTATAGAGAGAGTGTGTGTGTGTGTATACATACATATATATATATATATAAAAGGGGAAAAGCGCCCAAAGGACGCGTGGGGCCAGCGCCTAACGTACCTAGCACGCGAGCGCTGTGCGCTTAGGCGCTAGCACATCACATGCCCGGCACGTGAGCGCTGGGCGCTTGAACGCTGGGCGCTCCACTGCTAGCGCTTCTCGTGCCCTATATATGGGCGCTGGGCGCTTGGGCGCTTGAGCACTAGCGCATCACGTGCCCTGTACGTGGGCGCTGGGCGCTCGAGCGCTAGCGCTTCACGTACCCGGCACGTGGGCGCAGGGGGCTCGAGCGCTAGCGCTTCACGTGCCCGGCATGTTGTCACGACCCGAAAGAGCACGTGACTGGCCCTTGAACCATATGAAATCTATAGAACTCCATCTGATCCAAGTAAGCCAAAAGCCCAGAAATCTAAAACCATTTTAAGGATAAATAAGCATACAAGCAATATACTATACAACGCCGAACGGCGAGGATCAAAATTCAAAAGAAACCCAGATAAGCATGAAAACTGTAACACTACTAAGTGCGACTCTAAGGTCCAAATAATACATCACTAGTGTCTGAGTCTGAAACAATATATACAAGTTTTGGTTGATGGAATTTCTAGATACAAAAGAATAATACATCATCAAGGGTGGTCCTGATACAAAAGAACCCACCTACACAAGCAAGTCCCCCATATGGAAGCAGTGTGCCAGAAATGCCGCTACGAAACCTGTACGGCAAAACCCTGCAAGAACTGTGGCACAATGGGGGTGAGTTGCCAACTCGTGAATAGAAAATATCTACAAGAAGAAATCGAATGCAAGACATAATCCTAGGTCAATACGATCAGTATATAATATAACCCTCGAGAGTAAGTCTGAAGCATGAAAATGTGGCAGTGTAACATCTAATCATGTAGGTAGTGCCAAGTACTCATGCCAGTGCTTCAGATAATAACATGTCATAAATGTAAGGTATGTCTGCATGAAGTAAACATGATGAAGTATCAAATGGATATCAATACACATATATTAGCGTCCCATTCCACTAATATTAGTGTAAGGGTATATATAACAGCGCCCTCGTACCCTGTTATATATACAAATGAAGTGTGATCAATATAGTCAAAGTCTGTATATAATCAATGTCTGTATGTAATCAATGTCTGTATGTAATCAATGTCTGTATGTATATGTGAATCCCATCCACCTGTCACCCAATGTCAATAAGCATCATACATGCAAATATGAGGATATAATCAAAATCATGGAGATCATCATGAAACCCGTGCCTAGCATCGACACGTAAATCCTTATCTATCAGGCTCCGTCAGTCCGGATCAGCCCACGGGCTATGTCTGCGGAATCCGCCCTCGGCCCCGGCAGTACGCCCATATCCATCTATCGACTCTGGTCAGTATCCTCCGGATAACCGCTAGGTCCAACCAATCACCGGTAGGTAGTAGTCCCTCTGCCAGGCTCACCGTCTACTACACAGCGAAACCGTTCTCGCCCCGGGATACCATACCGGGTCTACCATGTACCCGTAATCAGCCTCATCCAACTCCTTGATTCGGGTTCACATGGATCACTCTAGCACCGAGAAAACACATGGTGGACGTACCGAAATATCATATCAAGGGAAATCGGGTTTTTAAATAATTAACTATTCTCTTTTGAAATATCCACGGTTTCCCAAATCCAGAATTATCTTGGTAACAACATATCTCAATGCGTAATCTAAGCAAGTATGAAGATATCAATGTATGTGTGCCCTGGTATGAGTATACAGTGTGCATGTGCGCAGGTATGAAGATATCAATATATGCTGATATGTGGCAAATCATGACAACATCAATAAAGCGGAATCAGTATGATATATGGTTTATAGCAATCCTATAATGTGAGTGTCATGGCAATCACTAACGGTGTGGGTGTAGCATATCAAACGTGCTCGTGCAACTTGAACCGTTAGTGACAGTGCAGTGTCCTGTGCTATCATTTCTACATGCAACAATGCTACTGTGTAGTGACATGGCAATTATCGATGATGAAGTGTGTGAGCCGGTAAGCAAGTGTACGTGGAACATACGCAATATCGATAATGGTGCTGGTGCCCTAGCAACATGATAGTAATGTAGCAATACATATATGCAAAGCAATGTGAATAGCATGAATATGCGAAATAGAATAATCAACGCAACAGTAAAGAATCTACACCCATATGTATATGTCATGCAGTTATGCCATTTGAAATAAGACGAATCAGGATTTTTACTAACAATAAGGGCTACGGTGTTTTTAAGACATTCCCGATTCGTAGTTTTGAAATAAGTATGACTCGGTTCTAGTCTAACATCTACTATGCAAACTACAAATCTAAGTATCAAGTCAAACGGGAGGGGTATGGAAACCACCTAAATCTGAGTCGATATATAGATATAATAGTCGGTGATCCCGCCTCAATAGTATCGCGTACGATACAGTATATCATATGACATCCTCAAGTCATGAGTGTGGATCTATCATCAATATAAAGCTCGTACGGTAAATCGTCGTACGGCATCCCAATAGCTGGGTATGGGTCAGTATCACATTCCTCTCATCAAATATCAGGTATCATTATCATCATATCACATAATCTGGGGTACAGATCTAAGTCTAGTACAAATCAATACCATCTATATAAGTATGAAAGCGGGGGTAAAACACATGCCCAACGGCCCGCTAAGATCACATGTCGTATCGCAAGTACGAATCACATCACATTACCGATCTCACGGCACAATGCCCAAAATCATCGACTCATCTCCAATGTCATCCAATATCATCATCAACACAGTGTAAGTATAGTGAATATGCAAGGGTGCGCGTGTGGGTGTAAACCTATTCTAGGGTTCGCGACTATGAACTATACTAGTTTACTTCTAACCCTAAGCTATCCATAATACACCTAACACCATATCCATAACACACTATAACTATCAAACATAATATATAGTATCAACTACGGACTGCGGGGGTGCTATACGCCATCCACCCGACTTCCCCCAATAGATATAATCTCTTCACCTTGCGTCTTCATTTGTCGATGTCGCCACGCGCTTACTTGTTGTCCTGAAGTCTTCATGGGGTACCTATACTTCAAAGTATCGTAAATGCATATTAAAACCAATTCCGAACTAAAACGGCATACGAATCTCAAAACGATACGATAAGGGGCCTATAAGTTAGAACCTATGGGCACGCCTTCAAAATCATCAATCAATCCTCGATATCGTCGTATAAATGCCAAATAGTCGAGGTAAAACACAATACACAATTTCAGAACTAAAAATACGGAATACGGAAACACGAATCTAAAACAGCAACTAAGGAAATAGGCTCCAGATTTCACCCTGGGTCAAATTAAACAAATCTATACATGGCAGGGGTCTAATCTATACATGTAGGGGCTACAGAACCAAAACGACACAAAATGGGGCAGGTCTGGCCGCAAATTGCGGCCAAACAGAATAAATATGCGGCCGGGTCAAGGAGTTAGGGGTTAGGGCCTTGGGGTTATCTTCCTGGGTGCCTGCACATGTCACTGTCCAACCAAAATAATTTTCAGAGTCTCGGGTTGATAGCAGATCCTAAATAACCTTCACAGATTCCACAAACTTTCCGATATCGGTTTCTAAATCTGTATTCCGGGCCTTAAGTCTCAGGTTTGGGTCTCCATTCATGCACTAGGGTATTTATATAACCTCTACTGAGCTCAATTTCATATTACAACACAAAATTTCCCATAACCCTAACTAGGTTTTCCTTAACTCCACAATATCAAACAATATCGGTTCAATCTAAACATGGGGTATAAGTAATACTAAAACTAAGCTAAGAGTTCAGTAAATACCTCGTTTGGCAACTCAAGAATTTTCTTGAGTTGCCCCTAGTGGCCAGAATCCTTGCTTTCTTGGTCCAATGTGTAGATCTTGAGCTTGTGCACACTTTTAATGAAATGAGAGTAGAGTTTTGGAGTTGTTTTCATGGTGATTTGAGGAGTTGAAGAGGGGAGGGAGGTGAGGAGCAGCAGCAGCAACAAGAGGGAGAGGGGGAGAAATGAGTGAAGGTTGAAGAGGAAATGGCCAAGTCTTTAGTCAAAGAAGCCCATACCTCTCTCTCTCACCAAACCTCATATAATATTCCCCCTTTTCCATTTTCTTTTCTTTCTCTTCTCTATTTCCTTCTCACTAGAATAGTAACCCCAAAAGAAACATGGTGGAAAAATGCACAAGTGTAAGAAAAGATGATATGTGCATGTTTTGCACAGAAAGCTAGAAAAACCGATTAGCGATTTTTAATCACGATTAACACTAAATTAGAATATAACTAATCATAAAAACTTAGAAATGGCATAATTCACTAAATTACCCTATTTTAGAATTTTCCATAATTTTCCAAAAATTTTCCCTATTTATTTGTATTTAATTATACCGAATTATTAAAATATTCAATAAAATAATATTAAATTATAAATTTCCCAAAAATAATATTTTATTATTTTGAAATGTTACACATGTGGGCGCTGGGCGCTTGGGAGCTAGGCATTCGGGCGCTTGGACGCCGGCGAAAAAAAGAGGCTTTTGGCCCCAGAAATAGAATTTAAACTCCCGAAAGAGGATTCAGGGTGGAGTTAAACTCCTAAGATAATTTTGGAGATGATGAAAAAGGCTTCTCCCTTGATCTCTGGATCTTCCCAAAGTTTGGTTTTTGGAGACGAGTTTCCTTCTTCTTCCTCTGTTGGCCAGCTCTTGGATAACAAGAGGGGTTAGATTTTAAAAATATCTCCTTTTTAAGATCTGATGGAAGATCCAAACTCCCCTTGGTGGGTTTTGTGGTGAAAAACTATTTAGTTTTGGAAAAGGAAGAGTAAAACTCTTGATTTAATTCAGAAGAAAGAAGAAGGTTTTAGAATCTTGAGGAAGGAGAAGATCACAGATCTTGATTCTTTTTGGGAGAGAGAAAAAGTTGTTGAGATATTTTATTATTTTTACCTTTATAGGCTATACACTTTATATATAGCCCCTTGGGCTTCATAAAATGGCATTTTGCCCATCTCATGGTTCATGTGCCATTTCTTTTTGCACATAAGCCATGAGCTTTACAAAAATTTAGCTTTATACCCGTTTCCTTACATTTATTCATAAAATAAAATGAAAGAAATACAACAAAATTATTTATTACAAATTTTTTATTTTGGCATGGGGGGAGGCCGGCCGCTTCATGTTCAGGCCCGACCCGGGCATTGGCCCACTTGACCCAGGGCTTGGGCCCACTTGGCTTGGAGTTGACTTTGACTTTGACTTGGTCAATCGGGGTGCAATTTTCGACCCCAACAAAGTACCCCCCATCAATTATTGCACACCACATATGTGAGTTGTGTGCATGAAATTGATGGATTTTCTTTCGCGTGGAGGCGACTTGCTTTGGTTCCCACTTTTTGGGATGCACTGCCCTTTTTACGACATGGACGGTCGACTCTTGACGCGTTCTCCGAGGCGGAGTGTCCGAGGTAGACGTTTCCCTGGCCCAGAGTGATTTGGTTCCCGCTTTGTAGGAAGCCTGCACTGCCCTTTTTACGACATGGACAGTCGACGCTTGACACGTCTCCGACATGGAGTGTCCATGGTAGACGTTTCCCTGGCCCGGAGTGATTTGGTTCCCAATTTGTGAGAAGCCCGCACTGCCCTTTTTACTACATGGACGGTCGATGCTTAACGCGTCTCTAAGGCAGAGTGTCCATGGTAGACGTTTCCCTGGCCTGGAGTGATTTGGTCGACGTGCCCCCGGCACGGAGTGTCGCTGGCTGACGTGTCCCCGGTACGGAGTGTCTGCTTGACGTTTCTCCATTACGGAGTGTCTGCTGGCTGACGTTTTCCCGGTACGGAGTGTCGCTGTTGGACGTTTCCCCGGCATGGAGTGTCTATGTCGGACGTTTCCCCGAGACGGAGTGTCGCTGGTCGACGTTTCCCCGGCATGGAGTGTCTGTGTTGGACGTTTTCCCGAGACGGAGTGTCTGTATGTGACGTTTCCCCGAGGTGGAGTGTATGTTTGTGACGTTTTCCCGGCATGGAGTGTCTGTGTTGGACGTTTCCCCGAGACGGAGTGTCGCTGTTGGACGTTTCCCCGGTACGGAGTGTCGGCTGGTCGACATGTCCCCGGTACGGAGTGTCTGTATGTGACGTTCCCAAGGCGGAGTGTTTGTCTGTGACGTTTCCCCGTTATGGAGTGTCTGTGTTGGACGTTTCTCCGAGAAGGAGTGTCGCTGTTGGACGTTTCCCCGGTACGGAGTGTCGGCTGGTCGACGTGTCCCCGGCACAGAGTGTCTGTTGTTTGACGTAGAGGTCGATGTTGGAATTGGTTGGTTTAATTTGTTTTGGGTTGACATCAGCATCGCTACACTGGAATATGGTACCGGGAGCGAATCATCATCTGTCATGATAGGATTTGGGGATTGGTTTTCTGTCGGCATATGCATTGCTGCACTGGAATAATGCCAGGAGCAACTCATCATTTTCCCCGGGAGGATTTGGGAATTGGTTTTTGTTTGGCATATGTATTGCTGCACTGGAGTAATGCCAAGAGCAATTCATCATTTGCCCTGGGAAGATTTGGGAATTGGTGGCTTAGGAGACAGGTTTAGATCTCTATCACCTAAGGCTTTTCAATTTTATGGTCCATAAGGGTCCCATAAAAGCATTTTCTCCCTACGAGTCGAAAGGATCTCGTAGGTGTATTTTCTCCTTAGGGGTCGTGGGGGCTCTTAAGTGTGTTGCTCCTTTGTGAGTCGTAAGGATCTCACGCGGGAATTTCCTTCTCACAAAGTCGAGAGGACTTTGCGAGTGCATTTCATCTCTTTTTTACAAGTTTGCGCCCTTTCGGGTTTTCACAAACTCGCCGGCAGTCCTGCTGTTTTTACTCACGGAGCCCTTTCGGGTTTTCATCCGTGCCCATTTTGCTTGTGGACATACCCGTTTTTTTTATATATATATATATTTTTTTTTAATTTTTGGTGGGACTTTGAATGTGGTCTCACCGGTAGGACTTGGGAGAGATTGGGATCGTTTTACGCCTGTGGATTGTATACGGTTTTGCAGGATGTATGATCCAGACCGTAGGGCCGGAAAAATTTCGGGACTTTGTTGGCATCTGCATTGCTGCACTGGAATATGGTACCAGGAGCGACTCATCATTCGCCGTTGGGGTATGGGATTTGGAATTTGGTTGTCGTCTGCATCGCTGCACTGGAATATGGTACCAGGAGCGACTCATCATTCGCCACTTGGGGATTTGGATTTTGGTTGGCGTCTGCATCGCTGCACTGGAATATGGTACCAGGAGTGACTCATCATTCGCCACTTGGGGTATGGGATTTGGAATTCGGTTGGTGTCTGCATTGCTGCACTGGAATATGGTACCAGGAGCAGCTCATCATTCGCCACTTGGGGATTTGGATTTTGGTTGGCGTCTGCATCGCTGCACTGGAATATGGTATCAGGAGCGACTCATCATTCGCCACTTGGGGATTTGGATTTTGGCCGGCATCTGCATCGCTGCACTGGAATATGGTACCGGGAGCGACTCATCATTCGCCATTGCCTATTGGGAAGCGATGGCTTAGGAGACAGGTTTAGATCCCTATCACCTAAGGCTTTTCAATTTTATGGGCCGTAAGGGTCCCATAAAAGCATTTTCTCCCTGCGAGTCGTAAGGATCTCGTAGGTGTACTTTCTCCTTAGGAGTCGTGGGGACTCCCAAGTGTGTTTTTCCTTCGTGAGTCATAAGGATCCCACGAAGGTTTGTTCTCCTCATATATCGTGAGGATACATGAGTGGGTCTTCCCAATAGAGCATAATTCCAAGGGCGGAGACCGGCCGCTGGACTGATGATCGAGGTGGGGCATGGGTATGATGAGAATTATTTGAGCCTGTGGATTGTATACGGTAGTCAGTTTGGAGACCAACCGTAGGGCCGGAGAATTTTGGGAAATTGAATTTTGGTTAGCGTCTGCATCGCTGTACTGGAATATGGTACCATAGCGACTCATCATTCGCTATTGGAGTTTTTTTTACCGCGATTGCTCTATCATTTCAGCTTTTCTTATCGCGAAGGTCGCGACTGCCGTTTCAGCTTTTTATTCGCGGTTGCCCTATCATTTCAGCTTTATTTTTTATCTTTATTTTACTCGCTGATTTTTATTGCGAGTTGCCCCATCATTTCGACTTTTATTTTATTTCTTTTATTTACACATATTTTTGTTTATTTACATATTCTTACATTCCCAGTTTAACGACTTAGAGGTCGATTGTTCCCAGTTTAACGACGTGGTGGTCGTATGCTCCCAGTTTAATGACATGGCGGTCAGTTGTTTGCTTATCCTAGCTCCTCAAACTTTGATCTTGGTGGAGCTGTGTTGATGATCGTGGCTCTGTGGCTTGTCGGTACATCTGACGACTGTGAGGCTTTCCCAAGTTTGTATTGGTTCTCCACCCAATCTTTAAAAACATAGCAGTCTTCAATGGTATGACTCACCATTCTATGATATGGGCAGTATATGGGATTGCCGGTCATGTTCATCTCATGTGGCCTATTTGGAATAGGCAATTGAAGACCGTTGTTCAAGGTGTCCACGAATATTTCGCGAACTTTATCCCTCCTGAAGGAGTATACTTTCTTCTTTCTCTCCATTAGAGTAGGTGCCCTTACTGATGCTGGACCCTGAGGACGATCAGTCTTTGGTTCGCCTACTTTCCGCTTACCACGTTCAGTGTACGTATTAAAGGGACTGGAGGCTGACCGCGGCCGTTTTTCGCAAAGGTGTTCCGCTTTTGTGCCGGAGGGAGTATCGGTTGGCTGCTTCCGGATATCAATCCCCAGCTCATGAACCAAAATTTGATTTTGCTGTAATTATAATCGGGCGACTTGGGTCGTGAGATCTGCCATGACATTTGCCAGCTCGTCGACTTTGGAATGGACCTTGGCCATCTTCTCATCCCTGTCCTGAAGTTGCCTTTGAAGCCATTGGAATAATACTTGTTCAATAGTTCCGGGTATGACAACGGGGTCATCCTTACTGCCTGAACTTGATTCAGCATGAAACATGGGTTCCTTTGGCTTAATGGCTTGAGCAAGCTCTTCATCATTTGGATCGGGCCGATGTTGGATGGCAACAACCACGTCATTGTCATGGTTAAAAGGCGTAGGAGGACTTGTTCCTCTGAGCTCCATCATATAGACCGTATGGGTTGTGTACCCGTCTATTGCTTCTTCATTGGCAATGTTGCTCGCTTGGCTCTTAGCTTATTTCCTTGGTCCGCTCTTTTTAGAGAAAGGCAGATGTCTAAGAGAGTCAGGTCCCTGAAGGACTTCGGTCTCCGTTTGTATGAAATTGGCGGTCGCAGCTTGATTGTTTGTTAACACGCCAAGGGACAATGATATTTCTCCCGCCTTGTATTGTTTCTCGACCCGATCCTTGAAGATGCAACAGTCTTCAATAGTGTGTCCCAGCACTCAGTGGTATAGGCAAAAGTTGGGATGATCAGTCCTGTTCGCTTCACTTAGCCTTTTTGGTTCTGGTAGCCGCAGGCCATTCTTCAGAGCATCTTTAAAAATTTTATGGACCTTGTCCCTTTGGAAAGAGTAGACCTTATTTCTTCTTTCCTCCAAAGTTGTCTCTCGAGATTTGTTAGTCTTTGCTCCACCCACTCTCTACTTATCCAGAGAATCGGTGTTGTTGGAACTTTCACTTTTCCGGTTGTCGTCTCTCCGATGTCTCGGTCTGTTTGTAAATTGGAGATTCTGAGTGGACTCGGGTTTTGAGCGTTCCAACATTTGAACTTTCTTGGTTAGCTCTTGAAATGTTTTGAGGCCTGCGGTGCACAGGAAAGGTTTCATCTAGTCGTTCAGATTTTCTATAAGAAGACTGACGAATTGGTTTTGCTCCAACGGCGGTTCACATTTGATAGAGAGATTGCGCCATCAGACTATAAAATCCATGTTGCTTTCATTGTTCTTTGGCTCGGTCCTTACGAGGTCGGCAATGGTGATTTTATCGCTGACACTCATGAACCTTTGCTTGAACATGGATTCTATTTGAGCGAACGTCGTGATCGAGTCATCCAGTATGCTTGCATACCAGTCGAAAGCAACATCGGTCAAGCTATTGACAAACTGGCGGTGAAGGAGCGCATCGTTGCCCCCAGTATTCGCGCAGGATGTTTTAAATTGGGCAATGTGTCGGTTCGCATTTCCCGTCCTATCGAACCTTTCAAATTTAGGGACGACATAGCCAGTAGGAAACTCCATAAGATTGTACCGAGCAGGATATGGTCTCCCATTACTGCTGACATCTTTTTGCTCTTTGGCTTCAGCTACCAATGTTTTGACTTTGTTGACAACCAAATCCATGATTTGATCTTGAGTTAGCGGGTTTCTGTCATCGGTAGCTAAGGCATTTCCCGAGATAGGATGCGACTGGCTTTCATGCGGTCCGCCCACCTTTGGATTTGAGGGAATAGGCGTTGGCTGTCTCGGGACACTGTTCCCCGGTCCATGAGTAGAACCATGCGCTTGATTGGGCGGCTGAGAGGCAAGTTGGGTCGTGAGCTATAAGACGACGTTTGTCAAGTCGTCAATTTTTGAGTAGAGCTTGGCCATCTCCTTGTTTTTGCTTCTGAGCTGCTTTCGGAGCTCCTGGAGAAGTTGCTGCTCTGCGGTCTTAGGATGGAAAGTTGGCACATCTTCGCTTTCCGAGCCCGATTCCTCATGAACTGAGGGATCTCTCTGCTTACCAGCTTCACTTGGAGCATTTTCATTACCTTCAGGAGTATGCTGGTCTTGGGAAGTGACAGCCGCATTCAAACCAGATTGGATTTGAGATGTGGTGGCCTCATCCTTACTGCGAAGGTTGTCACTAGGACGCGCGCCTACCATGTAGACTGTGTGGATAACACATTCAGCCATCCTTTCATCACTGGCAGCTGGTTTCGCGGAGCGATCCGGGCTTTGGAAATTCATAAATTTTATCATGGCCAGAGTCCTAGCCCTTTTTGTTGGCTCTGTATCTGAGCCGCTTCTGCCTCAGCTTCTCTGTCTTGAGCGCTTGGCAGGCTTCTGCTCTTCGGGAAGCCGCCATAGGCCGAGTGATGGGGAGCTTAGAGAAGATACCCAATCGAGCAGTTGTCAGGGGCGCCGCTGGAGCTTACCCGAAATGCCTTGTTGCTTTGTAGGTGTTGATGGCCTCGCCCCTAGCTGGGGCCAAGGAAAGTCGTTCAAACACCGACTTGCGTTTGGGTTTGGGCGCCCTCGCGACCATGACATTCGGCCTTTTCCCCTTTGAGCCTGGTTTATCCATCACTGGGGCTTGAAGAGCAGGGACAGCGTTAGCTGGCACGAACAGAATAGAGCCGAAATGTAGCAGCGGCTCCTCCCACTGTCGCCCAAGACTGGCCGGGAGGACCGTCCTGGAGTCCATCTTCATCGTGTAGAAGATGGGAGCTGAGTTCATCTTTGAAGACATTGTTGAAAATTGATTGCTTGGAAAACTGTATGAAAGAGCATTATTTTAGTATAAATGTAGATATGTATATTGATTGAGTTCGCATGAATGATTAACCCGAAATATTGGAGCAGAGATAGGTCCCACCGGGCGTGCCAGAATCTGTAGGGTGTTTTTCGTCACCCCATTGAGATGGGAATACGCGCTCGCTTGTCAGGCGCATTACAGATTCCCCCTGCCTAGGGTAGACGGGGATTTATTGATTATGGGGATCCGAATCTCCGGCAGCCGCGGACTAAGCTGCCGTTAATTACCCCTCGCATTTGGGAGCGAGAGAACCTCCGATTGACGGGTTAAACTAGTCATGCGAACTCAATGTGCAGTGTTGTGTTTTGAAAGGGGTTTTAGATATATCGGGGGCCCCGCAGAGTTTTTACGAGGATCCCGCTACCCGGATAGTGGGCTGGGGGCAAAAGGGCTAGCAGCCCCCTTGCGGGGTGCGAAGCAGCGTCCCGTTAGAAATTTTTTCTAACGTGGGACAGTGTTGTAGAGTATGTGTGTGTGTGTACACACACACACACACACACACATATATATATGTACATAAAAGGGGAAAAGCGTCCAAAGGACGCGTAGGGCCAGCGCCTCACGTGCCTAGCACGCGAGCACTGGGCGCTTGCGCGCTGGGCGCTGGGCGCTCGAGCGCTGGGCGCTGGGCGCTCGAGCGCTGGGCGCTTCACGTACCCGGCACGTGGACGTTGGGCGCTTGAGCGCTCGGGCGCTTGGGTGCCAGTAAGAAAAAGGTGATTTTAGCCCCAGAAATAGGATTTAAACACCCGAAGCGCTTGGGCGCCAGCGAGAAAAAGGTGCTTTTAGCCCCAGAAATAGGATTTAAACTCCCGAAAGAGGATTCAGAGTGGAGTTAAACTCCTAAGATATTTTTGGAGATGGTGAAAAGGGCTTCTCCCTTGAGCTCTGGATCTTCCCAAAGTGAGATTTTTGGAGATGGGTCTCCTTCTTCTTCCTCTGTTGGCCGGCTCTTGGATAACAGGAGGGGTTAAATTTTAAAAATCTCTCCTTTTTAAGATCTGATGGAAGATCCAAGTTCCTCTTGGTGGCTTTTGTGGTGAAAAACTATTTAGTTTTGAAAAAGGAAGAGTAAAACTCTTGATTTAATTCAGAAGAAAGAAAAAGGTTTTAGAACCTTGAGGAAGGAAAAGATCACAGATCTTGATTATATTTGGGAGAGAGAAAAAGTTGTTGAGATATTTCATTATATTTGCCTTTATAGGCTATACACTTTACATATAGCCCCTTGGACTTCACAAAATGGTATTTTGCCCATCTCATAGCTCATGTGCCATTTCTTTCTGCACATAAGCCATGGGCTTTACAAAAATTTGGTTTTATGCCCATTTCCTTACATTTATTCATAAAATAAAATGAAAGAAATACAACAAAATTATTTATTACAAAAATTTTATTTTGGCATGGGGGGAGGCCGGCCGCTTCATGTTCGGACCCGACCCGGGCATTGGCCCACTTGACCCGGGGCTTGGGACCATTTGGCTTGGGGTTGACTTTGGCTTTGACTTGGTCAACCGGGGTGCAATTTTCGACCCCAGCACCTTCGAGCTAACCTTAGTCATGATACCGTCCATTATCATCTCGTACACCGTTTTGGCCCAGTTCACACTCGGCACTACCGATAGTTCGATGAATGGAAATGCATCTCTAAGGACGATCGGGGACGTGACGGGTATCCAAAATAATGAAAGTTGATAAAGAATCAGTAAAGACACGAAATTGTCCATCACTTCTGAAGTTCTATCCTGGCATTCCGCTTCAAAGCAGCCTCCAATATTGTGATGTATGTCCTTTCACCCTTCTTTACATTAAAGTACTTCTTTTGAAGCCGCATGATATTACGGTTGCTCTTCATGTCTTTGCTGGCCTTCGGCAAGCCGGTGTGCTTGCTAACCCAATCCACAGTAAATTTATATGAGACGCCTCCAAAAACCAACTCTCCGGTGCCTCGATCATATATAACAAGAAATAAGATGGATCAAGGTGGGCCTATCTTGAGCCAAAATTGGCAGCTTCATGTAATGGCGGAACGGAGTTTAACTTAGCCTCCGTCTGTGCTTATGGTGAATATGTCGATCCAATCTCTCAATAAAGCTGTTGTGGCAGGCGACGTCAACACAAGTCCGGATGGCGGGATTAGCTCCATATTTTCTTCTGCGGAAAACCAAATTTAAATATTAAATCATTGCAATAAATTTTTTTAACTCAAAATTATAGGCGACTACTTGAAAGTTAAAGGCAGGCAAGTTTTTATAAGTTACACGTAACTGTCTAGAAGTTATATGCAAAACCTTAGAAGTTATAGGCAACTACATCAGACGTCTGTTCCAGACGTTTGGAACAAATTTTTTGCACTGAAGACGTCAGTGGCAGACGTCTCCAGTTCAAAATGTCTCTGAAAATTTATTCCAGAGACGTCTCGTTTTTAGAACCAGATATATGCAACGACTTAGAAGTTACATGCAACTGCCTAAAACTTACAGGTAACTGTTTTCAAGTTACAGGCAACTACTTAGATGTTACGGGCAAATAATTTGCATGTAACATCTTACCAATAACAAATGAAAATTAGAACTTGTCTGTAATATCTATGAAGTTGCCTATAACTTGTAAGCAGTTACCTTTAACATGTAGGCAACTTTGGTACATGTTACAGGCAGCATTATAGACGTTATACGAAACGCTATAGATGTTCACAATTTTTTTTGAAAAAAAAACTTCAAATTACAATGTAAGATTAACAGAAAGGGTATGAATTTTACCTAATTTGTTTCTCGGTAACTGTCTATTCCTCGGCCGCTGTCGACGTCGTCAACTCCAATTCTGGAGCCACTGATTTAGCCGACGCCTCTTTCGCAAAGTCCAAGGCTTTATCATTTGATTTAGGCACCATTCTGCGGGGAGTGCTAAGGTTTTCGACGAGAGACGACAACGGACGAGGGGCTCTAGGGTTTTCGACGAGAGGGCGGGGGATCTAGGGTTTTCGACGAGGACGACGATGACGAAGAGAGCGTGAGTTCTCTTAGGAGCTTGAGCGACAATCATCTCGATTGACAGACAGAGAGAAATTTTTGAATAAGGGTTATTTTCGTCCCTCCACCAAATTATAATATCCGGGACTTAGGACATGGGTTTTTTGACCATGTTTTTGAACAGCAAGTACTTTCTCTCTGTTTGGGAAATACTGGGACTTTTTGACCCTTTTTCTTTTGGCGGGGGCTTAACAATAATTTACCCCATAAAAAAACACTCCCCACTCTTCTTCCTTCTCAAAAGCCCAACAAAAACAATGCGGGCATGGCTCAGTTCAGGCAGCAAACTGGCGCGGATCGCTTCTCCTCCTCCTCAACCCGCGAACACGTCAGCATTCGGATCCCCAACACCAAGCACCAGCAGGCCCGCGCCCGCCGCCAGATCCGCCCCGACAAGCCCCTCCGCCGGGTCTCCGCCGTCGCCGTCTTCGCCGTAACCCTAACCCTAGGCCTCTCCGTCACCTTCTTCGCCTTCCATCGTCTCTCCCTATCCAAAGGTACGAAACCCTAACTTCTGCTTCCAATCCTTCGATTTCGCTCATCGAGAGCTGTGGATTGATTTCTCGCAGAGGCTGGGGATGATGATAGCGGATCGGAGATCGTTCAGCATCGGAATCATACGAGTTACTCGAAGGAGCTCAAGTTTGGGCACGGATCGGGCGCGATCGGGCGTGATTCGAGGGATTGGGATAAGGATGATAGGAGAAGGGATCAGGATTACCATGAGGAGGATGTTTTAGGGCATAAAATTGAGAGAAATGATGAGAAATTGGGAATTGTTGATGATGGGAGAGGGAGAGGGAGAGGGAAGAGCGGGGATGGCGGTGGATTGTATAATGAAGGGGGGAGAGCCGAGCTCGATTCATATAAAGAGGAGTATGAAGCTTCGTTGGATAATGGGAAAGAGGCTGGGTTGGATGATGAGTATGATGATGGGATCGATGTGCAGGATGATCGCGACGATGAAGAAGAGCATGAGGATGGTGATGGTGTTGGTGATGATGATGGCAGGAAATTGGGTGATGTTGATGGCGAGGAGAGTGAGAAAGATGAGAAATTTAACGCAAAAGAGAACGGTTCTTCTAAACATTCCAAAACTGGTAGTCGCAGTGGGAGTGTGAGTAAGGATGAGAAGCGTTCGGGGTCTGCGAGAAGCTCGAAATTGAAAAGAAAACCGAAGCACCACAAGTCTTCTGGTAATATTTACTAACAGTTTGCAGTTTCTAGTGTGAAATTATTATCCTGTGTTGTCAACTTTATGGAAATCTATGTTGTGTGCACTTCGCGTTATATACAATGATGATATTAACTTACCGAAAGAAGCGTATAGAAGCAATTATTCATTTTTCGGCAGTTGGCATAAATTTCAACTTTGATAATCATTAGATGGAAAATCTCTAAAATACAAGAAACTACCAAAAGTCCATCAAATGAATTTCTTGTTTCTCAAATGCCGTTTTGAATCCTAATCCCTTCAATTGGTAACCTTTTTTAACTCGAAGAAATCAAAAGAATTTTTTAAATTCCATCCTTCATAAAATTCTTTCGAATAAGCATAACATATTATCTTAAGGGTCATTGGAGCAGAGTGGCATATTCCTACATCTCTTGAAACTCATGAAGGTCCTCAGGCACATAGTGCCAGAATTCACTCTATAACATTGTCATTCAACTTTAGCCAGCACCACCTCATGAAGAAAACCTGAAGCACATAGGTATCTTCGTGCACAATCAATCTATAAATGAGAGAACCCGTAGATATTTTCATGCATAACCATTCTTTAAATTCCAATGATTTTACTTTATTAAAATTCCATTTTGTAAAGAAATTTGCTTTATACCATAACCATGTATCTAAATTCACTCATTGCTCACCCACATTCAAGGCTTCATTAAAATTCTTATGAAAGTCTGTTTAACGAACTCATTCTGTTACATTTCAGTAAGGTGATTGTTTACCGAATTGGATAACTTTAATTTAAAACAAGTACTATTGCACTTGAATAGCCCCTGAATCGAAATAGCATGTGTAGTAACCAACTTGATCTGTACATTTAATTACTTGTGTTGTCATGGCTGGTCAATCTACAGTCCTGTTATCTGAGACAAACCTGTGCAGTATCATCAACATTTGTACAACTTCTATCCACGGATAACAGGAGAGTCAATTGATTCGTATCCACTACAAAGCATACAAAAGTTTCAGCTAGTGCTACAGTATTCAGTTTATAAAGTATGCACAAAGGGTGATCGGGGCCCTAATGGTATTCCTAATTACATATGGTCACAAAAATAGATACAAACAGTAACTGTATGGTGGTATCTTCTGCATTTTTTCTGAGTGTATCTATGTCTGTGTAACAGATGTAAGACATGCATGTGAGAGAAGATAAGGAGATGCTTATGGATTCACTGTTGATTGGAATTTGTTTTAAAACTTTCATCAGGTTCATCATGCGAGATGAAGTTCCTAAACGCTTCGGCACTACTCATAGAGCCTGTAGAAAACAAGAAATTTTCAAGATTCTCATTGCAGTACACGGAAGTGGAAGAGAGACCCAGTGGATCTAGTGACTGGGAACCTAGATTCGCTGGGCATCAGACTCCTCAACAAAGGGAGGAGTCTTTTTATGCCCGTGACCAAAAAATCAACTGTGGTTTTATTAAAGGTCCTAACGGCTCACCAAGTACTGGATTTGATCTCGCAGAAGATGATGTGAAATACATGAGCAGTTGTCATATAGCTGTATCGTCATGCATCTTTGGAAATTCTGATCGTTTGAGGGCTCCTTATAATAAACTGGTAAGGTTCACTTTTACTTGTAGTTCATGTTAATATTTAGCATAAGTAATTAAGAGCTGTTACTATTTGTTGAAGTTGGAGTCGATTTCATATATCTGTTACTCTTGTACACCTAATTATGATTTTCTGTTTTTGTGATACCTGCTTTATGTTTATAAACATATTCTATGTACTCATTTTTGATGCCTATGTGTAGACATGACTCTCCATAGCCTGAAGTTTTCTTTATCAGGAATATTACTGGGGGTTTTCCCTGAGAAAATCAGCCCCCCCTCCCCCCGAAGGCTTTATGCATTAATCAAAAAAGGAGTTTACAGAGAAAAAATTACAGTGAGAAAGTAAAAGAAGACTTTACATATAGCAGCCTAACAAATTTCATATCCTTTTGATTCTGAAGCTTTGCATAGGAGACAAATCCAGCTTGATCAAAGCTTTACTGGTTTGTAGTGTTGCATTTCATTTTCTGTCATCAAAAGTACACCTATTTTTGATAAAAATAAATTTACAAAAGAGCATCCATTTTTAGAGATAAAAAGGGAAGGAAGTCTGTCCAATTGGTATGAAGTAGAAATACCGTCCTCAGCTCATTGTTGTAAAAAGTGTTTGAAGCAGCCGCCAAAGCGGCTGCTTAAGTGTTTTGAGACCTTTGCTGGTGAGGGTGTTTTTTAGGTTTAAAATTGGAGAAAGCTCCAATGAAATGAGTTTGATGTGGATATAGAGAAACGGTTTGGGTATGAAGCGGGCCAGGTAACACGGGCTTTTAGACCTGTTTTGCAAACAATAAGATTAAATCCATACAGATTAAGGTCAAGTCAAAACCATTATCCCATATACCCAACCCAATAACTTAAGTATAGAAGAGATTTTACTCCCCTAACCCTAATTTTTATCCCCAATCGATCAGTTTCGTGCAACAATGCCTCAAGAGAACCGAAATTGAATGCTTTGGCCTCTTCTTGGCAACGACTTCTGTTTCTTTATTCTGACGTTGGAAGACTTTGGCAAGGCTTTTCTGACAGGTGCTTCGATGGCACTTGAAAACTTCTCAAAATAATGAGAATTTTTTCTTGTCACATGACCTTCTGTGAATCAAATTGACAATCTTAATTTGAAGGTAACCTCCCCTTTTGCATTGAATATAAAATATGTAATTATAATTTTTATATTTAAAAAATGTTGGTGATGTTCCCCGCTTAAATTACCACCCTATAGCTTCATTCTGCGTTCCTCAACCTTGCTAATGAGATAGCCCGACAGCTAGATACTTGGCATTTATGTGAATTCATCATTATTACGATAAGCCTTTTCCCCAAAATTTCAAGGTTAGCTATTTGAATTCGTTTATTCCATTATGCTCTATTAAGGGCCATCACCATTAACATATCATTTTTTAATTGCTTCTAACTACGTTCATCTTGGTCTACCCGCATTAACTACCAATTTGTCATTTCGCCTAACTCCTAAGTGAGGTATTTAGTGGTCTCCGTTACTTATATTCAAACCATCTCAATCAGTTGTCCTTTATTTATTCTCTATAAGAGCTATCTCTAACCTGTTATAAATACTCATTTTCTTATTCTATTTCTTAGAGTGTTATTCAATTCTCGCAATATACTCATTTCGGCCACACTCATTTTCTTGGACATGTTTCTTAATGACCCAACGTTCTACTCCATATATTATTGTTGGCCTTTTAGCTGTCTTATAAACATTTGTTTTTCAAAGATATCTTATGATCATGTAGTATTTCTGTAGCATTTCTCCTCTTCGTCAACCATCCAGGTTTGATCCTATTAACTACGTCTTCCTTGATTTCTCCATCAAGATTAATTATAGATTCTAAGTAATGTTAATGGTTATTCTAGCAATTTCTTGACCATCAATTCGGACCATTTGTCCATTTCTTCGTATGGTTTTGCTCAAGTTACATTCAATATATTCTGTTTTTTTAAATTGTAAATCTTAGAATCCAAAGCATCTTTCCATAAATTATCCTTTCTTTAGATTCATGTAGTAGAACAATATCATCAACAAACAACGTATTCGACGGAATGCCATTCAAGTAAACGTTTAATAAGTTCATCAATAACTGATGTAAAAAGATAAGAACTTAATGTTGATCATATATATATATATATATATAGAGAGAGAGAGAGAGAGAGAGAGAGAGAGGCCCTAGGAGGCTTTTTGCGTTAGGTGGCGGCAAAAATCATGTCCTCCACCATTTTATTCGACGATTGGCACCGGCCATCTTGATCTTCATCGTTTAACATGTTGATACACCAAATTTCATGTGATTCCAACACCTTTTCACCGTGGATTTAGTGGGTGCAAAATTAATGGTTTATCGACAATAGAACTTTTTACATTGCTAAATCAACGGTGAAATGGTGTTGTAATCATATGAAATTTGGTGTATCGACAAATTCGAGAATGTAGATCAAATTGGAAGATGCCGATCGTTGAATAAAATGGTGGATGACGTACTTTTTGCCACCACCCAACTCAAAAAGCCGCCTAGGGCCTCTTTCCTTCATTATTCTCATATATATATACATATACATATATATAGGATTTGATATCAAATACCACCCATTTTTTGACCATTAAATTTTATTTGGGATTTGTGCAATTAATTATGTAATGGTTTGAAAATATAGTAGTTTTTATTCTTAATTGATTGCATACATCCCAAACTGGATCCAATGGTAAAAAATGATAGGATTTGATATCAAATCATATTGGAAAGAGCCTAGTTAAACTATATATATATATATATATATATATATATATATATATATATATATATATATATATATATATGAGAATAATGGAGGAAAGATACCATAGGAGAGAATTTTCTCCTATGACGTCGAAAAAATACACCCTCCACGATTTTTTCGATGATCGGCATCTATCATCTCTATCATGTAAGATGTGCACACACCAAATTTCTTGTGATTTCATTATTTTTTCACCATTGATTTAGTGGGTGCAAAATTAACGGTTACCGACAATAGAACTTTTTACATTGCTAATCCAACGGTAAAAAAGTGGTGAAATCACATAAAATTTGGTGTGTCCACATCTTACATGATAAAGATGATGGGTGCTGATCGTCGAAAAAAATTGTGAAGGATATAGATTTTTGACGCCACCTAACGAAAAAACCTTATAGGGCCCCTTTTCTTCATTATATATATATATATATATATATATGTATGTATGTATATATGTATATATGTATGTATATAGGTATGTATGTATGTATCTATATATAAGGGTCAAGTGGCCCTAAGGCGACTCCTTAGGTTGCACCATATAGAGTCCCCATTTTGCACTTAATGAATGTCTTTAGCTCATAAATGTATTCTTCAATAATTAAATTAGCATTTATTTATGAGTTACATGGCCTTTCATAAAGTGCCACATAGCGACTCTTTATCAATCACCTTTAAAAATAAATAGCTCTCATGATAGACCTTCTTGGCATTAAATCATATTGATTTTGAAATATAGATGCCTCTTTTCTTACTTTGTCTTAGATGACCCTATTTTATTATACGACTCATAAGCTTAATTCTATGAGAGTTTGAACAATTATAGCATCCATATGTATATTTGTTGGTGTAAGTAGACAATGCTCTACCCTGTGAACCTTATAGGTAGATTCATGCAATGTTGGTTGGATGGTAAGTATACATAATCCAGTGATCCATTTCGTAATAAGTTCACATGAATCTTGAAGTTATATCTAAACATTATTCTCTTTAAGATTGTCTCGGCTTATCAATTTCGCACTTATATTTTCTTCAGACACCTTTTTCAGTAAAATAATATATGGTACCTAGTGGTTAATATGGAGCATATCTTGTTCCTCTTGTCTAACTCTCTTAATGGGTCACAAAAATTTATTATGGTAAATATTTTGAATTGACCAGGTAGTTAGATCCGTCTACTGATTGTCAGCTGATTTATTTATTACAAATCATTGCAGATTTCACGTCAGTCAAGGAAAAATGTGTGCTTTATCATGTTTATGGATGAAAGCACATTGCAAACGTTGGCATCAGAAGGGCAGAACGTGGATAGCATGGGATTTATTGGTTTGTGGAAGATTGTAGTGGTTACAAACTTACCTTCTACTGATATGCGAAGAGTTGGGAAAATTCCGAAGTTATTGGCACATCGACTCTTTCCTTCAGCGAGGTGTGAACAATACTTAAATGATGAAATAAATCATGATTGACAGTGTCTAAAGCATACCACATTCTGCTTGCACTATGCTTGATCTCAAATTTTACCCATCTCTAATCAACACATCATTCATGAATAATGAAAAGGCTTAAATTGCAGGAATTTCTCCTCTCTTTTGCTCAAATAAAAGAAAACCACCCGAAGTTTTAAAAGTCCACGCGTTTAACATTTGTTTTAAATTCTGCCTCTGCCACATTTTTCTTTCTAAACTACACCCAATGTTCTGTCACTTTTCCCCTGACATTGTAAATGCAGTATTTTTATAGAGATGCATTTTTGAAAGAAAAAGGTGTATGAAATAGAAATTTTAGCTTTAGCTGTTAAAATTTGTGACAAGGGTGATTTCCTGAAACACGAGCAGAAGTAAGGGTTCTTTTTCCCTTTGTGCAACGTAGCATACTGAGAAAAACGCAACACTGGTTGCTTCTAATGTAACATGCTTTAAAAGTATATTGTTAATATGACTAAACTTGCCTATGATGTAACACGTCTTCTTTCCTTCTAGCTGCCTAGGCTCTGATTTTATTACGGGCATTAAATACAGGTATTCAATCTGGCTTGATAGCAAATTGCGTCTACAGCGTGATCCTTACCTTATATTAGAATATTTTCTCTGGAGGAAAGGTCATGAGTACGCTATTTCAAATCATTATGATCGACACTGTGTTTGGGAAGAGGTGGCACAAAATAAGAAACTGAACAAGTTCAACCATACCGTCATCGATCAACAGTTTGAGTTCTATCAATCAGATGGTCTTACAAGATTTGACGCCTCTGATCCTAAGAAACTGCTTCCTAGCTGTACGCAATTTTATATCTTTTAGTGAATTTTGAAGGGTTAAATGGCATGAAGCTCCCTCGCTTTTGCCTGTATAGCAGGATAAATGCTGCACTCAGCCTTTGATTTTTATCATTTTAGCAATTTTTCATTCCCAGTCTTCATTGTGGAATGTTATTGAAAAATGGCAGAAATCAATGGCATTTCGGGATAAAAAGGTTGCGGAAAGTTGGAAAACCCCAGCTGTTAAAGTAGGCAAATTAAAGTTCAGGTTTTGAAAAGAGAGAGTTCTGCTATACAGGCTATGGTTAGGGGAGATGTTCTAGCAATTTTTAGTTAATTTGAAAATACTATAGTTTGGGTTCTATCTCAGCATGTCTGGTTTTAATTATGGACAGATGTTCCAGAAGGATCCTTCATTGTAAGAGCGCACACGCCAATGTCCAACTTGTTTTCGTGTCTATGGTATAACGAGGTCGATCATTTTACTCCCCGAGACCAGCTGAGTTTTGCCTACACGTACTTGAAGCTTAAAAGGATGAATCCTGGAAAAAGTTTTCAACTGCATATGTTCAAGGTTCGTGACTGCATAATTACATACCCTAGCTATTTTGTCTTCAGCATATACTTCAATAATGAACCTTTGTCCCAAGCTTTTGGGGTGGGCATCATTCGTTTAAATTTTACTATGCTGCATGGGCATGGATAAACAGGGGGGAAAGGTTAAATTACTACACTCTGTTATCCTTAATTATGAGATTTTATACTAAACCATGTTACAGTTTATATATTATAGCTAACTCCCTTAAAACTGTGGTTTAAAGGAAGTTTTTTCTTTGAAATATGTATAGATGTCGCACTTTGATCTTTTCTCTGAAATATGTATGGATGTCGCACATTGAGAGAGCTTGCCGTAATAAAAAGAAACTTTAACGTGATTAACTGAAAAAACGCGCGTAGATTATCATAGTTCACTGCAAATTTATTTGGCTCAAAAAGAAATAAAGACATTCAAGGGCAATAAGATTGGAATTATTTTTTCGTAAAACTTTTTCGGGCGTTTGTTCTGATTAGGTTTTTTCTTATAGGATTGTGAGAGACGGATGATCGCAAAACTTTTCCGTCACAGAGGAGAAGAAAAACGAAATCTTACTGTACAGACTGTAAGATGACAAATGGCACCGTTGAGGAAGGACCACCTTTTCAAGTCAGAGTGAGGTTTCTGCTTGCCTTCTGTCAAAGCATTTTCCTCTTTTTTATGCGATCCTATTACATTTATTTATTTTCTTATTCTCCTATTCTTTTTTGTTATTTTTAGATGGGCAATTCAAGGCCTTGGTTATATCTTTCTATTGGTTCAAGTAATTTTGGCTTGGGCTATTCATATTATTCAAATTCATATCACCTCTTTGTAAGGAAAAACGGTCCATCTCACCATATTGATTTATTGCAGAGGTATGTGCATTGTAACATTTTATTTATTTATGTTTGTGGATGCTGACAATCTTTTGTTATATTGAACATTTAAGCTTCTGTTGCATTGTTATGGTTATTGCTTGTAAATACATTTAGTTGTATCTATACAATGTTTAAATGTGCATGCCAAGGCTCTTCTTTTCTTTTTCTTTGAACTGGCCCCTACTTAACCCATGCACATAGCACACACAAGCACACAGGGCATCTACGAATTTGCTCCGAAAACGTTAAATTGTGGCTACTTTCCTTCTCAGGGGTCGAACTTCACACTCTCTCCCAAAAAAAGGCAAGTGTCGTACCAACCGAGTTATTGCTCTTTGGTTCCATGACTTTTCTTATAATCAAAGAAGCATTTTTTCTCCATGAATCTTTTTTATGTAAAAAAAGATAGGGGTTCAGCCTAACAAAGCTTTTTTGATTACCTCATTGGATAGGTAGGTCTCATGATAACTGAATTGCTTGGTTTGGTAATGATGCTATCATTGGCAATATAAGCCAACCATGTATTGCTTGGTGTGCAAGTTGAGGTTTGGACAGTGATATGCCTTTAATGTAGAATTTGGTAGGCAAGTACAAATTTAAGGTTCCATTTGGTAGGCAGAATTCTGAAGCAAGATTCTTATACGATATCCTCATGCTTTTCACTATTATTAAATTTATAATTAGGGTTTTGCACATGCCATGCACGTATTATTTGATATATCCTGTTAAAAAAATATGACAAAGTAAGCTAACACTCAAGTTGTTGATCCCATCAAATTATTGTTTTTTTATTTCCCTGATTGTTATTGTTGTATATCATCTTTTCTTTTTCCTTTCTTTCTTTTTTTGGGGGATGCATGTGTGTGAAGACGGAGGGTGAGGTGGGCATTTTGACTTTTGAGGTTAAACCGTAGAAATAATTTTTTTTTTACCATCATTTATTTTGATTTTCCTTGCAAAATGAGGAGAGGACACCTACCAACCTCGGGTTCTAGTTATAACACCTCGGGTTCGAGTTATAATAGCAGAGATTAGACTTTGATTGTTTTTCATTTCCAGCTCTTTGGGATTTCTAGGCTCTCAATTTGGGGGATGCATGTGTTTAAAAGCCTCGCAATTTTTAAAAGCCTCGCAATTTTTTGTTACCGCTGTTGACTTAATTGACTCAATCTTATTAGCTTTTTTCTGTATCATCTTATAGGATCAATTAGGATACTTTTTCCTTTTTAACCCTGACCTCTTCTTCTCCTTTTTTTCACACCATCCTTCGCCTATCCCACCTCTTCCTTCTTCTTCTCAGTTTTCTCGTTGTCCTCCTTTTCCTTCCCCTCCAATCTTTTTCACTCTGCTATTGTCATCAGTTACTTATTGTTACTTGTGCCACTGCTGTCGTAGCCTGTTGCGGTTGCCTTTTCGACTCCGTAGAGTGGGAGGGTAATATGGTGAAAATTACCTGTTTAACAATTGCTTTTAACATTTGATGATCTATAAACTAATTGGAGGGTTAAAATAGACAAATTAAAAGATTTGGGGGTTTTAATACTATGGATTTTTGGGGGAGGCGAGGGGAGGGGTTTGCATAGAAATCCTAAAGATTTGGTGGTTTTTTTTTTTTGGGTCTGTGGGGGGACAATATGAATTGGTAAAATTTTTAGGAACATCTGGCAGCTTGATTTGTGGAAATTTGGTTCTCTTCAATATCCATGTGGCTGCTTAATGCAAGTTTTAGAGGTTTACATGGAAGATAATATTATGAAAAAAGGTTTGCTTTTTGTTAAAAAAAAAATCATTCAGATCAATTGTTCTCTCCATCAACCATCTCCTCTGTCATTGACATTTATATTGCTCTCATAAATATTTATATCACTTGTGTCATCACTCAATCGCTGTTATGGCTCTTATCACTATCTTCATTAATGCTACGACTAGGTTGTTGAAGCTATTGTTGCGCTGCCAGCATAAATAAATGTAGTATCATGACAGGACACACAAGTGCACTACCATATATATGTAGGGTTTTTTTTGAAATATTATTAATTTAAATTTAAATTATTAAAATAGGGGGGGGGGGAATTTATTTAGCAGAATAGGGTGGTTTGAACCACCCGTGGCCCCCCCCCACTATAGGGGGCGGGTTCTGGGAACCCGCCCCCTATACGTTTGTATAGGGGGCGGGTTCCCAGAACCCGCCCTCTATAGTTTTCTATAGAGGGCGGGTTCTGGGAACCCGCCCCCTATACGTTTGTATAGGGGGCGGGTTCCCAGAACCCGCCCCTATTTTTATTTAATTAAATTAATTTGTTAATTTTAATTATTATCGTTTATAATTATAATATAATTATTATTATAATTATAATTATAATTATAATTCTTAAAAATAAAATAAAATAAAATAGACAAAAAAAAATATTGAAATGAAATAATAAAATTTCACTATATCAAATTGTTTTTTACAGAATGAATCCGTCAAAAGTTACAATGCCAAAAAATCCTATCTATTTGTAAAATGTAAATGCTATTTTTTTCCTTTCCCTTTTCCTTTATGAAATCCGAGAAGGCTTGACATAAGCCTATGCCTCCTCGGATGACTGGAGGAACCACCTGTTTCTTGGATAGATGGCGGTGGCGGCGTCGGCGTCTGCTCTGCTGCTTCGGGTTCGGGTTCTGTTTCAGCTTCGTCTTCAGCAACGTCTTGGACAGGCTGTTGATCCACAAATCCTGAACCTGAATGTGGGACAGGTGTCGGATATGTGTTGCTTCCCAACAAATTTCCGTAGGACGCTAAATCTGAAGCCCAACTGGGCAGTTGTAGCGAAGAACTTGTCCCGGTTTCATGCGGCTGATTTTGCACAAAACCTTGGCCCCATGGATGCTCAAATCCTGACCCCCAAGAGTGCTGTTGATGCGCTGAACCAAACCCCCAAGACGGCTGTTCTGCAAAACTTGATCCCCAAGTCTGTTGTTGTTGCGCCTGTCCGGTATGCCAGGGTTGCTGTTGACTGTATGGTGATCCAAACCACTGATCCAGCTGCGCTGGATCTCGTTGATGCTGCGGTTCTGATGCCGGGTAATACTGCGGTTGCGGTGCCGGGTCATACTGCGGCTGCGGTGCCGGGTCATACTGCGGCTGCGGTGCCGGTTCATACTGCGGCTCCGGTGCCGGCTGATACTGGGGCTCCGGTGCCGGCGATAAATGCTGAGAAATACCATGTGAACCAAGTACACCACCAATAAATTGGTCGAGATTTGAAAATTGAGCCTGAGATGCCGGACCAGCATCAGCCGGGTATGGTTCCTGCACCATTGTTTGTACGACATGCAACCCACGAGCCTGTCGTTACATTAGAAATAAGAAATAAGTATTGACTCATACCGCCGGATGTTAAAAAGTAATATGATATAAAGAGGGCGGCTTACCAAATCTCGTTCCATGTGTCCTCTAGGCTCGTACCGCGAGATGTTTGGGAAGTCTTGTGGAGGAGCAGAAAGATATCTTACGGTGACACGCTTATACCACTGTAGATATACTTTGGTAGCGTCGGTAGCTGTGTGGTCACCTATTTGCTGTAAGGCAATACTATGCTGCCTATCCTCCCATCTCAGCAAATACTGATGATGATGCTCCCTCCAATCACGCTCCGTATTTCCTCCTCGCATGTCTCCCTCTACTGTTATAGGCGAAGGCGGCGGAACAGGAATATGTTGCAATCTAGCAAACTGCCGCAATACCCTATCTGGGAGGTGCATAACAACAACATTGATGCAGAGGAGTGGGCATCGAGCCCGCCAAACCGGCTCTCCTTCGAGACAGATGCCGGGTAAGTTTTGTAGACGGTCTGCTGTATAAGGCGTCCACAGAAACTGCGCAAATGACATAGAAAAAAAATTGTGATTTAGGTATTTTCAAAATTGTAAAACAAATTAAATTACCCAAATTATGATTACCTGAGCCGCCTCCATGCGATCTAACTCATCTCTATAGTACCTAAGCACTCGACGAGGAGCCTTATACGCTTTCTTCCCATTCCACCAGCAGCCGAGCGGCTTTCCGGGGTTATCCAAGCCAGTTATTTTAATAGTATCTGGTCTTCCTATATACATATGCTCCCACGACCAGATCTAGAAAAAAAGTTTTAGATTATAAGAGAGAAAACCAATATTGCAAAATTCTAGCTGTGAAAAATAAAGAATTTACCTGAAGTAATGTGCTGCATCCACAAATTTTATTCTTCGTAGGAGCACATGCTTTGTCGAGTTCCTTATAGAGAAAGGCCAGGACCCCTGCTCCCCAAGCATATTGGCCACAGACATCAAAATCCGCTAGGAAGCCAAGGTATAACGGATGGACATGCGTTGCTGATTGGTCCGGCATCAACCAAGAACCGATCATGTACAGAATGTAGGCACGTGCATGTCTATCCAAAACTTCATCGGTGGCTTCATCAGGGATATTACTGAATGTATCTCTTAACCAGTTCAGATTGATTTTATACCCCTTACTGTGGTCTCCTGGTGCCTGATATTAGTATTTTTTTAAATGTTAAAGCTAGAAATAATGTAAAATATAAAATAGGTACACTAAATAGGGAAAGCAGAATGATATTGTTTACCTGTCCGAGAGCAGACTCGGCATATGTATCCCAGTATGGGTGGTCGGTATCTGGACCAACAATTTTTCCTCCGACCAACCCAAGCCCATTAACCCGTAAACCGAGTAAGAGGCCAATATCCTGGAGTGTGATTGTGGCCTCACCCCATCTTAGATGAAAGGTGTGGGTCTCTTTTCTCCAACGTTCGACCAGAGAGGTGACGAGAGCGTGGTCGAGTTGGATATGTCGAATCAACGACGCTTCATAAAATCCGGCCCGTCTAAGCCGTTGGTTTATTCTTTGGTCGCTAACTACCCATTTGTCGGAGCTATGCGTGACGACGGTGAGATTATCTCCATCCTGCAAAATTAAATATTGTTATTTTCAAGTACAAAAATTAAATGAAAGGTGTAATTAAAACAAATTAACTAAGTTTAGAAAATTTCCTCCCCGTGTAATATTTTGAACGATCTGTGTTCATTTTGATGGACAAGCAGAGATTTGTCGAGTGGTTGATTCTCCATTGAAATGTACTGAAGCAGAGATTTGTCGAGAGTTTTATCAAGAGATTAGAAATTGTGTGGTTGATGAACGAGGCTCGGTATTTATAGAGGTGAACGGGTTCGTCTCCTGTGAAGAGGCCGGGTTCCTGGAACCCGCCCTCTTCAATAATTAGTCAAATCAATTCCTAAATTAATGAAGAGGGCGGGTTCCTGGAACCCGCCCTTAATTCACAAAGAAGAGGGCGGGTTCCTGGAACCCGCCCTCTTTATTAATTTATGAATGGTCACATCAGTACTATTCAAGTACTATTTGTCGTCACATCAATGTTTGTTTGTTAATAAACGTTGTTCGCATAGAAGAGGGCGGGATCCAGGAACCCGCCCTCTTCATTAATTTATGAGTTGTCAAATCAGTACTATTCAAGTACTATTTGTCCTTTGTCGTCACATCAATGTTTGTGCGTGAATAATCGGTGGCTTCAGAAATTCTTTTTATTACACTCTTTTTTACTTCATCTGGTGTGTTGTCAAATCACTTTCAGAAATGAAGAGGGCGGGTTCCTGGAACCCGCCCTCTTCAATAATTAGTCAAATTAATGAAGAGGGACCGCCCTCTTCAAAAATCACGCGGTCTTATTCGCATAGAAGAGGGCGGGATCCAGGAACCCGCCCTCTTCATTAATTTATGAGTTGTCAAATCAGTACTATTCAAGTACTATTTGTCCTTTGTCGTCACATCAATGTTTGTGCGTGAATAATCGGTGGCTTCAGAAATGCTTTTTATTACACTCTTTTTTACTTCATCTGGTGTGTTGTCAAATCACTTTCAGAAATGAAGAGGGCGGGTTCCTGGAACCCGCCCTCTTCAATAATTAGTCAAATTAATGAAGAGGGACCGCCCTCTTCAAAAATCACGCGGTCTTATTCGCATAGAAGAGGGCGGGATCCAGGAACCCGCCCTCTTCATTAATTTATGAGTTGTCAAATCAGTACTATTCAAGTACTATTTGTCCTTTATTGTCACATCAATGTTTGTGCGTGAATACTCGGTGGCTTCAGTAAACGCGGTCTACGATGCAGAAATAATTAGACTCTGGTGAATAATAGGGCGGGTTGTTAGAACCCGCTCTCTTCAATATCAGATCGCTATAAATATGTCTCCGCACTACCCATTTTATTTCATCTCTGTCAAATTTGCATCCTACACCGCTCACTATCCATTTACTTCGATCAGTTCTTCTCCGCTATCAATTTTGTGTAAGTGTGGAGTTTTAGAAGAAGGTGAAGTTCAGTACCATAGTCTGCGAGTAAGCAATCTTCGAGCAGTAGAACAGTTCATAAAGTATTGGAAGTAAGCAATCTTCGAGTATGAATTTTTTTTGCAATTTCAAACTTTCTCCACTATCCATTTTTTTTGCCCTCTTCGAGCAGTAGAACAGTTCCTTCTCGTTTCACTGCAAAAACTAAACTTCTTTAAATAAGTCTAAGAACTAAACTAAACTTGCATCTTTAGATTCATTTTCCTTCTCGTTTCACTGCAAAAACTAAACTTCTTTAAATAAGACACAGAACTAAACTAAACTTGTATCTTTAAATTCATTTTCCTTCTCGTTTCACTGCAAAAACCATGCTTCTTTTTTAACAATCGATTGTGCATCACATTTTGTTGTGATTAGGTGAGAGTCTCATGGTTTCACTGCAATCTTCGAGTTTGAATTTTTTTGGCGATTTCAACACAACATAAGAAATTATATTTGTGCAGGATTATGGCCTCCCCAAGTATATTTGTTGTATGTAAATACGATGGCCAGGTTATCACACGTGCACAAGGTCTCGAGTATATGGGCGGGTCTGCACGAATCATGCGATTGGAAGCATCAACGACATATGATGAACTAGAGGCAAAAGTGTACAAAATTACGAAATACGATCCCCGTGAAAGTAGGGTCAAGTTAAGTTGTATCTGGCCTATGTTCAGTGGAAATGCATTGGTTGAAATTACAGACGATGCATCAATATCTTCGATGATAGATTTCGGTCTCTCAAGCACCCAGCATTCTTTTGAACTTTTGGTTCAGAAGGAGCAATTGGAAGTATCAGATGCCCCTCCAACGGATAATTTTGATGGTAATGCTGGAGATAGTTCCTGGAGGTACGGTCACATGGTCAACGATGATGCCATCAGTGCCGGTGGATATGACTATACACAACATTATTCAAATCTTCAAGCACATGGGTAAACATTTTATAAACCCATATTTAAGCATTTTAGTAATACCTGTATACTAATATTCAAACATTTAATAAAATGCATAAATCCAGGTTCTTCCAGCCGACTGCTGCAGTTACATGCACCCCAGAAGAACAGCAAGAACTACCATACACAGCCTTCCACAGGTAAATAAATTTGAAACAAGTGATGATTTAGTTACGAAAAAATTAGGGAATAATATTATAATAACAATTTATATACTAAACGCAGATTTCCCCACACCTCCGCATCATTCCAACACGATCCAAGCAGCGCATTCCAAGCATGTCCGTCCACATCTTTCCGGTCTTCTCACCCTGAACCATCCACAATACACCGACCACAACCATCATATATTGCACCCGAACCTTATGTAGCTACGGGTGATATTGATGTGTGTGGGAGTGATGATGATGAAATCGGTGAAGGTGATCAGGGGGAGGATAGCGTGGAATATGCTGCTGGATTGAATGAGGTAGCATTCTTTGATGGTATGGTTGCGAATAACGATTTTGTCCAACTAGAAGATCCCGGCCTCGATCCGCTAGAAGATGATGGTTGGGTAGACTTAGCCGTTGCAGAAGTAAATACGGCACCCTATTTGGACGCGACAGCAGCAAGCGAAGACTGCATCAGCGTCGGGGATTTGTTTCAGGAAAAAGAAGATCTTATTTGTAAGCTGAAGTCGTGGTCCATTCAGCAAAACGTTACATTTAAAACAGAAGAGTCAAATAAGACGTACTATACTGTGGTATGTACGAAATCTCCTGAATGTCAGTGGAGATTGCATGCGTGTTGTTCCAAAAGAGCCAAGGCTTGGAAGGTCACGAAATACAACCAAGAACACACTTGCATCAATTCTATTATGTCACAGGATCACCGGAATTGCACTTCAGCTTACATTTGCTCGCTAATCATGCCCATGATCCGTACAGATGTGGCGATGACTCCCCGAGAGATACGGCTCTTGGTTAGCGGAGAGCATAAAATTCAGATTTCGTATGTGAAGGCATGGGATGCTCGAAGAAAGGCTTTGTGCAAGATATTCGGGGACTGGGAAAGCTCGTACAACTCCCTAGTCCCTTTTATGGAAGCCATGAAAGCATCAAATCCGGGGACCGTATACCGGTTAAAAACCACAGAAACCGACGTCGAGGGCTCTGTCAGGTTTCAGAGAATTTTCTGGTGCTTTGGTCCATGTGCGGCTGGTTTCACACACTGTCGGCCGGTATTGTGCGTTGATGGTACGTATCTATACGGTAAGTACAGAGGCTGCATGTTAATTGCTACAGGTGTTGATGCTAATAACGGTATATTTCCGTTGGGATTTGCTATTGTCGAGGGTGAAAATACATCATCCTGGTCATGGTTTTTCCGTAACCTAAAAAATATCCCATCTGTTCTTCATAGAACGGATTTATGCATCATATCTGATAGACATCTGGGAATACTGGCTGGAATGAGATCTGTATTTCCGACGACCCCACATAGGTTTTGCCTACGACACTTCAGGCAAAATTTTGATCGAAAATTTAAAAATTCGGATCTACATAAACTTATGTACAGAGCCGGTGAAACGCCTGACCCTAATGTTCACGACATATACATGACGAAAATTGGGGAGATGAGTCAAGCCGCGAAAGCGTGGTTAGATGAGTATCCAGTCCGCATGTGGTCACAAGCACATGATGATGGGTGCAGATATCTCCTAATGACGACTAATATGTCTGAAAGCTTCAACGGGGTCCTTAAAGGGGTTAGAGGCTTACCGATACAGGGGTTGATTGTTCGAACATTTTTCCGGATGAATACTTATTTTGTGCACAGAAGAGAAAAGTCCTTGGGGATGGACACTCCGCTCACCGCGTATTACGAAGATATCTTTCGGAAAAGAGAGCGCAGAGCACAATACTACAGATCCGAAAGGTTTGACACGGCGGAGTTTCAGGTGACGGGCGGTAATGGGAATCAATATACCGTGAACTTTAGAGATGAATGGCTCTCTTCGTGTACATGCGGTCTTTTCCAGCAACAACATTTACCTTGTGCCCACGCTATTGCTGCTGCGAGCAGTATGCATACCTCACATTACAATTTCGCTTCCAATTACTATACAGTTTCTAATTACCAAGGTGCATACGATCCAAAATTTCATCCTATACCGGACAATCGCTATTGGCACTATTATACTGCCAACAGACAAACACCGACTGTATTACCGCCGGAAAAAAATATAAAGCCCGGAAGACCGAAGGTACGTCGAGATCGAATGACAATGGATACTGATCCTCAGCAAAGGCAATCCAGATGTAGCCTATGCAAACAACCAGGCCATTATAGGACCAGATGTCCAGGATATGCATCAGGGGCGGGACCTTCAGGATCGTGACAAGTGCACTCAGATTTTTCTGTATTATAAATTTGACCGTCGATATAGCATTTAGATTTTACAAATAGATAGGATTTTTTGGAATTGTACATTTTGACGGATTCATTCTGTAAAAAACATTGATATAGTGAAATTTTATTATTTAATTTAAATGTTTTTTTTCGTCTATTTACTTTTATTCTATTTTTATGAATTATAATTATAATTATAATATAATTATAATTATAATTATAATATTATGATATTATGATAATAATTATAATTATAATTAGATTATTAATTAAATTAATATTTTTTAAAAAAAATAAGGGGGCGGGTTCTCAGAACCCGCCCTCTATACAATAGTATAGAGGGCGGGTTCTGAGAACCCGCCCCCTATACTGAGGGGGGTGGGGTGGGCCATAGGGTGGTTCGAAACCACCCTATTCCCATAATTTTAATTTCCCCCCCCCCCCCCGATTTTAATAATTTAAATTTAAATTAATAATATTTCCAAAAAAAACCCTATATATGTATGGGGAAAATGGGGTTGTGGTCTTTTACAACCCCATATAGCTGTGAACGAATACACAACCTTCCATGGATCCTTCCGCAACTTAAACAGAGGAACTCATGGGTTGTATCTATTGTTCACAGCCATGAGGCTATAAACGTTCATAACCCCATTAACCTCTATATGTATTTATGTTAGCATAGATGCAATTAACATGTTGGTTTTCTAGATCTGATACGAATCGTAAGATTAGAATCTTATACCAATTAAGGAGTATTGAGCAAAATAGAAACACCTAGATTATCCATATGTTTCACATGGCTAACGTTAGACTGCCATAGAAGATTTATGTGTTCTTTAATATAGTATAAAAGCTGCAAGTTGTTGAATTATTGTTTTAAAAACATGAATTCTCTACTTATAGCCATCCACGAGACGACATGTTATAGATATATAGATCTTTAGACTTTTAGGATTGAGTGCACATGGGCAGGTGAGGGCACTTTTGCAGAAAAGCCCCTGGGCTCCAGGGGCTTTTCTGCAAAAATGCCCCATGGAGGCTTGGCAGATGAGAAGGTTAACCGCGACTCCACTCGCCTCCTAGTACGAGTCGACACGGGCGAGTCAATGAGTTGACTCGTCTCGCCGTGACGAGTTGGACGAGGCGACGCGGTTTCGAAAATATTGCCTCGCTCGAGTTCGTCTCGTCCAACTCGTGAATCGTCTCGGATCGCCTCGTTGATTCACGAGTCGACTCGTCCGAAATTGCCATGAATCGACGACTCGTCCCGGCTCGCTTTGACTCGTTCGCCGACTCGTCTCGAAACCTGCATCCAACGGTCGACAACGGTTGGATGCTCGACGAATCGCCTCGCATCGTGTCACCTCGCCTCGAATCTGCCGTCCAACGGTCGAAGTTCGCCTCGCCTCGTCTTAGGATCCGCATCGAACGGTCGGGAGCGTGTGTATCTAGGCCAGGCGACGCCTCGCCTCGATTCATAACTGTTAGAAACGGGCAGAAATTTCAAAAAAAAAAAATTTAAAACTCTATAAATACTGACCCACACCCATTTCTTCTCATTTCAAATCCCTTTCTCTCCCAAATTAAAAAAATGACCATCTCTTACAAAAAAAAATATCATCTTTTATATCATCTTTCCATAAATATCATCTCTTAAAAAAAAATATAAAAATACCACCTCTAACTTCCAAGGTTTTGAAAAATAGAAGCTCCGATTCTCCGACTCCGAGTTTTCGAAGCTCGAGCCTCTGACCGACTCATTCTATTCTACCGCTATTCTGAAATTCTGCTCTCTTTCTTCTTTCTTGTTTTTATTTTATTACCTCTCTTTTGTGGTTAAATTGGTATTGCTGGTTTTGTTATATTTAGTATTTAATTTCTTTTAATTAGTTAAAAAATTAATATGGAGGGTTCATCCGATACGCATCAAACCCATGTTCGTCATCCCGAAATAGAACCATAAATAGAAGGATCCACACATACATCTAGATAACCTAAAAAACGTGCGACTGGTAGTAATGTTTGGGATCATTATACAGCTGAATTTAGTGAAAGTGTTAGATACGCGCTTTGCAAATATTATAGCAATGCATATAAACATAAGGAAGGTACCGGCACTGGTACTTTATATAAACATGTAAAAAAACACTTAGATACCCCGGCCGATTCTTTCTCTACATAATTACAAATTGGTTTCACCAGTTAAGGTCTTTTTCAATATAATCACGATTTAAATGTTGAAGAAATGACAAGATTTGTTATGGCGAATGAATAGATTCTCGGATTTGGAGAAATCCAAGCTTTTGAGCGGTACGTTCAAAGAGCATTGTAACCGGCATACAAAAGAGTTCCGAAAAGTACGCTTAAAAGTCGTTGCTTTAGCCTCTATAATGAAGGTAAACAGGTATTAATTGTTGCTCTTGCTTCTTTAGATACTAGTATTTCATTAATTTCTGATGTTTGAACTGATAGAAGGGAACTTCCCTAGATTTGTGTTATTGCATATTGGATAGATTCTGACTGATATTTGCAAAAAAGAATTATTGCTTTTAGACAATTTCAATTCCCGGATAATGTTTTTAATATAACTTCTGAAATTAGATTTATTTTAGAAGAATATCATTACGTAAATAAAAAAAATTCTATTTCTTTCCATAATACAAGCAACAATAATGCCGTCGTTGTTGAACTTATTAGAATATGGAAACCAATTTATAGTGGTCACTTTTTTCATATTCGTTGTGCATGTCATGTCCTTAAACTTGATGTACATGATGCATATACCGTATGCAGTTCAAATATTCAAATAATTAAAGATGCATGTAGGTTTATTAAAAGTTCTGGAAAAAGAAAATCAGAATATAAAGTTAGATGGCATGCTCAAAGATTAAGGCCGTCTCTTAGAAAAAAATGCGGCCACTGGGTGGAATAGTACATACGATATGCTTCGTATTGCATTAAAGACCGCCAGAATTATTAATAATATGTGGAATGGACAAATGCCTGTAGAAAACCACTTAACAGAGGATTATTGGGCAGTTTCAGAACTTTTTAAAGGTTTTCTTATGACTTTTAAAATAGCAACCGAACGATTTTCTGCTACTTATACCTTCACTTCTCATATTCTTGTGTCTGAATTGAATAATATAGCTCAATGTTTTATTACTCACTCTGATAATCCAATACTTCAGCCAGTTATACTTGACATTGACATGCTAACTAAGATTTCTAAATATTTCTCTGAAATTCTAATCGTTTACTGTTTGTATTCGGTAATAGATCCTAGAATTAAATTAGAAAGTTTGGAGGTTCTTTTAAATGGGTTCCATAGATGCAGGGGACATAATATAGATATTGATGCTTATGTTAGTATTATTAAAAATAATTTAGATGAAATGTCTGATTTGTATGTTGCACAATCTTCTGCTAGTAGAACTACTAAACCACCCGCCGCAACCAGTTCACATGTTCCGACTCCAGTTTTAGCACTTATTCAAGAGTAGATAAAGTCACGAGGCCCTGTGGCTTTATCATCGCCATTTTTAAATGAATTAACAATATATTTACAAAGATGTAGATTACTCTAGATGAGTTTGATGTTTTAGCCTGGTGAAAATGCCACGGACATTTGTATCCGATGTTTTCTACGCTTGTGATTTACTAACCATTCTAGTGTCCAAAGTAGGGTCGGAAAGTGCTCTTAGTACAGGTGGCAGGATATTAAACGAGAAGATATTCAGTTTGGCATACGACACAATGGAATGCATGATTTGCTCATAAGATTAGGAAGCAACAACTGTCAGGAAATAAATGTAATCACTTTGGACTTGGATTATCTACCTGAGGAGCTCATAGGATCGGATAAGACTAACATCGAAGGAGGAACCACAACCGTCGCCGACGAGTAGTGGGTATGATCTGTAATAGTAAAAAAAAGAACTACGTAGACCCGATTCTCTCTTATTGAGCTCAATATTTGGGAGGGATACGTAGGCAACCCGAGTGGATTCGGTCTCCCAACGTAAAAAAAAACAAATGATATTATGTAATTATAATTTGATTTATGTTAATAAAAATTTTAATGCATTTCTCATTTGTTATTAATTTTTAAGGTTTTTTTAATTTAAAAAAAGAAGAAGAAGATACCAGAGTCAGGCGAGTTGCCTCGCGATTCGCCTGACTCGGGCGGGTCGTCTAGACGGGACGAGCAGGGTCAGTGCCCTGTTAACGTTGAACTCGTCTCGTCTAGCGGACGAGGCGAGCCCAACTCGCCTCGTTGGGTTCAACGAGTCACGCATCGTCTCGTCGTGGTTCATTTGCCATGCCTACCCGCATGTGAGGGGGCACTGCAGGCCCCCTTCCCCCTTTTGGCATTTAGAATATTCATAAACTATAAGCTTCATTTTCTTTTTTCTTTTTTCTTTTTTCTTTTTTCGGCATAATGCCTAAGTTCATATTGTAAACTTTTGAACATAAGCTCTTATATATAATATTATTTGCTTTCGTCGAAATATATATAATTTTCAAGCACCAAAAGAATAAAAATCACTTTTATTGTTTATTATGATCAAATAGCATGCATATATACACATGCAAACACAAAACAATCCCTTAAATGTTCATCTACATTCTCTTCCTCCTCTCCATTTCCCTTTCTCACTTCTTTTTCTTTTATAAACATTTTCACAAGTAACACAGCATTAAAACTGCAAATGAAAAACAAACAAACAAATAAATAATGCATCACAAAATAATTCACCTATATCCATTTTTAAAATGAAATTGTGTGTTCTACTCTACAGAGAGCAGGCCATCTCTGAAAACTCCCAGCATCTCATTCCTCCCTTTGATCACAACATCAAACACTTCATCAATCACTGCATCAAACATCTCTATCCCTTCTCTCAACTCATCTGAGCTTGTCCTCAAAAGCCTTGCACTCCCCACAAGCCTCTCCCTTTCTTTATCGCCTGCGACCCCACGCGCCGCATGTGCTTTTAGTTCCTCCACCGCGGTATCCACCGCCTTGTGCTCGGCCAACACCAACCCCTTTGGCTTCGAAGCACTCTCGTGAAAGCGGACGACCAAAGCCGTGAGCATTTCCACAAATGGTTTCAGTTGCGGGAACTTGTAAGTGAGTTCCTCGAGGACCCGCATATCGATCGAAAGCGGTGAAACCATCGTGGAAACAAGAAGCACCGATATCACTATCATCGTGCATTTGGCCGCGAGCATCACAATGGCGATGCTCTTATCGTTTCTATGGTTGTATCCTTGAAAACTGATCTCTCTGCCTATTCTGTTGGCACCATCTGTTCTTCCAAAATCTATATTTTCCAGCGAAACCATGCATGTATAGTTCAAATTCAGATTTAAATTCAAATTTAAGTTTCTCTCAATGATATCTTGCGTCACGAGGTCGATGAGCATGCGATAGCGATTGATTCCAGAGATGGCGGACTTCAACGAGTTGCACAAGTCCAGCAAAGTCGCTGTCTCTTGCATATATTGATTGAGCCAATCCTCTGCGGCTCCATAGAAAATGGGCAGGTCACATTTCTTGAAAAGAGCAAGAAGTTCGATTTGCATTCTCTTTAAAAGATTCATGGCTTCGATCGACCATCGAAGAGAGATGGGACCCTCGGCCAGAGACTTCTTGAGATTCCGCAGATCTTCTGATAGGAAAGAGTAGAAAGCGCAAGCGTCCTGGGTTGAAATCGGACGATAAAAGTTTCGCCCGCCGAAACACAAAAGAACTGATCTTACCATGTTTTTTCTGCCCTTCTCTTTGAAGGGGAAAAAACACACGATAAGAGAATAAATGAGGAAAATGTGAGAAATGTGAACCCTTAATTATTTTTAGATGGCCTTGCACTTGGGTCTTGATAAATTTTGAATATAAATAGAGAGGGAAGAAAGTTTAGAAATGAAGAGAGTTGAGAGATTTGAAGTACTTATAGTTGAAGAAAAAGTGATAGGATGTGGAGTGACGCAATATGCAAACACGTACACTTTATTTTTTGTACCTAAAAAAAGATTAAATTTAGGTGAAGGCTATGAGAAATTTTAATGACGGAAGGTCCAATTTAGTTTGTTTAGAGTGTAAGTTACAATTTTTCTTTTGGTATAAAAAAAATAGGGAGGTTGGTGATCAAAGAACATGTGTTTTGAAAGCAAGGCAAAGGAAAAGATGAAATCTGGCAAAAATTAAGCAGTTTGCATCATTTATTTTTATGACTGATTGAAGAAAAAGTGCGGAAGAGCAATCATGAAATAGGGATTGGGTTATTTTCCATACCACACACAAAATTTGTATATTTTGATATAATGCATCCGAAGTTGGGTATTTCTAAACACACACCCAAAACTTCAAAATTAAACAAGAATAATACGGTACTTTATTAAATTCTGACAATTAAGTTAGATGGTTAAGTTAGCTTGGGTTAATTAGTGTCCATTATCACTTACTTACCTTCCGCTAATTCCTAATTCCTTTTTCCTCGTTTCTCTCTCAACTCCAAAACCGAGGTCACCATCTTGATCTCCTAAGGGCCTGTTTGGTTGCAGGATTATGGAATTTGGATTCCAAAATAGTACGGTTGAAATTTCTGGATTTGATAATTTGTTGTTTGGTTGATTTTCGATTTGTAGATCCTTGTAATCTTTATTTGGTTGGTGAAATAAAGTGGGATTTGAATTTGAGTAATTTAGAGAGAGATAGATAGAGAGAGCATTAATAAATAAATAAAGTACACGGGTCCCATCTAAAAGTACAATGAATAGTGTCAAACTGACCAGAAACCAAACCATCCTATTTTGCTGATTTTAAAAAATTCTATCCCATTTCACTAATTTTAATTTAAAAGTGCCTTATTTTGAAAGGGGAAAAAAAGATCTGTATAGAAATACTAAACTTCGGATGTGTTATAATCCATTTATCAACATGGCTGGCATTATTACCTCATGTCTTCATGCAGCAGTTTAGCTCTCGTTAGGTAGAAATAAATGTATAATCATGCAACAACACATAAAAGCGACATCCATGATGATAAATGCATTTAGGTTCATTGATGGAATCCATAACTAGCAAACTTAGTCGCTGAAAGTTAGTTCAGCGAAGTATTATATTCGTTTGGCGACAGGAATGCCTGCATTATGGCCTAAACCGATGTCACAAAGCTCACGGTATCAATGGCTCTAGAAAATGACCATAGGAAAATTGTGTTCAACACTAATGCATGTAATTGAGCCGAAGAAAAACAAAACAGATTTCCATAGCATGCAACATTACTGCTGAATTTTTAAAATTTTCTAACTACCTGTGATAATATTTATTTTATCATGACAGGGATAAAAGTCTCAATTCCCATGTACCCAAAATCTAACTTAAGTTACAAAGATAAGTTTCCTACACATCGAAGTATCTCAAGAGAAAGCGAGTAAAATTGTAAGATGATATCGGCCTTTCGAGCATACATATTCTCCTCAAACTTCACTTATAGCTTCAGCAATATTGAACTTCTGCAACAGACAAAATGGATTATTAAATTTCGTCGTATACATTTTTAGCTCAAAAGGGGAAGATATTAACACAGTAACAAATATTCTCATTTGAGAAAATTATATTAAAAAAAAAAGATTTTCGGCTTTTTACTATAAGAATCTCTTAAAAACCTTTCAAAGTCTTAATTGTTTTAACTAAAATTCTTTAAGAAATCTCCAAGACATCTTCCAAAATCTTTATTCCATGAAACATATGTATACACATCTAAATTTTTCTCCCTAACTGATGCATTCTTTTCAAGTAATTTTCATTTTTAGGAAAAAAACCATGGCTATTATAGTTTTTCATTATTTTCACTAAATATCTTTTAAACCATGGCTATTACAGTTTTTCATTATTTTCATTAAATATCTTTTAGAACATTAATTTTTTTTCCTTGATGTCGGGCATGCAAAAATATGAGTATATATGAATGCAAAAACAAAAATTGCAAGTCAAAATGAGATTGTTGGATACCTTAGCTTCAAAGTTCGTCTTTTACGGGCTCGGACTGAACAGGTGTATCGGATTGAACAGTTGAATCCTTGTTGTCCTTAATGAAAGAAATAATATCCTCTGCGGTCCTACCCCCATCATATTGAACTAGCTTACCGCTAGCAGAAGAGAAGTAAAGAGTTGGGTAGCCCTTAACATCGAACTCACTAGGAACATCATTTGCAGTAGCGTCCTAAAAAAATAGTGAAAAGGATACAATGCCAGAACGAGATACCAGAAGCTTGAATGTTAAAGACTAACAGTGAACAATAAATTTTGACAAGTGATTCTGGGGTAATGTAGGTGGGTATAGAGGGGTCCCATATAGTTTAACTACGAGAAAAATCTAGATACAGATTTTAAGATGTTACAGGTCCAATATATATCTACAGTTCAGATTTCATGAAAAGAATAATGTTGTCAACTCTACAACTCGAAGCCAAACACAAACACTTGCAAAGCCTGGAAATATGTACCGAAAAATGTGTAGGGCCTGCTTAGCTCTGGAGTTATACCACTGTTAATTTTTAAGCAGAGGTATAGGTTATGCAAACTCAAGTTTGCAATGCCTAAGCTCAATTTTAAAAGTGTGATGTTCGGCTTTGGGGTAATCAAAACTCCACCAGGGTTGATAATAAATAATCTGAACTTGAAGAAGGTAGTTTTCTTCTCATTATTTGTAGATATTTAAAAAGAAGAAGAAGAAGAAGGTTGAATTGGAGTTCAAATTAACTTCAGATATCTCAAGTTTCGGGTTAAAAACACGGTTTTTTAAACTCCAAAATGAAAGTCAAACTGGGCCATCAATTAGATTTTCGAGTCAAGTTTAGATGAGTCAGCAAAACTCTGGTTATCACATGTGAATTCCAAAGCCAAACAACCCATAGACGTTGGATTAGATTTTCGAGTCAAGTTTAGATGAGTCAGCAAAACTCTGGTTATCACATGTGAATTCCAAAGCCAAACAACCCATAGACGTTGGATCTGCATGTGGTTGGAAATACAGTGCGTCTCCTATTACAAGCAACTTAAAATAGCCTAAAAGAACTCAATAAAGACGATGAGTTCAACGAGAGTAGAGGAATGTTCCCTACTTCAAATATAACATGCTATATTCAATTGGATAGTTGAAAATTGTAGTAACAAAAAAAATTACCATCTTTGTGATGACGACATCGGTGTCCTTCTCAAATGAGACGGCCACCTCGTCCAAGATAGGCGCTAGCTTTTTGCAATGTCCACACCAAGGAGCATAAAACTCTACTAGAACTGTCCACACAACAAGGATGGCTATCATCAGAAAACATCTAGAACAAGATACAAAGCCTCTAACTTATAAAATTATATTGCATATCCGTATTCGAATCCATGCTACATAGCCTAACTTATAAAATTATATTGCATCAATCCTCCAGATAATCTCAATTTGTTGATGATGATTTACCATGAAGCTAACAATATACCATCAAAATGAAAAATGTTACAATTAAGACTAAATTTTCTTTTTTCCGTTATGAACTCGATGAAGACCATACACTTGTGAGCATAAGCCATACAATTAGTTGGGCTTTGTAATACATCATCAACACTGCCAAATAAAAGCTAAAGGGATTGGCACAGATAACTGACTTCAATCAATTATTTGCTTCCCAAATTCAAATTTTGGTATTCTCAGTTACTCCTAGAACAGACTAGGTAATACAATAACAAATACCAATACACAACGTATGAAAAGAGAAACCGAGACAACGGTGACAAACAGAAACATGATATCTCAGATAATTAAATAAATTATTACTATAAATAAACACTGTTAACAAAGAATTCAGGATCAAAAAGAATAGAAGAGACTAACAGGTCAAGCTAATATAAAAGCCTTCAGCATAAATATTAATGGAGGAAAAGAAGACAAACCATTTTTCCCAGAGTTGACCACATCATTAAGACTGTTGGCAACTGCCACCTTGACAGGTTCATCGTTAACCTCAGGAATTGGCTCCGACTTTGTAAATGGTTTTAAGCTACCCTCCTGAGAATACATACAAAGAAACAGATTTCTTATATGTCAACTAAGAGCATAGAGAATTATAGGTACTTGAAGGGGAAAAAGAAAGCGATTGTAACTATACCATGTACTCTTTCACCCAAGTTGCAATCTGATCAGGTTCTACATGTGGTTTAAGATATTTCTTCCCATCATTCTCTTGAATGACAATTAGGGGTACTTGATCTTCTTTAAGGCCAAAATACTGTTTGTACACCCAAAGATTGTAAGGAGAGAATCCAGGTGGACATTGACACTAGAATATAAGGAATTAGAAACAAGTGCATAGCAAATTACCTGGAAGGCATTTTGACTAGCATCAAGATCACCAATCAGAAAGCTTACACCCTTTCCTTTGTAGTTTGAGGCAACTTCATGATACTTAGACTTTAGGGCATCAAAATTTTCACTGCTGAAGTTCAGGAAAAACATAGCCTATCGCTAACAAGAAATCAATAATTAGGAAGAGAGAGAGAGAGAGAGAGAGAGAGAGAGAGAGAGTAGTCTTAATGTAATTCAAAGTCGTATTATTTAAGAGAATGTTTAAATATATTACTTCTAGGTGATTACTGCAATGAAGCAAATCTCAACAATTTGACAAGTCAAAACTTCAATGGACATTTATCTAAAGATGTTGGATTAAACTTTCCCCCAACCAAAAGAATGTGTACTTGATATTAGTGATTGAAGAAAGGATAAATAGTGCAGTCTAAGCAAATAAATGAAGAACTTAAAATAATTTGATAATTACAAGTGCCACAAAAATAATGAGAACATGATGGTTTTCTGGTTGTTATATATTTAGTATCATAACAATCCTAGAAGTTGGCTCGAATTTTTTTCCTTTTGCCCAAGTGATACAAGGTTAGAGGCTTTCTCTAATACTCCTATAGATTGGTAGTTGGACAAAATGATCATGCAAGATAAAGACCCCAAAAGATAGGCTGAAGATTATTCTACGTATACAAAATGTATGGGATAAAGAAAATATGGTCCTTAAAGGGAAACAAAAACATAGTGAACTGAATGCAATATTGATGCTGGTTCAACCATGAGACTCCTCCATAAGGTTAGAGTGAAATAAAGCCACATTCTCGCAAAGAAGAAAAAAAACATCGTTCATGAAGAACCCACCCATGATCGCCATCCTAAAATCAACATTAGGTGGTTCAAGATACTCAAGTGAAGTAGTGTCAACATCAAATGATATAACCCTAACCTGCACCCTAGAGCTTGAATGATGTAGTCGCAAATTCTCTATATTAGTGGAAGTACAATAATGTAGAAAACAATTATCACATCCACTCTTCATGATGGAAAAGTCTAGAGAAATTTCAGCCCAGAACCATTATCATGAGGTTCTTTAAGATCCAGTTTCTAAAAAAGAGTATATAGAATACTAATCACAGATTCATAAAGACTAGTAGACTTGATAATGATTAAAATCTAAGGACTTTTAAATTGCAAGGTGAATAAATATTTATACTGAGAATACCGATGCAGTATTTGAAGAAAATAATATGACAAAACAGTTTATATGCTCCATCATTTTAGTTGAAAAGGCAGTAGAGCTTTCTTAAGGACGTTCACTACAATAGTTTACATGTGGTTGTGTGGGTCTGTGTTAGAACAACTTGAAGGCTTCTCACCAGTAAGTTGGGGGGGGGGGGGGAATTGTTGTGTATTGTGTGTGAATAGCACCCAACAACCAGAAACTCATCAAAAACGTGAAATGAAAAAAATATGATGATGTCAAGTGGCTTCATATTTTCCAGGTCAAGTTTTATCTAGAAATATCAGTGCCCATGATTTTAAAGATACAATATGGAAAAGGAAATCAGCAGATATTACTTATCGACATGAGTGGAAATGTGCAGAATTGTTTTGCAATTCATCTTGGGAGGAAAGATAAATCAGTTCTTACTTTAGCATCATCGCTGTTGAAGAATTTAACGACAAAAGGGTGGTTGGAAGGATCGTTGTTAAAGGTAGTGACAATAGGCGCGCTAGCAGATTCAATGAACTTTTCTAAAGCGTCCACATGAAAATCCTGCAAATAAAGATTACATAGCAGATTTACCAATGAGGCTATATACCAAATGGAACACTCTTTACCAAATTAACACATATGTAAAATTGACATATGCAGAGACAGGTTTTATAATTGCCATGCATATTCATCTATCGATTTGTAAATGAGAATGGAGCTACAAGAAATGGGAGGAATGTTACCGGGAAATCAACAAAAAGTTCATCAAATGGCTTCAATAGCCTAACTATCGGTCCCTTTACTGTTGAATCTCCACGAGGGAGGAGCTTAGCATCCGCTACATGACTAAAGTCGTAGTCTGAACGTAATTTCTCAGCTACTGCCGAGAAGTTCTCAAACTCCTCACCAGAAAATTGAGGGAACACTCCCACCTATAACATTTGATAAAACTGCTAGCTTGAAAAAAGGTTAACAAGAATATACATGTGTGAGAGAGAAAGAACGGAAACTTACAATAATAACTTTCTTGTCGGTAATGATATCAGCAGCATCTTCTAAAGATTTGATCTCAGCAGAAGCAGGGCTAACTTGTTTCTTTAAGTATTCGACAATGCCATCAGCATCCCTAGGACCTTTGTACTCATGGATGTTCTTCCCTTCGTTTCTAAAGATCTTAAGCGTAGGGAATCCTCTCACCTCATACCTAGAGGCAAGCTCTTTATTAGCCTCCTCATTGGCATCAACCTTAGCAAGAATGACTGGAGGATCATGCTTGCTCAACAATGATGCTGCCTTCTCATACTACACAAGAAAAATTGAAATTAGAATCCAAAATCTATGTAAATAAAATTAGCACTACTGATCATGAATTTTCGCAAGTAATGTAAAAGATTGTTTTCAGAAAGTTAATTACCTCTGGTGCCAATTTCTTACAGTGTCCACACCTGTCAAATTAGGAATCAAACATATTGGTTAGTAATGAAATTGTGGTAGTTAACCCATACTATTAGCTTATTATCATGGAAATTTCAAATTTTTAATGTGACCATGCCATCTGATAGAATAGAACAACTACATGGGAGGTGCAATAATAGTTTTGTGGACAGATTTTTTGAAAAAGATGAAAATACCTTTGGAGGGGATTGAATAAGGGTTCTAAGTGTTCTATGGCAAATTTAAAAACTTAATTACTTCCCAGTGTTAGATTAACAAGTTTCTGCGGAATAATTTAAACACGTTAAATAATGAAACTTTTAGCAATAATCAACACAAAACAGAAAAGAAAATTAGAGTAAAGAGCAATACAAACAGAATTATTGATTAGAGTTCACCACTCACTGTGGCTAATCCACGCCTGAGACCTCTTTCACATGATTTTCCACTATATACCAATGTGAAGAACACGGTCCTTCTTCACTAGGATCACCCAAGAAAAAACTCCTTTTTCCCACTTGAATCCACGATTCCTTATGGAAAAACTCCTTTTTCCTATCTGAATCCGCGATTCAGACAATGAGAGACTCCTTCTCTCGTAGGAAAGAAAACGATCCTTCTTCAAGGATCTACAAATGTTACAATGATTCAAATTTGATGTCACTCCCAGTCCTATGATCTCAAAAATTAATACCAATTAGGCTTGAGAATTGTTTGTGAGATAATTGAAAGTTTAAGGCTATTTAGGAAATGGAAAGAATATCAACTTTTAAGCACAAGAAAAACAAGAGAGTTAATAATTGATTAGAAAAGTGTTTGATCTCATGGGTATTTATAGGAGTGGTAGGGGTTGCCATTTGTTTAATGACTGCTAAAAACATTTTAAAACCAAAATGGCGTAAACACCTGTTCGTTTGAAAATTCAAAATAAAAAATAACTGTCAAAAACTGCCATGTCAGACGTCTGGACGTCTGCAATTCAAAAATATCTTAGAGACGTCTGCCGCAGACATCTCCTTTTTAGAACAGAGACCGACTTATTGAAAATTTCTTTAGCAAACGTCTAGTACGGACGTCTGCAATTCAAAAAAATCTTAAGGAGACGTCTAGCTCTGCAATAGAAACATAGATTTGAAAATGGAAAATTCCTTCGGCAGACGTCTGTGGCAGATGTCTGTTATTTCAAAAAGTTTCTAAGCAGACGTCTGGGAAGTCTGCAATATGACTAAATTTGAAATCAGATAGAAAATTTTGAAGAGTTTGAATTCAACGAATATGTTAAACGTCTCTCGATCAAAGATGAGACGTTTGAAGAATAGAATTGAGTTGAAAAATGGTTTATAACCTTATGAAATCAATACTGGACTCAAGGAAAATATAAAGACTACATTCTTCGACTCGGTTCTTCTTCGATCTTCATTTTCTTGATTTGTTACTTTGAGACATCTTTGTTTTGATAAAGCTTGCATCATGTTGTGTGCTTGCGTCAAGTTTTCATGCCATATCAACGTTTTGAGCGTGAATCTTATTGAAGGCAATCACTGCTTGATGTTGCGATATTGTGCTAGCTATAATCATGATTAAGAACTTGGAAATGTCGTTAGTAACATATGAATCCTTTAAATATAATTTTGTCCTAAATGATCAAAACTCAAGATCGTATGACACAAGTGTCAACAATCTCTCTTTTTGATATTTAGCAAAACTTATTTAAAGCATTCATGATATATGTCAAAATAGAAATTAGAGTTAAATGCTCTCCCTCAATTCATGCTCAGTTGAAAAAAATCTTTGAACTCATATTAGTGTCCCGTACCACTAATACTATTTTCCAAGAAGCACTCATGAAGACGAGTGTTATAACTGAAATTTTATCACCAATGTATGAAATGATACATGATATATATATATATATACATATATACATGTATATATACATATATACATGTATACATACATACATATATATGATATTGATGAATATTTTCTCCCCTTTTTGAAAATATTAAAAAGTTAAACACAATTAGATCAAGAGATAAGGAAATATATACGAATAGATAATTTTGTTGAAATTTCATTTGAACGGAAGAATACACATGAATAGAGCATAACAAATGAATAATTCAATCATGATATAACCAATTCATAATAATAACTGAAATAAGATAAGGTTCAAAACTACATAATAATAGAAAATAAAATAAAACCTAATACATAAGCAAACCGATATTTAAGACCGTTCTTACAGATTTTATGGGTCTTGATCACTTCTGTATGGTGGCGAAAGGCCAATGTTAAGTTTGGAGTAGAGATAGACCATGTGATAATCAAAATGCCTCATAATGCGATCCACAATCCGATTTTCAAATCCTTGATAGTCGAAGTCTTGAGAGATTGCTTGAGTAGGAGCATCGGTGGGAATTTGGGGAGTACGGACGGAGCTTGGTTGTTGTAGAGTCGAAGAATCCAATTTCATCAAGTTAACGTTTCTTGCTCCAAAATCGGCATTGGTTTTTTTACTATATCCTTCAACCCACACAAATCGACCTTACGATATTCTAACAGTTTAGTAATTGTCCATCCATAATACAAATTCCTGTGTGCACTCGACAAATCCCACGTGCTATGAACTAAGAAGAGAGGAAGATTCACTTTAATGTCCGCGAGAATATAGAAAGTGATAAGCTTGTGGCATCCATACAATATCTCTTTACTTCTCGACTTGGGGAAAACAGTGTGACTAAAATTATTGGCAAAAACTCTAGCACAATTTGTTAGGGTTTTGACTTGTTGATTAGCAAAAAGATGGGGTTATCTCGACCATGCAAAACCATTGAAGCCTTTTCCTTAGCAACGCTTTCTCAATACTCATAATTGGTTATAGTGTTAAAGTATATATCGACACGTTCATTTGGAATGTTTAAAGCCCTAGCAAAGGTTTCCGGAGTAAAATTGAAAGTGGTGTTATATACTTTGATTTTTAGGTCGGTGGGATCTTCATTTGTGCCGGTAAGATTAGCATAAAATAGTTTAACGGCCTTGTCGAAAGTTGAAAAATCAAGGGTCAAGAAAAGCAATCAACCTTGTCTTTCAAAAAGGTCTTGAAAATCAAATTGACTTAAATCTTTAAATAAAACAATGGAACCGGTATGAATAGGTTTAGAGGTGAAGGATTGAAACTTTGTTTTACAATCATTGTCGAGCAAGAGATTTTCTCCTTGAGATTTCTTAGCAGAGAGACCTTTTCTTTTCTTTGATGATGATTCTAGAGCAATTCCATTATCTTTCTTTGGAGCCATGAGGATTTTTTGAAAAAATTGTGAAATTTTGAATTCTAAGATTTTTAAAGTTTGAGTTGGAGAAAAAGAGAACGAGATAGGGAGGAAGAAGTTTCTAAGGTTGGAGATGGGCGTTTTGGGACCAAATTTTACTTATATAGGAATCATGGACGATTAGGATTGTAGGGTGTTTTTCGTCACCTCATTGAGATGAGAATACGCGCGCGCTTGTCAGACGCATTACAGATTCCCCCTGCCTAGGGTAGGCTGGGGTTTATTGATTGTGGGGATCCGAATCTTCGGCAGCCGCTGACTAAGCTGCCGTTAATTACCCCTCGCCTTTGGAGCGAGAGAACCTCTGATTAACGGGTTAGACTGGTCATGCGAACTCAATGTGCAGTGTTGTATTTTGAAAGGATTTTGGATATGTCGGGGGTCCCGCAGAGTTTTTACGGGGGTTCCGCTACCCGAATAGCGGGCTGGGGGTCAAGGAAGCTAGCAGCCCCCTTGCGGGGTGCGGGGCAGCGCCCCGTTAGAAATTTTTTTCTAACGGGGAATGTGTTTTTAGTGTGGAGTGTGTGTGTATGTATATATACATATATACAAAAAAAAGGAAAAAGGCATCTAAAGGATGCGTGGGAAAAAGCGCCAGTGCTTTGGGTGCCATCGCTTTGAGTGCAAGGGCGCTAGCCCTACATGCCAGGCATGTGGGCGCTCGGACGCTAGCGCTTTGGGCACTAGCGCCTCACGTGCCAGGCACGTGGGCGCTCGGGAGGCAAAGGGGGCTTGGTCCCTGTAATGGGAGTTGTACTCCCAGAAAGGAGCACTTATTATTTTGTATATATGTATATATATGATGAGTTAAACTCCTAGGATATTTTGAGGCTGATGAAGGGGCTTCTCCCCTTGAGCCCTGGATCTTCCCCAAAGTGGGGTTTCTGGAGATGGGTCTCCTTCCTGTCGTTTGGCCAGATCTTGGAAAAATGGGTGAAACTTAAAAAATCTCTCCTTTTTGAGATCTAATGGAAGATCCAAGTTTCCCTTTGTGGATTTTGTGGTGAAAAACTATTTAGTTTTGGAAAAGGAAGAGTAAAACTCTTGATTTAATTCAAAAGAAAGAAGAAGGTTTTAGAAACTTGAGGAAGGAGAAAGAGGCACAGGCCCTAATTTTGGGGGAATGAAAAGTCTATGCTTTATTCATCATCATGTTGCCTTATATAGGCTTACACATTTACATATAGCCTCTTGGGCTTTACAAAATGGCATTTTGCCCATCTCATGGCTCATGTGCTATTTCTTTTTGCACATAAGCCATGTGCTTTACAAAAATTTGGCTTTATGCCCATTCATGCATAAAAAATTACATAAAAATTATTTTTTACATGATTTTTATGTTGGGCGTGGGGGAGGCCGGCCGCTTCATGTTCGGGCTCGACTCGGGCATGGGCCCGCTTGATCTGGGCTTGAGCCCACCTGGCTTGGGGTTGACCTTGACTTTGACTTGGTCAACCAGGGTGCAATTTTCGACCCCTACAAGGATTAGAAGAAAGATAATCGAATGATCAGACTTTCATCTAATCAGTTCAAAATTTTGCCCCTACGGTCATAGATATCAGACATCTCTTGTGCCAATTTTCAGAAGCAAGATTTAAACTGGAGATGTATGGTGCCAAGTACCAGACGTCTCTGGTGCCAATTTCCAGAGACAAGATTTGAACTGGAGACATCTGGTGCCAAGTACCAGACGTCTCTGGTGTCAATTTCTAGAGATCTATTTTGAACTGGAGACATCTGTTATAGACATCTGCAGTACAATTTTTTTTTTGTTCTAAATGTCTGGTGTGGTTTTTTAAGGAAGTTTGTTTATGTTTAAAGGAAATTTAAACAAGTTTAATATATAACAGAACATAAAACACTTTTATTAACTTAAACAAAACACATTACATATAAAATAAAACACATTACATTACCTAACACTTAATACAAACAAATATAAACTTAATCTAATTTTCTTTCTTGAATTTCTCCATGACTTCAGTGCTTCGCTTCTTGACGATCATATTATCCTCTTGATCAAAGAACATTGCGGTCTCATCAAAGAAAGTCAACCTAAATAATAGGACAAGTCCAGCCACAGGAGTAGATTGTGGAGTAAGATTTGTTGGTGGAATGAGAGAGGGTGGAAAAGAATCCTCGCTAGAATCCTCATTCAGATGAGGACGGGGGTTCTGACTTCACCTTTTTGGAACCATCACCATTCTCAAATTTTATCTTCCTCCTAACACTGTCCATGTCTTTAATTTTTAAAGAAAGAAACAAAAAAGGCGTTCAATTCTGAATAGAATTGACTCCTATTTATAGAGAAAGATGAGAAAAACCACCCAAAAAAGAAGTAATAATTATATATTTAGTTTTTGTAACTCCTTTTTATTTGAATTTGAATTTCAGATTTTAAATACTTAAGTTTTATTTGTTTACAGATTAATTAATTTTGTTAACTATTCAAAATATTTATTAATTAATTATCAATATATAAAATTTCAATAGAAACAGTTAGAGCAGACGTCTGAAGAAGACGTCCGGCTCTAAAACTAACTGGACCATACGTACATATGGTATAATAAAAAAATTATGTAAATGCCTTTTTAAGAATGTTTATGGATTAAAAAATGGTTAAATCAATCATATTGAGTTCTCCTCTAATATGAGAAAACTTAGCTTTATCTAGCGGCTTAGTAAATATATCTGCAAGTTGATAATCAGTTGACATATATTCCAAAATAATATCTTCTTTATGAAAATGACCTCCAAGGAAATGATATCGTATGTCTATGTGTATAATCCTAGAATGTTGATCCGTATTTTTGATTATGTGAACTGTACTTGTATTATCACAAAGTATATGGATCTTTGAAATACTTTCATTATAATCTTCAAGTGTGTATTTCATCCATAAATTTTGTAAACAAGCACCGGCATCAATGTATTCTGCCTCGGCAGCCGATAAAACCACCGAACTTTATTTCTTGAAAATCCAAGAGACAGGATCGTTTCCTAAAAAATGATGTGCCACTGGTGATCTTTCGATCTTTTAAGCTTCTGGTATAATCAGAATCTGAAAAACTGGTTACGGAAATAAGTTATTCTTTGGATACCATAAGCCAAAATTAATGGTTCCTTTAAAATATCTAAATATTCTTTTCACAGCGGTCAAGTGTACCTCTTTAGGATTAGCCTGAAACGTAGCACACAAATATACACTAAACATGATATCCGGTCTACTAGCGGTCAAATATAATAGACTTTCTATCATTTCACGATAAAGTCTTGTGTCAACTTCTTCACCATCTTTATCGTCAGTGAGTTTAGTGTTAGCAGCCATTGGTGTTTCATAAGTCTTTGCGTTTTCCAAACCAAATTTCTTTATTAATTCTTTAGTATATTTGGCTTGACTAATGAAGATATCACCATCCATTTACTTAATTTGAAATCCGAGAAAGAAGTTAAGTTCTCACATCATACTCTTTTCAAATTCATCTTGTATAGATTTGGCGAACTCTTCACAAAAACTTTCATTTGTTGAACCAAAAATGATATCGTCAACATATACTTGGACTATTAAAATATCTTGTTGAAAAATTTTAGTAAACAAAGTTTGATCTACGATACCCTTTGTGAAATCTATATTTTCTAGAAACGTACTTAAACGTTCATACCAAGCACGAGGAACTTGCTTAAGACCGTATAGTGCTTTTCTTAATTTATAGACATGATTTAAAAATGCATGATTCACAAAACCAGAGGGTTGAGATACATATACTTTCTCATCTATTTGATTGTCTAAGAAAGCATTTTTACCGTCCATTTGAAAAACTCTAAAGTTTTTGTACCAAGCGTATGTTAGTAGGAGACGTATGGCTTCTAATCTAGTAACGGGTGCATAACTTTCGTCATAGTCTATACTCTCGATTTGATTATACATTTAGGATACTAAACGGGCTTTATTTCTAACTAATTTACCTAACTCGTCAAGTTTAGTTTTAAATACCCACTTAGTACCTATAATTGGTCTATCATCGGGTTTTGGTACTAAATACAATACCTTATTTTTTTCAAATTAATTTAGTTCTTGCTGCATAACAACTATCCAATTTTCATCCAATATAGCTTCATTTATATTTTTGGGTTCTATCATTGAGATGAAAGCTAAGTTTATACATGTGTTGAAAGTAGACAAACCTGTACAACTTCTTTATCAATATCTCCGATGATCAAATCCTTATGATGATCTTTATTGAATTGCTAATCTTTTGAAAGATCTTTATCCACGACTCGTGGAATATCTTCTATATATGATTCTGCAATTCCCTTTTCAATTGATAGATTTTTTAAACCATTTGAGATATTTGACTCATCATCAATTTGTAAGGTTTTAGAGACTGGGTTGTTTTTCATCAAATTCAACATGCATACTTTCTTGTATAACTTATGTTCTTTTATTATAGATACGATAGGCTTTGCTAGTCACAGAATAGGAACCAAAAATGCATTTGTTGCATTTCGAATCAAATTTACCTAGGTTGTCTAAGGTATTTAAATGAAGATTTAGTTTGTTTACCTTTTAAACATGCATCATATTGTTTATCTTTTTCGTATTTTAATCTCAGGATTCATGTAACTAAGTTATTCTTAGAAATTTTAGATAATGCATACATAATGCATTGCATAGCCTTCTATGCCAAAGCCAAGATACATTGCTGTTGTTTACAACTAGACATTTTATATATTTTATTATTAAAGTCATGTGTGTAAATAATATAGATATTATTGTGTCGATTTCCGGTTAAAATTACTATGTTGTTGTAGATACTTTTGCAAAAGTCCTTTTCAAATATTACGTTGTATCTCCTACACAAAATTGACTAACACTAAATAGATTATGTTTTAAATTATTTACATACAACACATCCTTAATTATAGTAGTATTAGAATAATTTACAAATGAAATGGTACATTTACCGATTTAGTTTGCCTTTTTATTGTCTTCGAATGTTACGGTACCACCTTTTTCTCTTGATAGCGTTTGAAAGCTATTGATATTTACAATGCCTCGAGCAACCGCTATCAAGAATCCACTTCTCACTACATTGTTTGGGATCCTACAAAACAAGATGACTTTAGTGTGACTTTGGGAACCCATATCATTCTAGGTCCACGGGGGTTAGGAGTGTAATGATATTTATAAGTCGAATTCAATTTAATACTATAGTATCTAGATATATGTCCTAATGTACAACAATAATTACATATTGTATTTGCGTATTTATTACCATATCTATACGTGTTTGAACTTTTAACAAATTTGTTAGTGTATTCATATTTTGAATCATCGTGAAAATCTACAACTTGACGTTTATAGCGATTTATATAAATTCCTAGCATGACGTCAAGCTTATCTTTAGTTTTAGTAAATTTAAAATGCAGATTATCTTTAATTTCTAATTTCATTTTTAAATAAAAAATCTCAAAGCTTAAAGTTCCTATTGCATTAAGTGTATTCATACACATATGAGATTCTTTTACTAATTTTTCTTTTAAATCAATATTTTCTAATTTTAATTTATCACATTCGATTTTAATAGGGCTTTCTCTTTTATTATTACTATCTTTTAATTTCTTGTACTTAAAGCGTAACTTGTCATAATCAGATTTTAAATAAAAACATAACTTAAATAAATTTTCTTTAGATAAATTATCAAGAACAAGATTATCATAACTAATCTCATTATCTTCTACAGCCATGAAGCACGTGTTAGTGACTTCTTTTTCTTGATTTATTTTTTCATGTGCAGTCACAAGTGTATCCAATATATCATGTGTCGTTCGACACATAGAAATTCTATTGAATTCCTCTGCAACAAGTGAGAAATGAAGGGCACTCATACCTTTTACATTTAAATTCATTGAGCATTTATCAGTGTCGGAATAAGGTCTTGTAGTAGGAATTTCATAAGATGAGTCTAATATATCTAGGATTTCTAATCTATACATTGTAAGAATATCCTCATCTTTATTTTCCAAAATTGAAAGTTTATGCCATTAAAAAGTGCAGGTCATATGGTTGATTCTCTCTAATTGGTTTGTCAATTTTAGGATAAAAAACTCAAAATGTTGATCTTAAAATATGAGTAACCTGTTCTGACACTAATTGAAAATATCTTAGAGGGGGTGAATAAGGTTTTTAAGTGTTCTATGTCAAATTTAAAAACTTAATTACTTAATAGTGTTAGATTAACAAGTTTCTGCGGAATAATTTGAACAAGTTAAATAATGAAACTTATAGCAATAATCAACAAAAAGTAGAAAAAATTAAAGTAAAGAGCAATGCAAACACAAGAGAATTGTTGATTACGGTTCATCACTCTCTGTGGCTAATCTCCGCTTGAGACCTCTTTATCAGGATTTTCCACTATATATTAATGTGAAGAACACAATCCTTCTTCATTAGGATCATCCAGGAAAAAACTTCTTTTCCCCACTTGAATCCACGATTCCCTTGGGAAAAAACTCATTTTTCCTACTTGAATCCGCGATACAGACAATGAAAGACAACTTCTCTCGTAGGGAAGAAAATGATCCTTCTTCAAAGGTTTATAAACGTTACAATGATCCAAACTTGATGCTCACTCACAATCTTATGATCTCAAAGATTAATACCAATTAGGCTTGAGAATTGTTTTGAGAGATTATTGAAAGTTTAAGGCTCTTTAGGAAATGGAAAGAATATGAACTTTTAAGCACAAGAAGAACAAGAGAGAAAGTTATTGATTGATTCAATAAATGATTAGAAAAATGTTTGATCTCATGGATATTTATAGAAGTGGTAGGAGTTGCCATTTGTACAGAATCATAGCTGCCAAAAACAGTTGATGACTGCTTAAAATGGTTTAAAATCAAAATGGCGTAAACACCCGTTCATTTGAAAATTCAAAATAAAAAATAATTGTCAGAAACTGCTATGTCATACGTTTGGGGCCAGACGTTTGCAGTTCAAAAATATCTTAGAAACGTCTGCCCTATACGTGTCCATTTAGAAACGGAAACTGACTTATTGAAAAATTTCTTTAGCGGACATCTATACCAGACGTATGCAGTTCAAAAACTTCTTAAGGAGATGTCTGCTTAGACGTCTCTGCAACAGAAACAGAGATTTGAAAATGGAAAATTCCAGACGCAGATGTCTATTATTTCAAAAAAAATCTAAGCAGACGTCTAGGTCAGACGTTTACAGTATGACTAAATTTGAAACCAGATAAAAAAATTTGAAGAGTTTGAATCCAACGAATATGTTAGACGTCTCTTGATCAAAGAGGAGACGTCTGAAGAATAGAATTGAGTTGGAAAATAGTTTCCAACCTTGTGAGATCAATACTAGACTCAAGAAAAAATAAAGACTACATTCTTTGACTCGGTTCTTCTTTGGTCTTCATTTCCTTGATTTGTTATTTTGAGACGTCTTTGTTTCTTGATAAAGCATGCATCACATTGTGTGCTTGCGTTAAGTTTTCATGTCATATCAACGTTTTGAGCGCGAATCTTATTGAAGGTAATCACTGTTTGATGTTGAGATACTATGCCAGCTATAATCATGATTAAGAACTTGGAAACGTCGTTAGTGACATATGAATCCTTTAAATATAATTTTGTTCTAAATGATCAAAACTCAAGATTGTTGACACAAGTGTCAACAGAAGAACCAGTCAATTTTGAAGTACAAACGAAAAGTAACAATACTATAGAAAAGTCGGTAACTTTCTCCAAAATTGAGTAAATTCTCAATTTTTTTTCTTTTTTCTTGCCATGATAAATTACATGTGACCATGGCAATCCCATAATTTGACCAATTCGGTTGTTTTACCAAACAATTGCAGGCTTGTAGTACTTCACTTAAATCAGTGAGAATGACACCTGCTTTTATTCTCATTCCAACACTAGATCAGCTGTGACAAATACCTAACATCAAGTTCTGGGTCAAAAATAGTTTTTTTCCCTCCTTTTTTCAAGTAAATACCAAATTCGAGCTCTAGAATTCAATTATCTAATCAACATACTATTTAAAGATCGTCTGATCCCTAAAGACAACACCAAGAGAATTCCAATAGCAACAAAAAGAAGTGAAATTCACAGCAGAAACTCTGATCCCCTTTCCATCTCGAACCAAAACACAGATCTAACATCCAAAACACAAATCAAACAATTCTTACTACAGATTTCAGATCAAATCATCCAAAAAAACTTACCAAGGAGCGTAAAACTCAACAACGACGAAGGGATGCTTGGCGATCGCCTCATCGAAATTAGACGAATCGAGCGTGAGAACCGCCTCTTCTTTAGGCTCGCCTTCCTCTCCTCTCACTAGACAAATCGACGAGAAAACGAAAAGAGCAATGAAAATCGACGAGATCGAACACCTAGATTTGGCCGCCATTAGGGACCGATTCAAAGCTCGGCAGGGTGCTGTAGATTTCCTCGAGACTATTTTGTTTGCGAAACGCAGGCGTTATCAATATTATATAGTCACGTGAGCAATGGACCTCGGATCAAGTGCATGCACATAACACGAAACAGCGATACGAGTACTAATAGGACGCCACGTGTACATAGACGATCGGCAGGCGTCAAAATAACCTGTGTGCGTTCTGACCAGTGATGGGATCTGATGAAGTTTGCATGCGGAGATATTTGTGAGAGATACACTGAATAGACCGGTGACTCGTAACCAATGGAATTTCGCCACGTGGTATGACACGTCATCTGGGTGTGGTTGTGGGGTGCGTTATTTGGAGATTTTAATGGCTATAAAAATGAGTTCAATGAATATGGCGGTTATGGTTTCGTGCTATACTGCGCATGCATAGAAAGTTTTCTATGCGGCCTGTGTTTTGGATGCAATTTTTGTATGTGTGTATTCTTGCCTTGTTCGCTAAAAACTAGTTCAAGTTCAATTCGTAAATAACTGAATTTAGATAAAAAAGAAAAATTAGGCTCATTTTGCTCAAGGATTGTTTGTTTGCTGGATTTAGAAATTTGGATTCTAAAATAGCAGGGTTGAAAATTTCTGGATTTGGTAATTTGTTGTTTGGTTGGTTTTGGATTACTAGTATTGGATTTGCAGATCCTTATAATCTTTGTTTGGCTGGTAAAACAAAGTGGGATTTGGATTTGAGGATTTTAGAGAGAGAGAGAGAGAGGATTATTAAATAAATAAAGTATATGGGTTTCATCTAAATGTACAATGAATAGTGCCAAATCCTTAAAAAAATTTAGGATTCAAGAATCCTTGTTTTGTGGTGGCCCCCATAAAAAACAAAGGAATCCTAGAAATCCAAATCTCTCAACCAAACACAAAATTATGGAATTCTTGGATTCCACGATCCAAATCCATAACAATCCTGCAACCAAACATGCGCTAAAGAGCCCAACTCCCACTGATCCTAACCAGATATCGTATCATATCTTATATATTAATTTCCAAACATACAAATTGCCATTTCAAATGTATATACATGCATTTAGTAAACTCATGTGTTAAAAACCAAACTAATAATCGATGGGGGAAAAATTTCCTTATCTCATCTCTTTTGTATTGGTATTTTTTTGGTAATATTAGTTAAAGGGTTATAAGAGTGTCAAGCTTGCAATCCAAGCTCATATTTTTTTATGAGCTTGGACAGTTTGCAATCAAGCTGAGGTGAGTGGACTAAATCAAACTTAAACCGGATAAGTTCAGCTCGAACCAAGCTATAAATAAACGACATGAATTCAGCTGAGCATGGACAACATATTCGAGTCCAGTTCGTTTATCCCACTAGACTGTTGAGGGAAAAGAGTTTTGCAAGACTCGTGAACAGTAAAAGTCTCCTCCAATGCTTAAATAGATGCATGTTCGTTAGATGACAAATAGTTAATTATAGCATTATAGGATGTGTTGAGGCGCAGCAGTTGATTGGACATCTAAGGGTAGCATATGAAACAAGGATCTCCAATTAACTTAACATGAGACGACGATCATATAAATTATGTAAGCCTCTCATTATGACAGTAATTGTCTTGAAAATGGGTCTTGATAGCAATGACGCGTAGAAATTATAAGTGCGCGGATTATGTGATATATACTTCAAATAAAAGTATTTTAGCCCTTGTTATGCTAAATGATAGCCAAGAAATGAGATGGTCCTTGCGATGACTCACACTTGTGTTCTAGTGTTTCATACGTTCATCCTATCTTTAACATGGATGTATAAATATAAAAGGCAATTGGAAAAGAAAAATCACTAATAAATAGGTATAAATTGAGTACGATCATAATTCTATCATTAGGATTTAGCAATAAATCCTATTCATTTATCATTATATTAGACTTGGGATATATGCTAGTAATTATGAAGAGAATCTTTAATGTTTCTCATTAATCACTTCATTGATACCACACGCATGATTGATGTTTACAAGAGATAACTTGGCGAAATCATCGTCACTCTCACCACCCTCATGATTAATGTTTACAAGAGTAGCCGAGGTTGCCATAGATTCTCCGGCGATATGAGCACTCTTCGCTGCATTAGGAGTCCCCTTCACTATATCATCATGCTGCTGGAGCACACGCTGCAACTCATCATTTAGTGCCAAGCCTTGAAATAAAAGATCCTCATCGCTCTGAAGTGATTAAACCAGAAAGGTCAAGGTTTTGTCCCATATCACGCCGCAAAATCATCCTTACTTTCAAAACGCCCCAATCTGTTGTATTTTAATTTAAATATTTCGCCTTTAAATCTTTGGATTTAACCCCAAATTCCTTTTAACTTACAACATCCTCCGATATAACAATTTCTAAATTTCAACCTTCAATTCTCTTTTATTTTTATTTATTAGAAAAACTAATCTAATAATTCTTAAGGGGTGTATTTAGAATAAGGAAATGCAATAATGTGAGCTCCATAGGAGAAAAATCATTTGATTTTAGCTTGATTTATTTATAACAAGACATCAAGAGATCCATACACAATACTATTTACAAGAGCCATGACACGCTTCTGATAAGAAGGACTGATGATGCTCATAAGTGGGAATTCCTCAGATCACGACACATGGCAAATGACGTGTCACCCACGACAGCCCACTAGACTCCTGGGGCTTCTGAGGGCTACCGAGGTAAAATCAGTATGAGCACTACACTTCTTGCCCATGAGCAATCTAGCAGCCGAACTTGCACCCCTCCTCTTTTGCTCGCCTCCGAGCTATTGCAGAGCTGAGCTTCCTCGGCCTCCCGGCTCGTCTCCGAGCCATCCGCCGAGCTAAGCCTCCCCAGCTCTCCCGATCAACTGAGAACGCGGAGCCCAAGCGTCTCCGCAACGACTCCGCGTATCTCGCCAAGACGAGATATCCGCCACACTACGCCCTGTGTCCCATGCTGGCGCATCCCCCATTAATGATCGGATCCCGTCATTAATGGAGGGATCCCATCATTCAAGCAGCCGTAACTTCAGGGGCGTAGCTGACGGCGAAAATCTCGCACCTGCTCGTTCCATGTGACCACTATAAAAACCCCTCTCTCAGACGACTCAGGTAACGCAATTTAACTCCAATAAGCCACTACTCTGCCAATATTCCTCGGCTCTAACTTGATCGTCGGAGGGTCCTGCGATGGTCACCCACCCCGGAGCTTACTTGCAGGTAGCTCGACTTCCACCTCAAACTCAGCCCATTAAGATCCACACACTCTAGAAAACAACGTTCAACTCAAATCTCAACCGTTCAACAACGCTCGCTACAGATCGACGGAGGACAGCTTCTGAAGGAGATACTACCCTCCATCAACGACACTGAACGACTAGGTCAACAACAACTTCTTCCTTTACAGTCTGTAGATTGAAAGAAAAAACAATATGAGACACTTTTTTAAAAAGGTTGCAATAATATGAGACACTTTTTAAAAAACAATATGAGACACTTCTTCCTTTACTGCCAATATTCCTCGGGGCTTTCTGCAAATTGGCCTCCTCGGCCCCTCAGCTCGTCCCGAGCTGCCACAGGACCAGGACTCCTCGGCCCTCTTGCTCATCTCCGAGCTCCCCAGTCGAGGCCGTCTTCCCCGGTCCCTCCGACCAACTCCTCCACTCACAGACGTAACCGCCGCTCCGTAAATCTCGCCACGCGCAGATTCTCCGCCAGCGACGTCCCACGTTCCACGCCATCACGATCCCCATTAATGGGCGATCCGCTCTTTACGCGGGCGTGACGTCGGGAGCGTAACTGCCGGCGAGATTCTCGCGCCTGCTGCTGCGTGCCGCCGCCGCTATATAAACCCCCATCACCGAGGGGTCAAGTAAGCCATTTTTTATTCCACTTAGCCGTTACTCTGCTTGGATCTAGCACTAACTTGATCGTCGGAGGGTCCTCGGTGGTACCAAACCATCCCGGGACTTCTTTACAGGTACTCGGCGCTAAACTCCTAAAATCACCATTCTCACCAAAACCCGTTGAGATCCACACGCAACAGAAGATCACCACAAAAATCCACCGGGAGATCAACGGAAGACAACATCTGACGGAGACCTGAAAATGACCTCCATCAGTTGGCGCTGTCTATGGGAAACCAAACTCCACAAAAACAAAGTTGGCCTTCCGATCTCCGCCCGCATGGCGAGCAACCATCCTGAAGATCCCGGTACCAACCGCCGCCTTCCACTCACCGAAGGCGTGGATGAGCCTCCTCCAGCGACCATCATCAACGCCCTCACCAGCCGGATAGATCGGCTACAATCCCTCGTGGAGGCGCTCGTCCACGTCCAAGCGGCCGGACATGGGCCCCAGATCGCCGCTCCACCGCCTCCATAAGACTCTGCCCCCGTCGAGACGGCTGACTTCCAGCAGGCTACGACTCCTGGCCATAGATCCCTCGCGCCGGTACTCCCTGAGGCCCGCTGGGCGCCCCACGGCTCCACACCAAGGTCCGCCGCCAGAACGCCTCGCCTCGAGCCTCCTCACGACCATCGCGCCGGTACTCCCTGATGTCAGTCACCTCGCCTGTCCACAGGCATGGTCGACACCGCCCCCCTCGGAGGGGCCGTACTGAAAGGGTTCACATCGGCGGCTCGAGAGCCACTTCGCCTAGGGATCTGAGGCACCTCATCGAGAGGAACCGGGGCTGCTCCCAGACGCAGGTCACCCGCAGCGGAGGCCAGGGATCCCAAGGCGCCGATTCCTCAGGATACCACGGTCGACTCGACGCCCTCAAGAAGAAGATCGAGGGCATGCGCCGGGAGGCTCACCTCTCGAGCGACGGGGCTAAGTACGCCTCCGATTCGCTCACAAAGCCGTTCACCGAGGAATTGCTGGCCGTCCACGTCTCCTCGCGCAACAAGCCCCCAAAGGTCTCTCTGTTCGACGGGAAAACCGACCCAAAGGACCATTTAAACGCTTTCACCGCGGGGATGAGCTTCCAGGACCATTCCGACGCTGCCCGCCGAGCGAGCCCCGCTCAATCTCGACTTTCGACGAGCTGGCTACTCAGTTCCTTGGCCATTTCGTTGGGAACCGTCGACAGAAGCGCACGATCGACTACCTCTTCACGGTTAAGAATAGGGACAAGGAAACGTTCAAGGCCTACATTACCCGTTTTTACAACGCCCTTCTCGAAGTCCCCGAGCACCGGGATGAGACCGTCATCACGGCGCTCGGATCTAGTCTGGGGCACAAAGAGTGGTTACGCTCCTTTGCGTTGGCGCAACCTAAGACCATGGCCGAGGTCAAGACGTGGACCGAGCACGAGGTTCAGCTGGAATCCGAGGTGAACGCGAACCTCCCCCGAGCAGAAAGATCCGACCAGAAGAAGAGGGCTCGGGAGGAGAGGATGGAGCGTCAGCAGCCCTACCACCCGAAGTTCCAGGAGTATACCCCCCTCAACGTCTCCCTCGTAGTATTGCTAGAGGAGGCCCAGAACGAGGGGTTTTTCAAGTTCCCTCCGATCCCGCGTCAGGCCGCGAAGCGAACCCGGGGCCCTTACTGCGCTTTCCACCAGACACTGGGACACGCCACGGAGGATTGCAAGCAACTCAGGGACTACATCGAAGAGCTCATCCGATCGGGACACCTCGCCGCATACTTGAGGGACAAATGGCAGGGCGACCGCGAACAGGAGCAACATCGCCCTCCCGCTGACCTAACCATCGGTCAGATCATGCTCGTTTCGGCGGACGGCCAGCGCGGAGCTTAGGGAGCCTCGTACCATGTGCCAAGCACGGAGGCCAACAGTCCTCCAGGGAGCTCGGGCCGAGCCAATAAAATCATCTACTAGCCTGTACCTTTCTTTTAGGGCAATGTAAGCTCTTCCTAGGGTCTGTTGTTAATTTAATAAAGATCAAGGGAACATTGCGAAAAAGAAGGAAAAACCTTGTTTATTCAAAAGGTATTATGGGCTCCTCAGCCATACATACAAAAAGAAAAAGAAAATTACAACAGCGGGGGAAGGGGGTGCAGAGAGCACTGCTTATGATACTCGGCAAAGATCTCCATCAGCCGAGGCCTCGCGAGATCCAGCCTCCCCCCTCGGTTCCCCCCGCACGCGTTGACCCCGAGCCTCAACTCGTAGCACTTGCGGACGAGCGCCTCCGAGCGAGCCAGTCGGTTCGCGGAGATCAGGCCGAAGCGCCTCAGGGACCGCAGCTTGCCCACGGCCTCGTTATAGAGCTGCTCGGACAGCGGGTTGTAAAGCCCCGGCGATGCCCTCCAAATGGAGTACATCAGCAACTGCAGCAGGGAGGAGCGTCGGGGGAGCAGCCGGCCGAAATGGTCCTCGATGCTCCCATAGACCAACTGCACCGTGTCCTCGGTGCAGTTCTGGTAGTAAAGGTACACATCTTCGAAGTGGATAATGTCGGGGATGGTAAACGGGAAGTCTTGCATTTTCGACGACCTGTTTATGAAGGATGGAAGGACCAGTACTCCTTCAGCCTTATATAGCCCACTGCGCCCCAACGGAGCTCAACAGTCGCCCGCTTTCACCCAAAAAGTCGCTGCCACGCGGCGGTCATCAAGCCTTCTCTGGTGAAATCGAAACGACGCGCCCCTAGCGCTTCGCCCCCCCACATTCAATGCACATGCTACGCGCACAGTCGCCGCAACCGTTCCTGTTCCCTATGCCTACAGCTGGATGGTCGAGCTACATCTCGCGAAGAATTAGCTAAAGCAGCTACCCTGCTCGGCTATACCTGGCCGGTAGCTTCCCTACTCGCAACGCCAGGATTCAAAGCCCTCACCAAGAGGCAACCCAGCAGCTATCCTGCTCGGTCACCCCTGGCGGGTAGCTTCCCTACCGCAATGCCGGGGATCAGAAAGTCCTCCCAGAGGCAGTCGAGCCCAACCGTCGCTCGGCTATCCCTGGCGGGTAGCTTCCCTACCGCAACGCCAGGGATCAGAAAGCCCTCCCAGAGGCAGTCGAGCCCGAGGATCCCTCGCTCGGCTATCCTTCAGGACAAAAGCCCTCGCCAAGAAGCACCGGTCAGTAACCCTGCCCGGCCAAGGGTCCTCGGTAGGCTTCTACAGCCCCTCCCGCGCCAAGGACCAAAGTCCTCCCAGAGGCAGTCGAGTCCTTACTCGGCTATCTCCGGCTGGTAGCTTCCTACCACAACCGACAGGGATCAAAGTCCTCGCCAAGAGGCACTGGGCGGTAACCCCGCTCGGTCCCCGTCTTGAAGGATCAAAACCCTCGCAAGAGGCAACCGAGCAGCTGCCCTGCTCTGTCAACTCCGGCCGGTAGCTCCCTACCCACGATGCCAGGGATCAAAGCCCTCGCAAGAGGCACCCAAGCGGCTGCCCCGCTCGTTCATCCCAGGATGGTAGTTGCCTACCCACGACGCCAGAGGTTAAAGCCCTCGCCAAGAGGCAACCGCGCGGCTTCACTGCCCGGTCATCCTTAGTAGGCTTCTTACAGCCCCTCCAACGTTAAGGATCAAAGCTCTAGCAAGAGGCAACCGAGCAACTACCCTGCTCGGTTGTCCCTGGCGGGTAGCTTCCCTACCGCAACGCCAGGGATCAGAAAGCCTTCCCAGAGGCAGTCGAACCAGAGGATCCCTCGCTTGGCTATCTGTCAGGACAAAAGCCCTCGCCAAGAGGCACCGGGCAGAAAACCTGCCCGGCCAAGGGTCCTTGGCGGGCTTCCTACAACCCCTCCCGCGCTAGGGACCGAAGTCCTCGCCAAGATGCGCCGGGCGGTAACCCCGCTCGATCCCCGTCCTGAAGGATCAAAGCCCTCGCAAGAGGCAACCGAGCAGCTACCCTGCTCGGTCATCCCCGGCTGTTGGTCAATACCCGCATTACCAGAAGTCGAAAGATGGCACCCCCATGGGGCCACAGAGCGGCCAGGCACTCACACTCGGCACAAATACGATGAACAGCGCTCTGCCCGTCACCCGCAGAGGACCCAAGACCCTAGTGAGGGGCATCAAGTCTATCCAGCTCTAAACGATCTCCCCTCGACTTCGGGGCCCATGGGGATACCTCCTCGGCAGCGCTTGGTATGCTTGTCGGCAAGTGATCGAAATCAACTCGACGGACGATCGCTAGACAGATGGCCAACCTGATATGAAAACACAACGGTGCAAGCAGAGATATTTTATGAACATTCTTCACAAACAGATGGTAGAGCACAATTCGATGAAACCAAAGAAATTTTTTATTACTACCAAAGACAAAGGTTTTACAAAGGGTATTTTTTGGGCTCCCCAGCCTTACAAAATTCCAAAAACAAAGAAATAAAAGGAGGAAGACGGGGGCTCTAGACTTCGGGGCCAGGTGCGACCTCGAGGTCCTTGACATCCACCACATGACGCGTGGGGTCCTCGGCGGTGTCCTCGCCAGGAACCTTTTCCTCCTGCTCATCGGCGTCCGCGAGGGGGAACTCGGCCCGGAGATCTCCGTCGGCAAACTCCGGCATCTGGGCCTTAACGGCATCAAGGGCGTCGTGCCAGATGCGGGTCGTAGCCACGGCCAGGTCATCATAGAAGTCTTTCGACTTCTTATAGCTCTCCACCGCCTTCAGTTCGGCCGACTTGGCCGCCTCGGCCGCCGCCCCAAGCTTCTTCCGGAGGGTCTTCATCGTCCTCTTCAGGTTGCCGGGGAGCACGTGGGCATCCCCGAGCTTGACCTCGACAATCACGGCAGCCTCGCGGTGCTGGGCTACCTCTCGTTTCCCGGCCTCCACCTCGCCTTCCAAGGCGGCAACCCTCACCGTCACCGCCTCCAGCTCCCGTCTGGAGCTCTCTTCCAGCGAGGCGAGCCGGCCCGCAGCCTCTAGCGCTGGGGTTACCACCTCGGCTTCCATACGCAAGGTGAGGGAAATGTGCTGGAGAACCTGGGAGATACGAAAGAGATCAGAAAGACGAAGGAGGCACTGAATCTCACAATGAACCAAATACTTACCTGCACGGACTCCTGGGCGATGGACGCCTGCTGAGCCCTGAAGGTCCCCCCGGGAACTCTACCCCCGGCCGAGGCCTCTATCTCACGCAGAAGGCTATCCGCGACGGATAGCCCCGATGGCACCGCGAACCGGAGGCCCCCTTCCTCCACCACGATCGGCGAGGACCGGCTCCGTGAAGGTCTCTAGGAGCTCCTCTTGAGCGGCTCCGAGAGAGAGCCGATCTCCTCCTCCGAGTCCGGGTCCTTCAGAACCAGGGCCCGCTTCCGGCCCGACACTCTGCTGGGACCTGGGACGGGATCCGCCCCCGAACGCTCACGGGACGCCACCACCGGAGCAGTAGGAGCCGGGGCGGGCTTTGCGCGAAAAGAGCTGGCGCCCCCGGCCTTCGTAACATTCCTCGGCTGGCGCATGGAGGCTTTAAGCGAGTCGAAGTCCATGGATCCTGCACAAAGCAAATACCCAATAAGTCAGCAACACAAGCCAAAAAGCTAGCCTAACTTACCGACGAACTCAACGGGGCTGGGCCTGGCCCAGCTCAGGACCCTCTCTGACAGCAGCACGTCAGGCCGGGGGATGGGCTCCCACGACGCCACTCTCACCGTGGCGGGGTCATTGGACTCGCTCCCCGGCAAACATTTCTCCCTCGACCACTTGGTAGGCACGGGTCAGTCCTCGCCCTCGGGAGGGGAAACGAAGAAAAATTTCTTCTTCCAATCATGAATAGAAGAGGGCAAGGCCACGACCCCTGTCTCGGCAGCGCCCCCGGCCGCTTTCTGAAAGAGAGATAGACCCATCTCGGGTCGCCCGCTCGACCACCGGGGTGACTTTTGAAGACGAGAGAAGAAACGAGAAGGGAAAGGCTGAAGGGAACCGCCTGTAGCTTCAGGAGGATCAAGAACCGGAGAAAGATCCTCCACGAGTTCGGCACTAACTGGCCGGGGGCCAGACTGAAAAAATTCAGCGCAGCAACGACCTCGGGAGAGAAGGGCAGGCGCATTCCGCCCCAAAAAGCTTCCAAATACAGGGCGATTTCCTTGCCCTGTACTTGATCCGCCTTCTCTCCCTCCTTGGCCAGTCGGAGCGTGTAACGCGAGGGGATGTGGAAGCAAGCCCGAGCATTGGCGAGCTCGTCCTCATGCCTCACCCAACACGAGGAACTGGGGGCCGCATCTGCCGCCTCATCCCTGGAGGCTGCCCCCGCCGCGCGATCCTGGGGAGAGGATCCAACCCCTGCTTCCCGGGGGGACTCAGACACAACTAAAGGATCCCTAGAACCTACTCCTACAACATCTACTGACTCTACAAAGGAAGACATCTAACCTTGAAAAATGGAATCCTTGGGGGCCGAAAGCGGGAGAAAGAAAACGAGCGCCGAGCAACCAGGACTTAAAAGAGGGAAAAATGAAAGAGTAGGGGCCCAAGGACGGGCCCCACCCCTGTTTATTGCTGCAAGCGACCTCATCCAACGACGCCCATCATCTCCCGCCAAAACGACTCCTCGCGTCCAGCGGCTCCGATCGCCCCACGTGTCGACCCTGCGCTGGACCGCGTCCCATCAGACGCCGCAGGCCTGCATACGTCGCGTCGGCCAATCGACGCTTGACAAGTGGACCGTCGCTTCAGTGACAGAGTGCACGAACCGGCGCACCTTCCTTAAATGCGGAGATCTCACCCCGATTCGCTAGTAGAAAAGACAACTGACAGCCCGAGGACTCGTCCCGACAAAGCCTTAGGAAGGAGCTCATCTCGGGAGGTCTGGCAGTCCACTCCCGACCCGACCCGCTAGCTGGTCGGGGCAAGAGTGGGGGGCTAATGATGATGCTCAATATTGGCGGTCTCCAAGATCTGGACACGTGGCAGATGACGTGTCCCAGAACCCAGAAGGAAGGGCCACAGGGGCCGACCAGACAACCCCTGTACCCGACCCGCGAGCACAAGCTGGCCCTCCTCGGGGCTTTCTGCAAATTGGCCTCCTCGGCCCCTCAGCTCGTCCCGAGCTGCCACAGGACCAGGACTCCTCGGCCCTCTTGCTCATCTCCGAGCTCCCCAGCTGAGGCTGTCTTCCTCGGTCCCTCCGACCAACTCCACCACTCACAGACGTAACCGCCGCTCCGCAAATCTCGCCATGCGCAGATTCTCCGCCAGCAACGTCCCACGTTCCACGCCATCACGATCCCCATTAATGGGCGATCTGCTCTTTACGCGGGGGTGACGTCGGGAGCGTAACTGCCGGCGAGATTCTCGCGCCTGCTGCTGCGTGATGCCGCCGCTATATAAACCCTCATCACCGAGAGGTCAAGTAAGCCATTTTTTATTCCACTTAGCCGTTACTCTGCTCGGATCTCGCACTAACTTGATCGTCGGAGGGTCCTCGGTGGTACCAAACCACTCCGGGACTTCTTTGCAGGTACTCGGCGCTAAACTCCTAAAATCACCATTCTCACCAAAACCCATTGAGATCCACACGCAATAGAAGATCACCACCAAAATCCACTGGGAGATCAACGGAAGATAACATCTCACGGAGATCTGAAAAGGACCTCCATCAAATGTACTTTGAAGCATGAAGAATATAGCATGTCTGCACTATGATTAAACTACAGCCCGACTAGTTATAGCATATGCTCAGTTCCCCAAAGAACTATAACAAATATAGCAGCATATGATTGAATAAGGATTCAGAATATAAATTGCCACAGTAGGAATTTCCTACCGTGGCTCGGACACATTGCATAATCCTATTCATTGGTCCAGTTCTCTTTACTTCTTTTCATTCTAGTATAGAAGTTTTGAGTATTTGCAAAACAAGCTCGTACATGGATGAATGAATATAATGAGGCCATGGTTCCCTCAACTATAGGAATTTCCTATAGTAGCAATGTATACTCGGTTTTCTCTTATTAAATTTAATAAGAGTATCCGCAAAACAAGTACCTGAGAGCAGAACCATCATCATCCTCAAGTGAATCTTCTAGTGGCGCATCTTCGTATGTAGAAGTAACAGATTGAGATGCAATTGGGTGAGTTTGGGGAGGTGTAAACAATGGTGCAGTGTTCTCTGTACGAGGCGGAAATTCTACACCCGCAGCCTGTCAAAAGAAACAATTAGGACGTAGTTCCAACATTAAGCTATGAAGTTCAGAGAGAAAGAGTGTTTGTCGCGATTACTAGAAGATGGGGGCGACTATGATTAGCTATTTAGTACGAGGCAAGCAAGGAAGGCCACCACATAGAATTTAAAGTAAATAGACAAAAGAGACAGCTGCATGCTTCTACTTATTAGCTCTTTATACTACAAGTAGAGGCATTTAAGATTTAAGAATGTTCACCCTGGATCCATCATATGGAAGATGCAAGGAAGGACTATATCCTTTATGTCTATATAGGCTTATATCATTTATCAAATGCAGGACATTGTTCTCCAAGGTTCACAAATATAATAGATTACCAAATGATGCCACTAAGCTTTAAGGAATATCGTTACAAAAGGCAAGCACTAATACTAATAGGAGAGCAGAGAGCACATGATCAGGTGTAGTATGCCTAGATGAGACATGCATGGATACCAATTTCTCCATTTCATTTATTCTAACAATAGGTCTCGGCCTTCAGTGCATTAATTTGTTTTAATTATTATATATATCAAGATATTCTTTGTCAATGGCCAAAAAAAAAACAAAACAGTCAGAGTAATAACTACCAATTCTTGTAAGCGGTATGCGTATTAGTGTTCGCTATATCGAGATATTCTTTGTAAGCGGCATGCGTATTAGTGCATACCTTCTTCTTCGCTATTTTTACCAATTCTTGTAAGATATTATGTTCAACAATTTGGAAGTGAACTTTCTCCCCACAAGTTTTGCTTAGAGTCTCTGACACCTGCACATAGAATTTCAATACCAGGATCAAGTTGTGAGGAAGGGTATTGGTGTAACATAGAAGATGATGATATACCATTCTTTGTACACATACACAATCGGCAGGATCTGCATATGTAAGGGCTCTTGACTTCTATTGCAAGAAAGTTTTCATATATTTCTAGCATGTCTATATTGTTCATTTTTTTTTCCATAAATACAAATAAAGCTGAAATCCTTACTAAACAAAGCTTAGCACATATACAATAAGCAGTCTTCTATTTTAGAGAAAAAATGGTAGCGGGTGCTTGAGGCCCGCCATTCTAGAGATGATCGGATATCGAACAAAATATATTGCAAAATATTCCAAGTATTTGGATCTCTAGTTTGCCTTGGGCCATCCTAAGAGCATTGTAATTCCCTTATTTTCAAAATAACAAATTACTTGTCAAATTCTCTCAGATCTTAGAGAATTGGAAGTAAGAATGCATATGAGCGGTCCTCTATACTTACAACGAGGGCAAGAATCTGTACTTTGGGATCTTTACTTCCTAATTGTTTCTTAAGCACCTTAATTAAGGGCTTCCTTTGCTTGCCTGCATTTCATCAAGGAACTTAATTAATTTTCAAAGAAGGATATGAAATAAGATTACTGGTAAGATAACAAGTTAACCAGAAAGTTCAAATTACTGATGGATTCTGGAAAGAAGAAATACGTAACAAACTATCAAAATCATAAACAAATGCCTCTTGAGGCTTATTAGAAGGAGAATCCAAATGAGGTTTACTAGAGATGACCACATACAAATACTTTGCCTCTTAAGACAAGAATGTAGGATAAACTACTGTGCAGGGCTCAAGCAATGCAACTGAATGCTTGTTCGCAAATTCATTTCATTATAGAATTTGCTAGAGCCCCTACTGTATTTATATACCCACTAATTCATCGAAAAGTAATTGGAGAAAAATGAGATATTTAACTTCTCAAATACAGATTGCAAACTCTCTCAAGTGGTTCAACTGTCACAATTAGTAACACGATTCTAGCCATATTATATATATAGAAGACGCTCTACAATGGACAGCCTTTTTATTTTTAATTATACCATTCTGCAACCAGAGACATGGAAAATTCTATTCTTATAAACTGGAGTAAGCAACAAATATATGATATGGGTATAAATATTCATTGAGAAGTTTGCATAAAATTAATCGGAGTGCAAAAAATAATATGCCTTGGCCAGTAATATCAACATCCCTAAATAATCCTACCTACTTTGAAAAGTATAAATATCATATGTTCGATGGCCATTCCCCAGCAAAAATATATTTGCTAAATACAACCTAAAATGCTTACATAAATGAGCTAGTATCCGAAAATAGGCTTTCCTATTACATCTTAGTGGACCTAAGGAATATCCATGCATGATAATATGTAATTTCAAGAAACTCTTGCAAGATTAACTAGAGATGACCACATACAAATACTTTACTTCTTAAGACAGGAATGTCCGATAAAACACCTTGCTGGTTTATTAATCCATTTCGTTAAAGAATTTGCTAAAGCCCCTGTTGTATTTATATCTACCTTTATTCATCGAAAATTAATTGGAGAAGAAAAATGAAATATTTAACTTTTAAAATATAGATTACAGACACTCTCAAGTGATTTAACCGCCACAATTAGTAACACTATCCTAGCCAAGTAGCCATATTGTATATCGCAGACTCTCTGCAATGGACATCCTTCTTATTTAATAACAATTCTTGGTAATTACGACTCTTAATTATGTCATTCCGTGACCGGAAACGTGGAATTTCTTTTCTTATAAACTTGCACAAGCATCAAATATATGATACATGGGTCTAAATATTCATAGAGAAGTTTACAAGTCAAATTTCTTGAAAAAGAAAATACATGGGGAGCTAATTAATATTATTACTAAATATAACCTAAAAATCGAGTATAATTTTTTTATATTAAACCATATTAAAATAATATTTTTAAAAACAAATCACTTTCAAAACATATTACAAAAATATGCCACTTTCTGTCTCGTAGGCGCCAACCAAACGTTGGCGTCAATAAAAAAAAATTAAGAACGCAGTTTCAAACTGCGCCCCATACAAATGTACTGGGCGCAGTTCTAAACTGCGCCCATATATTTTTGTGCAAAACAATAGGGCACATTTTGAAAGTGCGCACCAGTCCCTGACTTAAATAGATACGATCAATTATCTTCCTTCATTCCTCACTATTCTCTCTCTCGTTTGCTCACTCTCTCTCTCTCTTCCCCTGAGACCTCTATTCCTCCTGACCTCCTCCCGAGACCTCTCTTCCCCCTTCCCCGGCGATCTCTCCCTCTCCGGTCTCTCTCTCATCTCTCTCCCCGTGTCTCTCTCTCATCTCTCACTCACGATCTCGCGATCCCTTCTCTGTCTATCATCTCTCGATCTCACATTCTCTCGCTCATGCAGATTTAGGTGGAAATTCACGGACGAACAATCACCCTCATCGTCATCACCATTGTGAGCATTTAGAAGGTTGGCTAAACCCAAAATTTATTTTAAAAAAATTCATAAAAAAAATTTGGTTATAATTTTGTATTGGAAAGCAATTCGAATAAATTGGGTACATACTAGGAGTTTTTCCCGATTTTACTTGTGACGGATCAATTAGTAGGATACAAGTTCTTGCAACTTGTTACATGATAGAAATATGGATTTTATTATAATTTTATATAATTAGATGAGTATAAATATGAAGATAAATAAATAGATTGTTTGATGAGAACTCTCAAAACATGCATCAATATTTCTGAAAGGTGGAAAAATAGCGGATAATTATATCCATCTAGTTTGCTATTTCGGTGATCAATTATCGATTGGAAAAAGTAATATTCGTGAATATGTCGGAGGAAAAACTAAAATGACTAGAGTCAAGAAATCTAGCACATATAATGAGATGTGCCAAGTAGTGTACAAAGCTATCAAAATCAATCCGTTAGAGTTCAATATCTTCTTAATATGCAAATGGCCGACGGAGCATGAATATACCGCCATTGAAGTATCCGATGAGGAGGATACACAAGTTATGCTTGCATCGGAATCAAAATCGATCTAGCTATTTGTGAAGAAGGAGATATTGACGTCCGCTTAACTGCCCGAACCATATTCTGAAGTGCATATCTCTTCATTTCGAGCATTCGAGCATTACCTGCAAGGAAAGATGACACGCATGCTCAATATGAATGCTGATTCTACCTGCTTTATGTCTCCCACCAATGATTAACAATATAAAGATCAAAGTTACGTAGGTGAAGGCAGATCAAGTGGGACGCCGGTAAATTGGCAGTTTACGAAACAAGTATCACTTTGCACATCTTTATACCGTATATACATTTAGCGGAACACTATTTATTGAGAGTGGAGATATGCTATAGTTACTAAGTATTCATAAATTTGTATGCAGTTATTATGTATCGTTGGTCGGTTATAATTGCAGCCAACACCAAGTTTCAGTTTTAATTGTATGTCCACGCCAAGTTTCGGCTTCAATATTCTGCCCCAAAATACCGAGCACATGCAGTCATACAATACGGGATGGACATCGTTTACAGACGATATGTCGGGATTTCGTCGGTATGAAGCCGGAACATCAGGTACCATGAAAGTCCCTAATATTGGTTCCGCACATCCAACCGATGTACCTGCTACGGATCCAGCGGTGTTGGAACATAATAAAGATGAAAGTGATGATGATGCTAGTAATGAGGACTAGATTCAAGCACAAGATAGCATGCAAATTGTACATGTCCTTGACAATACGAATGATAGACACTGGATTACTAATTCATATGTTAATAACAAGTTCGTTGCATTTGAAGATCCACTTGCCGATAACATGACAGATGCTCACATGTTATCTACAGCGATAATGGAGAATGTCAACTTTCGTGCTGATGGGCTTTTGACAATCGATATTTAAAGTGGGTTAAAGGTCGGCGATTTGTTCGAGAATAAGGAAAAGTTAATTCAGGCAGTTATCGTTTGGTCAATTAAACACGGAGTTTCTTATAAACCAATCAATACTATCACGACCAAGTACACTGTCGTTTGTAAAACAGACGCGAACTGCCAATGGAGGCTTCATGTATATATATCGAAGAAATCAACGACGGGATATTGGCAGATAAAAAATTATGCGGGTAATCATACTTATGTGAATCCTGTAGTGAATTCAAATCATAAACATGCCGCTTTTACATTCATATGTAATAGGATATTACCTTTTGTGAAAGAGGATGTCGATTTGACCCCTAAAGCGATTCAAGTGCTTATAAAAGATACATTATTCATTGAAATAAATTATATAAAAGTATGGAATGCGTTGAACAGGACATTATCTAAAATATATGAAGATTGGGAAGATTCGTATGAACATTTGTCACGATATCTTGCCGGTATCAAATCTACTAATCCCGGGACTGTCTTCAAGATAACCGACGCTTCAATGTCAGAAAGAACGTGATATTTTATCGGTGCATTTTGGGCATTCGGACTGGTCATTGATAGTTTCGCTTATTTTTGTCCCGTTCTCAGTATTGATGGGACACACTTATACAACAAATACAATAGGACTTTGCTCATCACTATCGATTCTGATGCAAATGATGGCCTTTATCCTTTGGCATATGCTGTAGTTGGAGGTGAAACCACTAAAAATTAAGAGTGGTTCGTTGCTTGCATTCATCTCTACATTCCATCCGTGCGGGGAAGACACATTACTTTCATATCTGACCGGATGAAAGGGATTCCGACTGCACTAAGAAAATCATGGCCGGAACCTCACACTCATCGTTATTGTATGCGACATATCAGAACCAACTTCTCAGCTACTGGATTTAGTGGTAAAACCTTACAGAGTTTGTTCTCTCAAATTGCATGTGCACCAGATAACTTGACATATACAAAGTTGAAAGAGAAAGTTAAACGTATATGTCCAAGAGCAGATGCTTGAATTGAAAGTAGTCTTTAAAATAAAGAAAAAAGATAGGCTCTTTCGAAAGATGGTGGTAGGCAATTTTGCATGATGACTACAAATGCTTCAGAAAGTTTTAACAGGGTCTTAAAAGGATCTCGAATTTTGTCTATTCAAGCCTTAGAAGGACAGACGCTTTACAGAGCGAACAAATACTTCTTTGCACGACGTCAGGAAGGACAAAAGCGGACGGCAAAGTTATGTCCTAAGTTCGAACAATTAATAACAAAAGGGGCTACTGATGCTAGGCCTGCTTGGATCGTGAGGTTCAGCCAGTCCGAAAGGCAGGTGACCGACAAAGATAGGAAAAATTACGGCGTGGTCATCGATGGTAGGAACTGCAGTTGTACGTGCAATATTCCTAAGTTGCAAAAGTTGCTTTGTTCATATGTAATTTCAGCATGCACATGAGTAGAGGGTGGGGAGAACATTGCACATCACGATCTTACTTCGAAGTGGTATTCTGTCCCCAAATACAAAACTGCTTATGCCCTGGTACTTATTAGATCGAATCGAATGATTTTGCCGTATCTAGAATAATACCAATCCAACCCATTTCATGAATAAAATGTGACCAATTAACCAACCAACAAAACTACTTGTTACAAATAACATCTTTTTGTTGCATCGAAACATATAAATGTTGACTAATCTGGCTAACGTTGAACTTGGTAAAATGAAATGGTTGAATAATTTAAAAATGAGATTATTCAGGAATACACATTGAATGCTGAGATTACGCATTGAATTTCTGGTAGTAGATCCATAGTCAAAAAAAATTTGTGATTGCTCCAGAATAACCGAAATTGGGAGGTATACAACGATCCAATGATATTACTACCTATCGGTAGAAGACAAGCAAGACGACCGCATTTTACTCGTATCAAAAGTGTTATGGATGATTCACGAGAAGGACGTAGGCAAAATAGATGCAGTATTTGCAATGAGTATGGTCATAATAAGGCACGATGCAAAAATCCTCCAGCCCCACATCGCCATTGGTAATCACCGTCTATACTTTAAAATACACACACATGCATATACACACACATCCAAATACAAAAAACAAACATAAGTCTACACACACATACACGCACACATATGTTCTTTGTTATACATGCTCATTTTTTCAAAAGATAATATGACTCGACCTTTTCGTTGTGCAGATATACCTATGGAGCCTGGACCTATAGATGCGAGTGTTCTGTACTTGCAGGCTGACTACAGGTCAGCCAAAGCCGCAGTAGTACAGGTAAAACTTTGTAATTTTATTTTCTCTAATAACATATGTTATTTATAAGTTACTGATACAAGTCATTTTTTTATGTAATTGGTAGAGTGATCAGGTGATTACATGCGCTGATCATTCAGTCCAGAGCAGCAGAATCCCAGCTGGAGATGCTCGTATGCAGGCTGAGCCGCAATAGGCTTTCATTTTCTATCTAGATTAGAGTATATACGTCTGGATAGAGGCTTGATTATGACTTTGGTAGATAGATGGAGACTAGAGACCTGCACATTTCATTTTAGAGTTAGTGAGATGTCTATCACCCTTCAGGATGTCGCTGTGCTGCTTGGTCTGCCTATAGACGAAGAGGTGGTTGCTGTGGAGTACAGCCACGATTGATCGGATTTGTGTCCCAGCTTATTGGGTAGGATTTCGCCTGTTGGGCAGAGGAGAGGCAGTAGTATTAACTTAAGTTGGCTACGGGAGACGTTTAGTACTGAGCCTGCCATGAATGCTACCCTTGCGGCGATCGAGCAACACACACGGGCCTACATTTTACATTAGATAGGGGTTCGCTTGTTCCCGGTTAGGAGCAAGAGCAGAGTTAGTCTTGCCTGGCCGCCTCTTTTAGCTGATCTTAACCGGCGTGTCACTTTATTGTGGTGAATGCGGTTCAGTCATTCGTCGCAATATAGCAGACACAATGTCAATAAACGAAGCGAAGAAAAATCCTTAGCTTCAGGGTCTCGACGACGACATCTACGGCCTAGAGATCACCACAACGTTCCTTCTCACACCAAGCCTCGACGGCAACATCTACAGCCTAAAGATCAACAACGACATCCCTTCTTACTCCAGCAGGATGCAGACACAACGTCAACAACCGACCCCAGGGTCAAAACAATAGAGCCATGGCAAAGTCCCTAGTTCCAAGCCTCGACGACAACATCTACAGCCTAGAGATCAACAACGACGTCCCTTCTTACTCCAGCAGGATGCAGCCGCAACGTCAACAACCGACCCCAGGGTTAAAACAATGGAGCCATGGCAAAGTCCCTAGTTCCAAGACTCGACGGTTCACAGACAACCTAGAAACAACCTCGACATTCGTCGCAATATAGCAGACACAATGTCAACAAACGAAGCGAAGGAAGATCCCTAGCTTCAGGGTCTCAACGGCGACATCTACAGCCTAGAGATCACCACGGCGTTCCTTCTCACACCAGCAGGATGCAGACGCAACGTCAACAACCAACCCCAGGGTCAAAACAATGGAGCCATGGCAAAGTCTCTAGTTCCAAGTCTCGACGGCAACATCTACAGCCTAGAGATCAACAACAACGTGGCTTCTCACTCTAGCAGGATGCAGACGCAACGTCAACAACTGACCCCATGATCAAAATAATAGAGCCATAGCAAAGTCCCTAGTTCCAAGACTTGACGGTTCACAGACAACCTAGAGACAACCTCGACATTCGTCGCAATATTGCAGACACGATGTCAACAAACGAAGCAAAGGAAGATCCCTAGCTTCAGGGTCTTGACGACAACTCAAATAAAACCTGAAAGTCTATCGGAGATCATCCCATACCAGCGCGGAGTGGTCATGACTCATCGGGGCTCCCTAAACTGAGCCTAACCTTAAGTAAAAAGCGGCATGGAAAATCCCTAACGCTTGCTCTTCCGACGGTAATATGACCTGGGAGATTACTTGAAGACGTCTTGTCCAGCCCCCGAAGGGATCAGATACACGACAGTCGTGGGGCTACTCGAACAACAAGATTGCGTATCGGGGAATGCATCAGCCAACGCGACGGTACGACTGACAAAAACCTTAGTACCACAGACCCTAATGGACTTCTATCAGCAGTGGTTAACTGTGACGTTAGGAAATTCTTGCAAGAACTTCTCGATTCATCTCGACTCGTAGGGAAAACAGTGTTCCTGCGAGAACTTCTCGACTCGTCTCGACTTGTAGGGAAAAGGCCTTAAGCAACGGGGATATCAACCTGTTTCCTAAGCAATGGGGCCCTGCAAGTAGGTCCAAGATGGAATATTGTATACTATCCATGGGCCACACTCTCCAAAGTCGAATATCGACAAGGAGGGAAAAAACCACTTATGAGTCATCTCGACTTGTAAAGGGGGGAATTCTCTTGTGAGATCCTTACGACTCTCAAGAGAAAACGCACTTAGGAGTCCTCACGACTCCTAAGGAGAAAATGCACCTACGGGATCCTCTTGACTCGTAGGGAGAAAAGTCTGCATGAGACCCTCATGGCTCATAAAGTTGAAAAGTCTTAAGCAGCAGATCTGAACCTGTTTCCTAAGCCATCGCTGCCCTACAAGGAAGTCAAGATGGACTATCTACGGGCCACATTTGCCAGAGTTACATGCCACTAAAATAAATAAGCTACTTACGGGTCCTCACGATGCGAATGAGATCCTTGAGGATCACGGAGGCGATGAACACTTAGAAATCCTTACGATTTCTGGGGAGAATATGCTCTTCTGACGGTAATATAGCCTGGATGATTATCTGAGGACGTCTTGCCCAGCCCCGAAGGGATCAGAGGCATGGCAATCGCAGGGCTACTCGAACAGCAAGATTGCGTATCAGGGAATGCATCGGCCAATGCGACGGTACGATGAATAAAAACCTTAGTACCGCAGACCCTTAACTGTGACGTTAGGACAAGTCTGCCTACAATCCCAAGGTAGGTAAACTAAACAAACTCCGAAATGAGTATATAAACTACTTCACGTCCAGTCAAGACAGAAAGGCGCAACCCACGAGCACCAACCTTGTACTGTGCAAGGCAGTAAGGAGAGTCGTTGGTTCACGCTCCACTAAGCGTTCATTCACGACTGCGTGCCTGCTTAAATGGAAATGATGTCCAAAACGTGCTGATTTATGTACGACACTACAATGACGCTCGCACTTAGCAAAAATCCCTAAGGGTAAAGTATAAAGCTCATGCACAGAGGCGAAATACATGTATGAATATGTAATGAAAAGGAAGTATTCAACAGGAAACATTCAACAATCGATAATAAAAGAAATATATTGATGTAAACATACTACTCTACGGGGAAGAGATCACCAAATATGGGATCAGAGATACATGGGTTGACAAAACAAAATACAAAGTTCTCCAATTCCCTCTCTGCCCTCTCCACCATGTTGAAGCGGCGGTCTTTGCGAGAAGTTGCTCCCCATCGATTAGCACCGTGCTCGTCAGTGAAGGCAGACATGATAACCCGTTGAGCTCGTATTTGGCTTAGCAGCTGAACTGATCGATCCCTCATAGACTGGGTAATCAAACCCGCCTTGTGAAAGCACTCGATCTTATCCTCCGCCGCATCGAGAATCGCCGGAGTCATCTCTGCCAGATGAGGAGGGGTGTCGGCAAGCACGGATAAAAATATCATCCGGAGCCAAATGGAGCCCATAGGAGGAGGAGAGCCCCTACGGGTCAGGAGCTCATACATCACCGCGTCACACTGAGCATCGGTAAGAAGAGGGTCTACTAGCCATGTAGCAAAGTGGGGAATCGTTACCTCGATGGGCGCCTCCCATAGTTGCCGACAAGCGTGAGGACGATTGCAAGCCATAGCTCTTGGTTTGCTTGAGTTTTGTTAGTAGAAATGGGTTTCTCATTGAAGAGAAGAAGGAAGACATAGCTTCGGGTTATAAAGAGAAACGTTCAAATCTACACACGGAAAATTTTGTGCATGGTGGAACTATTTCCAAGGCCGGAAAAAGGGCATGGGGAACAAAATATTTGACCCATAGGAAGCAGAGAAAGAAGGTGAAAATACACCTTCAGTAATGAGGTGGCGCCTCACGTGCCTTGCATGAGGGCACCAGCGCCGGAAGTTAAAAACTCTGAGGCAGCGCCTCACGTGCCTTGCACGCATAACATGGGGGCCCCAGCATTTTATATACAAGTAACTACTACTTCATATAAGGCACCTATGAGCAGTGGTATAAAAGAAAGAGAAATTTTGCCATTCATACTTGAGAAAATTTATACATCAGTGATAACAACAAAGCAAAAATATCTTCAAAATGTTTACAATGGCAAGACACTGAATCCGGGGCATGGATTTAAGAATTCGGAAGCAAGTCCGAGTAAAATGCTTCTGGCTTCTATGACCATTTTCTTATGCATTTTCTTACGAATGCAAGCGTCGGGATTCCCGCTGATATCGTCCATCCTCTAGTAGGAGGAGATTATCGCCGTCTGTTGGAAAACCTGATGCAAAATATCGACAAGACCATCTCGCCGCCTCTTCGAGATCAGGCCCATCAGATATACTGAGTGCACCTTTTCTTCGGCATCATCAAGTACCTCAAGCGGCATAGCCTCGTTAAATTCAGGAAGTGCTTCCCAAATCGCCTCCACGATAATTTTCAAAAGAGCGGAACGACGGGGGAGTAGTCGACCGTTGTATTTATCGAAGCGACGCATCACCTCAGCGCATTGGGCATCCGTAAACTCCTGGTCTTGACAGCGGCCTTGGACGCGAATGTCATCATAGGAGATAATCTCATCAAGATCATACAGATAAGCAGCCAATAGTATCTGGAAAGAAAATTCAATAAAAAATTAGCAATTAAATATCAAGACTCTAAGAGTCTAAAATAAAAACAGTGTTGACGTCCCATCATTGATGGGGCAGTTACTCATTAAGAATGAAATCCTAAGAGGATTCTCATTTAATGTGAAACCTCATTGGGCTAAAGAGTTAAACTCCCTCGAGAACTGTGCTCTGTAAACAGATTTCGCATCTGTCAACTTTAATTAAGAGGGGAATAAAATTCCCCTAAAAATTTCTAAGAGCTATGCTCTGTAAAAAAAACAATGGGATAATCTACCAGAACCCTCAAAAGCAAAGCTTTTTAACAGGGTAAAACCCCAAGATCTTTAAGATCTGCAAAACAAACTCTAAGAGTTCTTCATGGAAGATGATGGGTTAAGCAACCCTAAAATACATCTTAAGATCTACGATCTAAGAAGAGCAAAACTCTGTTAAGGGGTTTGATTATGATCCTTACCAATTTTTTGGGCAGAGTTCTAACTCTAAAAGAGATTTCTTTGGGCAGAGATCTAAGCTCTGGAAGGAGAATTAAATTCTCAGTAAAAAGAAGAACAAGAGAAGATGAATAACAGTCATCTCAAGGGCCAAAGTCCCTACTTATAGGCACAGGAAGTCGATTCAACTTCCAAGAAAATCCAACGGTGGAAAAGATGCCACCGCTGCACTCACGTGTGAGCCACGTGAGCGCAACGGGGGGGGGGGGCATTTGTTTCACAAATAAAAGAGCAAAGCTCTATTCAAAATTTGAAAGGCAGCGCCAAGAGTTAAAAAAACTCTGAGGCAGCGCCCCACGTGCCTTGCACGAGGGTGCCAGCGCCAAGAGTTAAAAACTCTGAGGCAGTGCCTCACGTGCCTCGCATGAGGGCGCCAGCGCCAGAACTAAAAGCTCTCTATTAAACAGAGCCATTGGATCAAAGATCCAACGGAGATGATAAATCATCAAAATACAAAAGTAAATTTTGTTGAGGAAATATTCCTCAAATCTTTCTAAACAAGAAAAATTACTCTCTGTAAAACAGAGTGCCATTGATTAAAAATCCAATGGTGATTAAAAATCACCCATATACAGAAAAAATTCTGTATGGGAAAATATTTCCCCAATCTTGTTAAAAACAAGAAAATATCTTCTGTAAAACAGAAGTCCTTGGATCAAAGATCCAATGGTGGATAAAATCCCCAAATCAATCAGGATCTCTCAACGAGAGATTTCTTTAACTAAATCAACAGATGTGCATCTACTATATAAAGGACCCAAGACTTCAAGTCTTGTAGAGAGAAACCCCCCATAAGCTTTAGAGCAAGCAAGAAGAAAGCTTTAAGAGGGAAGAAAGAAGAATACTTCTCTTCGAGGTAAATAAAAATAATAATAGAGATCAGAGCATCTCATCTGCATATCCAAGGGTTTAACCCTCATAAAAGAACTTAGTTCTTTCCCTGAATCTGAGATCCATGAGACAAGTCTCCCACCAATGAGAATTTAATTCTCATGGGGATGAACTTGTTCTTGGGGATCAAAGATCCAGAAAAGAACAGAGAATTGGACTCTTCAGAACAGAATACACAAAGAAAACCTAGTGCCAAGCGCCTCACGGGTCCCTCACGTGGGCGTTGCTCAATAAAGAGTGCTTAGCACTCAATGGTTAGCATTCAGCGCCAAGCGTCTCATGTGTCACTCACGTGCGCGCTGCTCAATAAAGAGTGTTTAGCACTTAATGGTTGGCGCTCAGCGCCAAGCGCCTCACGTGTCCCTCACGTGGGCGCTGCTCAATAAAGAGTGCTTAGCACTCAATGATTGGCGCTCAATGCCAAGCGCCTCACGTGTCCCTCACGTGGGCACTGCTCAATAAAGAGTGCTTAACACTCAATGGTTGGCGCTCAGCACCAAGCGCCTCACGTGGCCCTCACGTAGGCGCTGCTCAATAAGGAGTGCCTAGCACTCAGTGGTTGGCGCTCAGCGCCAAGCGCCTCACGTGCCCCGAACATGGGCACCATAAAGAGTGTTTAGTACTCCATAAAAATAAAAGAACAAAAAAAAGAGAGGGAAAAGTAAAGCAAAGTATGAGTGTCAGAACCCATATGAATGCTCAGCATTATTTGCACAGAAAAGGGACTGAGCCCAAGCAAGTGCTTAACACTTTATTCAAAGACTGAGTGGGTTGAGTCTGAGTTGACCAAATCCCTAATTCAGATCAACCGAGCTCATGAGCTCATCATTTTCCAAATCGATCTTAGTCCCAAACACGACTACAGATCTCCCAACAGACATTGGTTCAAGGGTACATTCTCACACCTCTGATACATGTCGTTGTAATTCTTCAGCGTCTTCAGAAAGGTGGGGGATCCCGATAACCAACAACTCTTTGTGCACTCCCAAATTGACGGGCACATTCTACAACGGATCTCAGCGTCCTTAAACTAGCAATGGATCGCAATGTCCTTAAACTAGCAACGGACCGCAACGTCCTTAAACTAACACAATGGAGCCCCAAATGCTCTTTTGTTGGGTCTGAATGCTCCCAAAATCCTGTTGAGTAGATCTTAGCCTAAAACTAGACTAACGTATCCTCAACAAACGTTTAAATTGATCTTAATCTCAAACAATAAATAATGAACAAAAAACGATGAAAAAAATTCCCCAAATGGAGCATCACGTGCCCACACATGATGCGCCTTGGAGCAAAGATTATAGGCATTACGCTCACCAAATAAGGTTGAAATTGAGCCTCACGTGAAGGCATGTGAGCATCTATATACAAAGTATATAGGCGCCTTCCTAAAACAAATAACAGGCCAGAAAAGCTCACGTGCCAACACATGATGCTTTTTCTGGGACTGTTGCATATAAGCAAACCGGTTTAATGCTATGGGTCACGTTCTACACGTGAGGGTTCCTAATGCCTTCTGAGCCGATAGAATTAAATTCTAAATTAGAGGGATCAAAACCTTATTTGGAAAATATTTCCTTGAATCTTTCTAAACAAGAAAGATTACGCTCTGTAAAACAGAGCACCGTTGGATTAAAGATCCAATGGTGATTGAAAATCACCAAGCTACAGAATAAGCTCTGTATGGAAAAATATTTCCCCAATCTTTCTAAACAAGAAAGATTATGCTTTGTAAAACAGAGCACCGTTAGATTAAAAATCCAATGGTGATTAAAAATCACCAAGCTACAGAATAAACTTTGTATGGGAAAATATTTTCCCGATCTTGTTAAAAACATGAAAAATATCTTTTGTAAAACAAAAGTCCCTGGATCAAAAATCCAATGGCGGATAAAATCCCCGAATCAATTAAAAAATCTCTCAATGAGAGATTTCCTTAACTAAATCAACAAACTTGCCTCTACTATATAAAGGACTCGAGACTGAAAAGAAAAAAGAGGAGACCCCCATAAGATTTGAGAAAAAAAAGAGAGGAGGAGTTCTCTTTGAAGAAAAGAAACCCTAGGTAAGAAAAAAGGACCTAGAGATCATTTTATCTCCTCATACAAGAGTTTCTTCCAAACAAGAACTTAGTTCTTCCTCTGGTTGAGGTCTGCAGAAGCAGATCTCCCCATAAGTTGAGAATTTAATTCTCATCGGGGAGATTCTGTCATGCAGTTCCAAAACTTAGAGGAAATAACTAAGTTTGATGATTTAATTCTTCCAAAAGATATAGGAATTTAATTCCTCTGACAAAACTAGGATTTAACCCTGCATAAAAAAAACGACTGAGATCGAGCCACGTGATTCCATGTGATCCCCCTAATAGTGCTTAGCACTTTCAAAAGGAAAAGGGAATAAACCCAATGACAGTCCCCGTTTTAGGGCACCTCACGTGCTCCCACGTGACCCCCAAACAGTTGTTCAACACTCATATGAAAAGGGGGGAAATTCCAAAGACGGTTCCCATTTTGGGGCGTCTTACGTGATCCCACGTGACCCTCTAATAGTGCTTAGCACTTTCAAAAGAAAAAGAGGGATAAATCCAAAGACAATTCCCATTCTAGGGCGCCTCACGTGATCCCACGCGACCCTCAATAGTGCTTATCGCTTTTAAAAGAAAAAGGGAATAAACATAAAGAATCAGTGCCCAACTCTGGGGCGCCTCACGTGTCCACACGTGACGGCCACGAGATTTAAGTGTTTAACACTTATATGTATAGACGGGGATTTGAACCCAAGGATATCACACCAACTCTCGGGTGCCTCACGTGCCACACGTGAGCGCTCCAGATTGCAGTGTTTAATATTGCTTTAGAGCCTCAAGTGGGAGCACGTGAGCGCCAAGCAAATATCAGTGTGTAACACTGTGAGAGGCCAAACTTAGCCCAAATTAGCCAAGTCTCCCGAAGCCAAAACCTTTTGACCATCAATCAACCGAGTCCTCCTATACTCAGGTCTCCCCAAATCGATCTTAGTTCCAAAGATGACCAATGATCTCCTGACACATGACATCTAAAATGATGTTCGTTCCACCATGGTCCCTCCCTTCAATCTGGAGTTCGGTTCAAGGGTACATCTCTCCATACCTCTGATACATGTCGTTGTAATTCTTCAACGATGTCAGAGAGGTGGAGGGTCCCGACAACCAACAGCTCTTGGACGCACTTCCAAGCCCATGAGCATACCCCTATGGACCGTAATGTCCTTAAACTAGCTGTAGACCGCAACGTCCCTAAACTAAACCCTCATACCAAAAATAGTAATCTATGGACCGTAACGTCCTTAAACTAAAGCAATAGAGCCCGAATGCTCTTTCGTTGGATCAAAGATGATCCTGAACCCATGTTAAGTGGATCTTAGTCTAATATCGGATTAACGTATCCTTAACAAATATTTAAGTCGATCTTAATCTCAAACAAGGTTAACAATCCTTAAATCAAACCAAACCCAAATCTAAGAAAATACGGATTTGGACTAATCCACGCCCTACGGGCGACAACACAAATTACTCTTCGTATACAATCCACGGACAACCAAAAATAAAACAAACACACATGACACGAAGTGACCTTCTGGAGCAGGAGAAAGTGGTTACCACGATGCGGTAACGTAATTAACTGCAGGGGCTTGCGCCTGCAGGGAAGAGCGTCCCCACAATAAAAAAACCCTCGCAAATGAGGGGGGTTCTGACGAAGTCTGCTACAACGGCCGCATCTGTCCAAACCTCCGATACACGGTGCCATAAATCAACTTGGCATTTTTGGAGAGATGGACAGATAAAACCAAATAGCGTTTGCCCCCAAATGCAGGCAAGACGTTCGTCTTTCCCGACTTTCCGCGGTAAACAAACGAGATTAACGATCCTTAAATCAACCCAAACCCAAATCTAAGAATATACGGATTTGGACTAATCCACGCCCTAGGGCGACAACATAAATTAGTCTCCGTATACAATCCACGGGCAACCGAAAATAAAATAAACACACACGACACAAAGTGACTTTCTGGAGCAGGAGAAAGTGATTACCGCGATGCGGTAACGTAATTAACTGTAGGGGCTTGCGCCTGTAGGGAAAAGTGTCCCAACAATCAAAAACCCCTCACAACGAGGGGGAATCTGACGAAGTTTGCTACAACGGCCGCATCCGTCCAAACCTCCGATACACGATGCCATAAATCAACTTGGCATCTTCGGAGAGGTAGACGGATAAACCCAAATAGCATCTGCCCCCAAATTCAGGAAAGACGATCCTACGCGGTTCCGTCTCCCGTTTTCGGCGATAAACAATGTATTATTCTTTATTCGGTCCTTCGAGTCCTATTTGTAATGTATATAATATAGGTTGCCCCGCGAAGAAGTGCCAGGGCCGCCGGGTTCTAGAATTGCGAGGTTGCCCTCTCAAGGAGTTGAGACCGGTTGGACTAGTTCTAGAATTGGCAGGTAGCTCGCCGTACTTGTATGGGTTTTGGTTTGGTTATGTATGGGATACTTACACGACTGTGGAATCTCGCGTTTCATTTGCGGCTCAAGTAAAACGCGAGATTCTTAGTATATCTGACTATTTCATTTTTTGTGATGTTTACCGCATGCCTGTAATGTAATTACTTGCCTGTGATGACTATATATATTAGAAATGTTTCTATATGCTTTACAATTGCTAAAGTTCTACATCCGCCCTATTGTTAGTTATCTAATCTAATAGTGAAGACCTGATGCCCCGTAGCGATTGCAATTGACATATAAAAACATTGTATCTTAATTTATATCATGTGTTTGGTGTGAAACGTAGGATACTAGATAAAAATTTTTTTTTATCTAAATGATGAGACTACATTAATATGATTAATGTAAAGAAAATAAACCTAATTTGATGTTGTAGGAACTAATCCATTTTTCAAAACAACTTAGTTTTCAAACCACTCGGTTCCTTCAACGATATCAAGTTCACTACGTTAAAGGTTTTCTTCAAAACCAGCAGTAACCCTCCGTCATTTCAGATAAGTAGAGTACCTAGTATTCGTGCTACGTTTGTTGACCTTGGTCAAGTCGTAGTGTACGGTATCTAAGTGATACTTGTCTTCCTCATATGATGAGATTGGTTAAGACAGTCGTGTTGCCTTGTTGACTTTTGTCAAGAGTTATGCGGGTGGATCTAAATTGATCACGAAATGACGGGTTGAATTTGACTACTGACTTATGGTTTGTTGACCTTTGTCAAGGTCATAAGCGTTAGGGGTAAAAACCATATCGAGAGTTTCAATTATTGAAATTTACAATGAGATTGCATATCTTCTATGGTGTGCGGTGATTTGTTGACCTTTATCAAGGTTGTCATACCATGATAGTTGGCTCCCGATACCCAGTGTGAGTAAAAATTATTCTCGGGAGAATCTCTCTTTCGTAATAAACTAACTCGGTAGGTGTCTAGAAATGTGTTTACGAGGTTATGCCTCTAAGAAATGGGGTTATTTAATTAGATCCGTGCGAAAGCGTGGGAAGCCACCCTCTTAGTACCGACACTGGCCTGACCGACTGGTTAGTGAACTTGTAGGGTGTTGATAATTCCGGCTAATTTTCTTTTTAAGATTTGAAGGAGAATTCAATTATACAGTGGAAGTCATCCTGATTAGATAAATTAATAAACCAATCTAATCTTGCAAGAGTGCACGCTGAGTGTTTCTTTTCTCTCTCTTGGCAGCGACCATAACTGACCTTAAACTAAAACTTGTAGAACTAAATTAACAGAACCTTGTTATAATGCATGGGTTTGGAATGTCTTGATTGCCCTAATTTATGACCAGGACATGTATGTCTTTACCCCTCCTACTTCCCTTTCATTGACTCCAGAATCCTCTGTATTAGATACAGAGATCCATGTAGAATGGAACCAAGATTGCATATTGGCCTAGTGCCTCGTGTTAGCCTTTATAAGCAAGAAGTTGCGAAGGCAACACGATAGGATGGACATTTAGTCTATTCTTCTCCATACAAATTTGTTGTATGGAGAGTCATCTTATATAATTAGATACGAGACCTCGAAGAATTGTTTCAGTTGAGGATGGCCGCTGATTTCGTTCTAGAGAATGAATTATATATTGATATAATCCTTCTGACTCTCCCTTCCACCTTCTCTCAAGTTGAGAGCTCTTTCAATAAAGAGAATACACCAATTATATTTGTTGGATAGTTTTCTTCCAAATCTAAGGCTGAAGCTGGAAAGAAGGAAAAGAAGAAAATCAACCAACTTAAATACGGTGTAAAGAAGGAAAGGCATAGAGACATTAAAAGGAGTTGCAGATGAGGAGAATGGAGATTGCAACTACTATCGTGATCTTGGGCATTGGAAGAGGCATTACAGGGAATACATGGACACCCTCTTGAAGCATAAAGATGCTTCATCATTTAGTTTGTTGGTAATTGAAAACTTTTTTCTCAATTAACTATACTTTCTGAGTATATGATACCGGATCAAGATCTCATATCTGTAAGGTGTTATAGATGCTGAGAAGAAGTAGAGTTTTGAGAAAAAGTGATTTGATTCTCAGAGTCGAAAATCGGAGCAAAAGTTGCTATTGAGGAAAATCACATGTTTTTGCCTAGTGGCAAACTTTTGGTTTTGAATAAATGTTGTCATGCACCAACTTACCTTTTTAAAATTAATATCCATCTCTTTATCAGATAAAAAAGGACATAACCATATTTTGAAAATTATGTTATGAACATTTACCTTGATCAATTGTTGATTGGGTAAGGTGTATTGAATGATGGTATAAATATTTTTAACCAAAATACAGTACTCAATTTACAACACACAGAGTAAGAGTTAGTGTACTCTGAGGACTTATATATAGTGATATATGTGGTCCGGTATCTACACATTCAAGGGGTGGATACTCATACTTCATTTTGTTCACTGATGAGCTCTCTAGTTTTGGACTTGTGTTTTGGTAGAAACGAAAAGTCCAAAGTTTTTAAGAAATTAATAGTGTATAAGAAAGAAGTAGAGGACTAGACGGACAAAATGTATCAAGATTCTTCGATATAATCGAGGAGGTGAATACTTAAGCTCGGTATTCCGTGGTTGTCTAAAAGAGAATTTGATCCTCTCTCAGCTTATTTCTCCGCATATACCATAACACTACGGAGTAGCAGAGCGGAGGACTCGCACCCTATGGAAATGGTGCGCTCTATGATGAGTATTGCTGAGTTGTCTCTTTTATTTTGGGGTATGCACTAGAAACAGCTGCATACTAATTGAATAAGGTTCCATCTAAATCAGTGCCTACGATTCCATATAACATATAGAATGGAATGAGACTATGTCTTACGTTTGTTAAGATATGGGGTTGTACGGCTTATATTGAAAGCAGAATCCGGACAAGCTCAAGGCACGTTTCAGTAATATGCAGTTTGCGGATTATCCCAAGCATTCGCAAGGGTTTAACTTCTATCATGTTGAGAATCAAAAGTTGTTTTGTTCTCGACACACCAGCTTTTTAGAAAAGGAATTTCTTGCAAAAGAAATTAGTGAGAGTATGGTAGAACTGGAAGAGATTCCGGAACCACAAACATTTACTGAAAATTTAGTAGAACCTGAGAATTCAATTGTATCCAATAAATTTTAGCCACTCCGCAGATCTAGTAGGCGACCTCAGCCACCCGAGAGTTACTATGGTTTCCTCGTAGACGGTGATAGGAAGGTTTGCATCATGATTGATGATGATCCTACTAATTATCAGCAGGTCATAGTGAGTAGTAAATTCCGAGAGATGGTTGGATGCCATGAAATCCGAGTTGGACTCAACGCACTCCAACAAAATATGTGCCTTGTTGGATACTTCTAAAGAGGTAAGACCCATTAGGAGTAAGTAGATCTTCCGAAAGAAGATTGGTGTAGATGGAAATATAGTAACCTAATAAAGTTAAGAGTTGCAACAAAAGGTTTTCATCAAAGACCCGGTGTGGATTGTGATGATACATTTTTCTCCAGTATCTATACTGAAGCCCTTTCGAATACAACTTGCCATTGTTGCGTTTCATGACTATGAAATCTAACAGGTGGACGTCAATAATGTCTTTCTAAATGGAGAGAAGTGAGCATGTATATGACTTTGCCAGAGGGCTTTGTAGTTAGTGCGAGCAGCAGAAAGGTATGCAAGCAGCTTAAGTTCATTTATGGACTAAAACAAACACCGTGGAGTTGGATCATTTGTTTAAATGTAGTAGTCATAGTGTTTGACTTCATTAAAATAATAGATGAACCAAGTATTTGTAAAAACGTTGTAGGCAGTGATAGGTGTAATTTATTTCACAATTTTATGTCCTTATTTACCTTTTTTGATATATTTAATGCTGCTTGAGATGTGTTTTGATGATAATCACAGATTATAAGGTCTCAATTGCAAAAAGACGTAAAGATGAACTTACGTGCTTTCGACGTAAACAAGTTAATGAATAAACTGATACAAGAGTCGAGCCAAAGAACCAAGCAGATAACCAAACGAGTCAACTCAGAAAACCAAGGCACCGAACCAAAGATGAAGCTAATTGAACCAAATAGGCTGGCTAATAGCCAACTTGGGCCGGCGATTCGCCGCCCAATGTTCGAGATTTCTCCTGATTTTTCACGTGCATCTCATGGTTGTAAAAATATACATTTCTATCTCTTGTAATCGTCTAGAAAGCCTATATATATTGCAGTATTATTATTTTGGGGGGTTTGTCTCTTCATTTGTTTTCAAGCCGTCTAGGGTTTGTGCTTTGGAGGAGATCAGACAAGTTTGTAAGGATTTTTAGTTGCTTTAAATTATGAATTCTTATTATTCTTGTTTTATTTTCGAGTTAACTATGAGTAGCTAATTCTTTTTATACCTAGGTTGATGAATCTAGAAAGTCCATGCATATAGTATTGGTAATGAGTTTTTCTATATGCTTTTATTGATAGATCTTGAGTTAAATGATATGATCTTTTATTTGTTATTTTTCTTTGATAAGTTATGATACAATTGCTTATAATTTATGCTTGGTTGATGCAAAGTATAGATCTATGTCATGTTGAATTAGGGTTCTTAAAAACTAGATTTTATGTTGCTGATTTAGGTTTTTCTTATAACTTTGATGCTATATCATGCCATGCATATATTTCATGCTTAGTTATGCAAGGTTTGTGTTTGCGATTATAGAGATCTATACAACCTTTAAATAGTGTTTCATATATTTAATTGATGAGTTATTTTAAAGACCAAATAGTTTATTCTTTCTTGAGATTGATAAATTATGTTGGATATCATATAATTTATATTTTTATAATTCTTACGTGATAAAATGAGGATTTTGAATAGAAAAACAAGTTGTGAATTATTCTATGCAAACACTTATCTAGAGAATTCATACCTACGTATATTACTTTCTACTACTTAATTTTCTAAAAATTCTTTATTTTTCCTTTTCTTTTATTAGTATTAATCAACCTTCCTTCACAAAATATTTATCTTTAGTTCGCCTAGATTCAATTAAGTATCATCTTCTCTATGGGATCGACTCGCTCTTGTACACGTGCTACAACGCGACCGTAAACTTGCGGATAAATAATATGACTACTAAAAATCACATATTAGGGAGTGCTGTCACATTCCTCATATTGTATGTGGATGACATCATCTTGATAGGAAATGATGTTTCTATGATACAATCGGTCAAAATTTTCTAGTCACAAAAGTTCTTTGGAGGAACATTAGATAGCGGCGAAGAACATTCTCAAGTACTTAAGAAGCACTGAAGAGATGTTCTTGGTGTATAGTAATGGCAGCCTCCAAATGAAGACGATTACTGATTTCGGTATCCAAGGTGACATAAATGACAAAATATCTGTCATGGGTTATAAGTTTACCCTCTTTTGAGAAGCAGTATATTGGAAGTGTTCCAAGCAGGATAATGAAGCAGACATGACGCTGGATGCTGAGTAGGAATCAGCCAATGATGCATCCTGAGATGCTCTTTGGATAAATAATTTCATTTCTGAACTTGGTCCTATCAGATATCCAGACAAATTCTAAGGCAGGTATCGCTTGATTCGGGAGATAGTTGTTCTCCGCGAGATTAAGCTAAAGAGAGAAGAAATTAGAGATGTTGTAGTGGATCCACTCACTAAGGTTGTTTCTCTAATACAGTTTGTGAAACTGTTGTTAGAGAAGTTGGGTATGTGATACTGCAATAATTGGTCTTAATTGCAAGTGCGAGATTGTTAGATATAAATGTCCTGAAGACAATTATTATAATTGTACATGGACCTATATGGATAGAATATTCTTACTCGAGATGATAGTTGTTCCCCACCGAACACAGAGACGGAACCACGTAGGTTCGTCTTGCCTGAATTCGGGGGCAGATGCTAATTGGTGCTATCCGTCTACCTCTCCGAAGATACCAAGTTGATTTATGACACCATGTATCGAAGGTTTAAACGGATGCGGCCGATGTAGCAGATTTCGTCAGATTCCCCCTCGTTGAGGGGTTTTTTTGATTGTGGGGATGCTCTTCCCTGCAGGCGCAAGCCCCTGCAGTTAATTACGCTACCGCATCGCTGTAACCACTTTCTCCTTCTCCAGATGGTCACTTCATGTCGTGTGTGTTTGTTTTGTTTTTTGGTTGCCCATGGATTGTATACGGAGACTAATTTATGTTGTCGCCCGTAGGGCGTAGATTAGTCCAAATCCGTATTTTCTTAGATTTGGGTTTGGGGTTGGGTTTAAGGATATGTTAGTCTCATTTGAGACTAAGATCAACTTAAACGTATGTTAAGGATATGTTAGTCTAATTTCAGACTAAGATCAACTTAACGGGATCGTTCAGATCCAACAAGAGAGCATTCGGGCTCTATTGTTTAGTTTAGGGACATTGCGGTCGATTACCAGTGTAAGGACATGGTGGTCCAAGGTTAAGAATATCATAGTCTATGGGCTTAAGGACCCCACAGTCCGAGGTTAAGGATATCATAGTTCATGGGTTTAAGGACCCCACAGTCCAAGGTTGAGGATATCATAGTCCATGGGTTTAAGGACCCCACAGTCCATGGAATGTTTGGTTATTGGGACCCGTCACCACTCTGAAGACGTTGAAGGATCACAACGACATATATCAAAGGAGTGCAGAGATGTACCCTTGAACCGATTTTGATTGGGAAATCTGTAGTCCAATTTTGGACTTAAGATCTGTTAAAAGATTTATGAGCATATGGGCTCAATTAATCTGAATGAGGGGTTTATAGCCAATTTGGGCTTGGCCCACTCAGTTAAAATGTTAAACATTTAACAATGCTGAGCATTGGTTTGAGTTCTGACAATATTTTTTGTCTTTTACTGAATGCTGAGCATTCATCATAACTCTGGGCTTTATTCATAGAACAATTTATGTTCCTTTAGCGCACACGTGAGGATCACGTGGCGCGCTTGGTGCTGAGCGCCATATCATGGGCGCATTGCGCCAGTTTATGAGCGCAAAGCGCTATTTTATGAGTGGCGCACACGTGAGGAGCACGTGGTGCGCTTGGCGCTGAGTGCCAGTCCAAAGAGCGCAAAGCGCTTCTGTTCAAGTAGCGCACATGTGGGAAGCACGTGGCGCGCTTGGCGCTGAGCGCCAGTTCAAGAGCGCAAAGCGCTAGTTTATGAGCGCAAAGCGCTATCTGATCAGCTTTATAATCTGAGAAATGAATTCTCGTTTGTAAGAGACTTTGTCTCAAGATCTTAAGAACAAAAGTTCTTATTTTAATAGGAGATGTTTCAATCTCTTATTTTGATGAAAGGCTTTGCCTTTATGGCTCTGTGATCCTAAGAGAATTGACTTTTTCTCCCCCCTTTATTTTAAAATGAGATGTTCATGATCTCTTTGTGTAAAAGACCTTAGTCTTATAGATCCATGATCTGTGAAAAGAATTATGTTCTTCTTTTTATTTTATGATGAGATCTTTCGATCTCTTTGTGAAAGACCTTGGTCTTGTAGATCTATGATCTTAAAGAAAGAAGTGAATTCTTCTTTTTAATATGAGATGATTTCATCTCTCTGTTTATTTTTTACCTTGAAGAAAAGTTGTTCTTCTACCGAGAGCTTGGCTCTTCTTTCTGAGATTTCTCAAAGTTTATGGGGGGATTCCTGATCAGTCGAAAATACTGTATTTCAAAACCGACAATTTCCCTACCTTTTGCAGTCAAGTAAAGGTATCCGGTATTCATATCACACATATTTGCATAACACATGTGAAAATACAGGATTACTCGTACTGTAGACTAAAACCGGCACTTTTTAGGGAAATTGTTTGTTTTTCATGGCATCGCATCATCCTTGTATTGCGCAACTCTTGTCTTGGAGTCTATGCAGGAAATTCCGGAAGCAGGGCCAAAATTGGGGGAAAGACTGATAAAATATACGCCAACTAAAAGATGTATGATCTGGTAATGATTCAGAAGGCCAAATAAACATCCAAACATCAGAAAGAGGCCCACCAGTCAGCCCAAGTATTACCATGTGAAAAGAAACCATCAAGGCCACCAAAGGGCCGCGGATCCGCGGCCCAAGCCCCCTTGGCGCGGCGGATCCACTGCCAATCGAAGAGATCAAGCCATCAAATTTTGTCACATGCCTAATTCTAACGGCCAAAGCTTCCAGAAGACCCCAGAAGCTCCACGTGGCACATCTAGAAGGCTCGGATAACTAACTGTTGGAGGGAAATTCAAATTTTAGTCTTAACAAACTTTTTGGAGGGAAATTTAAATTTGGTGCTAACTAACTTGTGGGGGGAATTCAAATTTCAATTCTAGATCTAAGATTTGGAAAGTCTATAAAAAGGAGCCTAGAGCTAGGGTGGAAAAATTGTTCAAGAATTATCACCATCTTCAACCCACAAGTTTAGTGACAAAAGCTTGTGCCTCAAATTCAATTCCCATCTCCAATTCAAAATCAAGATCAAGATCCCGAGATCAATTTGAGCAAGAGAGCCTTCAACCTTTAGAAGCGACGCCGGATTTCCAACGGAGCAAGAGATCCACGCCGATCCGCGACTCAAGGAGCCGAGCGAAGCCGAAATCGACGATCTAGTTCCTTCCTTTTGTAAATTCAAGAGAGTTGTAACGAAATTTGTCGATAAATAAAGGTGAATTTTCTATATTCTTGCTTCTCTTTTAATTCAAGCATAATGATTAGAATTCAATTTGTGATTGTGTTTGTGATCATGATGTTTGAGTAATCTCCGCTCGTGTAGGAGTTGTGACGATCTTTAGATGATGATGATTTAGATATTTCTACAATTCTTAAATCCTATAATGTTTGAAAATTCTAGTTAATCAAATGATTAATAACCTAGTTTCGAGATGATGCTTTCTTGATCGTGTTCACTCGAAACTAGGGAACAACTATTAAACATTTGATTAACTAGAAGCTAGAATTTGAATGCGATCTATCGAAAGGACAAAGGATGAGTTGCGGAATCCCTAATTTTCTAGCAAAGATCCTTAAACCTCGATGAATTTTGCATCGATCTAGTATCAATTCATTAATGGATAAGAATTAGTAATCTTTAGATCTCATCACATCTATAGATCCGATCTACTCCTACGAGCCATACTTCTAGTCTTGATTGTTGGTTGGAAATTATCTCTCATCCCTATTCTTGCTCTTTAATGTTTCTTTTAGATCTAGTTTATTCTTACTTTTTGATCTACAATTACAAATCATGAATTGTTTTCTTTTCTTTTCATTAAATTTTCAACTCATCTAATTCAAGAATTGAACGGAACTCACTTTCCCTGTGGACGATCCGCACTCACTTACAATCTACATCCGACACCGTAGTTGATTGCGGTCAAATATTTTTGGTTGTGATTTCTTTACCATTTCATTCTACACAATCCGAAAATCCTTATCAATCAAAATGGCGCCGTTGCCGGGGATCGTGTGCTATTTGTTCGGTTTTTGAAATTTGAGTTGAAAAGTTTATTCCATCAATATTTTTTTTTAAGATCAAAACTTGCACGAAATACTAATACGTGTTGTTGTGGTTAATTGCAAGGAGATCTGGAGCTTGCTGGAAAATTGGAAAATTATTTGGTGAATTCCAGAGAGCTAGGGAAGTGATCAGGAGTGCTCTGGAAAAATTTAGTGCAGAGATCACACTATTCCACCGCGTTTCAGCGGCATGGGGAGATAATTGCGGCGGTTCCGCGGTTTATTAAGGGGTTCTCTGGAAAATCTTTTGCAGGTAATCTCTAACTTTCTTATCTCTTCTCTAAAATCTGCTCCAACTAACAATTTGTTGCAGGTTTCTTTGCAAATAATCACTGCGCCGCAAAAAGCAAAATAAAGTGTGCTTGTTTTTGATTTTGTGGTTGTTTGCATAACTAATACGGAAATTAAGGGGCACGGCCAAATCCAGATTAGGTGGGGAGTTCATTACCCTTCCTAGGCCCCAAAAATCACAAACCTGCATCCGCATTACCCTCATTAATTAAAAAATATCTAGAGATGACTCTAAGGACCGTCGCGCTCACTTAGGACAGAAGAAGGCCGTGGGTAATTCATTGCTTATCCGCGTTTCTCTTGTAGTGCCTAGGAAAGTGTGTCGAAGGCTAGTGGTTACTTAATTAGGCCCACTACTTACGTAGTGGAGAACCTCCCACTTACCTGGCCACAGGAGGGACAAAAAGGCAGTGGAGGATTCTATCCTGCGTCTTGTCTTCTGGCAGTTAGGAGCGGTCTAGAGATTGGACCTAGGTGACCATAGATTTTTAGGGTATTGCTTGTTGCATCATATTTTCAAAATCCGTATCATTTTTCAAAACAAACACCACACTCACTTCATTTCCCCTAATTATAAATCACGCTGCCACTTGTACTAACCCCTTTTAGTGCAAGATAGGCTGGACACGGGATTCTAGTGCCCGTCTTGTCTGCGTCCCCTCGATCGACTCCGAAGTCGGTATTTCTCCATTTACCTTTCTTTTACCCCCCCGCCACACCCACACCGATGGATCAGTCTCCATCAAACCTCTTTACCGCTACTCTACCGCCGTCCGTTGGTGCGCAGATTCCACCCCGCATCTCTCTCCAAGAGAGGTGTTACCCTTTGCGAGGTCCTCTCTCGACCTGCTTATCCATTCCACCAGCCAACGGGGATAACTTTGAGATTAAGCCCCAGTACATCAACCTCTTACCCAAATTCCACGGTCTCGAGACTGAAGACGCGTACGTTTTTATTACCAAATTTGAAAACGTATGCGCAATGATGGTACATCACAACTTTCTGTGGATGCCATGCGTCTACGACTTCTTCCATTTACCTTGTGCGATATAGCCGAGAAGTGGCTGTATAACACCACCGCACATTCCATCACGAATTGGGAAGAATTCGTTGCAGCATTCCTTAAGAAATTTTACCCTATGCAAAAGACAGCTCGAATCCGTAGCGAACTCTATCAATTCTCCCAGCTTCCGGCTGAACCATTTTCAAAATACTTTGACCGATTCAAGGATCTTTTGGTTCAATGCCCACATCACGGCATCCCGAAATGGAAACTTTGCCGAATCATATATGAGGGCAGTAACCCTACCACTAAACAAAACCTTGAAAACATGTGTCAAGGCACCTTTATGACCAAGGATGATGGGGAAGCATGGAAATTTTTAGAAGAGTTCGCTGAAAAGTCACTTCAATGGGAGACTGGAACCCAGCCATCGAGTAGGGGTGGCGTACACCAAATAGACGTGTCCATAGGTGTTCGAGCTGAGATGGCAGCAATGCAAAAGAAGCTCGACGCTATGGAACACAAATTCCTAGCAGCCTCCCTAAACCCAATGTCGCTCCCCAAAACCGTTTGTGGGTGCTGTTCTGATCCTTCTCACTTGACGGAAGAATGTCCATTAAACTCTCAGTTTCGAGGTCTCGAGCATGCTAATGCCGCATTCCAGAGACCTGGAAACGACCCTTTTTCTTCCACATACAATCAGGGTTGGAGGAATCACCCGAATTTTGCTTGGAACCAATCCCAAAACACGGTTCCAAACCCTAATCAATTCCAACGGGTTCTTCCTCCACAACAGCAACCACTTCACCTCACCCAGCACCCCTACCAGTCACAAAATTTCCAAAACCAGGTCAACACTCCTGCACCTTCTAATCCTATGCAGTCGACCTGTTCTGATGAGTTCTCTCAATTCGCTCAAACCATGAAATCACTCATGTCAAATTTCATGGAAGTGTCGGCCGAGGTTAAGTCTTCCGTTGGTGAGATAAAGAAAAACTCAGCGTCCCAAGCTGAGAGTATCAAAACAATGGAAGCTGAGATTGCACGACTTAAGGCCGAAATGAGTGCAAGAGAGAAAGGGAAACTCCCAGCTCAACCTGTACCCAATCCTGGCTATTCACATCATGTGAATGCAATCACCACATTGAGATCTGGGAGAGTGCTGGATAACCATGTTGGGGAAGAAGTTGATGATATTGATGATCCTATCAACACCCCGGCTGAGACCTTTCCTCACACACACACTTCTGCTTCTGATTCTTGTTCTTCTACCCCACCGCCTTCTCGCGAGCCTATTCTCCATTTCCCTCTAGGCTCGACACCTCAGCCCACCTCTTTTACTCCTCCACAGACGATCCCCACTTCTATTTTGGGATCGGGGCTACACACACTTCCTTCTCCTATGATGGACCCAGCGCTCATTGCTAAAGCACCTTACCCGAACCGGTTAAGGGCTAACACATCGAGTCCACATATGGAGAAGATCATGGAAATATTCAAACAGGTTAACATCAACATCCCTCTCCTAGATGCCATTCAACAAGTCCCCGCTTATGCGAAAATTCTTAAGGACTTGTGCACTAGGAAGAGGAAGACTCAAGTGCCAAAGAAGGTCTTTATGTCTAATAGCATTAGCACTGCTTTTATCCCTCCGCTACCAAAGAAACGTAAGGACCCAGGATGTCCTACGATATCGATTTCTATTGGGGATAAACACATCAACCGTGCTCTTTTAGACCTTGGCGCCAGTGTTAACTTGCTTCCTTTCTCAGTCTATGAGCAACTAGGGATCGGAGAGTTGAAACCAGCCCATTGCACTCTCCAGATGGCTGACCGATCAATCACCAAACCTAGGGGTGAACTGGAGGATGTGTTAATAAAAATCGGGGAATTCGTATTCCCCGTGGATTTTATTGTACTTGATACACAGCCTGTAGCGAACCCACGGAATCAAATTCCGGTGATTTTAGGTCGCCCCTTTTTGGCCACTTCCAATGCAATAATCAACTGTCGAAATGGTTCTATGACCCTATCCTTCGGGAATAGGTCAATAGAGCTGAACATTTACAAGATTGGAAGTGTACCCTATGAACCTACTGCTCATGTCTGCTCTGTCGACTTAATGGATGTCGACAGCAGCGAATTTGATGATCCTCCTGATACCGATCTTGACTCTTTTCATACGTTGTTGTTTGACCCAACTATGTATCATACACATACGGACTCTTCCACCGAGATGTCCGGGTCAACAACTAACACCGATTATGAATTGCTTTTAGAGTCTGAAGATCACCCCGCACTTTGTGATGACATTATTCTGCGGGGTATTGATGAAACTTTTGAGGAGATCTTCGCTGATGAACTCGCATTTCTGAATAACACGGGTGTTGAGATGAATCATGTCCCAATCATTGAAATTGAACCTCCACCCCCTCTTCTGAACTGTAAAAAGAATGCGAGTAATCCATCACATTCACTGCTTCGTCTCTCCAAAATGAGACGCACACACACTTTCTTCCACCCCTTACCCTTTCCCCACTTCTTCTTCCACCAACCCGAGCATTACATTGATAAAATCTTCGAATGGTTGGTGTTGATCTTCGGTCTTTGCAAAGCTTGGCATCGACCACTGATTTTTGACCCCCTCATGTGATTTTCAAAGCTTAACATTGCATAACTCAAGTTTGGGGGGGAACAATTTTTCTGGCTCTTGAATAGAAAATTTTTACAAAAATTGCGAGTCAAAAATAAGTTTGGGGGAGGATCTTCACTTATATATTTTGCCCCCACTAATAAATTCCTCCCAGACTTACAGGTTTTGTAGATATAGCGGATGGCAACAGTGAGGACACTGTTGAAAACAAGTTTGGGGGAGGTTTGTGCTTAGTTTTGCATCATGTGCATATCATTTGCATAAGCACAAAACATTTCTTTAAAACCATAAAAATTTAAAATTTTTCAAAACCCATAAAAAAAATTTTGGTAAATATTTTTCTTTTGGTTCATCAATTTTTGTAAATAGCTTTTCAAAACCCATTTCCCATAAAAACCTATAAAAATTTAAAAATTTTCAAAATCCATAAAAATTCAAAAATTTTCAAAATATAAAAACTTAAAAATTTTCAAAATATAAAAATATTTAATATTTATGATAATAAAAGATTAGATAGTGAACAATTACATCCATGAGATTAGAAAAATTGAAGAAAACCAAGAAAATTAGAAGTTTTCTTATACGAACTAGTAATAAGTAGTTATGAGCCGTTGTCCCAAGGGTTAGTAAGATGGAGGAAGTCACTAATATGAGGATAAAAAAAAGTCTGAAAAATAGTTTCTATTCTGGAAAGCCAAGCATTTTGAACGTTGATACCCTGCTATTCGCACTTACACACGTCTTAAAGCCCGGGATAGTAGAGGATACCTTGAAATGCTCTTGTCTTAAAGCCGATGTATGAAGGAAATAAAAAAAAATGAATAAAATATAAAGTGGTGAGGAAAAAATGGACACTGGTTTTGTTATCACCGAGGGCAATAAAAAATTTATAGCGAGGGTGCTTTTTCACCTAGTGCCCTAAGGCCAACTGGTCTGGGAGTCACTGCTATACCTAAGGTGGTGCAAGACGAGGAAAATACACCAAATAAGCAAGCACATGAGTAATCGGTCGGTTAGTACCTCAAGAAGTATTAACGGTCGCATGAAAGTGTTAAGCACATCTAGATATTCATTAATTAAAAAGTACTGAGGCTGATGGGCAAGAGTATGATAGCTTGAATTGAATTCTCCGGTTGTAGGGATGTCCTTTACACACACGCAGGGTGATATGATCGATGTTTGGAATAAAGGTAGAAATGAAGAATAAGATGATGTTTTATTGAGGGAGGATGTGATTTCTAACATCTTTTCATGACCATTAAGATATGGCTCATGACAACCGAAAAGCTAGCTTAGTTGGAAACCCTAATTTTCAAGGCTTTTCTTTTACAATTCTTTTCTTTAAATGTAATATTCATGATCTTCCTTTTATTATTGGATTTTGTGGGTGCAATCCGCTGAAAACCCTCAGGAGACAACACTCCTCCTACTAGGGACACCTAGAGGTTTAAAGGCTTGTTGCACGTGCTCAGTGCAATCGTGTTGCCTACGAAAGTGTGCTTTTCTCTTTCTTTGTTTTCTCCTTCTCTTTTTAATAAAACAATTCGATCGAGACGATCGAAAATAAGTTTGGGGGAATTTGATCAGTCGAAAATACTGTATTTCAAAACCGACAATTTCCCTACCTTTTGCAGTCAAGTAAAGGTATCCGGTATTCATATCACACATATTTGCATAACACATGTAAAAATACAGGATTACTCGTACTGTAGACTAAAACCGGCACTTTTTAGGGAAATTGTTTGTTTTTCATGGCATCGCATCATCCTTGTATTGCGCAACTCTTGTCTTGGAGTCTATGCAGGAAATTCCGGAAGCAGGGCCAAAATTGGGGGAAAGACTGATAAAATATACGCCAACTAAAAGATGTATGATCTGGTAATGATTCAGAAGGCCAAATAAACATCCAAACATCAGAAAGAGGCCCACCAGTCAGCCCAAGTATTACCATGTGAAAAGAAACCATCAAGGCCACCAAAGGGCCGCGGATCCACGGCCCAAGTCCCCTTGGCGCGGCGGATCCGCGACCAATCAAAGAGATCAAGCCATCAAATTTTGTCACATGCCTAATTCTAACGGCCAAAGCTTCCAGAAGACCCCAGAAGCTCCACGTGGCACATCTAGAAGGCTCGGATAACTAACTGTTGGAGGGAAATTCAAATTTTAGTCTTAACAAACTTTTTGGAGGGAAATTTAAATTTGGTGCTAACTAACTTGTGGGGGGAATTCAAATTTCAATTCTAGATCTAAGATTTGGAAAGTCTATAAAAAGGAGCCTAGAGCTAGGGTGGAAAAATTGTTCAAGAATTATCACCATCTTCAACCCACAAGTTTAGTGACAAAAGCTTGTGCCTCAAATTCAATTCCCATCTCCAATTCAAAATCAAGATCAAGATCCCGAGATCAATTTGAGCAAGAGAGCCTTCAACCTTTAGAAGCGACGCCGGATTTCCAACGGAGCAAGAGATCCACGCCGATCCGCGACTCAAGAAGCCGAGCGAAGCCGAAATCGACGATCTAGTTCCTTCCTTTTGTAAATTCAAGAGAGTTGTAACGAAATTTGTCGATAAATAAAGGTGAATTTTCTATATTCTTGCTTCTCTTTTAATTCAAGCATAATGATTAGAATTCAATTTGTGATTGTGTTTGTGATCATGATGTTTGAGTAATCTCCGCTCGTGTAGGAGTTGTGACGATCTTTAGATGATGATGATTTAGATATTTCTACAATTCTTAAATCCTATAATGTTTGAAAATTCTAGTTAATCAAATGATTAATAACCTAGTTTCGAGATGATGCTTTCTTGATCGTGTTCACTCGAAACTAGGGAACAACTATTAAACATTTGATTAACTAGAAGCTAGAATTTGAATGCGATCCATCGAAAGGACAAAGGATGAGTTGCGGAATCCCTAATTTTCTAGCAAAGATCCTTAAACCTCGATGAATTTTGCATCGATCTAGTATCAATTCATTAATGGATAAGAATTAGTAATCTTTAGATCTCATCACATCTATAGATCCGATCTACTCCTACGAGCCATACTTCTAGTCTTGATTGTTGGTTGGAAATTATCTCTCATCCCTATTCTTGCTCTTTAATGTTTCTTTTAGATCTAGTTTTTTCTTACTTTTTGATCTACAATTACAAATCATGAATTGTTTTCTTTTCTTTTCATTAAATTTTCAACTCATCTAATTCAAGAATTGAACGGAACTCACTTTCCCTGTGAACGATCCGCACTCACTTACAATCTACATCCGACACCGTAGTTGATTGCGGTCAAATATTTTTGGTTGTGATTTCTTTACCATTTCATTCTGCACAATCCGAAAATCCTTATCAATCAATTCCTCTGTATGAGACTTGAAGTCTTGGGGCCTTTATATAGGGCAAGCTGGTTTGTTCAATCAGTTAAGGAGATATTTTCTCCAATTGTTTTGGGGATTTCCCCACTGTTGGATCTTTGATCCAAGGGCTTTTGATTTACAGAAGGCAATTTTCTTGTTTTAACAAGATTGGGAAATCTTTTCCATACAGAATTTATTCTGTATTTTGGTGATTTTTAATCACCTTTGGATCATTGATCTAAAGGTGCTTTGATTTACAGAGCACAATCTTTTTGTTTAGAAAGATTTTGAGGAATCTCTCCTTAACAGAATTTTATTCTGGTTAATTGATAATTTATCATCTTTATTAGATCTTTGATCTGACGGTGGGGAGCTTTTAGTTCCAGCGCTAGCGCACCCGTGCTTTGCACGTGGTGCACTGCTTAGAGTGCAGCGCGCTTGGCGCTAGCGCACACGTGCCTTTCATGTGGTGCGCTGCTTAGAGTGCAGCGCGCTTGGCGCTAGCGCACACGTGCTTTGCACGAAGTGCGCTGCATAGGGCGCAACGCACTTGGCGCTGCTTATGAAGCGTTGCTTCATTTCAAAATTTGAATTTTGAACAGACCTTTGCTCTGATTGGGGGAAACAAATACCCTCCACCGTTGTGCTCACGTGGCCCACACGTGAGTGCAGCGGTGGCAACATCTGCGCCCTTGGATCAACTCAGAAGTTGAAACGGCATCTTAGTGCCTATAAATAGGACCCTTGGCCCTTGAGATGATTTCTGTTCACTTCTTCCTTCTGAGAATTTTTTATTCTCTTGCAGAGCATAGCTCTTTGGCTTAAGAACTTTCTTAAGGACAGAACTCTGTCAAAATCTTAGGTAAAGATTAAATCTTTTAATAATCTAGGGTTTCACCCATCAACAGAGCTTTGCTTTTTATAGATCTTCGATCTAAAGAAAACCCTTTTAGGGTTTCATTAACAACAGAGCTTTGCTCTCTTGGAATCATAGATCTAAAGAGATCTTTCTTGGGGTTTCTTGACCCATTAACAGAGCTTTGCTCATGAAGAACTCTTAGAGTTCGTTCATAGATCTTGAAGATCTCAGAATTTTAATTCATTAAAAATTTATTTTAAGTTTTCTGATGGTTATTCCATCATTTTTACAGAGCAAAGCTCTTGAGGAATTTTTATTCCTTCATCATTAGAGTTGACAGATGTCACTCTGTCACAGAGCACTGCTTTCAAGGAGAGATTTACTCCTTAGCCCGAGGGGTTCTCATTGAATGAGAATCAATTGAGGATTTTCTCATTTAATGACAGTCTCATCAAATGATGAGACTGTTTTATTAACGATGAACTGTCATCTAGATTATGTGGGTCCCCTTTGGTCCCTTTTTACTGCATTACAGTGTGGTACGGATTTAAAGTACCTAGTGACAGAACTTAAACTGTAGCATTGGCGGCATAAAATTTATTGTTTTCCGCGCAGGTACTATGTCTTTCGACACTTCCTTCCCGTTCGTCCGTTCGGAAGGCGGATTCCCCGAAGCGCCCGTAGACCGAGAGGTTCTTGCGCTGATCAAAGACCATGATCCGGAGCATAAGAATCTTCATTTGTGGGGAACATGGTATAGCCAGATCATCATGGGTCGGCACAGCTTCTCTTGCGCAACACCTTCAGAGGCCATCTCGGCGATTCATTATGCCGACGTACCCCCGGTGAACTATGCCGTGGAGGTGGCTAATTGGACTTCAGAAGGTTGTCTTCAACCCTCTATGGCTGCAATACCTGTACAACCGCCGATGGCTTTGGACATTCTAGGGCGGCGTATATGCCAGGGCGAGTCGCGCCCTTGGGGACAGCTATACAACATAGGCCTGACTCCCCATCGCTCAACTGGATATCTGCAGTAGGCCCGATACATTTTATCGGCAAAGAAGTCAGAGCTGCTGAGGCTCGGGTTGTACCTCGCGATCTATGCTTCCCTGTTTCAATATTCCCCACCTCCAGCCTGGTGGGTCAAAGCCTTTCTGGAACAGTGGAACGTTCCAACTCATACCTTCCTTATGCTAGATCGGGAAGTTTCCATCTCTTTGGAAGAGTTTGCGGATATCTCCGGCTTGCCTGTCAGAGGGGAGCATTATGAGGAGATCTTGCCCCCTGATGAGTATATTTTTGCGACCCGACTGGTGATGACGGGTCTAAACCTAGAAAATGCCATTCAGCATCGATTCCCCAGCTTGATCAAGGTGCTAAACATTTATGAGGGCCTATTTCTTGAATCTGGAATCCATGGGGTTAGCTTTGTGGACTTCATCGCCCGTTTTCTCCGCCCAGAAGCTTTATCGCAACAAGGTGAAAGGTTTGCCAAACTTGATGATCCTTTCGGCTTTGGCTTGGATAGCCGACCAATATTGGAAGCCGATCAAAAGAGTTTCTTTCTTCCAAACGTCGCGATCGTCCCCTTTTCAGAAATTGCCGCTCCGGGCATCGATGAGGAAGCGTTCTTTCTAGGGTTCCTCGGTTTGTGGTTAAGCTGGTTCGCGCTTCCTATGCACCCTCGTCGCATGAGGCCGTCTGTCTTCTACCCAGCTCTTCGGATGGTTGAAGGGAGACAGGTTGCTGTTGGGATTGCCAGGCTGGCTCATTTGTATCACGGCCTTAGCTTGGCGGCCGATACTACTCAACCGGGGGTGCAGCCCGTGAACTTCTCGATGCACTATTTTACTTCATGGCTCGAGCTGCATGTGCTTGGTGCTTTTGGAATGCACAAGCGGCCCCATTTCTATGAAACTTGCAATTTTCCACGGATTATGCGACTGGTCGATGCTTCCATTGTGGATCCAAGTCAGCGAGAGGCTCGGGGTGTGATTCTTTGCACACGTACAGTTGGTGACAGCATAACCTTTGTTGATAAGGTCATGAACATCGGTAAGGAATCCACCAAGACAGTGCAGCCACTGCGGGACACCTTTAAGGACGAAGTTTCTACCTTAAAAGCTCGGAAGATTCTCCATTTATATTCAATGAGGCTGGGCTACTTGGTGTTCAGGCAGAATGACTCGGCTTTATTCATGAGATATAACCCCTACCGTTTCGCCCAGCAATTAAGTTATAATCAGGGCGTCCCACTCGAAGCCTTTTTAGTTGAGCTAGCTGCCACAGAAGAAAGTATTCGAAACGCATTGCACCATTTCATGAGGCTCAACACCGGTTCCAATTTTTTTATCAGTGAGCCAGGCTGCGTCCCAAAGGCGTTGAACGTGTATGTGGCGTGGTACCAGCACGCGATGGGTGCTGTCATCAGGGAGGAAAAGAAGTTATTGCTCGACCGTAAGGGTGCAACCCCTGCTGGTAACCCAGCCATCCCTTTGAAGCAACGGACCATCGTTCGTCCTCCTTTGAGAGAGGTTGCTGAAGTCGTGGTCCCACGTGATAGGCCTGAGCTACCGATACCCTGTGCTCCCATGAAAGTGGTGACTGTGGCGTCTCCCGAGTCTGGCGTAGGTTCAGATATCGGGACTCGTCGTCCCAAGGTGCCCACCAAGCGTAAGCTTGTGCTAGCGGCGACTGGTACTCGCTCGCAGAAGAAGAAGAAGAAGAAGTCGATTCTTTCTGCAGACATTGTACTCGGCTAGGAGCCTCATGCTCCTTATAGCGAGGGCCTGAGCGAATATGGGACCAACGAGGGTCTATTCATGGCGCCGGACGATACTGATTTGGAGGCTGCCATTGCAGCTTCCGAGCGATTAGCTAGCCACAAAGCAGGACTGCTCATCCTCGCTGAGTCAGGTAGTCTTCAACCGTATCTTTTTGTCGTTGCATTACATTTTTATTATCGTGTTTTGACTGACACTTTTCTTCAACAGGCATTTCCACTGAAGAGGCTCTCGCGGCTTCCCTCAAAACTTTTGAGGAGGAAGAGAGGCTTCGTGCTTCGCTGGGCGTTGGTATATTTCGGTTCATTGTGCCTTCATTCCTCTTTCTTATGGGTAATCTGACCCCTTTTTTCATCTATCGCAGGGACTACTTCGACCCAAGTTATCCCAAGTGCTATGCCGACTTCGCAGGGTGGTGCAGGGACGCTTCTAAGGCTGGCTACCGAAGTCCCAGCTTCCCCTGTATTGCCAAAAGAGGCTTTACTTAAGCAACCGATGATGAACGCCGTAACGGCTCCAGAGATAGCTCCTGGCGTGGACGATGACGTCTCCTTGACGGAGGTCCTAAGAAGATCAGCCCTCACGGCCCGGGCGGAAAGGAAGCGCAGGAGGCGTGCGGCAAGAGAACGTAACGCTGCCTTGGCCGTAGGTGCAGACTCGAGTGCTGCTTCTCCTGTCCCTACTTCTTCAGAGGGTGCTCCAGTTGCCCTGTCTATCGCTCATAGACAGGCGATACGCGCGGCTCGGGAGGCAGATGAAAGGCCATCTCAAGGTAACGTAACTCTGGGTCTTTTTATTAAAGTTTGATCCTCAGATTCTTATACGTCATACCCTGCAGGGCCGAGTTCTGATGGGGAAGTGGTAGGTGAGACGGTGGCAACCACTGAGCCTGAAGTGGCCACGCTTTCTCAAGAGTCTAGAACTGTCCCACTTGCAACTCTTTCCCCTTGCGGTTCCTTACCGTTGCCGGGCGCTGCGAGTATCACGACGGCTCTCGTGGAGTCGGGGGATGAAGCTACGGGCGGCGAAACCATTCCAATGGAGGAGGGTGATGCAGTCGCTGCACCTAGTGACGCCCTTGTCGCGGTTTCGACTGGCGACTCATCAGGTAGATTTTGGGTCATTACTTTTCTTTTCATTCTGCAATCCCTTTCAATCTCTTCTGACAGTATTTCGCTCATTTCTAATGCAGGTATGGTGAGCGTTGAGGTTGTGCCATCCGAGAAAGTACCACCAGTTGTTGCTTTGACGGTTGCCGACCCTTTGCCTCCTCTCGTGTCCTCCCGAATGCTGGAAGCTACGGGTTTGTGACTTATTGGTTTCATTGTAGGCAATATATTTTATGTACCGACGTCGCATTATTACACCCTTGCAGGAGTCCTTTTTGATCATCTGTATCAGGTGCTGCACCCACATTTCTCCTTCCAGTTGGAGATTGCCTCATCTAGTAGTGTTGGTGAGTACAGTCTCTAGCTAATCTCTTCTCCTTTCTTTTACGGGCAGCCAATTCGTTACTAATTCTTCTTTGCCTTAACTGCAGCACTACGGATTGAAGGAGAGGATGAAAGAATAATCGCACCACCGGAACTTCCGACCTTGCGACCTGTCACAGCCGGTATAGTAGACTTCATCGCTCATGTGACTTATTTATTTTGTGAGTTAGCTTTTAACCGTAATTAATTTTTTAGCAGTCGCACCGGTTCCTGCTCCCTTCGAATCTTGCATACTAATGCCAGCAGGACCATTTTCTAGACGTCCATCTTCTAAGGGCGCTGCGGCCAGCCTGTGTATGTTAAGCGAATACGTCAAGGAGCTTGACGCGGAGATCCCTGCACTTGCTGCAGATTTTGCTGCCGAGGTTAATCCTATGCTGGTGATGCTCGTGAAATTCCATAGCGAGGGCGTCGTTGAGTCTTGGGTTAATCATTGCAGGAAAATTGAGGCCTGCCTGCATGAGCTTGAGCTCGGACGTCCTGCTCCTGAGGTCCTGGCTGTGAACTCCCAACGGGCTGCTTGGGTCGAGCAGAGCACTCCCTACCTCCGTCATCTTGAACAAGAAGCGGCCTTGAAGCGTAAGGAGCGCGAGGAGACTTCAAGCGAATCTGCTCGGCTGCACGCTCAGGTTGACGCAAATGCTGTACAGCTGAAAGCTATCTTTGAGGGCCTTCTATGATGTATTTCTGACGGGCTAATGCTGAGGCAGAAGCTCGACATCACTGAGCGAGATGCGCAGAGTCGTAAGGCAGCTCAGCGGGTCATCGATGAGCAACTTTTATCTTATTTGCAGCAACGGGCTCGGGTTGAAGCAGAGTTGGCCGCGGCAGCTGACCGTGAAAAGGGGCTGAGGGGAGTGTGCGATCGACTGACTGGTTTATTGAAAATGCCTCCCTCCCAATAGTTGTTTTTGTACCAATTATCATTTGTAATTTTTTTTTAAATAAAATTGTATCCATTTTTTATTCTTTCGTATGATGTATCTTGTACCCAATTGAATTTATAAATAAAGATACATTTCTTTTGTATTATCTTGTGTTGTCTTTTGCTTTCTTCTCTTTTTCTTTGCTGCCGGCATGTTACTTTTGGTAAGTGTAACCTGTAGATGTTAGAGAGAGCATTCCATCTTGAACTCTTTGAGAGGTAGCGATGGCTTAGGAAGCAGGTTCAAATCTGCTGCTTAAGGCTTTTCAATTTTGTGAGCCGTGAGGGTCTCATAAAGACTTTTCTCCCTACGAGTCGAGAGGATCTCGCAGGTGTATTTTCTCCTTAGGAATCGTGAGGATTCCTAAGTCTGTTTTCTCTTGAGATTCGTAAGGATCTCACAAGAGAATTTCCTCCTTACAAGTCGAGAGGACTCATAAGTGATTGATGAGTTGACTTGCTCCCGAATCAAAGAATTGCTTTGACGGGGAGGTCGAGGGTTGACTTTATCTGCATTTCACGGAGTCAGGAGTTGACCTTATCTGCATTTCACGGGGTCAGGGGTTTGACTTTATCCGCATTTCACGGGGTCATGGGTTTGACTTTATCTGCATTTCACGGAGTCAGGGGTTGACCTTGTCTGCATTTCACGGGGTCAGGGGGTTTGACTTTTTCCGCATTTCACGGAGTCAGGGGTTGACCTTGTCCGCATTTCACGGGGTCGAGGGTTGACTTTATCCGTATTTCACTGAGTCAGGGGTTGACATTGTCCGCATTTCACGGGGTCGGGGGTTGACTTTATCCGCATTTCACGGAGTCAGGGGTTGACCTTGTCCGCATTTCACGGGGTCAGGGGTTGACTTTATCCACATTTCACGGAGTCAGGGGTTACTATGGACTTTTCCCACGGGGTCAGGATTGACATTAGCTGCGTTTCACGGGACCAGGATTTGCTCTCGGCGTTTCCCACGGGGTCAGGATTGACATTATCCGTGTTCTACGGGACCAGGATTTGCTTTGGGCGTTTCCCACGGGGTCAGGATTGACATTAGCCGTGTTCTACGGGACCAGGATTTGCTCTGGGCTTTTCCCACGGGGTCAGGATTGACATTGGACGTGTTCTTTAGGACCAGGATTTGCTCTGGGCATTTCCCACGGGGTCAGGATTGACATTAGCCGTGTTCTACGGGACCAGGATTTGCTCTGGGCGTTTCCTACGGGGTCAGGATTGACATTAGCCGTGTTCTACGGGACCAGGAGGTGCTCTCTCGGGTGTCTATGAACTGTCGAGGTTTGGAACAGGAACTTTGCCATGGCTCCAAGGTTGATTGTCGCGTCTGAATCCTGCTGGAATAAGGATGAACGCTGTTGTAAGTCTCTGGGCTGTCTGTGAACCGTCGAGATTTGGCTCTCTTTCTGATGGAGCCTGATGGGAAGGTATGGTTCCCTTTTTGTTTGCGCTCCTGGATTGTATACATGGATCGATGTGATCTCACATGTAGGGCAAAAATTTTCATTTTATATATTTTTCTTTCCGCGATGCTCTATCATTTCAGTTTTTATATCGCGAAAGTCGTGATTGCCCAATCATTTCGGCTATTTTTCGCGGTGCCCAATCATTTCGGCTATTTGTTTTATTTACTCGCTGCTTTTTATTGCGAGCTGCCCAACCATTTCGGCTATTTTGTATGCATACATTTTTACTTGCTGATTTTGTTGCAAGTTGCCCCATTATTTCGGCTATTTCGTATGCATTTGTGGCTCGTTGACTTTTAGCTACGAGTTTAGGATTTGATACTGATTTAGGCATCAACATCGCTACAACTGGGATATTGCCAGGAGCGAATCTTCATTTGCCTCTGTCGATGTCCAACAAAGGTGGCTTAGTAAACAGGATTAAGATCCTATCGACTAAGGCTTTTGACTTCATGAGCCATAAGGGTCTCATAAAGGTATTTCTCCCTACGAGTCGTGAAGATCTCGTTGGTGCGTTTTCTCCTTAGGAATCGTGAGGATTCCCAAGTGTATGGTTTCTTGTAAGTCGTAAGGATCTTACAAGAGTGTTTTCTCCTTATAAGTCGAGAGGACTTACAAGTGTATTTTGCCATATGAGCATATCCCTAGTCTCTGGTGGGACTTTGTTAGGAAAATGTTTATCCGTGCCTGTGGATTGTATACAAGGGTCAACATTGAACCGCTTGTAGGGCAACATTGGAGGTTGTGATGGCTTAAGAACAGGTTCAGATCCCTGTAGTTTAAGGCTTTTGAATCCTATGAGCCGTGAGGGTCTCAAAGAGGAATTCTCCTTACGAGTCGTGAGGATCTCATAAGTGTAATTTCTCCTTAGGCATCGTGGGGATCCCTAAGTGTGTTGCTCCGTTGTGAGTCATAAGGATCTCACGCAGGTATTTTTTCCTCACAAGGTCGAGAGGACCTTGCGAGTGTCTTTTAACGAGATTGCGCCCTTTCGGGTTTTCACAACACTCGCCGGTAGCCCTGCTGTTTTTACTCACGGAGCCCTTTCGGGTTTTCATCCATGCCCAACTCGCTTACGGACATATCGTTTTCTTTCTCTTATTTTTTTTTCTTTTTCTGTGTCAGTCTTGGGATGCTGCGGTCTGTAGTAGTTTATACACGTCTCGGTCAACAGCCAGTTTTAGGACATAGTGGTCCATCGTTAGTTTAAGGACGTTTCGGTCCGTTTGCCGGCTACTACTTATAGAGTTTGGGCTTAGGAAGATAGCGAGCGGACATAGGTGTCGTCATCTATCGTTGACCTAGGCTGTGACTCGTCAGGCGTTGTATTTTTTTAGGAAGCGACCGTTTATTGGCCTAAAAGGTCTTTCACCATGCATGTCCATGAGTAGATAAGATCCACCCTGGTAAACTTTGTCTATGATGTACGGGCCTTCATAGTTCGGATTGAATTTTCCCCGCTTGGCACGATTGGGGATCATAGGTCTTTTGACTACTAGCACGAGTTCGCCTTGGCGGAATGTCCTCGGCCTAGTCAATCTCTCATATGAGTGCGTCATCTTTGTTTTGTAAACCTCCAGGTTTTGTTGCGCCATGAGCCGGGCTTCATCAAGGGTGTCGATCTTCTCAAGCCGAAGGTGAGCATTCTCTTCGTCCTTTAGCTCATAATGAACTGCCACTCGTAGAGAGGATAACTCTATCTCGAGGGGGAGTACTGCTTCTGTGCCGAATACCAATGCATACGGTGTTGTGTTCGTGGACATTTTGAACGTAGTTCGATACGCCCAGAGAGCTTCATGCAGTCTCTCGTGCCAGTCCCTCTTATTTCGAGACACCGTCTTTTTCACGATCTTCGTCAAGGTCTTGTTGAAAGCCTCAGCTAGACCGTTAGCCCGGGGATTATAGACCGAAAAGTATCTCCAGTCTATATTATACTGTTGTGCGAAGCGGCTGATTTTGTGGTTTCTATAGGCTGGCCCGTTATCGGAGATAATCCATCGCGGAGTGTCGAACCAATAAATGACGTGTGTCTTGAAGAAATGGAGGATATTCTCCATCTTCACTTCTCTTAGTGGTACTGCCTCTGCCCACTTGGAGAAGTAATCGGTTGTTGAAAGTATGAACCGATGTCCTCTGGATGATGCCGGTTCGATGAGCCCGATTATATCAGTTCTCCACATTTCGAATGGCCAGCTAGCCACCGTTGGATGTAGCGGATTTGGATGCTGATGAATAAAGTCCCCGTGAATCTGGCATGAGTGGCACTGCTTCGCGTATTCGAGACAGTCTTGGATCATTGTGGGCCAATAATAGCCCATCCTTTTGATCTTCGGCTTCATCTTCGGCCCGGCTTGGTGAGAACCGCAGAGTCCGTCGTGAGTTTCTTGGACGACTCTCTTTGCCTCTTCAGGTCCCAGGCATCTTAGCCATAGAGAATCAAATGATCTCTTATACAGAGTATCATTGACGAAGTCAAAAGATAGAGCTCGTTTCATGAGCTGATGTCTTAAGGACGCATCTTTAGGTGTTCTACGGGATTTGAAGTAGTCTATAAAGACTTCTCTCCAATCCTTAGCTTTTTCCTGGTCCTTTATTTGTAGAGCCGTTTGCTCGGTCGCTCCCTTTTATTCGGACGACTCCGAAGACATTTCTGCCGGTGCAAGAACCCGACGGCTTTGCACAACGATCCTCACATCATCGAGATTCTCATCGGCCAATTCTTTAGCGAGCTTGGCTAGTGCATCCACCTTGCTATTTTCCGCGCGCTGTATGCTTTCCAGGGCATAGGCAGGGATTTGAGCCAGCAATTGTTGTACCCTTTCACCGTACTTTACCAACTCCGATTTACACGTCTGATAGTCGCCGTTTACTTGACTAACGACCAGCTGGGAGTCTCCATATATGAGGAGGTTTTCAATTCCCATGTCGACAGCGATCTCAAGACTTGCTATCAAAACTTCATATTCAGCTTCGTTGTTCGTCCTTGGCTCTGTTAAGGAGAAGGAGAAGCGCATTATCCCTCCTTGTGGAGTCACGAAGATGAGGCCTACCCCTAATTTGATTATGGGGGTACTTTGTTCACGCTTCTTCATGGAAGATGCTCCGTCGAAGTTCCCATCGGGTATCACTCCCTCCTTTCTCCCCGTCGATCGTGTCAAACACGTTCTCGTCGGGCAATTCGTAGTTCAAATGAGAATTGGCAGGTATTGGATGCTCAGCGAGGAAGTCGGTGATGGCCTGGCCTTTTACCGCCTTGAGGGGTCGGCATGTTATCGAGAATTCCAATAAGAGTAGGGCCCATTTAGCGAGCCGTCCCGTTAATATGGCCTTTGACATCAAATATTTGAAAGGATCCACTTTTGATATGAGATGGACCTCATGTGCTAATGCATAGTATCTGAGCTTCGTTATCACGAAGATCAACGCCAGGCAGTGTTTTTCAATGGGGAGTAATTGTTTTCTGCTCCCAGGAGACCTCGACTCAAATAATAGAGGGCTCTCTCCTTCCCTTGGTCATTCTCTTGTGCCCATAGCGCACCTAAGGAACTTTCAAGGGCAGTTGTATACAGAATGAGAGGCTTTCCCTTGACCGGAGCGGTTAACACCGGAGGATTTTGTAGGTATTGCTTGATTTCGTCCAGTGCACTTTGGCATTTGCGATCCCAAACGAACGGGGTTCCCTTCTTCATTAAATGACTGTAGGGACAGCACTTGTCGGAGAGATTGGCTATGAATCGCCGGATATACGCGAGCTTTCCTTGGAGAGACCGCAGTTGCTTGAGAGTCCTTGGCGGAGGCATTTCCACGATCGCCTTAATCTTCGACGGGTCTATCTCGATGCCTCGGTGTCGGACGACGAATCCTAGAAACTTGCCCGAGGAAACTCCGAACGTGCATTTGAGAGGGTTCATCTTCAAGTTGTATTTCTGAAGACGTTGGAACACGATCTTCAGATGCTCTAAATGTTCCTCGTATGATTTGCTTTTAACTAAAAGGCCGTCGATATAGCACTCGACGATTTCATGTATGAGGTCATCGAAAATCTTCGTCATGGCCCTCTGATAGGTGGCACCGGCGTTCTTTAGATCGAAAGGTATCACCTTGTAGCAGAATATGCCCAAAGGGGTCCGGAAAGCGGTATGCTTCTGGTCCTCGGGATGCATCTTTATCTGATTGTATCCTGATGAGCCATCCATGAAAGAGAAAACTTCGTGAGTGGACGTATTATCTATCATCAGTTCGGTGACCGGTACTGGAAAGTCATCCTTCGGGAAAGCTTTGTTGAGATCCCGAAAGTCCACACATATGCGCACCGTCCTATTTTTCTTCATCACTGGGACAATGTTGGCAATCCAATCAGGGTACTGAACTTCTTGGATGAAGCCGAAGTCGATTAGCTTCTTGACCTCGGCGTTGATGCTCATCTCATGCTCGAGCCGCATCCTTCTCGGTGCTTGTTTGACTGGCTTGATATCCGGAGATATCGCCAATCTATGCACGACTATTTCTGGATCTAGTCTCGGCATCTCGGAATAGTTCCATGCGAAACAGTCTTTATATTGTATGAGCACGTCTTTTAGCGTAGCCACCCTTTCTTCAAACAACAGCTCACTGAAGAACGTCAGCCGTGGGTCACTTGCTGTCCCCAAGTTAATTTTCTTGAGGTTATCTGCAGTAGTATGTATCCTATCTTCCAGCTCTTTTGGTGACGGTGGAAACTCTGAGATCACCTTGTCATCATCGTTTTCGAAGCACCAGAGGAGGTCATCCCCATTCTCGGGTTCTTCTTCTGACAGCGTTATTACATGACAAGTACGAGATCGCTTCCAAGACCGATGTTGGTCTGGCCTTACTCTCGTGGCTTTCAGTTCATGCTTCTACGGCGGGGTTACCCTCCAACTGCTGGATAAAGCGAACCTGTCTTGCTGATACTGGTCTTCTACCCAGTCTTTGAATGTGAAGCAGTCTTCGAAAGGATGTCCTATCGCTCGGTGATAGGAGCAATAGTCCGGGTGAGAGGCCTCGCCTGCTTGCTCGGGGTGCTTGGACTCCGGGAGGGTAATCATCTGATGTTTTATGACAAGATCGAGTATCTTCCTTGTCTTGTCTTAGGAAAAAGAATACGCTCGACCCATTTTCTTTATAAGAGACGGATCTCTGCTGCTCGATTCTCGATCGCGTGGCTTCTTGGACCCGCTTTGTCGCTGTCGAACGCTTTTTCCGTTCCTTGGTTTATTTTTACCTCTGCATCGGGTCTTTTGTATAACGGGCTGGCGACGAAGAGCATCGTCATTCTCCGCAGATTGCTGAAGGAGGCGTTGCGTCCTGGCCTTCTCGTAAATAGCCATTTCGCTATTATGGTCGTCTCGAACCTTTTGACCCGCTTCCCTTATAAGCTTGTCCATCTGTTCTTCGAACGCAGGACTTCGCAGTTTCACGGCGGGACCTCGTTTTGGTTCAGGGTCAGCATCTTCCCACAGAGTATCTCCTTCTTGATCGAAGTCATGTATGACGTAGCAGCCGTGGAATCGCTCCCGTTTCTTGGATCGGATATATCCAAGCCCGATCGTTTCCATTCTCCCGTTGGACAGTCTTCGCCGAGTTCCGGGGACATTCCAGATCCTCTTGTAGAACCGAGCTTGTCGAGCAGTCTGCTTAAGGGGTACGTCTTGGCGCCTCAACAGCCTCTTTAATCCTTTTGTGTAGTATCTAGGCAGAAGGATGGGCTGAAGTCGGTCAAGTGTAGAATCGGCACCATGCCAAATTTCTTTCTCCACTTTAGTTTCTGCGGATCGATAAAAGAGGATCGTCTTTTCATCTTTCCGCCTGGGAGGGACATAGAATGTCTGCAATTCCTGCACACTATAGGTATCAAGTGCGTCTAGTTCTTTGTAATGCTCTTACAGAACCATGGCGATTTGCACACTCCGATCGTCATCAGCGAAGGCTTGTATCGATGGCCGAACAGAAAATATGGCATTGACCTCATCTTCCGAGTCGCTGCCTGTTCAGTTGATAAAACTGCACATTTAATATGACATTTTTCCTACTATTTCTATATAGTAAAAGGTGTTTATTATGAATATGACACATATATTTGCAAAAATACTATTTTCATATGTTTATATATTATAATTAACATTATGTAGGAAAAAGTAAGCATATAATATCCATGTAACATTTGGCCCATTTAAATATGCTTACCTTATTAAATACCTTTGACCAATTCTTAAAACTATAATATCAAGACAAATGGTTAAGTTAATATCTCAATTAAAACAAATTCTACTAATATTATTTATTGAGTTATTGTGTAGAATTTTCGGGACTGAAATCAAGGAAATCAAAATTGGCGAAACAAACCTGCCTAAATAAGAAAGTAAACTAAAGAAATCAATTCTGGCAGTGACGTAGAGAAGATTTTCAGTTTCCAGATATTCAAAAGATCACCACGGGTCATCAAGATGAAGCCTCAGAAGATTGAGCCCACGAAGACACTATAAGGCCGCGGAACCGCGGCCAAACCCATCTATTGGCCGCGGTTCCGCCGCGATAAGGAGGAGTTAGGGCACGAGATTTTTTATGTTGGGATCTTAACCACTGGTTTCCATATTAGGAAACTAGGGTAGTTAGGGCATGAGATTTTTATGTTGGGATCTTAACCACAGATTTCCATATTAGGAAACTAGGGTAGTTAGGGCATGAGATTTTTATGTTGGGATCTTAACCACTGGTTTCCATATTAGGAAACTAGGGTTTTGACTCTGGGACTATAAATAAGGACCGAGAGCCTCTTGGAAAAGGCATCAAGCTGAAGAGATCACGAAGTCCACGATAAGCTCACGCATCCAGGCTGATCATCAACTGTTCATCAACCTCCTTAGAAGAGATCGAGAAGCAAACTAGTATTTTGTAATCATTTTCTAAGGGAACAAAGTGTAAATGATTTTTGTTGATTAATAAAGGTAGTAGTTTTCTTATTTTATCTCTTTGTAGTTTTTAATATGATTTCTCTGTCCATCTCTTCTTCTCCCAACATGCACGAGTAATTCTTCGCTTGTTAAGGTTCATGGGATTAGGGTAGGTTAATGGATGATGAAGATCGTTAAACTCTTTTTAAGTCCTATAAAGTTTATAAACTTTATCAAAAGAATAGTTAACATCCTAATTGGGCGCGCTATCAATTCATTGATAGTCGCGACCACGATTAGAGATTAGATTAACAATTATTTTGGTAAAGACTAGATATGAACGGAGTTCCATGTCGAGATAGGGGTTAAGAGTGGGAACCCTTTTTCCTCCAGAAACCCTAATCTACATGCATCACTGTCGTTCTAGTTTTAAATCTATTAAAGGATAAAAAGAGTAATCTTTAATTAATCATCCATAACTACTAAATCCTAATGAACCCTACAAGCCCCCTTTTAATATTAAACTTACATCCGTAGTTAATCTAGAAATATATTTTGCATCCGTATTTAACGTAGATCTAGATCCTACAACCATTTTTACCATTCTTTATTCTTCCTCCTTCCTCATCAACATGTCTAAAATAAGATTAAAAGATTCAACGTTTCCCAGAGGACGACCCATACTCACCTCGGTCTAGCTACGCGCGACACTGTTCTGATTGCGGTTAAACTACACTAAAACAGATCAATCAAATGGCGTCGTTGCCGGGGATACGTGCGTAATTTTTTTCTTACTATTCGTGTTGAATTATTTTTCGATCTATATCATAAACATAAAACAAAACCGCATCTTGCATATTTAACGCTTAGAGTGTGATTCTTGCGAGGAATTCTGGAGTCACTTTAGCGAGGAGATAAAGATTCAGAAATATTCATCAAGACCCAGAGGAGAAGCGGGGGCTACTGTATAAAAATTGTCAAAAGATCCCCTCATCTCGCGGCGGAACCGCGGCCAAATCACCAGTATTGCGGCGGAACCGCGACCTAATTGGTCGATCTTGACTTCAAAATTCTCTGGTATCTTCTAAAACTCTTTATCTCTCTTCTGAAAAATCCAATAATATATTTTCTGCAGGATTCTTTGCAAAATATCGCCGCTCAAAAATCTTTTTGCGTGCTTTGTTTTGCGGGTTGTTTTTGCATATTTTAATACAGACTTGAAGGGGCAAGACCAAAATTCAGATTAGGTGGGGATTTTATCACCTTTCCTAGGCCCCGTAAATCACAAAACGAGCATCCGCATCAACCCTATATTAATTTAAAAAATATCTAGACAAGGCTCTAAGGACTGTCGCGCTCAATAAGGACAGAGGAAGGTCATGGGTAATCTATCGCTTATCCTCATTACTTTTGTGGTGTCTAGGCAAGTGTGTCTAAGGTAAGTAGTTACTTAATTAGGCCCGCTATTTTCGGTGATTCGTATAGCGGATACCTCCCACTTACCTGGCACTTACCTAGCCATAAGAGTTATAAAGAGGTGGTAGAGGATTGATCCTGCGACTTGTCCTTTGGAAGTCTAGGAGCGGTCTAGAGCTTGTCCTAGGTAACCATAGTTCTAAGGTTGTTTGTGCATTTTTTTTGATTTTGTGAGTAAACCCCCAAATCCACTTTTAAAGCTAAACAATCCAATTTTTTTTCTTTTCCTTTTTACCCTTCCCCCCTTTTCTCTTCTTATAATGGGTGACCCAAACAGACGAACTCTTGCCGAGCTTTGCTGTCCACAACCAGATATTTCTTGTTTTCATAATCGCTTCGGTATACCATCCGACTCTCCCATGTCATTAAGAGATCGGATAGCGCAAGCGGATAGAAACAGTTGGCCACCTCAGTCCAGGTCTTATCAACCGTATCCTAATTCTACATCTGTTTCCGTTGATACTCCGAGTGAGGATGCCCCTAGACGCATGTCCATTGCTGAGCATATAGTTAGGGCTAAAGAACAAAGTTTCAATCCGGACCAATATCAACCATCACCTCCACTTTCTAAAGAAGAATTTCATAATCGGTCTGTGGCATGTATGATGTCCAATAGCCAACCGACCAACCAATATCAATATTCTTCTTATCACAATGTTGACCCTACTCCTGCCCAATTTTCACAACCATTCTGTTCCTATCAATCCAATCCGACTTTCCCACCTTCTCTAAACGGTCCTTTTAATCAGTCATTTGGAAGTTTTAATTGTCCACAAGAATTTCAATCTTATACTGAAACTCCTTATCAACCCAAGTCCAGTCTTGAGCGGACATTAGAAGAAGATTTAGTGATGTTGAACCGCATCAGAGAGGAATGGAAGGGAAGCATGGCTAAATATGAAGGAGCAACTAGTTCCGAACCAGCTAAATTTTTTTCAATGTCTAATATGGCCATAGGACAAAGTGAGAATTTGGGTAGTGGAGAAAACTATACACCTTTCCTAATCAAACCTTCCTTTTCTAAACTGAAATCCACAACTCCAGTTTCACAGATTCATCGAGTACACCAAATGATCCACCAATTGATAAGTTATGTGACTTTGAAGTGTTTGATTTACCCGACTATAAAAGGGTCCATTTTGAGTGAAACCATGCCAAATCCTTATGATCTCTACACCTCCACTCTTAAACCAAAATTGATTGAAATCTATACTTTTGATGAGGTGTTTGAGAATTTTAACCTTCACTTGAATGAGGTGATTGACGTTGGGGATATATCGACTGATGAACCCGAAATTTTAGATGAGTTTGTCCCATCAATTCATCAGGTCCTTTCACTTCCTTATGGCCATCATCTCGAGTCTTTAATTATTCTTCCCGAATCCCATATGCATCTTGAAGTTGATGATAATTGTATAACCGAACAGCAGACCGAAATTCAGCCTTCATCTCCCACATCTGGTTCAGCGATACTCGATACACCAATTTGTTTACTCATTTCACCTTCTACTTTCTCAGGTTTTTCTTCTATTCTTCCTATAATTTTAGTGAGTGTTGATGAATCACAATCCGATAATTCAAGTTTGATAATTCCAGAAAGCCAACTTGATTTGGATACTTTTGAAAACGAGGTAGATGAGTTTTTTGACTCTCCTACCTCCATAATTTTTGACAAATCAAGTATGATAAATTCTGGCACAAAACTTACTGACAGCAAAATGTTCAATTACACCATCGATGAAAGTTTTGAAGAACTTTTTGCTGATGAACTTGCATTCCTAAACAATACGGATTTTGTGATTAATCAACCTCCACCTATAGAAGTTGAACCACCACCCTTTCTTCTTATAAAATACGAGAATGCCAATATTCCACTCATTTCCGATCATTCACATTCTCGTTTCTATTTAACATCATCTCTTATCTCTTCACATTCACGTTCACGCAAACCTTTTCCATAACACCACTTTTCTCTTTCCCACTTTTTCTTGGCTCTATATAACATGTTCTTCCACCAACCTTTACGTTACATTGATAAAATCTTTGAATGGTCGGTATTAACTTTTGGTCTTTGTAAAGTCTTATATTAACCAAATAACTTTACCCCCCTTAAAATGCTTAATATTGTTTAACTCAAGTTTTGGGGGGGGGGGTATATTTTTGGCTCTTGAAAATAAAATTTGTCCTCAAAATTGTGAGCCAAAAATAAGTTTGGGGGAGGATTTTCACTTTCAATTTTTGTTGCCCCCGTTAATAACCTTTCCTCCCAAGTATACAGGTTTTTGAGATTTAAAAGATGACAACAGTGAGGACACTGGTGCAAATAGGTTTGGGGGAGGTTTGTGCTTATTTACACAATACTTTGCATTATACTATATATAAGCACAATTTTTTTTATAATAAAAGAGTAGAAAGTGAAAAATTATATATGAAAGATAGGAATAGTTTAAGAAAAACAAAAAAGTTAGAAGTTTTCTTAAATGAAACTAGTAATAAGTAGTTATGAGCTGTTGTCCCAAGGGTTAGTAAGATGAAGGAAATTGCTGATCTGAGGATAAAAATAAGTCTGAAAAATAGTCCATATTCTTAAGGCCAAACATTTGAACGTTGATACCCTATTATACGCACTTATACACATCTTGAAACTTGGGATAGTAGAGGATACATTGAAATGCTCTTGTCTAAAAGCCTTAGTATAAAAATAAAAAAATAAAAAAAAATAAAAATAAATAAATAAAAGTATAAGTGGTGAAGAAAAAAATGAACACTGATTTTGTAATTACCAAGGCAGCATAAAAAATATAGCGAAGGTGCTTTATCACCTAGTGCCTTAGACCAACTGGTTTGGGAGTCACTGCTAAGCCTTAGGTGTTGCGAAATGAGGAATTACACCTAAATACGCAAGCACATTTTGTAATCGGTCGGTTAGTACCTCAAGAGTATTAACGGTCGCATGAAGAATGTGTGAGCAATTTTATCGAAAATATTCACCAACTATAAAGTACTTTGGAAGATGGACAAGAGTATGATAACTTGAATTGAATTCTCTAAGTGTACGGATGTCTTTTACACACACGTAGGGGTATATGATCAATGTTTGGATGAAAGATAGGGAGGAAGACTAAAGGCGATGTTTTATTGAGGGATGATGTGATTTCTAACATTTTTTCATGACCATTAAGATAGGGCTCATAGCAACCAAAAAACTGGTGTAGTTGAAAACTCTTATTTTCAAGTTCTTTCTTTTATAGTTCTTATCTTTATATGTAACTTTCACCATCTCTCTTTTATTATAGGATTTTGTGGGTGTAATCCGCTGAAAACCCTCAGGAGACAACACTCCTCCTACTAGGGACACTTAGAGGTTTAACGGCTTGTTGCACGTGCTCAGTGCAATCGTGTTGCCTACGAAAGTGTGCTTACCTTTCTCCTTTCTTTTTCTCCTTCTCTTGAATAAACTAGTTTGCTCGGGACGATCAAAGATAAATTTGGGGGTATTTGTTCAGTTGATAAAACTGCACATTTAATATGACATTTTTCCTACTATTTCTATATAGTAAAAGGCGTTTATTATGAATATGACACATATGAAGGTTTATTTGCAAAAATACTATTTTCATGTGTTTATATATTATAATTAACATTATGTAGGAAAAAGTAAGTATATAATATCCATGTAACATTTGGCCCATTTAAATATGCTTACCTTATTAAATACCTTTGACCAATTCTTAAAACTATAATATCAAGACAAATGGTTGAGTTAATATGTCAATTAAAACAAATTCTACTAATATTATTTATTGAGTTATTGTGCAGAATTTTCAGGACCGAAATCAAAGAAATCAAAGTTGGCGAAACAAACCTGCCTAAATAAGAAAGTAAACTAAAGAAATCAATTCTGGCATTGACGTAGAGAAGATTTTCAGTTTCCAGATTTTCAAAAGATCACCATGTGTCATCAAGATGAAGCCTCAGAAGATTGAGCCCACGAAGACACTATAAGGCCGCGGAACCGCGGCCAAACCCACTTATTGGCCGTGATTCCGCCGCGATAAGGAGGAGTTAGGGCACGAGATTTTTTATGTTGGGATCTTAACCACTGGTTTCTATATTAGGAAACTAGGGTAGTTAGAGCATGAGATTTTTATGTTGGGATTTTAACCACTGGTTTCCATAATAGGAAACTAGGGTAGTTAGGGCATGAGATTTTTTATGTTGGGATCTTAACCACTAGTTTCCATATTAGGAAACTAGGGTTCTGACTCTGGGACTATAAATAAGGACCGAGAGCCTCTTAGAAAAGACATCAAGCTGACGAGCTCACGAAGTCCACGACAGCCTCACGCATCTTGGCTGATCATCAACTGTTCATCTAACTCTTTAGAAGAGATCAAGAAGTAAACTGGCATTTTGTAATCATTTTCTAAGAGAACAAAGTGTAAATGATTTTTCTTGATTAATAAAGGTAGTAGTTTTCTTATTCTATCTCTTTGTAGTTTTTAATATGATTTCTCTCTCCATCTCTTCTTCTCCCAACATGCACGAGTAATTCTTCGCTTGTTAGGGTTCATGGGATTAGGGTAGGTTAATAGATGATGAAGATCCTTAAATTCTTTTTAAGTCCTATAAAATTTATAAACTTTATCAAAAGAATAGTGAACATCCTAATTGGGCGCGCTATCAATTCATTGATAGTCGTGACCACGATTAGAGATTAGATTAACAATTATTTTGGTAAAGGCTAGATATGAACGGAGTTCCATGTCGAGATAGGGGTTAAGAGTAGGAACCCTTTTTCCTCCAGAAACCCTAATCTACATGCATCACTGTCGTTCTAGTTTTAAATCTATTAAAGGATAAAAAGAATAATTTTTAATTAATCATCCATAACTACTAAATCCCAATGAACCCTACAAGCCCCCTTTTAATATTAAATTTACATCCGTAGTTAATCTAGATCTATATTTTGCATCCGTGTTTATCGTAGATCTAGATCCTACAACCATTTTTACCATTCTTTATTCTTCCTCCTTCCTAATCAACACGTCTAAAGTAAGATTAAAAGATTCAACGTTTCCCAGAGGACGACCCGTACTCACCTCGGTCTAGCTACGCGCGACACCGTTCTGATTGCGGTTAAACTACACTAAAACAGATCAATCACTGCCGAAGATCAACATAGGCGTGGATGGTCTTGGATTGTTGCATTGGGGCGGCCCTGAATAGACTATCTCTTCCTCCTCCTCGGTATCACTCCCGAAGACCGGAATGGTAGTGATAGCTTTTTGCTTGTCCTCCGGTTTATGGCATCTCTCCGTGTCTTCGAAGTCTGGTAAGAAGTACTTTGCATATTCGCACTTTCGGACTTCATTCATGGAGAATGGGTTCAATTCCCCTGTCACGGTGTATTCAAACCCATCTTTGAAGTACTTCATACACTGATGCTGTATAGAAGGAATGATGTTGTACTCATGTAACCAAGGTGGACCAAGCAAAGCATTGTAGCAGGTCTTGGCGTCAATGACGTGAAATTTAATGTCCGTGACGAGCAGCCCAAAGCGTAATGTCAGTATCACAGACCCGAGCGTCCTTGATGATTGGGAGTCAAATCCGGAGATAGTGATCTTATCCCGAGCGAGGTGTTGAATGCTCATGCAGATTTCCTTCAATACTCTTACATTGAGAAGGTTGACGGAACACCCATTGTCAACCAGGATCTTGCCTATCTTAATATCATGACAGTATCCGGAGACATAAAGGGGACGGTTATGCTCGCACGTCCCGAGGAGGAGATCTTCATCGCTGAAGGTGATATCGGCTGTGTGCACTTCTTGTAACTCGTCCTTCATCTTTTCTTCGGCGACGAAAGCTTGGAATTGTTCGGGCTCTTGTAGCGCCTTGATCAAAGAATCTCTCGCCTCTTTGGATAGCAGAAGGGCGTCGAGAATGCTTAGCTGTGAGGGTATCTTCCTCAGGTGTGCCAGAACGTTGTAATCCATCTTGTTTTTCTTGGGCGGGTCCTTGGCTGCTAGCTCTTCGACGAATCAATCATCGAGGGCAATATCCTCAGGGATCTTTTCTTTCCCCTTATCCATTTTATTCGATCCCTTGTTTACGGGTCCGAGATTCTTTTCAGGTAATGTGCGATTGCGTAGCTGAATGTTCTCGCGGCTCTTCGGTTCTTCCTCTTTTCCCGAAGTGGATTCTTTGAAGAGAGGGCCAAGAGCTATTTCTTCTTCAGAATCGCTCCCGAAGGTGAGAACTTGCGATCCCCTGCTATCAACCATGTGACAGTTGCCGGCAGTTTTTCCACATTCGTCTGTCGCATTTTTCCACTGTCGACGAGCTTCATGTTTCATCCTCTTGAAGTATTGCCTGTGAGCGACATACCCTTGCCACCAATTTTTAAAGGCGTTGCACTCCTCGGTGGGGTGTGTAATCCTCTGATGGTATAAGTAGAAGTTAGGATATACGTCCGCTTCATCCAGATGTATATCGACGGGAGAATTTTCTCTGAAAGAGGGCAACTTCATTCCCTTTGACAGGGCTCTAGCGAATCGTTTCCTTGTCTTGGCCCTGCTCTTATTTGCGGCGGATGTACTTTGATCGGGTGGGAGTGTTTCAACCCTTTTGTCCAGTCGCCGGCATCTGGCTTTTTCAAATATGGCCATCTCGCGCTCTCGATCAGCTTTGCTTTTCAGGAAAGCTTTGTTCAGGAATGCATCAATCATTTCGTCTGATGGTCCTAGAAGTTCCGGCTCAGGCTCTGCCCCTGGTTTCTTTTCGTCCAGAGCTTCTTCTCTGTTTATCAACGAGTGAGAGATCACATGGCAGCTTGCCACATAATCCTCAGGTTCATCCGACGAGTCTTCCCCTTTGTCATCATCTCCGTCCTCAAGGACGTGGCTGAGAAATTCTTGGAGTGTGATTGGGGTCCGCGCCTTCTGGTTATATTCTTCCAGCGCGTCAATCTGTTTTTGCAGGTCCGTGCGCTTGTCACCAGGCTTCACGGGTTTTTTTGGTCTTTTTCTTCTTCTTCGAAGACTTTGACGGCTGGGTACGGGTGCTATGACCATCCCCACCAATTCTTAGCGTCGGGCGCGGTTTCAGCATTCCCTCGATGACTTTGGGTTCCAGCGGACTTTTCCATTTGATCGCCGGGCATGTTTGGAGATCTTTCAGCATTCTTTTCGTTTTAGTTGAAAGAACGACCTCCCATGGAGCTTCTTTGACAAAAGAGCATGATGCCCCCGGTGTGTCAGCCTTTTTGAGAGTGTGCGGCTGTGGCGGGTTTACTTTCCAATTCTCGGACAGTGCGAACTTGCCCTCCTGGTATTGGTTCTCAATCCACCTTCTGAAGACGAAGCAATCTTCGATTGGATGTCCTATCGCTTGATGATAGGGGCAATAATTGGGATTATTAGCCTCACCGGGTTGCAATGGACGTTTTGGATCCGGCAAGTTAATGAGCCTGTTGCGCACCGCCAGCTCGAACAATCTCCTCGTTTTGTCCCGGGGAAACGAATAAGGACGCTTCATTTTCTCATTAAAGAACCACCGTCTCTCGTCTAGGCGATCAGTTAGTTTTGGGCCACTGGGCTGCTATTGAGCATTGGCGACGAAGGTCGCTTTCCCTTTCCCTTTTCCATTCCGTGGTTCCGGCTTCGAAGAGGAAGGTCTGTGGCCCATCTGGTCCATTTGGGCCAGCTTGTCAACCAAGGCCTGGAAAGTGGTCGGCTTGAAAAACATCATGAATTGGGAAATAGTCGCCTGAGGGTCGAGAGTACCCACGAACATGCCTACCGCAGGCACTTCTTCAATGCACTGCTCGCACTTCGACCATAAATTCCGCCACCGTATTGCGTATTGCACCCACGTTTCGCCTGGTTTTACCCTGGCGTTAATCAGTGCGGTGATCGGGGTGCACTCGCTAGCGCTTGCGAATCTCTGTGTAAACAGCAGCTCCATCTCTGCAAATGTCTTGACAGAGTCATTTGGGAGTTCGGAATACCACTCAAATACTATCTCCGACAAGCTGCCAACGAATTGGCGAAGCAGTAGCTTATCGTCACCTCTAGTGTTGCCCCACAAAGCTCTGAATTGAGCGACGTGCTGATGCGGATTTCCCGTCCCCTTATATACGTGGAATCTGGGGATCGTGTATCCCGGCAGGTACTTTATTTGGTCATACCAACCCGGATAGGATCGTCCAGTTTTAACAATTTGCCCAGCCGCTTCATTCGCTTGATGCACTTGTATCTGCTGAGCGATGGAATCATCCAGGGCAGCTTTGGAGACGGTCTCCTCTTTGGCCGCTGAACAAGCCAAAAGAGGGTTTGACGTCTCCGCCCGGTCGTCTTCTAGGATAATCGGATGATCTTCAGCCGGAGGATCCGGTTGTATCATCATCCCGACCATGTCTTAGAAAAGAAGCACCATTCGTTTTATATTGGCCGCTTGTTCTGCTGCTTCCCTATCCTTCTTTTCGAGAACTCTGCGGAAGAAGTCAGCATTGGTTTCCTGTTCATGATGCTGCTCTGATGACGCCTCCGGGCTTTCTTTTGGCCCAGTGAGTGCGGCCATTTGCGTTAGCATCTCTTGAAGCTTCTGTTGCTGCTCCTGGGCTTTTGTCACGGATTGCGTAAGCGGTCGATGACCTATGGAGATATGGCTATCCTCTTTTCCGGACGCCATATAGACGGTATGTACCACCATGCCCCCAGGCTTGGGGCGTTTAGATTCAATATCCTTGCGATTCGCCGCAGACACCGGGATTTTCTCCAGCTTTCTCCTCTTGTGGGCGGTCGAAGTTGAGGGGGCCGTTGCAGTGGGCACCCAAACAGATGACATCTTTTGTAGCTTGACAGGGTGGTCGTCCTCCCGCTGAACTTTTACCTTTTTCTGTCGGCGAGAGTAATCTTGATCAATCATCGAGTCTTGAACTTGACGCCAGACCTTATAAATTTTAGAGGATATCCGTTGAGGGGGCTGTTCCGGCTTCGCCTTTGTGATCTTTTCAACAGGCGGAGGAGACTTTTTTAGTACGGCAGTTGACAAATTTCTGCACACCCTGTTAAGTAGTTCAAAGCTGTTCCCAGTTGGAACAGCAGCATCAACTTCCACCGTTGGAGCCGGCGGAGTTAGTCCAGAAGGAGAGCTGCCCCCAGCCTTTCTTACTCGGCGCCAATGGCGACGTCGAGCATGTCTCGCAAACGGTATTGGTTCAGTCACGGGGGTGGCCTCATCATGCCCCCCGTCTTGGTGAAGGGTTACTGCCGGTGCGAGCCTCTTGAAGACCGACGTCCGTTGAGAGGGAATGGCCAGCCTGTCGAAGGCAGACTTTCGAGCGGGAGAAGCAAGCTTAGCGACTTCGCTTGGATGGGGAGTTGTAACGGCCAGTCTTTTGAAGACCGACTCTTTGGCAGGAGAAGCCGCTTTGACGACTTCAGGACCAGGAATAGCTATCCTTTTCGGGATAATGCCTTCTGGTATTGCGGGCTTCTTCATGGGCCCGTTGGAGCTTTGGCCCAGTCTGCTGAAAACTGAGGCGCTTGATTTGGGTGACCCGTTAAGAGGGGCCGCAGTAATGGTAAGACGATCAAAGACCGACTTCTTCTGAGCTTCTTGCAATGGTACAGGGGCGTTGAAGCTCATCGGTGGGAGTGTGGTCCCGAAGAATAGCCCAGTGGTGGCCTGGGTTACCTGTTCCACAGGAATTGTGAAAAGGGAGGCCGCTTGGGGACCGTAGGTCACTCCTCCAGATGAGGCGGAACGGGAGTTGCAGTTGCAGCTGGAGCAGTTAGAGGCCATTGATGTTCTTTTTTCTGCACGGGAGCAAAACCAAATCTTAGTACCTCGAACCCAAGGGCAACCATATTAAACCGCGATTCGTTCGCGAACACGACACGCGAAGTGTTGAGTGGAAAGAGGAAAAGGTCCCACCGGGCGTGCCAGAATCTGTTCCCCGCCGAACACAGAGACGGAACCGCGTAGGTTCGTCTTGCCTGAATTCGGGGGAAGATACTAATTGGTGTTATCCGTCCACCTCTCCGAAGATGCCAAGTTGATTTATGACACCATGTATCGAAGGTTTAAACGGATGCGGCCGATGTAGCAGACTTCGTTAGATTCCCCCTCGTTGAGGGTTTTTTTTATTGTGGGGACGCTCTTCCCTGCAGGTGTAAGCCCCTGCAGTTAATTACGCTACCGCATCGCGGTAACCATTTTCTCCTTCTCCAGATGGTCACTTCATGTCGTGTGTGTTTGTTTTGTTTTTTGGTTGCCCGTGGATTGTATACGGAGACTAATTTATGTTGTCGCCCGTAGGGCGTGGATTAGTCCAAATCCGTATTTTCTTAGATTTGGGTTTGGGGTTGGATTTAAGGATACGTTAGTCTCATTTGAGACTAAGATCAACTTAAACGTATGTTAAGGATACGTTAGTCTAATTTCAGACTAAGATCAACTTAACAGGATCGTTTAGATCCAACAAGAGAGCATTCGGGCTCTATTGTTTAGTTTAGAAATATTGCGGTCGATTACCAGTTTAAGGACATGGTGGTTCAAGGTTAAGGACATCATTGTCCATGGGCTTAAGGACCCCACAGTCCGAGGTTAAGGACATCATAGTCCATGGGTTTAAGGACCCCACAGTCCAAGGTTGAGGACATCATAGTCCATGGGTTTAAGGATCCTACGGTCCATGGAATGTTTGGTTATCGGGACCCATCACCTCTCTGAAGACGTTGAAGGATTACAACGACATATATCAGAAGAGTGCAGAGATGTACCTTTGAACCAATTTTGATTGGGAAATCTGTAGTCCAATTTTGGACTTAAGATCTGTTAAAATATTTATGAGCATATGGGCTCAATTAATCTGAATGAGGGGTTTATAGCCAATTTGGGTTCGGCCCACTCAGTTAAAATGTTGAACATTTAATAATGCTGAGCATTGGTTTGAGTTCTGACAATATTTTTTGTCTTTTACTGAATGCTGAGCACTCATCATAGCTCTGGGCTTTATTCATAGAATAATTTATGTTCTTTTAGCGCACACGTGAGGAACATGTGGCGCGCTTGGCGCCTTGCGCCAGTCAAAGAGCGCAGAGCACTTCTGCTGGGTAGCGCACACGTGAGGAGCACGTAGCGCGCTTGGCGCTGAGCACCAGATCATGGGCACATTGCGCCAGTTTATGAGCGCAAAACGCTATTTTATGAGTGGCGCATGTTCACACCATAATATTGCATTATTATATTCCCCATTCTTATTCTTTTAATAAATAAACAGGTGCTTTTGACGCATGTCTGCTACATATTACAGGTTACAGGTTCTTGGATCTAAAACAGTGAAAAAGATAAAAGACGATGCAAAAGTGGAACTACAACCAACAAATAGAAAGATCTTGATCAAGCCTACATAAAAGAACAGTTCACAAAAGAACAAGGCAATGCAAGGTCCAAGATCGTGAAGCCACGGTTAAAGTCCACCACAAGTATTCACTGGAAGATCTGGAGAAGACCCAGAAGCCAAATGGAGAAAAGAACCAAAGACATAAGAAGTCCAAAAAGCCCAGAGCCTGTAGCAGAAAATTGAGCCATCAAGTTAACCATTGGGCCGCGGAACCGCGGCCCAAACCCTGCTGCGGCCGCGGTTCCGCGGCCATCAAGAGCCCAAAATGGAATATCGTTTTACCATAATGTGTGTGGCGCAGACTAGGTCTTCCTAGGGTTATTTTGGTAAATGCAGACGTGCGGGTCAATTGTAACCTAGGGTTTCTATCTCTTATAAATAGAAGCCCAAATCATTGTATTAGGCTATGCCTCCATACCTCTTTCTATGAATAAAATTTAGAATTCTTTTGGAGAGCATCGATGCCTCTTTTCATATCATCTATTCAGATCTGACAACCCTGTGTAAATGTTTGGAGAGAGCCATCTGTAAAGTAAGTAGGTAATTTCAATTCTTGCCCTAGGTAATTTTTTATTCTCTGCCCTAGATAAATGTTTTTAAATTCTCTAATGAGCGAGTAGTCTCCTCACTTGTTAGGGTTAGCTTTGGGGAAGGCTTTTGAGAGATGAGATCTCTCATCCCTTTCTTGCCCATCACATATAATTAATAGTCCATGCATACATGCACACACCGCTCCCTACGGCACCCTATCCCTCGAGGTAGCGGTGATACCGTAGTATAAAGGCCCGGTTGTGATGGTTTTCCATGGAGGTTAGGGTAAGGATTGATAAAAGAAGGACAAGAACCTAGAGGAAGGAACACCTTCCCGAATGGATCTAATCCCCTCTATTGATAATTACCATAACTCCTCATAGATCCTCATTTGGGTATAGAAAGCGTTGAGATTTATTTACATTTCCAAACCTACCCTAGACCTATCCCTAGCAAGACTTAGATCTAGATAATCTTAGTATAGAATCAATTTAGTTTTTAGATTTAATAATCAATCCGGCTCCCATCGGAATTAACTCGTTTGAGCGATTAGGAAATTCACAGCATCCCTGTGGACCGACCCGTACTCACCGGCTAGCTACCAAGCGACGCCGTTCTTGATTGCGGTAACATATATTTTTGATAGTAAAAATCCATACAAATCAAATGGCGCCGTTGCCGGGGATGGCGTGTTATTTCCTTTTTGCAATTTCGGGTTAATCTAAAATTAAAAAATCATAAAAACTGAAAAATCAAAAAATATAAAAAATTATCATCTTTTATTTTTGTGAAGGGTATTTTTGTTTGAATTTTGCAGGATCTACAATCGAGTTCGGATCTGAAAAATCCAGAAAGCGAAACAGAAAACTGAAGATCTGAACAACAGAGGATTTTCATAACAGAACAACAGAAAAAATTTGGAGGACCGAGTCAACAAGTCAACCGCGGAACCGCGGTCAAAGGTGCATTTCGGTAGCGGAACCGCGGCAAGAAGTGACGTCAAAAAAACAAAAAAGGGCGGCGGAACCGCGGCGGGAAGCAGTATTGGCGGCGGAACCGCGGCGGGAAGCAGTATTGGCGGCGGAACAAAAAACACCACTGTAAGTGTGTCTGCAACAAAAAAAAACACCACTGTAAGTTTCCTCTTCTTCTCTGAAACCCTAATATCTCCTCTGAAAATTTTTTCTGCAGGATTCTTTGCACTAAAAAATCTCTCCCCTTCCAATAACTTGATCTTGTGCAGGATTCTTTGCGCCGCGCTTAAAATAATTTTTTTTTTGATTGCAAGTGGTTGTTACTGTTTTGCATATATTTAATTTGACTTTAAGGGGCTTGAAACCAATCTAGATTGGGTGGGGATTTCATCACCCTTCCCAGGACCCCAGAAATCACATAAGGCATATGCATTGACCATTCTTAATTAAAAAATACAAGACTCAGCCCTAAGGACGTCGCGCTCAATAGGACAGAGGACTAGTTGTAGGCATCGGCCGTTGATCCTAACCTGACTTTGCGGTGTTTAGGAAAGTGTGTCTAAGGCGAGTGGTTACTTAATTAGGACCACTACTTGTAGTGGAGAGCCTCCCACTCACCTGACACTTACCTGGCCGCAATTGGCGGTGAAGAAGCGGTTTGAGCTCCTATTTCTAGCTCTTTGGAACAGTTAGGAGCTGTCTAGCTGACCTAGGTGACCCTAGATCTAGGCCTGATTGTGCATTTGTGGTTGATTGAAAGTGTGTTTAAGCCATTTATCAAAAATCTTTTTTGCAAAAAAGTTCCAAATAAAAGAAAAAAGAGGAAATTTTTTTTTAAAAACTGACTTGCAAATTTTGTCGCTAAGAACTCCTTGCACCACCCACCTTCTTTCTCTTCTCCCTTCTTACATCATGGGTACCCCACCTCATAATTCTCTTGCCGAACTTTGGTATCCTGAACCTAACTTTGCCTCTTACGCGAATTGTTTCAGTCGATTTAAGGACGATCCCTCCATGCCCAAAATTTCTTTGAAAGATCGAATAGAAGCGTCTAGGAGAAACAGTTCGACTTTGCAATCCACTTTGTATCAACCATGTCAACCTTCACCACCTTCGTACGTTGATACCACTTTTTCGAGTCCTGTTGTAACTCCTAAACCCATATCTATTGCAGAGCATATTGAACAATCTCGTAACCGATCTTTCACTCCTTTCAACACTTCAAGTTCTTTGGATCAACAAGTCCATTCACCCTTTTATCCAAATGTTGATCCTACCCTGTCCAACCATCCAATTCCTACCAGTCCTACCCGACTTTCACACCTTCCATAGATATTGATTCTACACAGCCATTTGGGAGTTTCACGTATCCAAACAATTTTGAATCTTTTACTGAAACCCCTTCACAACCCATGTTTAGTCTAGAACAGTCGTTGGAAGCTTATATTTTAGCAACAAACAAAATGATTAGGAATGTGGATGCGTCCATTGCCGCCCTTATGCAACCTAATGAACCGGTAGCTGGTTTCCAACTAGCTCCAAATTTTCCAATGTATAAGGAGGCGGTTAGACAGAGTGAGAATTTGAGAGGAGAGAGTGAGTTCTACACACTTCCAAATCAAACCTACCCATTACCAATTGAATTCAACAACTCCAGTTTTCAAACAAGTGCTCCAAATAATGAGTTGTGTGACTTTGTAGTGCTTGATTTGCCAGATTTTGAAGAATCCCTTTTGAGTGAAACCACACTTAATCCTTTCGATGTTTACACCTCCACTCTAGAACCTAAATCGATAAATATTCATGCTTTTGATGAGGTGTCAGAAAAAATTGATTTTCACTTGATTGAGGATATAGACGCCGGGAATATTTTGGATGATGAACCCGTAGATTTGATTGAAATTTTATGTCCAATTCATTATCCCGAGTCATTGATTGTTTCTCCCGAACTTCATATGCGTCTTGATTTTGATGATAATGGCATGGATGAGCAAAATATTGAGGAGAATTTTGAGGATAGTATTGAGGATAATATTGAAGTTGAACCATTTTTGTTTGATGTTTCGGATTTTCCAATTCATCCTCATGAACCTTTAACTGTTATATCAGCCTCCCTTCTTTCCATCGTTCCGACCACGCACAAGATCACGCTTGAAGACTGTGAGTATGAAAAATTTTCCTTTGAATCTGACACAGTTCTCACAGCCGATAACACTTACAAGTGTTTCACTTTTTCGGACGATGTTGATGACTCACCGCCCGAGTTTGAGACCTTTGAATTTTCAGATGAGTTAGTTGAACCATCAGACTCGGTTTCTTACAGTCGTTTCGAACTATTGATGGAATTTTTCAAGTTCGAGACAGTTTCCTACGGTGAGAATGAGACTATCCCTAATTCACTTCCTTTCGTCCTTCCTATCGTTCCGACCTTACAAGAGACCGTTACGCTTTCATCTCCAATACCAAGTTCGACGGACCCATGTTTGCTTGCGAATCTTGAGGAATTTGACCCCATTTCTAGACGGGTTGATAGATTAGCACAATCACTTTTAACACATCGGTCATCACAAATTACGCTAATTTATTCACTCGATTTACACCCTCAAGATCGTACTCCACTTCTTTCTTTTTTCCGCCATTCTTCTCCCCCACCGAGACCATATTCTACCTTTCTTCCCACACGGTCTCGTGTGCTTCTCATTTCTTTCCTTTACGCCCTATTCTTTCACCAACTCTACCATTTCCACGATAAGATCTTTGAATGGTTGGTACTAACCTTTGGTTTATGTAAGGCCTTGCTTAGTTTGGGGAGGACTTTATTGTATATATGTATATATTTTTTTTGTTTTCTTTTCTAATAAATAAAAAAAATGGAAAATAAAAAAAATAAAATAAATTTATAAATAAATAAATAGGGGAGTGCCAACAATTTTGACCCCATTGGTGTGGCATGACAGCGAGGACACTGTCAAAGTTAAGTTTGGGGGTATGCTCGGTACGTTTTCTTCCTTCGCATTCATATGTACATTTTTTGCATTTGCATACTTATTGTAAAACCCATAAAAATTGAAAATTTTCAAAAAATTATAAAAATTAATGTATTCAATTTTGGCCTTATTTGACTTGAGTTTGACAAATAGGTTAACTGGTTAGGAACAACTAGATCTTAGACTTAGTAAGTTAAAAACCCTAAAAATAACCTTCCTTAAAGTTTAACGGTAGAAAGTATATGTCTCTGTAGTTTATTTAGAAATAGGCAAATTTTGAGTTAACTTTTTGGGCTAAGTTGAAACAAAGGAAAAATATTGATATTTTATTAGAGTATAAGTTTGAAAAATAATTTCTAGCTTAAGTCTAGATTCTGAAAACGTATACCCTACAATTTGCACAATCACGCACCTTGAAACTTGGAATAGTAGAGGAGACCTTGAAATGCTCTTGTCTTAAGTCCTTAGTACGAAGAAAAAAAAATACAAGTGTGAATAAAAAAAATGAACACTGGTTTTTGTGATTACTTAAGGCTAAAAAAATAAAAAAAATATTTAGCGAGGGTGCTTCATCACCTAGTGTCTTAGACCAACTGGTTTGAGAGTCACTGCTAAAGCCTTGGGTGTTGCAAGACTAGGAATTACGCTTTAAAGTGCAAACACATTTTGTAATCGGTCGTTGGTACCTCAAGAAGTATTAACGGTCGCATGAAGGATGTATAAGAAAAATTCAATTAAAAATTCACCAATTAATAAGTGCTTTGGACAACGGACAAGAGTATGATTGCTTGATTTGAATTTCCAAGTGTAGGGGTGATATATACACACACGTGGGGATATGTGATTGGAGTTTAGATGAGAGAAAGGAGTGAAGAATAGAACTTGTATCTTCAGTAGAGTTGATAGAAATTCCTAAGTGGAGATGGAACCCTAGAAGGAAAACTTAGGAAATGCCGAAAGTTAAGTAAGTCTATAGAACATATATAATCTTAAGTTAGATGATAGGGAAGTGTGAAGAATATGGGTGGATAATTTACGAGTCGAAAATAATAGAATTCCTTGTTAGAAAACCTAATTGGAGAACAAAAGTTGAAAAAGCCGAATTGATAGGATTTTGTGGGTAGTATCCGCTGAAAACCCTCAGGAGACAACACTCCTCCTACTAGGGACACCTAGAGGTTTAACGGCTTGTTGCACGAACTCAGTGCAATCGCGTTTCCCTGCGAAAGTGCGGTTAAGTTTTTATGTCGAGAATAAAAAATAAGTTTGCTCGAGGACGAGCAAAAGATAAGTTTGGGGGTATTTGTTCACACCATAATATTGCATTATTATATTCCCCATTCTTATTCGTTTAATAAATAAACAGGTGCTTTTGACGCATGTCTGCTACATATTACAGGTTACAGGTTCTTGGATCAAAAACAGTGAAAAAGATAAAAGACGATGCAAAAGTGGAACTACAACCAACAAATAGAAGGATCTTGATCAAGCCTACATAAAAGAACAGTTCACAAAAGAACAAGGCAACGCAAGGTCCAAGATCGTGAAGCCACGGTTAAAGTCCACCACAAGTATTCACTGGAAGATCTGGAGAAGACCCAGAAGCCAAATGGAGAAAAGAACCAAAAACATAAGAAGCCCAAAAAGCCCAGAGCCTGTAGCAGAAAATTGAGCCATCAAGTCAACCATTGGGCCGCGGAACCGCGGCCCAAACCCTGCTGCGGCCGCGGTTCCGCGGCCATCAAGAGCCCAAAATGGAATATCTTTTTACCATAATGTGTATGGCGCAGACTAGGTCTTCCTAGGGTTATTTTGGTAAATGCAGACGTGCGGGTCAATTGTAACCTAGGGTTTCTATCTCTATAAATAGAAGCCCAAATCATTGTATTAGGCTATGCCTCCATACCTCTTTCTATGAATAAAATTTAGAATTCTTTTGGAGAGCATCAATGCCTCTTTTCATATCATCTATTCAGATCTGACAACCCTGTGTAAATGTTTGGAGAGAGCCATCTGTAAAGTAAGTAGGTAATTTCAATTCTCGCCCTAGGTAATTTTTTATTCTCTGCCCTAGATAAATGTTTTTAAATTCCCTAATGAGCGAGTAGTCTCCTCGCTAGTTAGGGTTAGCTTTGGGGAAGGCTTTTGAGAGATGAGATCTCTCATCCCTTTCTTGCTCATCACATATAATTAATAGGACTCCATGCATACATGCATACACCGCTCCCTACGACACCCTATCCCTCAAGATAGCGGTGATACCGTAGTATAAAGACCCGGTTGTGATGGTTTTCCATGGAGGTTAGGGTAAGGATTGATAAAGGAAGGATAAGAACCTAGAGGAAGGAACACCTTCCTGAATGGATCTAATCCCCTCTATTGATAATTACCATAACTTCTCATAGATCCTCATTTGGGTATAGAAAGCGTTGAGATTTATTTACATACCTACCCTAGACCTAACCCTAGCAAGACTTAGATCTAGATAATCTTAGTATAGAATCAATTTAGTTTTTAGATTTAATAATCAATCCGGCTCCCATCGGAATTAACTCGTTTGAGCGATTAGGAAATTCACAACATCCCTGTGGACCGACCCGTACTCACCAGCTAGTTACCAAGCGACACCGTTCTTGATTGCGGTAATATTATTTTTGATCATAAAATCACTATAAATCAGCGCACACATGAGGAGTACGTGGTGCGCTTGGCGCTAAGCGCCAGTCCAAAGAGTGCAAAGCGTTTCTGTTCAAGTAGCGCACACATGGGAAGCACGTGCCGCGCTTGGCGCTGAGCGCCAGTTCAAGAACGCAAAGCGCTAGTTTATGAGCGCAAAGCGCTATCTGATCAGCTTTATGATCTGAGAAATGAATTCTCCTTTATAAGAGACTGTGTCTCAAGATCTTAAGAATAAAAGTTCTTATTTTAATAGGAGATGTTTCAATCTCTTATTTTGATGAAAGGCTTTGACTTTATGGCTCTGTGATCCTAAGAGAATTGACTTATTCTCCCCCCTTTATTTTAAAATGAGATGTTCATGATTTCTTTGTGTAAAAGACCTTAGTCTTATAGATCCATGATCTGTGAGAAGAATTATGTTTTTCTTTTTATTTTATGATGAGATCTTTCGATCTCTTTGTGAAAGACCTTGGTCTTGTAGATTTATGATCTTAAAGAAAGAAGTGAATTCTTCTTTTTAATATGAGATGATTTCATCTCTCTGTTTATTTTTTACCTTGAAGAAAAGTTGTTCTTCTACCGAGAGCTTGGCTCTTCTTTCTGAGATTTCTCAAAGTTTATGGAAGGGTTCCTCTGTATGAGACTTGAAGTCTTGGGGCCTTTATATAGGGCAAGCTGATTTGTTCAATCAGTTAAGAAGATCTTTTCTCCAATTGATTTAGGGATTTTCCCACCGTTGGATCTTTGATCCAAGGGTTTCTGATTTACAGAAGGCAATTTTCTTATTTTAACAAGATTGGGAAATCTTTTCCATACAGAATTTATTCTGTATTTTGGTGATTTTTAATCACCTTTGCATCATTGATCCAACGGTGCTCTGATTTACAGAGCATAATCTTTTTGTTTAGAAAGATTTTGAGGAATCTCTCCTTAACAGAATTTTATTCTGGTTAATTGATGATTTATCAATTTTATTAGATCTTTGATCTGACGGTGGGGAGCTTTTAGTTCCAGCGCTAGTGCACCCGTGCTTTGCATGTGGTGCGCTGCTTAGAGTGCAGCGCACTTAGCGCTAGCGTACCCGTGCTTTGTACGTGTGCGCTGCTTAGAGTGCAGCGCGCTTGCCGCTAGCGCACACGAGCTTTGCACGTGGTGCGCTGCTTATAGTGGAGCGCTCTTGGCGCTAGCGCACACGTGCTTTGCACGTGGTGCGCTGCTTAGGGCGCAGCGCACTTGCCGCTGTTTATGAAGCGTTGCTTCATTTCAAAATTTGAATTTTGAACAGAGCTTTGCTCTGATTGGGGGAAACAATAGTATGCTATCTGGTTTGCATTATCATTCATGTGTATATACTTTACTTGCTATTACGTATCGCTAATACATATTGATAAAACTCTTAGGATGTTTGCTTGTCTACCAGAATTATGATGTGATCATACTAGTGGGGTCTGAGTAGTCTATAAGCACGTCCTTAAATGTTCTTAGTCGTGAGAGTATCGAGACAGGGCATCGGTACTTCAGAGTATACAAGTGTATACGTTTCTTGACCCCGACAGGAGGCGATGGCTGGTCCCACAGCCATTGGTGTTTGACATCGAAGATTATATACAGATGCTCATTAAAGAATGAGTATACTGAACGGACTCGCCGAGAACTTCTAAATGGTATTATACCTATTGTCAGTTAGCAGTTCTCTGGTTACAATGGTACATAGTAGTCTTTTGACCTGAGATCGTCATAGTGTCTTGTGTGTGTTCACACCATATTTTGACTTCTACCTAACCACGGCTTTAAAAAGCCATACATACATGTTTTAGTTGGGTATAGCCCCGAAGCATATGGAGGCAGTGAACGATCAAGAGGGAATTCGTCTCTTCCAGTATAAGAAGTTGGTGTCGCTCTGTGCATGATATACTATGACCATAAGTCCCTGGTCAGGATGGTCGAGATAAACTGATAACTGTTATCAATTGTATCTCGGATGGTTATGAGTTTCATATCGGCATGACTTATTGGGTTATTGGGGTCTGACAGTTTTCACCCCCCAAACCCGGTATGCAATACTCTTTAATGAAGAGATCGAACTGTAAGATAATTGTCACTGATAGGTTTTGTTGGGTTCAGATAAGTTTGCTTATCGACCTATCTTTTGACACATACATGGGTAGTCGTTACGTACAACTAGTGCCGCTGACGTGCTTATTGGTTAACCCGTCAGGGGATTGGTATGAAATTGTTTCAGATTCAATCGGATATGATCCTATTAACCTACTGTCAGCGTATTGTCAAGTCTTTAGAGTCCCACGCCGAAAGTGCCCGCTCAGACGAAATGATGATGCGGATTTGTATTGTGCGTATAGTTGATACGTGCGGAAGTTCGATTAAACACGTGTATATGATATATGTATATTAATCAAACGTTTGATAATACTAGCCGGTTTATTTATAAGCCGGATTATAAAGTCAAGTGTTGACTTAATATCCATATATGATATGGTTGCTAGTATTGTGTATATGACACACTCGCTCTCTCTCTCTCTCTCTCTCTCTCTCTCTCTCGTATTTAGTGTGTGTGTGTATGAGATGCATATACTAATTTTTGTCAGTTAGTGACAAATGAGGCATGTGGATGCCATGTGGATGGGGACCACTTGAGTAGATAAACCTCGTCCCTTTTCTCTTTTATATGATAGAAGTGAGAGAAAGAGGATTGCTTATCATTTTTACTCCTCAACTTCTTTCTTATGTGATGTGAATTAAAAGAGAAGAACATGAGAGTAAAAGAGAGAGCTTTTCCACTTGATGTTCTACTTCTTGCTTACTGGCAATTTGTGAGAGCTAGTAGCTTCACAAAGAAGTGTTCTTTTGTGGAGTTGGAGGTTGGGTGGGTTGCTTTCAAGGTGGATCATTTTCGGCGAGAAGGTCGCAGATCAAGCTCAATCCCACAACCTTGGAGAGAAACTTGAGTCTTCCACTAGAGAGTGGGTTGTAGCCCCCTCTAAACTTTTAGATAGCTCTCTTGTTGTTTTACAATTGCTAGTATTTGTATGATCTTGGTTTTAGTCTATGGTGCTATTGTTTAGAAATTTTTGTTCTATATTTCCGCCGCGGTCTGTAAGTGTTGCGACCCCAGTATCGTAGACTTACAGAAGGTTGTGTAAAGGTTTCTAAAATCGATGGAAATATCGACTCATGATACTATAAAGTACTTACATTACTAGGATTAGATGATGAATATGCTAATGAAATTAGTGAACTTAGGGCCACTTTAATTACCCTTTTGTATTATCTCGGGTTTCATAACTTTTTATATTTTTTAATCTGCTATTGTATTAGAAACCCCCAATTTTCTCAGGAGTTCTATTTATTCTCCCTTTCGTAATCTGTAGCTGATGTTATAATTTAGTAGTTGAAATTGGAACTGTTAGATATGGTTTTTCCATGGCGTGAGTCTAATGTTGTTTTTTGGCAGATTGATGAAGTTGTGAATTGTGTCTTACTATTTTATTGGTTCATTTCAAATCCTAATCCACGATCTCTGTATCTTCATATGATATGTTTGTGGATAAAATAACCACACACGGGTCTACTGTTTGAAACAATTCACATTCATTTTCTTAATAAACCTTGTTGATCGAGGTTGTTAATAGGTTCTAATAGCTAGATTATTGACCCTTGATACCATAAAGTACTAGATTTTCTGATAGCTTGACGTATTCTTTCTTTGTTTTTTTTTTTGGTTGATAAAACTAGAAATGGTTAATTCGCTCGCTCCATTTGACCAGAAACCAGCTTTTATAAATCATAAATTTAGTACATCGGAAATGAATCGGTCTCAAGAACAAACTATCAAGTTTCAGTTATCATTCAAAGTTATTATATATATTGAGAATGTTAACGCAATTACTTTCGATTTTCGATTCTGGCATCTTTGTTTTAGGTCACCTGTTGGATTTGGCTTTTGTGTGTGTTTAATTATTTGGTTTAGTTGCTTGGTTTTAGAATCCAAAAGACTTGGTCCTCGAAGCTTTAGTATGCTAATGTTTCTACTTTTAATTTGTTTTAATCACTAGGGGATTTAATATGCATATTAATTAATATCTTATCATTAGCTAAAATTATTCCTATATTAAAAAATAAATTTATATCTGCACATAAACCTGTTGTTGTGTCCATGTGTCCTTTTACTAAGGGTTTTATGTGTCCCCTTGTTAGTGTATCCAAGCATATCTTTGGACAGATAACATCAAGAACTCTGTCTCAGACTCAAATGACTGATTTTGCCTAATGCTGCAACAAGTCCAAAACAACTTTTGAAAAATCGGCCGTGTGCCTGTGCCGCATCTTATCCGAATGAAAATGCCTTGTAAACCTATGGGAATTCTCACACGATATGTCTATAACTCAGTTGTACTATATTAGCAGTGAATGCTGTTTCTTTCGAAATAAGACGCGTTAACACACACCAAGTTCGCCGAAAGCGCTGTTAACTTTCAAGTTTATGAACCCTGAATTGACCATTGGAGAAGAACAATCTAGTCGCTGATACTAATTTTCAAGTTTCTTTGGTTTAAACTCTTGGTTTTCATAATCTAAAGGACTTGGTCTTTAAGGATTCAGCATATTTTAATTCCTACTTCTAATATTCTGCAACCACTAGGGATTTTAATATGCATCTCATTGATGTAAATGGTTCAAAATGTTTGAGAGTTGCAAAACAAAATAGGGATTTCCTCTTTAAAAGTTGAAACTTCCTACATTCACCCAAACATAACTTTATATTTACACACGAAAACACGTACGTATCCGATCTTTTAGGGTTTCCTGTCCCCTTGTTAGTATCCAAGATTCATAGACCTTGGGACAACTAGCATCATGATTTCTGTCTCATACATGCAGGACTTTGCCTAAATGCTGCGGCAAGTCCGAAACCAACTTTTGAAGAATCGGCCGTCTGCATGTGCCGCATCTTTTTCGAATTAAACACAACTTATCTGCATTGTTCCTACAATAAATCAAGGATTCAGTTGCACCACATTAGCTCTTTAGTGCGTTTAACTGTAAATTCGCCCAATTCGAATGTGTAATCCTTAATGCCACAGATTAACCACAGGCGACGCTTTGTAAGATTTGTACAGAAAACGAGTGCATTCAGACATAGTTAAATTCTGCAGGAATTCGAAGTGTTCTACATTTGTGTCGCCTGTTGAAAACATTTGATAGCATGTTGCAATGAACCCGAAATAATTATAACATAGCTTCTGTCACAAAAAAAAAAGGGGAGGAACAGCCGATTTATATATAAAGAAAAAGAAGAAGAAAACTTTACATGCTGAGCTCCAATCTATTTTGCAACTGTTGTGTCGCATAACCGAACATTCCCAAAACTTTTATAAAAAAAACATGGATTGTTATGAGCATATCCGTAACACCATTGTTCGGAATTCTTGATGTCAACACCCCATGATTTTCCTTATCGTGTCTGGAAGAACGGATAACAACCCCTCAATTTCCTGCAAAATTAACGATTTATGTTTAGAAATTAGAAAACCATTCAGCGATCTTCGGAAAAGCGATTTCTGTTCTGTTGAGTAGAAAAATAACCTCTGCTTTTTTTTATTGTATTGATGCTTACCAAAACAGGGGCGCGCGCGCGCATGAGATACAAAAAGCTACATTCAGAATAATTCATAATTTTTTTAATTAATAAAAAATGAACATTCACACCAATCTGCTCTAGTTTTATATCTATTATTACTTCAGATCCTTAATTTTACCAACCCCAGAAATTTCGTCACTAAAATCAAAATTTACCTGTTTTTTCTTCTTCCGCTGCTGTTACTCGACCCGCTGCTACCGCTGCTGCTAGTCATCTGTCCAAACTCGTCGCTCCACCACTCTCTCTCCCGACTCGGCGAAACCTTTGAGCGATTTTCCGAGCACTCGACGCTCTTTCTCCCTCCTAAAACACTCGGAATAAACATCTTCAGTAATAGACCTCCTTTATCCACCTCCATGCTCTCGCTCCTCGAAATCGTCGTCTTCTTCTCTTTCTTCTTTTTATTACTGCTCTCTTCTTTCTCCTTCAACGGCGTCGTAATCTCCGGGGACTCCACCATATCTCTTAAAGAAAGCTCGTAGTTGGATTCGGGCATGCCCTGTACTAACTCCAGCATCTCCTGTCGGTACTTTGCCATCGTTTGCGCGCTCGAGCTATTACTGATATCACTGAGATTACGTTCTGGGCAACGTTTAGGCGAGTCAGGCCTTTTCCATAGCTCAGGGGAAGGAGAGCCCGACTCGTTAGTTCTCCGTTTCCACGCGCCGAAGCTGGAATTCGACGGCTTGCCGAAGGAGTTGTGCTGAGTTTTGATCTTTTGGGCCCATGTTTCGTACTCCGACGACTCGTCGGAATTGTTCAGGTTGGAGAAGCTGAAGTTGCTCATTGCTATATGGTTTTAGCCTTAAATTTCTTTCCTTTTTTTCTTTTTTGTTGGTGGATGATGTTTTAACATGCGAATTAAGTTTTGTAACAATATGGGCGAGTCTAGAAGAAGGGACCCATTTTTTTTATGTCTATTATGGTTGTTTTCGTTTTTGATGCTGTGTGTGCAAAAGTCGTCGGTTTCTAGATAATGAAGACGTCACTGGATTTGTTGATGCATACGCTTCTCTATTTTTCTTTTGCTTTTGTTTTGTTTCTTTTGTTGGGGAAAAGGACATTCATGAGTTTTATTACCTGGTCCTCCTCTTGCTGGTGAGCAAGCAACTAGCTTTTTCTTACGTATTAAGTTTATCTTCAGTTGGATTTTACTTGATTGCTCAGCTTAATTTTCTTTGTGATGGTATAATCAAAGACCTGTAGACTTTTCTCTTGTGTGTTTCACAAGTTAATCTCATTTTTAATGGTTTTTTAGAAGACTGGTAGCTTTTAGGGTTTTGGGGAGACCATGATGAAGGGACTTGGGGTTGACGTTGTGTGGACTTCGACCATGGACTTGCATTTGGAAATGTTGGTCTGAACCAAACCCATCAAAGGGGTTTGCTGATCAAACGTGATAAGTGTTGGAGGCGGCATCGATTAAGGTGTTATATGCATGTGCTAAGAAGCAACTAAAACACTTAAAATAATAGACGTATCATCATCAGCGATGCATTTTCCATCAAAATGGAGTCGGGCGTGTAATGCAAGAGTCAATGAAAGAGTTGTCATGTTTTTAAGCTGCTTTTGTCGACGCAACTTTAATCCTCTTTTAATTAGTGTCATGCCAAGAAAGGACTTCTCAAAATTCAAAGATCACTTGAGACCTTTAAATTATTCTTGAAAAACAAAAAATTGTAAGAAGAAGAAAACCGAGATAAAAAAAAATGGATGGTATTCAACTTTAAGTTAGAAATAAAACCAAGAGCCAGCAAAAATTGCATCCCCTTAAATACTATCAGGACCATTTCCAACATAAAAAATAGTTATGGTTATTGATGAATGGGATAAGATTTTGTGTAATGCTTATGCTTTACAATTGATTCTCAAGCATCCAAAGAATATTTAATTTGGCCAAGTAGATTACACTAAAATGCCCTCAGCATCACGGTTTTTTCGCTAAAATACCTTCAGTTTTTTATAACAGTAAAACACCTTAAACACTATGGTTATAGGTGTTTTTCTTCACAAAAATACCCTCAAAATTAAGGTATTATAGTGTGAATTTTATATCGGTGCCGTAGATATTGGGCTCCAAGTTGAGTTGATGGTGACTTATTCAGGTTCAACCAATCAATGTTAACCTTATAGTCTACTCAATTTGATGACCCTCGATATTGGCGACCACCAAGATCAGGGCACGTGGCAGATGACGTGTCCCAAGGCTTAGAAGAAAGGGCCCACAGGGGCCGATCAGGTTCCCTGTGCCCGACCTGCAAGTGCGAACTGGCCCTCCTCGGGGCCCCCTGCAAATAAGCCTCCTCGGCCCCTCAGCTCGCCCGAGCTGCCGCAGGACAAAGACTCCTCGGCCTCCTCGCTCGTCCCCGAGCCCTCTGCTGAGGCCGTCTTCCTCGTCCCTCCGACCAACTCCACCACTCACAGGCATAACCGCCGCTCCGCGAACCTCGCCATGCGCAGATTCTACGCCAACAACATCCCACATTCCACGCCATCACGATCCCCATTAATGGGCGATCCGCTCTCTGTGCGGGCGTGACGTCGGGAGCGTAACTGCCGGCGAGATTCTCGCGCCTGCCGCTGCGTGCCACCACCGCTATATAAACCCCCATCACAGAGGGGTAGGGTAAGCTATTCTTTACACTTTACGCCGTTACTCTGCTCGGATCTCATCACTAACTTGAGCGTCGGAGGGTCCTCGGTGGTACCAAACCATCCCGGGACTTCTTTGCAGGTACTCGGGGACAGCCTCTTCACACCACCTTCTCTTTTCTAAACCCATTGAGACCCACACGCAGTGAAGGACAATCGATCAAGTTCATCTCGAGATCAAAGGGAGACAACATCTGACGGAGGCCCGAGAAGGAGCCTCATCAGTTGGCGCCGTCTGTGGGAAGCTTAAATTCCACAAAATACAAAGCTGGTCTTCCTATCTCCTCTCTCATGGCAGACGACCATCCTGGGGATCCCAGTACCAGCAGCCGCCTTCCGCTTACCGAAGGCGGGGATGAACCTCCCCCCATGACCGTCATCAACGCCCTCGCAGGCCGAATAGATCGCCTGCAATCTCTCGTGGAGGCCCTCGTCCGCGTCCAAACGACCACGCCCGGGAACCAGATCGCTGCTCCTCCGCCTCCAGAGGACTCTGTCCCTGTCTGGACGGCCAACCACCAGCAAGCTGCATCCCCTCGCCACCGGTCCCTCGAACCGGTGCTCCCCGAGGCCCGCTGGGCGCCCCAGGGCTCCACGCCAAGATCCGCCGCCAGGGAGCCTCGCCCCGAGCCTCCTCACGTCCCTTACCCCCCTGAGGAAATGTCGGTCACCTTTCCTATCCACGAGCGTGGCCGACCCCACCATGATCGGCGAGAATGCACAGAAGGGGTTCGCCCCGGCGACACAAGGGTTACCCCATCCCGGGACCTGAGGCACCTTATCGAGAGAAACCGGGGCCGCTCCCAGATACAGTCCACCCGCAGCGGGGCCCAGGAATCCCAAGGTGCCGATTCCTCAAGGTACCACGGTTGGCTCGACGCCCTCGAGAAGAAGATCGAGGGCATGCGCCGAGAAGCTAACTTCTCGAGTGATGGGGTAAGTACGCCTTCGACTCGCTCACGAAGCCATTCACCGAGGGACTGCTCGCCGTGCGCGTCTCCTCGCGTAATAAGCCCCCGAAGGTCTCTCTGTTCGACGGGAAAACCGACCCGAAGGACCACCTGGAAGCTTTCACCGTGGGAATGAGCTTCCAAGATCACTCCGACGCCGCCCAGTGCAGGGCCTTCCCGGCCACCCTCATCCGTGCGGGCCGGGACTGGTTCCGGGGGCTCGAGCCCCGCTTAATTTCGATCTTCGACGAGCTGGCCACCCAGTTCCTCGGCCATTTCGTGGGGAACCGTCGACAGAAGCGCACGGTCGACTACCTCTTCACGGTTAAGAGCGGGGACAAGGAAACATTCAAGGCCTATATTACCCGCTTCTACAACGCCCTCCTCAAGGTGCCCGAGCATCGGGACGAGACCGTTATAACGGCACTCAGATCTGGTTTGAGGCACAAAGAATGGTTGTGCTCCTTCGCGCTGGCTCAACCTAAGACCATGGCCGAAGTCAAGGCGTGGACCGAGCGCGAGGTCCAGCTAGAATCCGAAGTGAATGCCAACCTTCCCTGGGCGGACCAGCCCGACCAGAAGAAAAGGACTCGGGAGGATAGGCCGGAGCGTCAGCAGCTCTACCACCCGAAGTTTCAGGAGTATACCCCCCTCAACGTCTCCCTCGCGGTGTTGCTGGAGGAGGCCCAGAATGAGGGGTTCTTCAAGTTCTCCCCGGTCCCACGTCAGGCCGCTAAGCGAACCCGGGACCCCTACTGCGCTTTCCACCGGGTGCTGGGCCACGCCATGGAGGACTGCAAACAACTGAGGGACTATATCGAGGAGCTCATTGTAGGGTTCCTAGGCACGCTAGTGAGGTCTCCCAAGCCATCAACCATGGCAATTTCAAAAATTATGGTGCCGAGAAACCCTAAACTACGGATCGATAACTAGATGTCTAGGCGAAAAAGAACTAGTTAACACTTAACTAATGAGAAAACGGAAATACAACCTTTGTAGATCCGGTGCTCCACCTCCATAGCTCCGCAACGAGGTCCTCTCCGCTGTCCAAGTCAAATCCGGGCTCTAGGATCGGCTTCGTCGGAGAATGGGCAAGCTAGGTCGTCGATGTCCATGCCGAAGATGATCTACGTCGAGACATCGCTAAATCAAGCTCACTACTTCCCCAAGTCATGAAACTTGTGAAGTAAACACACTCTACTACTTGGCAAGAGGTAGAGGATGAAGAAATAGGAGTTGGGTTAACTTTAGAATTGGATTTCTCACTCTAATTCATCAATCACCATTGATGAGGTAAGCTTTCTTCTTCAAGTTCAAGGAAGAAGAAGAAGGAAATAGTTATGATAAGTTAAAAGAATAAGAAAAGAAAATGAATTCTTATCATCAAATTAACCATGGTCAAGTGTAGAGACTAAACTAGGGTTAGTGGGAATGGTTAGGTTTAAGGATGAGATAAGAATGGTTGACTTGAACAAAGCTTCATGAAGCTTCAACTAAAGAACAAAATTAGCCACCATTCTTTTCTCTTTTCTTTTATTCATTTATCAAAAATAAAAGGATAATTAAATAAGATAAATGAATAACAAATAAGAAACCCTAACCATTTCATTAACCAAGGTTTAATACTTTACACTTAACCAAAAAGGATGTATCATCAAACATGATACAAGCAAGTGCACAAAATCATATCGCATATGTAATGCGCACACCCGAGTGAGAAAATCCATTTAAAGTGAACCAATACTAGTTAATGCAAAGTAATATATCAAATATATAATTATACATTAAATCATTAAATCAACACTTGATTTAATGATCCGGTCATATCGCATATAGAACACTTGATTTAATGATCCGGTCATATCGCATATAACCGGCTAATATCCAATGTATCGATTTATCGAATCAATTCTTGATTCGATAACCAGGTTATATCGCATACAACCATTCGACACATTCATCGCGAGAATGGAATACGGTATCACATACACGCATTATTCTCGGTCCCGCACATATCTCATATGCGCTCCTATTTCGTTTCGCTTGAGCCAGAAAACCTCTGTGCAGGACTCTAAAGACTCGTCAATACGCCAGCAGCGGATGATGATCATATCAAACACCCACAAGCCGCAAGCGGTCTGCTAAACGTAACGGCCACCCGGGTATTGAGCGATCTGAAGATCGACGAGCAAGCCCGCTCACACTCCAGTGAATCCAACCAGTAACACTACCGTACAGTCCGGTCTGATCGTCTGATATGTCGCATATCTCGCCTAGGGGTGGTAAACGTCAGACCCCAATAGCTCAATAAGTCGTGTCGATATGAGGTCTATAACCATTCGAGAAACTACTGGTAACACTTACCAGTAAATCTCTGCAACCCTGGCCAGGGATTTCCTGTTATAGCCAATCGAACACAGCGCAACATCAACTCCCTATACCGGGAGAGACGAATCCCCTCCTATCGCTCATTGCCTCCATGTGACTCGGGACTGTACCCAAAAACCACCGTTTTGCACGCCCTCTTGGACGTGGTAAGATGGAAATCAAAGCACAGTGGGAACCACACAAGACTCTATGACGATCTTGGGTCAACAGACTACTCTGTACCAGTGTCACCAGAGAACTGCCATCTGACGTGAGGTATAATACCATCTGGGAGTTCTCGGCGAGTCCGTCCAGTGTACCCAGTCTCTACTGAGCACCCGTATATCATCTCTGATGTCAAACACCAATGGATATGGGATCATCCATCGCCCATCTGTATGGGTCGAGAAGGTACACGCTAGTCTACTCTGGTATATCGATGCCCCGTCTCGATACACCCACGACTAGGGACTTTGAAGGATGTACTTATGGACTACCATGTCCCCACTAGTATGATCCGCATCATAGTCCAGGTAGTCAAGTACAGATCCTAAGGGCTTTACCAACATGTAACAGAGAGATAATCAGCATACACGTTAAGGTAAAGGGTAACCAGATAGCATACTATCATGTCGAGCAAGAAAGTCCTCCCTATATATGTCCCAGCATCCACTACAATATACATCCTATATACAGTAATGGCCTCTAGGGCATACATATAACTAACAATCTCCCACTTGCACTAGGGCCATCTGTAGCAGTGGTTGCAGTATCTCATACTCAACCATCCCATAAAAATCTCTCTCTGGGAACAGGCCTTTGTGAGTGGATCCGCTGTGTTGTCCTCTGAGTCTACTCTCCTAACCTCGATCTCCCTGGAGATCAACCATCTCCATGATCAAGTGATACTGCCTTAGAATATGTCTGGATCACTGATGGGACCGGCGTTCCTTGGCATAAGCCACAACTCCATTGTCACACAATGGAAGGAACATAGTTCATCTCATGAACCAATATACACCCAAACAGCCTCTTTGGTAGCATCTTAAGTAGCGATGTATCATGCCTTTATCGTCTAGTATGTCACGGTATCTAGCTTGGAACTCTTCCAACATACCGTCCCTTTACTGAGGGTTAAGACAATGCCTGCGACTGACATTCAGTCGTCTTTATCACCCTGGAACCCTTCCAGTGATTCTCCCCAGGATCGTTTGATACTATCTCACTACAACTAGTGAGAATCCTAACATCCAATTAAATCTATCTCATAGATCCAAAATCCAGGATTTAATAGGTATCACTTTGATCCTAAGTGGAGAATCATTGTGATAAGCGGAGATTGATCGAGCGTAGCATAGGAAACTCCTTCCCTATCAAGAGTATGTCATCCACGTACTCTACGAGGATCGTCACTATACTCCCTACTACCTTTTTGTTTATACAAGGTTCATCTACCATTTTGATGATGTCAAACTCTTTGACTAATTCATCAAAACAGATGTTCCAACTCCGTGATGCCTGCTTTATCCTATAAAGCATCTTGCACACGTTTCCGCTGCTCCCATTGTCTACGAAGCCCTCTGGCTGTGTACTTATAGACGCACTCTTCTAAAACTTCATTTAGAAAAGCAGTCATGACACCCAACCACCAGATATCGTAGTCATGGTATGTAGCCGTGGTAAGTAGGATCTGGATGGACTTAAGCTTAGATCCTTAGAAAAAGTTTCATCATGATCCACACCTGGTCAATGATGCAAACCTTTAACAAGTCTAGCTTTGAAAGTCTCAACTTTTTCATGTACACCAAGTAATCTTCTCAAGATATACTTGCTCCTGATGGGGATTTAACCCTTCAAATATAGCAACCAAAGTCCATACTTTGTTGGCGTATAAGGATTCCATCTCAGATCGCTAAGCATCCAGCCATTCTTACAGAGTCCCACTCCTGATGGCCAGCTCGAAACTAGTTGGGTCATCATCTCATGATGCAATCCTCGCTCCCACTGTCATAGAGAAACTGAAGTATCTCTCAGGTGGGTGAGGAACCCTACTAGATCGGCGGAGAGGCTGAGGTTCGTTGGTATCTACTGAATACTTTGGTTCTATCAAATCATCAGCTGTAGTTTGTATAGCTGGAACCTTTCCAGTTCTACATTACAGTCCTTGCCTCGAGCTTGTCCGGATTTTGTTTTTAGACATAGGCCGGGCAACCCCAAATCTTAACTAACTTAAGATATGGGCTCTTCCCTTTCCATATCACATATGAAGTGGTAGGCAACTGATTTGATTCGAACCCTATTCAATAGGTATGCAGCTTCTCAAGTGCATAACTCCCAAAAGGAAATAGGTAACTCAGTAGTACTCATCATAGAGCACACCATATCAAATAGGGTGTATCTGCTCCGCCCCGATATACCATCGTATGGTGTATCCGGAGGAGTAATGCTGAGAGAGAATCTCATTCTCCTTTAGAAAAGCCCAAGTATTTCCGTGCTCAAGTATTCTCCTCCTTGATCACATCAAAGGACATAATACTTATACCCGTATTTTGGTTCTCTACTTCTAACTTATATTCTATGAATATCTCAAAAGGTTCGGACTTGTGTTTCAACAGGAACATATGACTGAATCTTGAGAGATTATCAGAGAATATAACGAAGTATAAAGAACCAGTCCTGGCATGTGTAGACAGGGGACCTTCATACATCAACATGTATCATCCCAAGAGTTTACTAACTCCTTCTCTGTTTCCAGTAAACGGAGCTATGGTCATCTTATCTTTGTGACATGACTGGCGAGTTTCACAAGATGTAAATTCAAACTAATTTAAATATGCATCTTTATGTAACTCTAGCTAGTCGGGTCACATTGATCTGATCTAGTCTACAATACCTCAAGAAGGATTCGTTCATTTCTGAACTTTTCCTCTTGTGTGTGTCCTGTATACTAAAGAACTGTAGTTTGATTTAGAACATCAACGCTTTTAGATAACGTGCCTGAACCGATCAACTTTTGATATAGGAAATGTTCAAAACATTATCCAACAATACAAAATTATATCATTTCTTTACTAATAAAGAGAGTGATATGATTTTGTATATCAGGTTCGGTATCTAATAACATTCGTTCAGAATCAATGTATTTGGAATACAGGGTGACAGTGACCGACAGACTTGGCTGCAACTCTTGCCCCGTTTTCTGCCTCATGAAACTTATCACCCGTTCTCAGTTCTCTACCTTTCTATAGCCCTATGTAACAGATTACATATGATGGGATCCTGATCTGGTATCATATACCCAGGACATAAAGGATACTGAGAAACAGTTCTGTATAATGAACACACCCGAAGATGATGCATCATCATGCACTCTCCTCGTTTGGGCGGCACGGGAAATCTGGTATTCCCCAATTTCCTGCTCTGTCTTATAACAATTATAAGTTGGAGCAGGACCAACGTTCCCCAGCTCAGTATAACAAGCGGGTTCGGTCAATATTCCGTATTATTATCTTGATTAAGGCGTGATATGGTCGCTACCTGGAGAGAGAGAGAAGAAAACACTCAGCGTGCGCTCTGTCAAGAATAGATTGGTTATTATTTTATCTAATCAGGATGGCTCCCACTGCTTTTTATCAAATCTTCCTTCAAACCCTAAAAGGAAAGACTAGCCGGGATTAATTACACACTACAAGTTCGCCAATCTTTCAGCCAGACCAGTGTCGGTACTTTGAGGGAGGTCCCCCGTGCTTTCGCACGAACCTAATTACTGTAAACCTCGTTTTCCCAGAGGCATAACCTCGTTAACACCTTTCTAGACACCTACTTGATCGGCTAATTGTAATGTATAAAACTTTCCCAGGAGTAACACTTACTCGCAGCGGGTATCGGGATCCAACTATCTCATAGAAGGTATGCAATCTCATTGCAAATTTCAACACTTGAAATTCCCGATAATATTTTGCCCCGAACGATCTATGACCTTGACAAGGTCAACAAACCATAGACCGCAAGTCAAGTTCAACCCGTCATTTCTTGATTGAATCAAACCCACCCGCACGACCCTTGACAAGGTCAACAAGGCCGCACGACTACCCTAACCCAATCTGCATCATATGCATAAGCAGATAAATACTGGTTAGCTACCGCACACTGCGCCTTGACAAGGTCAACAAACGCAGCACGAATACTAAACAGGATTTATCTGAAATGACGGAGGGCTACGACAGGTTTTTCTGAAAACCTATTGCGTAATGAACTTGATATCGTTGTAGGATCGAATGAATTTTGAAATGGAGTGTTTTTTAGGCTTTTCTAGTTTTGCTAAAGGAGTCACTCCCGGTGAAGGGATCGTCGGTCCTTTCCTCGTCGAATGAGGTGCGGGATGTATCATATATATCACTGTGCAAAGCAAAAACACTTAAAAGCAATCAAAAGACAAACCGAGTGTGTAGCATCTGCCAGTTATTGCTAAAGGAGTCACTCCCGGTGAAGGGATCTCGGTCCTTTCCTCATCGAATAAGGTGCAGGATATATCATATATACAGCTGTGCAAAGCAAAAACTGTAGCTACCTGTTTTAATTTTGAAATTCGATTCTACAACATCTTAGGTTTCTTTTATTTCATTAATCACATTAATGAAGTCCCATTATTTAAGTACCTAAACATCACAGATAAATACGACGTACACTTATGCCATCCGCATTCGCCTCGATGTCCCCTCGTGCACCGTTAGGTTAGGTAACTAACGGCAGAGCAGGGCAGGGCTAGCGCGGGTGTAAAACATAAGTAACATCTATATAATATATCATATATACTATATGCTGTATCTATCACAGAACATCACATGATCACATCACAGATATCGCAGCAGAAGAAACATATGAAATATTGGATATACTAGGACGTCCGTGTTTTCAATACGAGCCAGTATAAAACACGGATTCCACGGTCGTGATGAATAGCCAAACCCACACCCCTAGACCCCTACGAGAGCGGCAAGCAACCCTACCAATTCTAGAGTTAGGAGACCCGGACCCGACTCCTCGAGTTGGTCTCCCACTGGACTCCAGAACCCGGTTACTTGTGCCCTCCTCCTTGGGTCTATCCTAGTGCGGAAAAGTAAATAATATACAACGGGTGACTACTTCCGCAACCTGGAAGCGCCCCAATAAAAGAATATTACATACAAGTTTTTTACATGAATGAAAATGAAAAACACTCATCTCACATAAAAAACCCCGGCTGTTCAAACACGACGATCCAATATAACATATCCAGCAACACATAACATCACATGTCATCAACGTAAGTAAATATGCGCATCCCAATTGTCGTTGACGTATAGCAACGAAACCGGCGATATCACATATTACACTTACGGTCACAGAAAAGAAAGTGTAAAACTACAACAGTTGGAATCCGCAACCACCTCAGACATCACATACCTGACCAAATGAATTCCTTAGACATCGCATGCCTAACAATTATAAACCCCGCATTTTAGTCTCAAAATCGAAAACACTTTTCAATATCAAGTCGGGCAATTCAACAAGATTCCCGACATCCTGATCGAATGCTCGTCGCAAACTTCAGTAGGCGGCTGCACCCCCGATACCGTCGACGAAGTGCACCAAGGCGGAACACCGCTACCGCGAGCATCCGAACGGATGCTTTCGGCGACGGGGTTCTCCTACAGTCACTTGGTCGGGGCTATGGAGTGAGGCTGTCTATTAAGTTTACCCGGCGAGTATCCGCGTACGCTACATGATTGCGACGGACTTTTGATCACATCAAAATTCTGTGGCAACCGATCAAGTGAGACTAAACTGCTACGTTTATAATATTCATTTAGTTATCACATAACTATTTGTGAATTCCAATTATTGTATCCCATTCCAGATAAACAGAAAATGTTAAACTTTCCGATCGAACTATCGAACACCCAAGTTTTCCCGATACAGATCAACACATGAAACAAGTCTAACAACATTCAGTTCGTGCCTCAGTACCAACGGTCCAGCCGTAGAAGGGTCAAGCCAACGCCTCACATGTGGCACGCCGTACTGCCCCAAACCCGAAGGTTCAAAGGGCAGTTCAAGACGGTCACATAATCGAGTTAAGGTTTGTGTCTTCTAGAGGGACCATCGCGTTACTTGCACTACTTAGAACGTCGTCAAACTATGGAAAAATCCAACACTTGGAAATTTCCCGACAGGGGAAAAATTGGGTATTTATATCCGGTCGAACTTTTTAACATATTCTAAGATTTATCCGGAAAGACACACAGACAAAATTTGATAAACCCGATCGAATCACCGAATCCCCAAAATAACTGCAGAAAATTCAACTCTTGAATAATTTTTAAAAATATCCAGAGAACTCAGAAGCTGAAACAATGAATTACTGTGTAAGAAGTTAGGGTTGACGTCAGCAATCAGCCGCTGAACCGCCGCCTAACTAAGGAATATGCCGCGGATCCGCGCCTCAGTGTACTGTTCATGGAAAAATAATTCCACCGTAATTCTTATAATTTCCTACTGAGTTCTCTGCATATTTTTAATTTGGAAAAATCACTGTTTTTGAAAAAAGTACAGAGAGCAATTTCCCGGGTGGGGTTTCGGTTCGATCGGACTTCAAATCGCGTCTAGACTTCGCCTAAGGCTCTAGCTAGGCTCTGATACCACTGTAGGGTTCCTAGGCACGCTAGTGAGGTCTCCCAAGCCATCAACCATGGCAATTTCAAAAATTATGGTGCCGAGAAACCCTAAACTACGGATCGATAACTAGATGTCTAGGCGAAAAAGAACTAGTTAACACTTAACTAATGAGAAAACGGAAATACAACCTTTGTAGATCCGGTGCTCCACCTCCATAGCTCCGCAACGAGGTCCTCTCCGCTGTCCAAGTCAAATCCGGGCTCTAGGATCGGCTTCGTCGGAGAATGGGCAAGCTAGGTCGTCGATGTCCATGCCGAAGATGATCTACGTCGAGGCATCGCTAAATCAAGCTCACTACTTCCCCAAGTCATGAAACTTGTGAAGTAAACACACTCTACTACTTGGCAAGAGGTAGAGGATGAAGAAATAGGAGTTGGGTTAACTTTAGAATTGGATTTCTCACTCTAATTCATCAATCACCATTGATGAGGTAAGCTTTCTTCTTCAAGTTCAAGGAAGAAGAAGAAGGAAATAGTTATGATAAGTTAAAAGAATAAGAAAAGAAAATGAATTCTTATCATCAAATTAACCATGGTCAAGTGTAGAGACTAAACTAGGGTTAGTGGGAATGGTTAGGTTTAAGGATGAGATAAGAATGGTTGACTTGAACAAAGCTTCATGAAGCTTCAACTAAAGAACAAAATTAGCCACCATTCTTTTCTCTTTTCTTTTATTCATTTATCAAAAATAAAAGGATAATTAAATAAGATAAATGAATAACAAATAAGAAACCCTAACCATTTCATTAACCAAGGTTTAATACTTTACACTTAACCAAAAAGGATGTATCATCAAACATGATACAAGCAAGTGCACAAAATCATATCGCATATGTAATGCGCACACCCGAGTGAGAAAATCCATTTAAAGTGAACCAATACTAGTTAATGCAAAGTAATATATCAAATATATAATTATACATTAAATCATTAAATCAACACTTGATTTAATGATCCGGTCATATCGCATATAGAACACTTGATTTAATGATCCGGTCATATCGCATATAACCGGCTAATATCCAATGTATCGATTTATCGAATCAATCCTTGATTCGATAACCAGGTTATATCGCATACAACCATTCGACACATTCATCGCGAGAATGGAATACGGTATCACATACACGCATTATTCTCGGTCCCGCACATATCTCATATGCGCTCCTATTTCGTTTCGCTTGAGCCAGGAAACCTCTGTGCAGGACTCTAAAGACTCGTCAATACGCCAGCAGCGGATGATGATCATATCAAACACCCACAAGCCGCAAGCGGTCTGCTAAACGTAACGGCCACCCGGGTATTGAGCGATCTGAAGATCGACGAGCAAGCCCGCTCACACTCCAGTGAATCCGACCAGTAACACTACCGTACAGTCCGGTCTGATCGTCTGATATGTCGCATATCTCGCCTAGGGGTGGTAAACGTCAGACCCCAATAGCTCAATAAGTCGTGTCGATATGAGGTCTATAACCATTCGAGAAACTACTGGTAACACTTACCAGTAAATCTCTGCAACCCTGGCCAGGGATTTCCTGTTATAGCCAATCGAACACAGCGCAACATCAACTCCCTATACCGGGAGAGACGAATCCCCTCCTATCGCTCATTGCCTCCATGTGACTCGGGACTGTACCCAAAAACCACCGTTTTGCACGCCCTCTTGGACGTGGTAAGATGGAAATCAAAGCACAGTGGGAACCACACAAGACTCTATGACGATCTCGGGTCAACAGACTACTCTGTACCAGTGTCACCAGAGAACTGCCATCTGACGTGAGGTATAATACCATCTGGGAGTTCTCGGCGAGTCCGTCCAGTGTACCCAGTCTCTACTGAGCACCCGTATATCATCTCTGATGTCAAACACCAATGGATATGGGATCATCCATCGCCCATCTGTATGGGTCGAGAAGGTACACGCTAGTCTACTCTGGTATATCGATGCCCCGTCTCGATACACCCACGACTAGGGACTTTGAAGGATGTACTTATGGACTACCATGTCCCCACTAGTATGATCCGCATCATAGTCCAGGTAGTCAAGTACAGATCCTAAGGGCTTTACCAACATGTAACAGAGAGACAATCAGCATACACGTTAAGGTAAAGGGTAACCAGATAGCATACTATCATGTCGAGCAAGAAAGTCCTCCCTATATATGTCCCTGCATCCACTACAATATACATCCTATGTACAGTAATGGCCTCTAGGGCATACATATAACTAACACTCATACGGTCCGGGCATCTCGCCACCTACTTAAGGGACAAACGGCAGACCGACCACGAGCAGGAGCAACCTCGCCCAACCACCGACCTGACCATCGGCCAGATCATGCTCGTTTCGGCAGACAGCCAGCCCGGGGCTCAGGGAGCCCCATGCCCTATGCCAAGCGCAGGGGCCGGCAGCCCTTCAGGGGGCTCGGCCCGAACCAACAAAGTCATCCTTTAACCTGTACCTGTTCTTTTTTTTAGCAATGTAAATCCTTCCTAGAATCTACCGTTGACTAAATAAGGATCAATGGAGCATTGCGAAAATGAAAGGAAATATTTGTTTATTCAAAGGGTACTATGGGCTCCTCATCCGTACAAAAAAAAAAAAAGAACTGCCAAGTTACAATAGGGGGGTAAGGGGTGCAGCGAGCACTGCTCGTGGTACTCGGCGAAGATCCCCGCCAACCGGGGCCGCGCAAGTTCCAGCCTCTACTCCCGATTCCCCCGCGGGCGCTGACTCCAACCCTTAGCTCGTAGCATTCGCGGATGAGCGCCCCCGAGTGCGCCAGCCGGTTCGCGGAGATCAAGCCGAAGCGCCTTAAGGACTGCAGCTTTCCCACGGCCTCGTCAAAAAGCTGCTCTGACAGGGGGTTGTAAAGCCCCGGCGATGCCCTCCAGATGGAGTACACCAACAGCTGCAGCAGGGAGGAGCGCCTAGGGAGCAGCCGACCGAAGTGCTCCTCAATGCGAGCAACCACCAACTGCACCGTGTCCTCGGTGCGGTCGTGGCCATAAAGGTACACATCTGGAGAACTGATGATTTCGGGGATAGTGAACGGGAAATCCTCCATTTTCGATGGCTTATCTACGAAAGGGGAAGAACCGATACCCCTTATATAGCCCGCTCTGCAGCCCAACGGCTGCCACGCGGCGTCCATCGTTCGTTACCCGGTGGAAACGAAGCGACGCGCCACGCGACATCCTTCAACGTTACTCGGTGGAAACGAAGCGACGCGTCCCTATCGCTTCGCCTCCACCCGCATTCACTGCACTAGGTGTGCACGCCGCTGCCCCAACCATTCCTATTCCCCGCACCAACAGCCGAACGACCAGGCTGCACCTCGTCAAAGGTTCAAACCAGCAGCCGCCCTGCTCAAACATCCCCGGCCGGCAGCTTCCCTGCCACACGCCGGGGATCTAAAAAGCCCTCCCGAGGCAGTCGAGGCCAGAGATTCCCTCGCTCGGCTATCCCCCGCGGGCAGCTTCCCTGCCACGACGCCGGGGATCCAAAAGCCCTCCCAGAGGCAGTCGAGGCCAGAGGTTCCCTCACTCGGCTATCTTTCAGGACAAAAGTCCTCGCCAAGAGGCACCGGGCAGAAACCCTGCCCGGCCAAAGGTCCTTGGTGGGCTTCCTACAACCTTATAGCTTTCCTCGCGCCAAAGGCCAAAATCCTCCCAGAGGCAGTCGGGTCCTTGCCCGGCTATCCCCGGCTGGTAGCCTCCTACCATAACCGACAGGGATCAAAGTCCTCGCCAAGAGACACCGGGCAGTAACCCTGCTCGGTCCCCATCCTGAAGGATCTCAAAGCCCTCCCAGAGGCAGCCGAGCCCGAGATTCCCTCGCTCGGCTATCCCCGGCGGGCAGTTTCCCTGCCACACGCCGGGGATCAAAATTCCTCCCCGAGGCTGTCGGGCCCTTGCCTTGCAATCGACAGCTGGTAGCTTCCTACCTCCGTCCTTAAGGATCAAAAGCCCTCATACAAGAGGACCCTGTAGGGTTCCTAGGCACTCTTGTGAGGGTTCATAAGGTATCAACCATGCCCGAATAAAATTTTAGACATGCCGAACAACCCAAAGCCGGGATCTTTGCTAGATTATTAGGGTTTAACATGCAAGTAAATATCTTTACTACTAAGTGTGAGGGATTACAAACTTTGTAGTCCACTCCTTCGCTTCATAAGCTCCGAGTAGAAGTCGCTTCGCCGCGATCCACGATCTCCCGGACTCAAGAGAGGCTTCACGACTCGAACGATCCATGCTAGCTTGTAGTGTTCCGTTTCTCCGATGATCTACGTCGAAGTTGCTATAACTCAAGCTCTCTCATTCTAATGAGGTGAACACCCTAATCTAATGGGCTAGATTAGATAAGAATGATGGAGTAGTATTTATGCTTTCTTTTTATATCATATTCTCACAAGAAATCATCACAAAAGGAAAATCTAGCAAGCTTTCTCAAAGCTCAAGAGAGAAGAAGATGATGAAAATGAGATAATCCTTTTGTGATGAATAATGAAATGAGTATATCAATAATAATGCAACCATGGTTAATGATGACAAGGATAACCCTTGTAGAGAGTTAACTAAGGGTAGGGTTTGGTTGGGTTAAGAAAAGAGTCATAAGAAAATATCTATCATAATATCTTCTTCATGACAAAAGAAGAACTTCTAGAATGTGCAAGAAGAAACTAACCCAATTAAACCCTAACCTTGTTTAATCACCACTAAACATGTTTCATTATTAATCATATCATGTTACTATAATATATATCACATATATATTATATATTTGTAACAAAAGAAATAATACCTTTAATATATATCGCATATATATCAATGTATTATCTGGTGAGAAAATAAAATAATAAAACGAGCCAATATTAGATAATGTAATACAATATATCATATATATTATTATACATTAAATCATCGAATCAACACTTGATCCGACAATCCGGCTATATCAAATATAACCGACTAATATATCATGTACCGATTCATCGAATCAACACTTGATCCGATGTCCTGGTTCACATCTAAATATCGCGAGAATATAATACGGTATCTCATATCGCATTATCCTCGGTCCTGCACATATCACATATGTGCCTCTACTCCGTTTTGCCTGAGCCAAGAAATCTCTGTGTAGGACTCTAAAGAATCGTCAATACGCCGGTAGCAGGTGATGATCATATCAAAAACCCACAAGCTGCAAGCGGTCAGCTAAACGTAACAGCCACCTAGGTATTGAGCGATCAAAAGATCAACAAGCTATCCTGTACGTTCTCCTGTGAATCCAATCAGTAACACTCCCGTACAGTCCGGTCTCTTCGTCTGATATGTCGCATATCAAGTCTAGGGGTGGTATACGTCAGACCCCAGTAACCGATAAGTCGTGTCGATGTGAGGCTCATAACAGGTCGAGAAACTACTGGTAACACTTACCAGTAAATCTCTATATCAGCCCTGGCCAGGGACTTCCAGTTATAGCCAATCGAACACAGCACAACACCAACTCCCTATACCGGGAGAGACGAATCCCCTCCTATCGCTCATTGCCTCCATGTGATTCGGGACTGCACCCAAAAGCCACCGTTTTACACGCCCTCTTGGACGTGGTAAAGTGGAAATCAAAGCACAGTGGGAATCACACAAGACTCTATGACGATCTCGGGTCTACAGACTACCATGTACCAGTGTCACCGGAGAACTGCCATCTGACGTGTGGTATATCACCATCTGGGAGTTCTCGGCGAGTCCGTCCAGTGTACCCAGTCTCCACTGAGCACCCATACACCATCTCTGATGTCAAACACCGATGGATATGGGATCATCCATCGCCCATCATATGGGTCAAGATGCGTATACTCTAGTCTACTCTGGTGTATCGATGCCATGTCTCGATATACCCTCGACTAGGAACAGTTATAGGATGTACTCATCGACTACCATGGCCCCACTAGTATGATCTCATCATAGTCCCAGTAGTCGAGTACAGATCCTAAGGGCTTTATCAATATGTGAGAGAAAAACAGTAAACCAGTACAAGTCAACATGTTAAGATAAAGTGAAACCAAATAGCATACTATCATGACGAGCAAGAAAGTCCTCTCTATATATATCCAAGCATCCATCATAATATACATCATATATACAACAATGGCCTCTAGGGCATATACATAACTAACAATCTCCCACTTGCACTAAGGCCAGCTGCTGTAGTATCTTATACCCAGCATCCCGAATAATCTCTCAAACTGTATCTGGGGAACGATCTTTGCGAGTGGATCCGCAGTGTTGTCCTTCGTATCTACTCTCATGACCTCGATCTCCCGGCGATCAACTATCTCCCTGATCAGGTGATACCGCCTCAGAATATGTCTGGACTTCTGATAGGACCTGGGTTCCTTGGCCAAAACCACAGCTCCATTGTTATCGCAATACAGAGGTATTGGATGCTCAATGGATGGAACCACACCAAGTTCACTAATGAACTTCTTTATCCAGACAGCCTCTTTGGCGGCATCGTTGGCAGCGATGTATTCAGCCTCCATCGTCGAGTCTGCAACGGTATCCTGTTTGAAACTCTTCCAACATACCGCCCCTCCATTGAGGGTAAAGACAAATCCCGAGTGCGACTTAGAGTCGTCCTTATCACTTTGGAAGCTGGAATCGGTAAAGGACTCCACCTGGAGTTCTCCGTTACCATACACCAAGAACATCTCTTTAGTCCTTCGCAAGTACTTGAGAATGTTCTTCACAGCTGTCCAGTGACTCTCTCCAGGATCTGCTTGATACCGACTCACTACACTTAGTGAGTATGCTACATCGGGTCTGGTACATAGTATCGCATACATGATAGAGCCTACTGACGAAGCATAGGGTATCCCTTGCATGCGAGCCCTCTCCAAATCAGTCTTGGGAGACATCTCTTTGGAGAGAGTGAGTCCAGAGATCGTGGGTTGGTTCCCACTCTTGGATTCTTCCATACTAAACCTCTTTAGTATGGTGTCAATGTACCTGGATTGGGACAATCCCAGTATCCGTTTAGATCTATCTCTATAGATCATGATTCCCAATATGCAGGAGGCATCACCTAGATCTTTCATTGAGAATCTTTGTGATAAGAAGAGCTTGACTGATTGCAGCATAGGAATATCATTTCCTATCAAGAGTATGTCGTCCACGTACAATACGAGGAAGATAACCTTACTCTCTGCTACCTTCTTATAGATACAAGGTTCATCTATATTTTTGATGAAGTCAAACTCTTGACTACAACATCAAAACAGATGTTCCAACTCCGCGATACTTGTTTTAACCCATAAATAGATTTAAGCAGCTTGCACACCTTTCCGCTGCTCCCACTATCTACGAAGCCCTCTGGCTGAGTCATGTACACGCACTCTTCTAAATCACCGTTTAGAAAGGCGGTCTTAACATCCATTTGCCAGATTTCGTGGTCATGGTATGCAGCAATGGAAAGTAAGATCCGGATGGAATTAAGCATAGCCACTGGAGAAAAGGTTTCGTCATAATCCACACCTGGTCTTTGACGAAAACCCTTTGCAACAAGTCTAGCTTTGAAAGTCTCAACTTTTCCATCTACACCAAATTTCTTTTTAACGATCCACTTGCTCCCAATGGGTTTTACCCCTTCAGGAGCATTTTCCAAAGTCCATACTTTGTTGGTGTACATGGATTCCATCTCAGATCGCATTGCATCCAGCCATTTCACAGAGTCACCACTCGTGATGGCCTGCTCGAAACTAGTCGGGTCATCATCTTCCATGATGCAATCCTCGCTTCCATCATCAATGAGAAAACCGTAGTATCTCTCAGGTGGATGAGAAACCCTGCTAGATCGGCGGAGAGGCTGGGTTCGTCGGGTACTTCTGAATCCTCTGGTTCCACTAAATCTTCAGTTGCAGTTTGTGTTGCTGGAACTTCTTCCAGTTCTACCTCAGAGCTGTAAGTGCACGGCGGCACCCCGGCCGTCAATCCGACGGCCAAATGTGGAAGCTGTGATAAACTTTAAATTTTCTTGAACTGGCAAACCGCCGCGCACTAATACCCGGATCGAACCACTAACTAGTCCTAGCTAACTACAAGAAAGGGAAGAGAGATATACCGACAGATCCGAGTCCTCCGGTCTTCTCGTCGTCGTCCCGATCTCCTGCGGAATGTCCCGTCTCCTCCTCGTCGCCGGAAGTGCACCACATCGCCTACTTCTTTTACGGGCTCCCACCTCAATACCGAGGCAACTCGGGCACGAAGCTGGCTAGTCGACGTGCTCAAGGTTTGCTGTAGAATGTAGTGTACAAGTCTCATTTTGGGGTTGTAGGAATTGCCTTTTGTGGAGGGATTGAACTATGGAGTTGAACTAGGGAATTTTGGTGAAGCAAAAATGATATATGATGAACCAAAAGACCCCCACCAATTTGGACAGCCCCACCTCAAGTGGCCGGCCTCTTCTCCTTGGAAAAAAGAGTGAGTGAGTGAGTGAGTGAGGAGAAGGAAAGTTTCATATGATAGAAAATGAGAGAGAGAGCTATCCAATCAAGCAAGAGAGAGAAAGGGTGATCATCACAAAACAATGATCACAAGAAAACCCTCACTCCAACACCACCATCACCAACAACCATGATGACTTTAAAAGTCAAGCCATCATGAGGAAGTCAAGAAGTCAAGGTCAAGGGATGGGGCTATAATCATGATGCAACAAAAATGCAAAGACCCCCTCCACAACCACTTATTTGCAACAATGCAAATAAGCCCTCCTCCACCAATCTTCGGCCAATGAACGATACAAAGGAAATCGGCCGAAACTGAAAGCAAACTGGCAACTCCAGAAAACTGGTCCCGTAATAAATTACAGGACAAACCCCGATACTGTGCATACACATCCGCATCTGTATTTAGACCGAAATACAAATGCAATGAGACAAAATCTACACTGTACTATACTAGGATCCGGCTTAAACCAAAGCCGGCTAGTAATATCCGTTCGATCCTGATCCGTGCAATACTGCACGCATCTGATCGAACCCTGCCATATATCCATACGGCCTACAGTACAAACTGTCCGATCCTGATCCGTGCAATACCGCGCGTATCTGATCGGACCTTGCCATATCTCCATACGGCCTCTACAACCTTTCGCCCGAAAGCTGAGTAACAGAATGTGGGGGACTCTAAAGACTCGTCAACACCTTGGTTGTGGATTTAACCACTAGCACGTTAGAGGTATAAGCCAATACATAACGGGCTACCAGGTATTGACCAAAAGGGACGTCTGTGAGCGAACTCAGCCTGACTCCCTACTGAGCCTGTCAGTGACAATATCCGTACAGTCCGGTCCGTTCGTCTATGAGCATCGCATGGCGGGCCTAGGGGTTGGTAAAAGTCAGACCCCCAAAAGCGGTACAAGTCGTGTCGGAGTGTAGCCCAGAACACCCTGAGATACTACTGGAATACCTACCAGTAAATCTCCTTGCCTCGGCCGAGGGCTTCGTGTAATGGCTCTCCTAGACACAGCACGACCTCACCCCCAATACCGGGAGAGACGAACCCCTGAAGATACGCTCACTGCCTCCATGTGGCTCGGGACTGTACCCAACTAAAACCTGTTTGCACGACTCCTTTGAGCCGTGGTAGGGTAGTAATCAAAGTACAGTGGGAACTCACACGAGACAAATGACGATCTCCAGGTCGATGAACTAACCTGCACACATGTCACCAGGGAACTGCCATCTGACGTCTGGTATATGACCAACTAGCATGTTCCCGGCGAGTCCTGTCCGGTGTACTCATAACCCAATGAGCACCTGTATACATCTTAGGTGATCCAACTGACACCAGTGGCTTGTGAGACCGGCCACCGCCCCTCGTCGGGGTCTCGACTGTATACACTAGTCTACTCTGGAGTATCGATGCCCTGTCTCGAAACTCACACGACTAGGGACCATTTAAGGATATGCTTATAGACCCCAGCTCCCACTTATATGATCGCCCTCATACTGCTGGTGGTCAAGCAAGAATCCTAGGGGCTCTATCAACGTGTAATAGCGACTTGTTAGGTCATTTAAAGCAGTACACGATGATAAAGGTAAACCAGATAGCATACTATCATCTCGAGTAAGACTGTCCTACCGGGATAGGTCCTCCATCAATCATTGCAATCACGTACCTGTGATCTAATAATTGACTCTGAGGGCACTATCTCCAACAATCTCTCACTTGCACTCAAGGCTAATTATTGCGATGTCGCATACTCACAGCCCGTGTGATACCGAACACCCAACTCCTCTACTGGTCAGTCTCACAAAGCTCGTTTGCGAAACTATTGCGTTCGAGGAATAGCCTTAGTGAGTGGATCCGCTTTGTTGTCTCTTTCAATGTCTCTCTATATCTCAAGTTCGCGGAGAAACCCATCTCCCGAAATGAGCAATACCTGTCTTAGAATGTGTCTGGATGTCTGATGGGACATAGCTCATAAATGAACTCCAAATCCAAACTTCTTAGACTGTATCGTCAACTGAACTTAATCAGTATCCTGCGCCATGCCTCCCTCAGTATTGCCTTGGACTACCTGTCCAAAATACTGCCCCTCGTCAGAAGGAAAACTATAACTCTGACAACCTCCCTGTCGTCCAGGTCACCTTGGAAGCCTGGAATGATAACTGTCTCCCGAATGAGGCTGTCGTTATCATATCCCTAGAACATCCACTTATGTTCTAAAACTGCTTCCGACTGTTTCTCCAGGATTGGATCAATGTCAACTTATTGCATCTAGTGCAAGAACAACATCTGGTGTGGTACTTGACATCTCATGATTGACTCAATTGCCAAAGCAAGTGATCTGCCAACCATGCACATCCCTCTCCACTTTAGTCTGTAAGACACCTTTAGAGAGGGTGACTCCATCACCTGCAGGTACACTACCGTGCCAGGAGTCGTCCATTCTAAATACTCTTAGAATGCTGTCTAAGTACCCTGATTGGGAAACTACCCAAATCTAGATCTAAAGCCATAGATCTAGTAACCAGAATGTCTGATATAATGTCCAAGTCCCATGTGGAGAAACTACTGTGTGACGACCAAAGTATAACCGATTGTAGTATAGGAGTTTCTTTTCCTACTCTGTGTATGTCATCCAAATACCAGGACATCACACCCTACTACCTTCTCAACAGATCCATCCCCTATTCTGATGAAGTCAAACCCATGACTGTCACGTCAGAAGTAGATGATCTATCTCCGCTACATCTGCTTTAGTCTATAAATAGACATAAGCTACCTGTCCACCAATGCTTCCGCTGCTCCCACTGACTACGACAACCCTCTGGCAGAGTCATATAGACGTACACTTCTAAAACTAGTTTAGAACGACGCTATACTCATCCTCCCACCGGGTCTCGCAGCCTGGAACAACAGCAATGGTAATTGTGGGTAAACAAGAACTTCCCTGTCACCGTCCTTGAGGCTACCGGAGTACCTCTTGGGTGCCTAAAGTTACCCACCTTATCTGCGGAGTGGCCAATGGAATATCAATCCAGATTGAATCTTTAGGTTCCTTATCAAATCTTCAGTAATCGTTTGTGGTTCTGGAATCACTTCCAGTTCTACCATACTCCCACTACTGTTTTCTGAAAAAATCCATTTTTAATAAAACTGTGGCGAGTCTGGAACAATATTGCTATTGTTCATCCAGATGGTAGAAAGTCAACCCTCGTCATAGCCTGGGTCAACCCACAAACAGCCATTACAGAAACGTGCCTTGAGTTGTCCAGTGTCTGGTTTTAATCATAAACCGGACGACTCCCCGTACCTTAACATCGTTAAGATATGAACTGTTCTATATCCAATATAGAAACAGAGGCACTGATTTAATTGAACCAGATTCAAATCATGCAGCTGTCTCCAGTGCATGTCAACTAAAATGGAAGGAGGCCGATCAGCGTTACTCAACTTAGGAATGCTTCCAATTATGAGTAACCTGAAAGAGAAGCAAGTTCTCTTAATCACTACTATCAACTGAATACCATTGACAAGTATCTATATCTTCGATCACTTTGAAGAATCCCGATACTTGCTACACCTGGTTCTCTACTCTATTCAAATACCTATAACTTCTCAAAATTCGGACCCTGTGTTTCCTACGAAACACCTGTCTAAAAACTAGAGAAGTCATAAGTAAACCGAATATAGTACGAGGACCAACCCCTCTGTCCTGATGGACCCTGGACAACATACAATACTCTGTATAAGTCCCTTGAGTCTGAAAACTCATTCACTGTGTGTCGTAGGTTGAAAACTGTACTTATGGTTAAGAAGAATTACACCGCTGTTTAATGCTCCTTACCTAACCATCCACTGATATAGGTAAATGTCGTAGACATAATTTCAGAAAGGTATATCTCACTCTATGAAAATAGACGTACAGATATATCAATTTGAAATTGGTGCATAACTGCGGATATTCAAAACCAAATATTTGCCAACCGGCAAACAACCCAGGTGATTTCCTCAAATATCACCGATTGTAACGAATCCCGATATAATGAGGATGATCACCCAATTCCCAATAACCTACTCCCACTCATCATCTGTAAAACCATACAGATGTAAGAATCATACCTGGTAAATACATACCCTGGAGCAAGTGTCTAATCGGGAAATCAGTTTTCCTTTAACAGTACACAGTGAGACTGAAACATCGAAATGTTTCGATGGGGTATCCTGGTATTCCTAGTAATGCCTCTTCCAGATTCACGACTATAACCGTATAATCCTTTGCCACCTCTCCAAATCCCTTCTTATGTCTTTAGTCTTTACCTTCTGCACACCCCTTTAGGCCAAATGGTTTTCTTCCTTCCCTACCGTTCGGCACCAGCCTATGGTTTGGAAGAAGACTATCCAATAAGCATAATGGGTGTACTGTCCCAATCCTAGGAACACTCGCAATGAGAGAGGGTGAAGATAAAAGACAACCGAATAAACCTTATTCCTATTTCTCCTGGACCAGAATCCATCCCCGAACTGGAACAAGTTCCTTTCGAGTTCGTATATAACCATACGATGGAGTATCCAATAAACTGTGGATCTTCGTAGTGATACGGAGTGTCCTGGAGAAATACAAAGGTGATTTTAGGATTGGCGAAGGAATACTTGGTTTGGTCGTGAATATCTGTTGCAATTTACTTTGCCCTCTTACTAATCCCTTGCTTTGTCTGAACTTAATACCTTCTGTACACCATCGTTAGGCTAATTGGTTTTCTTCATTCCCTACCGGTCGGCACCAGCCTAAGGTTTGGAAGAAGACTATCCAATTTGCGTAATAGGTGTACTATCTCCTAAACCAAGGAGTACTCGCAACCTGAGAGAAGGTAAAAGGAAAAGACAACTGAATAATCCTATCCGTTTTCTCCAGAACCTGAAATCATCCTCGAATAAATTCCTTCGAGTTCGTATCTAACCATACAATGGTTTTGTCCAATGGAAGTGGACGTTCGTAGTAATACGGGGTGTCCTGGAGAAAAGGGTAAAAGTAGGAGTGGCAATGAGGTTTGCAACTCTGACAATCCAAAAGCCAGTATTTAAGAAGGTTCGGTCAACTTGGTCACTGAGTCATAGTCTAGGGTCGGGTCAATGGTCGCTGCCAAAGAGAGGGAGAAAAGAAACACTCAGCGTGCACTCTAACCTAGATCAGAATGGTTACCAATTTATCTAATCTGGAAACCTCCCACTGCACCGTCAAATTCTCCTCCAAACCTGAAAGAAGAATTAGTCGGGATCACCCGAGGAGTAAACTAACTCATCAGTGGGAATCGGGATCCAACTATCACCGCATGATAACGTGACGGAATCCGCTCACGTCATCACACTCCAGAAGGTATGCGCATATCTGGCAAGTTTCAGTTCTTTTGAAACTCCCGATGTGATTTTTTTGCCCCATGCTCTTATGACCTTGACTTTGGCCAACAAATCATAAGTCACATGTCAAGTTCTACCCGTCATTCTCCAGGTTGTTTTGAATTCACCCGTACATATCCTTGACTTTGGCCAACAAGGCAGTACGACTGTTCCAAACCAACGCATCTATCTATGCTGCATATGAATAACCAACAGCTACCAAACACTGTGCCTTGACTTTGGCCAACAAACACAGCTTGAATACTATTGACTACCCATATGAAACGACGGAGGGCTACGAATGGTTTCTGGCAAAAACCTTTAACGTAATGAACTTGATATCGTTGAAGGAACGGATAGCTTTTTAGAAATATAGTGACGACAACTTCCGCTAAAGAGGTCACTCCCGGTGAAGGGATCTGGGCTCTTTCCCCGTAGAATGGGGTGCAGGATATTCCAACTGAATACCACGGTGCAAAGCAAAAGTAATCGGCTATAGTGAAGTTAATGCCCTGACGCAAACTTTTGTCCAAGGGGTCACTCCCGGTGAAGGGATCTCGGCCCTTGCCTCGTCGACTGAGGAGCAGGATATTCCAACTGAATACCACGATGCAAAACAAAAGTGAACGTCCTTGCAATAACAGCCTTTTGAAAAATGTTCCAACAACATCAGATTAGGTTTGTTTTTAAACTTGCATTGATCCGAATCAACGCAGTCCCATCAATTGATCACACCAAAAAGAACGAAAATATACTGATGTACGTATATGCCATCCGCATTCGCCACTGGGTCCCGTCATTACCCGTTAGGTTAGCTAACTAACGACAGAGCGGGGACTGGACTAGCACGGATGTAAAACATATACAACATCTACTAATATATATACCAATATATTATATTCGCTCAAGGCGTGAATAAAATGCAACATCACAGAAATGTACAGCATCACAGAAACAATACAGATATCTGGGATCCCCGGGTTTCACAGAGCCGTTGAAACCCGACGTTCCCCTGGTCGTGTGGATAGCCTGTGCAATGAAATCCTAGACCCCTACGGCGCGGCAAGTCACCCGCCAAAACCTGAAGCGAGGCAGCCCCCTTCAGCACTGTGAATGGACCACCCAGCACTTCACGGAATCCGGTAACTTGGGCACCCCTCCTGGGTCAACCTGTACCCCCTACGAGTGCGGCGAATAGCCTGTCAATCCTAGAGTGAAGCCCCCTCCGTCTCAATGCCATGAGATGCGGGCTTGTTGCCCGCTAGAACCCGGCTATCCGTGCACCCCTCCGCGGGGCAATCCTAGTACAGAAAGTAAAATATACATACAACGGGTACATCGACCGCAACCTGGCCGTGCCCCAAAATAATAATACAATCAGGCAGTGACGGCAGTCCACATGTCGGACGCTCGCCCCGCAGTATCAAATGTACATAATACAACCATAACTGTACTAGTATTGCATCCAGGCTATCCCCCACGACCGATCCGCAACATCACAGCAAAAACAGAACATCAACGTGAAAGTCACGTTCGCAAATCCGTCTAACCGGGCTATAGCAGTTAGACCGGATTTACCGATCAAGTGACATTCACGGTCGCAGATATAATGTAAATACTGTGAAATAATGTGTTTAAAATATCCGATCAATCAAATTTTAACAAGTGGGCCCCCAAGCATTACTGTAGCAGATCAGGAAATTCTGGGCCCAATATTAATATTCCTAAAACCCTAAATTCCACTCAGGAGGCAACTGCAGAAATTTGACACAGTGATCACTGAAATTCGCGGCGGAACCGCGGCTAGAAGGGGGTGTTTGCGGCGGTTCCGCGCTCCCACAGTGGAGTCACTTCATCGAATTTTTACAGAGCTCTTAGATTTTCCAGTACATCAATGTTTTACAACCTGAAAAAATTTTCGAGACCAGAAATTTTCAACAAAAACTGATGCGAAGGAAAAACGGGTTTTGGAATATTTGATCGATCGGAACTGAAAAACACATTAAGGCAAGCTAGACTAAGTTAATGGCGAGGCTCTGATACCACTGTAAGTGCACGGCGGCACCCCGGCCGTCAATCCGACGGCCAAATGCGGAAGCGGTGATAAACTTTAAATTTTCTTGAACTGGCAAACCGCCGCGCACTAATACCCGGATCGAACCACTAACTAGTCCTAGCTAACTACAAGAAAGGGAAGAGAGATATACCGACAGATCCGAGTCCTCCGGTCTTCTCGTCGTCATCCCGATCTCCTGCGGAATGTCCCGTCTCCTCCTCGTCGCCGGAAGTGCACCACATCGCCTACTTCTTTTACGGGCTCCCACCTCAATACCGAGGCAACTCGGGCACGAAGCTGGCTAGTCGACGTGCCCAAGGTTTGCTGTAGAATGTAGTGTACAAGTCTCATTTTGGGGTTGTAGGAATTGCCTTTTGTGGAGGGATTGAACTATGGAGTTGAACTAGGGAATTTTGGTGAAGCAAAAATGATATATGATGAACCAAAAGACCCCCACCAATTTGGACAGCCCCACCTCAAGTGGCCGGCCTCTTCTCCTTGGAAAAAAGAGTGAGTGAGTGAGTGAGTGAGGAGAAGGAAAGTGTCATATGATAGAAAATGAGAGAGAGAGCTATCCAATCAAGCAAGAGAGAGAAAGGGTGATCATCACAAAACAATGATCACAAGAAAACCCTCACTCCAACACCACCATCACCAACAACCATGATGACTTTAAAAGTCAAGCCATCATGAGGAAGTCAAGAAGTCAAGGTCAAGGGATGGGGCTATAATCATGATGCAACAAAAATGCAAAGACCCCCTCCACAACCACTTATTTGCAACAATGCAAATAAGCCCTCCTCCACCAATCTTCGGCCAATGAACGATACAAAGGAAATCGGCCGAAACTGAAAGCAAACTGGCAACTCCAGAAAACTGGTCCCGTAATAAATTACAGGACAAACCCCGATACTGTGCATACACACCCGCATCTGTATTTAGACCGAAATACAAATGCAATGAGACAAAATCTACACTGTACTATACTAGGATCCGGCTTAAACCAAAGCCGGCTAGTAATATCCGTTCGATCCTGATCCGTGCAATACCGCACGCATCTGATCGAACCCTGCCATATATCCATACGGCCTACAGTACAAACTGTCCGATCCTGATCCGTGCAATACCGCGCGTATCTGATCGGACCTTGCCATATCTCCATACGGCCTCTACAACCTTTCGCCCGAAAGCTGAGTAACAGAATGTGGGGGACTCTAAAGACTCGTCAACACCTTGGTTGTGGATTTAACCACTAGCACGTTAGAGGTATAAGCCAATACATAACGGGCTACCAGGTATTGACCAAAAGGGACGTCTGTGAGCGAACTCAGCCTGACTCCCTACTCAGCCTGTCAGTGACAATATCTGTACAGTCCGGTCCGTTCGTCTATGAGCATCGCATGGCGGGCCTAGGGGGTTGGTAAAAGTCAGACCCCCAAAAGCGGTACAAGTCGTGTCGGAGTGTAGCCCAGAACACCCTGAGATACTACTGGAATACCTACCAGTAAATCTTCTTGCCTCGGCCGAGGGCTTCGTGTAATGGCTCTCCTAGACACAGCACGACCTCACCCCCAATACCGGGAGAGACGAACCCCTGAAGATACGCTCACTGCCTCCATGTGGCTCGGGACTGTACCCAACTAAAACCTGTTTGCACGACTCCTTTGAGCCGTGGTAGGGTAGTAATCAAAGTACAGTGGGAACTCACACGAGAAAAATGACGATCCCCAGGTCGATGAACTAACCTGCACACATATCACCAGGGAACTGCCATCTGACGTCTGGTATATGACCAACTAGCATGTTCCCGGCGAGTCCTGTCCGGTGTACACATAACCCAATGAGCACCTATATACATCTTAGGTGATCCAACTGACACCAGTGGCTTGTGAGACCGGCCACCGCCCCTCGTCGGGGTCTCGACTGTATACACTAGTCTACTCTGGAGTATCGTGCCCTGTCTCGAAACTCACACGACTAGGGACCATTTAAGGATATGCTTATAGACCCCAGCTCCCACTTATATGATCGCCCTCATACTGCTGGTGGTCAAGCAAGAATCCTAGGGGCTCTATCAACGTGTAATAGCGACTTGTCAGGTCACTTAAAGCAGTACACGATGATAAAGGTAAACCAGATAGCATACTATCATCTCGAGTAAGACTGTCCTACCGGGATAGGTCATCCATCAATCATTGCAGTACCTGTGACCTAATAATTGACTCTGAGGGCACTATCTCCAACAAGAGCCACTAATCTCTTTTGCAAGAAATTCCTTTTCTAAAAAGGTGGCATGTTGAGCAACAAACACCTTTTGCTCCTCACTGTGGTAGAAAAAATATCTATAAGAATTCTTCGGATATCCTACAAACTTGCAAAGAACTGACCGTGCCTCGAGTTTGTCCAGATTTTGCCTTTTGACATAGGTCGGACAACCCCATATCTTAACTCGTTTAAGATACGGTCTCTTCCCACTCCATATCTCATATGGTGTGGTAGGTACAGATTTAGACGGAACTTGATTCAATAGGTATGCTGCTGTCTCAAGCGCATAACCCCAGAAGGAAATAGGTAACTCAGCAGTGCTCATCATAGAGCGCACCATATCTAATAGAGTGTGATTCCTCCGCTCTGATACACCGTTGTGCTGTGGTGTATAAGGAGGAGTAAGCTGAGAGAGAATCCCATTCTCTTTTAGATAATCTAGGAACTCATTGCTTAAGTATTCACCTCCTCGATCAGATCGAAGAATCTTAATAGTTTTGCCCGTTTGATTCTCTACTTCGTGCTTATATTCTCTGAATTTCTCAAAAGCTTCAAACTTGTGTTTCATCAGGAACACATGTCCGAATCTTGAGAGATCGTCAGTGAATGTAATGAAGTAGGAAGAACCGTTCCTGACATGCGTAGACATAGGACCGCATACATCACTATGTACCAGTCCTAAGAGTTCCGTAACTCTTTTTCCGTGTCCACTAAACGGAGCTTTGGTCATTTTGCCTTTGAGACATGAATAGCAAGTATCATAAGATGATAATTCGAACGGATTCAAATATCCATCCTTATGTAACTTAGCTAGTCGTGTCGCATTGATATGACCAAGTCTACAATGCCACAAGAAGGATTCGTTCATTTCTGAACTCTTCCTCTTGTGTGTGTTTTATATATTGAGGACCGTATTTTGATTGAGAATGAATATGCCATTATGTAACGAGCCTGATACAATCAACTTTTGATCTAGAAATATGTTCATAACATTATCCTTTACTACAAAATTATATCCTTCTTTTCTTAATAAAGAAACTGATATAATGTTGCACATCATATTCGATATATAATAGCACTCATTTAGAATCAGTGTATTACGACTTGGCAATACTAGGTGATATTCGCCAACTGCTTTGGCTGCAATATTTGCACCATTCCCTACTTGAACGGAATGATCACCTTTTCCCAGTTCTCTACCTTTCCGTAGCCCATGTAACAATTTACATATGTGGGATCCTGATCCGGTATCTAATACCCAGGACGTAGGGTGAACTGAGAAATAGTTCTCAATGACTAACACACCCGAAGAAGGTGCATCAACATGCATGTTCTCCGTTTGGGCGGCGTAAGAATCCAGATATTCTCCTGTTTCCTGTTCAGTCTTATAACTCTTATAAGAAAGAACGGGTTCAACGTTCCCCTGCTCAGTATAATAAGCGGGTTCAGTCAATACATCCATATTATTATCTTGATTATGGCCTGACATGGTCGCTACCTGGAGAGAGAGAGAAGAAAAACACTTTAGCGTATGCTCTTGCAAGATTAGATTGGTTATTATCTTATCTAATCAGGATGTCTCCCACTGTTTTTATCAAATCTTCCTTCAAACCCTAAAAGGTAAGATTAGTCGGGATTAATTACACCCTACAATTTCGTCAATCTTTCAGCCAGATCAGTGTCGGTACTTGAGGGAGGTTCCCCGTGCTTTCGCACGGACCTAATTAAAGTAAACCTCATTTTCCCAGAGGCGTAACCCCGTTAACACTTTTCTAGACACCTACTTGATCGGCTAATTGTCCTGTGTAAAACTCTCCCAGGAGTAACTCTTACTCGCAGTGGGTATCGGGATCCAACTATCTCATAGGAGGTATGCAATCTCATTGCAAATTTCAACACTTGAAATTCCCGATAATATTTTGCCCCTAGCGATCTATGACCTTGACAAGGTCAACAAACCATAAATCGCAAGTCAAGTTCAACCCGTCATTTCCCGATTGAATTAAACCCACCCGCATGACCCTTGATAAGGTCAACAAGGCCGTACGAATACCCTAATCCAATCACATCTCATGTTTTAGCAGATAAACACTAATTAGCTACCACACACTGTGCCTTGACAAGGTCAACAAACGCAACACGAATACTAAGTAGGATTTATCTGAAATGACGGAGGGCTACGACAGGTTTTTCAGAAAACCTATTGCGTAATGAATTTGATATCGTCGTAGAATCGAGTGTTTTTGAAAAAGGAGTGTTTTTTAGGCTTATTCTAGTTTCGCTAAAGAGGTCACTCCCGGTGAAGGGATCTCGGCTCTTTCCCCATCGAATAAGGTGCAGGGTATATCATATATACCGCTGTGCAAAGCAAGACTATAGAAGCTGTCAAAAACTAAACCGCGATTTTGTAGCATCTGCCAGTTTCGCTACAGAGGTCACTCCCAGTGAAGGGATCTCGGCTCTTTCCTCATCGAATAAGGTGCAGGGTATATCATATATACCGCTATGCAAAGCAAGACTGTAGCTACCCTTTTTTATAAAGTTTTGATTCTACAACATTTTTTAGGTTTCTTTTCTTTTTATTAATCTCATTAATAAAATCCCATCAGCTTATGCTTCCTAAGCATCACAGAAGAAGCGAAAGCAGTAATATTTATATATCAGCATATATATATATAGTATAAGCATTCGTCTCAGGCAGTAATATGATCTCATCACAGAACATTGCAGCAGAAGAACATATATGAAATATTGGATATATTAGGACGTCCGTGTTTTCAATACGAGCCTGTATAAAACACGGATTCCACGGTCGCGATGAATAGCCAAACCCACATCCCTAGATCCCTACGAGAGCGGCAAGTAACACTGCCAATTCTAGAGTTAGGAGATCCGGTCTCGACTCCTCGAGATGGCCTCCCACTGGACCCTAGAACCCGGTTACTTGTGCTCCCCTCCTTGGGTCTACCTAATGCGGAAAAGTAAATAATATACACTGGTGACATCAACCTCATCCCGGAAGTGCCCCAATAAAAGAATATTATATACAAATGAATTTTACATAAATGAAAATAAAAACCCTCATCTCACATAAAACCCCCGGCTATTCAGAACACGACGATCCAATATAACATATCACAGCAACACATAATATCACATATCATCAACGTAAGTAAGTATGCATACACCGATCGTCGTTGATGTATAGCAACGAAAACCGGCAATACAACTACATACTATACTTATGGCCACATAAAAGAAATTGTAAAACTAAAATATTTGGAATCCACAATCACTTTAGACATCGTAAATCCGAAATATCACATACTTCGCATTTCATGCCTAACTATATGAATTCCACATATTGTATCACATTCCAGATAAATAGACAGTATTAAATATTCCGAACAGATAATCAAATACCCAAAATTTCCTAAATAGCTCAACACTTGAGCGGAGTTCAAATAATCCCAGAATATGTCACAGTACCGATGATCCGGCTGTAGAAGGGTCAAGCCAACGCCTCACATGTGGCACGCCGTACTGCCCCAAACCCTAAGGTTTAGAGGCAGTTCAAGACGGTCACATAATCGAGTTAAGGTTTGTGTTCTTCTAGAGGGTCCACCGCATTACTTGCACAATTTTCCGAAAGATTTAAACCCGATAAAAATTCAACACTTGAAAGTTTTTCGTGCCGGGAAAAAGTGAGTTAATGATATCCGCTCGAACTTTTTAACATTTTCTAAATATCCGGAAAACATCACAAAATTAAATTTTCCGATTGAATCAACGATTACAAAATAAACCTCAGAACACTCAACACTTGAGTCATATTAAAAATACCCAGAAAATATTAAAAATACCCAGAAAATATATCTAACAGAAAAGGATATTACTGTTGCAAAACAAAAGCCCAAATCTACAGTTCTGCCGCGGATCCGCGGCCCAAGCAAGGTTTAGCCGCGGTTCCGCGGCAGTCCGTACGATTTGGAAGCTCGTTTTCAACAGTAATACTTATATTTTCCTGCTAATTTTTTTAGGTATTTTTAATACAAAAAAATGCATTTTTAAAATTTGTCCAGAGAAGGGTTCATTTCGTAGTTGCGGGGTTCGTTCGGAGTTTTAACTTCGTATACACGTCGCCTAATGCTCTAGGTAGGCTCTGATACCACTGTAGGGTTCCTAGGCACTCTTGTGAGGGTTCATAAGGCATCAACCATGTCCGAATAAAATTTTAGACGTGCCGAACAACCCAAAGCCGGGATCTTTTCTAGATTATTAGGGTTTAACATGCAAGTAAACATCTTTACTACTAAGTGTGAGGGATTACAACCTTTGTAGTCCTCTCCTTCGCTTCATAAGCTCCGAGTAGAAGTCCCTTCGCCGCGATCCATGATCTCCCGGACTCAAGAGAGGCTTCACGACTCGAACGATCCATGCTAGCTTGTAGTGTTCCGTTTCTCCGATGATCTACGTCGAAGTTGCTATAACTCAAGCTCTCTCACTCTAATGAGGTGAACACCCTAATCTAATGGGCTAGATTAGATGAGGATGATAGAGTAGTATTTATGCTTTCTTTTTATATCATATTTGTTGGTTATATGTATGCCCTAGAGGCCATTACTATACATAGGATGTATATTGTAGTGGATGCTTGGACATATATAGGGAGGACTTTCTTGCTCGACATGATAGTATGCTATCTGGTTGCTCTTTACCTTAACGTGTACACTGATTGTCTCTCTGTTACATGTTGGTAAAGCCCTTAGGATGTGTACTTGACTACCTGGACTATGATGCGGATCATACTAGTGGGGACATGGTAGTCCATAAGTACATCCTTCAAGGTCCCTAGTCATGGGTGTATCGAGACGGGGCATCGATATACCAGAGTAGACTAGCGTATACCTTCTCGACCCATACAGATGGGCGATGGATGATCCCATATCCATTGGTGTTTAACATCGGAGATGATATACGGGTGCTCAGTGGAGACTGGGTACACTGGACGGACTCGCCGAGAACTCCCAGATGGTATTATACCTTACGTCAGATGGCAGTTCTCTGGTGACACTGGTATAGGTTAGTCTGTAGACCCGAGATCGTCATAGAGTCTTGTGTGATTCCCACTGTGCTTTGATTTCCACCTTACCACGTCCAAGAGGGCGTGCAAAACGGTGGTTTTTAGGTACAGTTCCGAATCACATGGAGGCAATGAGCGATAGGAGGGGATTCGTCTCTCCCGGTATAGGGAGTTGATGTTGCGCTGTGTTCGATTGGTTATAACCGGAAATCCCTGGCCAGGGTTGCTGAGATTTACTGGTAAGTGTTACCAGTAGTTTCTCGAACTGTTATAGACCTCATATCGACACGACTTATCGAGCTATTGGGGTCTGACGTTTACCCCCCTAGGCAAGATATGCGACATATCAGACGACGAGACCGGACTGTACGGTAAGTGTTACTGGTTGGATTCACAGGAGTGTGAGCGGGCTTGCTCGTCGATCTTCTGATCGCTCAATACCCGGGTGGCCGTTACGTTTAGCAGACCGCTTGCGGCTTGTGGGTGTTTGATATGATTATCACCTGCTGCCGGCGTATTGACGAGTCTTTAGAGTCCTACACAGAGGTTTCCTGGCTCAAGCAAAACGAAATAGGAGCGCATATAAGATATGTGCGGGACCGAGAATAATACCAGTATGTGATACTGTATTCTATTCTCGCGATTTGTATCATCGACGAGTTATATGTGATATAGCCGGGTTACCGAATCAAGTGTTGATTCGATACATTGATACACTTGATATTAGTCGGTTATATGCAGTATGACCGGATCATTAAATCAAGTGTTGATTTAATGATTTAATGTATAATATATATTTGATATATTACTTTGCATTAACTAATATTGGTTCACTTAAAATGGATTTTCTCACTTGAAGTGCACATTGTATATGTGATATATTTTTGTGCACTTGATTGTATCATGTTTGATGATACATGCAAACATGGGTGTGTGTAAGACTTAAACTATGTTTAGTTGATGGTTTAGGGTTTTTACTTGTTTATTCATTCTTTTTATTTTTGGCAAAATATAACATGGTGGCTTTCTTTGTTTGATACTTGAAGTTTTGAAAAGTCTAGCTAGTTTGTCTTTTGCCTTAACCCTAACCATTCAGCTAAACCCTAGTTTATTCTCTACACTAAACCATGGTTGCAAATATGATAAGAATCACTTTGTTTTCTATTTTCATGATTCTTATCATATTCTTTTTCTTCTTCTTCTTCTTCTTCAAGAAGAAAGAAGCTTGCTAGCTTCAATGGTGACTTGAGAAAAAGAGTGAGAAATCCAATTCTAAAGTGAACCCACTTCCTATTTCTTCATCCTCTACCACTTGCCAAGTAGTATAGGGTGTTTTCTTCACAAGTTTCATGACTTGGTGAAGTTGGAGCTTGATCTTGAGTTACCTCGACGTAGATCATCTTCGGCATCGAAGTCGACGATCTAGCCCGATCATTTCTTCGACGAAACCATTACTAGAGTCCGGGATCCGATGATCACAGTGGAGGAACATCAACGCGGAGCTATGGAGGTGGAGGACCGGATCTACAAAGGTTGTATTTCCGTTCACTTAGCAGTAAAGTTGTTTATTTGCATTTGTTTTCGCCTAATCTCTAGTTAACGATCTAGTTTAGGGTTTCTCGGCACCGTAAAATTTGATTTTGCCATGCTTGATCAGTTGTGAGACCTCTTTAGTGTGCCTAGGAACCCTACAGTGGTATCAGAGCCTAGCTAGAGCCTTAGGCGAAGTGTAGACGATGTTAGAAATCCGAACGAACCCCGAAACCCTAACTCAAACCACTCTCTGGACATTTTCTGGATTTTTGGATTTTTGTGAATTAAAAATAGCCAAAAAATTCAGCAGGGTTTTATAGGAATTACTGTGAAATTCGTGGACCCAATTCGATTAAACTGCCGCGGAACCGTGGCCGTACCCTAGGTTGGGCGGCGGTTCCGCGGCAATACTGTGGGCTTGTTCACTTCTGTTTGCACAGTAATCTCTATCTAAAGTTGCTGTATTTTATGGGAATTTTTAATTGATACTCAACAGTTGAGTTTTTCTGGGTTGTATTAGGGACTCGGTGTTTCGATCGGGAAGTCTAATTTCGTCTATGTGTTTTTCCGGGTAATTTTAGAATATGTTAAAAAATTCAACCGGATTTAAATACCCACTTTTTCCCCTGCCGGGAAATTTCCAGTTGTTGGATTTTTCCGTAGTTTAATGACGTTCTAAGTAGTGTAAGTAACGCGATGGTCCCTCTAGAAGACAACAAACCTTAACTCGATTACGTGACCGTCTTGAATTGTCCTTTGAACCTTAGGGTTTGGGGCAGTACGGCGTGCCACATGTGAGGCGTTGGCTTGACCCTTCTACGGCTGGACCGTTGGTACTGAGGCATGAAGTGAATGTTTTTAAACTTATTTCATGTGTTGAGCTGTTTCGGGAAAACTTGGGTGTTTGAATGTTCGATCGGAAAGTTTAACATTTTCTATTTATCTGGAATGGGATACAATACTTGGAATCCACAAGTAGTTATGAGATAACTGATTTGGATGTTATAAACATAGCAGTTTAGTCTCACTTGATCGGTTGCCACGGAATTTTGATGTGATCAAAAGTCCGTCGCAATCACGTAGCGTACGTGGATACTCGCCGGGTAAACTTAATAGACAGCTACACCCCATAGCCCCGACCAAGTGACTGTAGGAAAACCCCGTCGCCAAAAAGCATCCGTTCGGGTGCTCGCGGCGGCGGCGTTCCGCCTTAGTGCACTTCGTCGACGGTATCGGGGGTGCGGCCGTCCACTAAAGTTTGCGACGAGCATTCGTTCTGGATGTCGGGAATCTTGTTGAATTGCCCGACTTGATATTGAAAAGAGTTTTCGATAATGAGACTAAAATGCGGGGTTTATAATTGTTAGGCATGCGATATTTAAGGAATTCATATGGTTAGGCATGCGATATCTAAGAAGGTTGCGGATTCCAACTGTTGTAGTTTTACACTTTCTTTTTTGTGACCGTAAGTGTGATATGTGATATCGCCGGTTTCGTTGCTATATGTCAACGACAATTGGGATACGCATGTTTACTTACGTTGATAACATGTGATATTATGTGTTGCTGGATATGTTATATTGGACCGTCGTGTTTGAATAGCCGGGTTTTTTTTATGTGAGATGAGTGTTTTTCATTTTCATTCATGTAAAAACTTGTATGTAATATTCTTTTATTGGGGCACTTCCAGGTTGCGGAAGATGTCACCTTTTGTATATTATTTATTTTTTCCGCACTAGGATAGACCCGCACTAGGATAGACCCAAGGAGGAGGGCATAAGTAACCGGGTTCTGGAGTCCAGTGGGAGACCAACTCGAGGAGTCGAGTCCAGGTCTCCTAACTCTAGAATTGGTAGGGTTGCTTGCCGCTCTCGTAGGGGTCTAGGGGTGTGGGTTTGGCTATTCATCGCGACCGTGGAATCCGTGTTTTATACTGGCTCGTATTGAAAACACGGACGTCTTAGTATATCCAATGTTTCATATAATTCTTCTGCTGTGATATCTGTGATGTGATCATTTGATGTTCTGTGATAGATACTGTATATAGTATATATGATATATTATATAGACGTTACTTATGTTTTACACCCGCGCTAGCCTGCCCTGCTCTGCCATTAGTTACCTAACCTAACGGTGCACGAGGGGACATCGAGGCGAATGCGGATGGCATAAGTGTACGTCGTATTTATCTGTGATGTTTAGGTAACTTAAATGATGGGACTTCATTAATGTGATTAATGGAAGAAAAGAAACCTAAAGATGTTGTAGAATCGAATTTCAAAAATAAAACAGGTAGCTACAGTTCTTGCTTTGCACAGCGGTATATATGATATATCCTGCACTTTATTCGATGAGGAAAGGGCCGACGATCCCTTCACCGGGAGTGACCCCTTTAGCAATAACTGGCAGATGCTACACACTCGATTTGTCTTTTGATTGCTTCTATAGTTTCTGCTTTGCACAGTGATATATATGATATATCCCGCACCTCATTCGACGAGGAAAGGGCCGACGATCTCTTCACCGGGAGTGACCCCTTTAGCAAAACTAGAAAAGCTTCAGAAATATTCCATTTTAAAAATCATTTGATTCTACAACGATATCAAGTTCATTACGCAATAGGTTTTCAGAAAAACCTGTCGTAGCCCTCCGTCATTTCAGATAAGTAGTAGTTAGTATTCGTGCTACGTTTGTTGGCCTGCGTCAAGGCGTAGTGTGCGGTAGCTAACTAGTATTTATCTGCTTATGCATATGATGCAGATTGGATTAGGGTAGTCGTGCGACTTTGTTGGCCTGCGTCAAGGGTCGTGCGGGTGGGTTTAATTCAATCAGGAAATGACGGGTTGAATTTGACTAGCGCACTATGGTTTGTTGGCCTGCGTCAAGGTCATAGGACGCTAGGGGCAAAATTTATCGGGAATTTCAAGTGTTGAAATTTGCAATGAGATTGCATACCTTCTATGAGATAGTTGGATCCCGATACCCGCTGCGAGTAAGAGTTACTCCTGGGAGAGTTTTACACATTACAATTGTCTGATCAAGTAGGTGTCTAGAAAGGTGTTAACGAGGTTACGCCTCTGGGAAAACGGGGTTTACATTAATTAGGTTCGTGCGAAAGCACGGGGGACCTCCTTCAAAGTACCGACACTGGCCTGGCTGAAAGATTGGCGAACTTGTAGCGTGTAATTAATCCCGGCTAGTCTTTCCTTTTAGGGTTTGAAGGAAGATTTGATAAAAACAGTGGGAGCCATCCTGATTAGATAAAATAATAATCAATCTGATCTTGCAAGAGCGCACGCTGAGTGTTTTCTTCTCTCTCTCTCCAGGTAGCGACCATATCACGCCTTAATCAAGATAATAATACGGAATATTGACCGAACCCGCTTGTTATACAGAGCTGGGGAACGTTGGTCCCGCTCCAACTTATAATTGTTATAAGACAGAGCAGGAAATTGGGGATTACCAGAATTCCCGTGCCGCCCAAACGAAGAAAGTGCATTCTGATGCATCATCTTCGGGTGTGTTCATTATATAGAACTGTTTCTCAGTATTCTTTACCTCCTGGATATGAGATACCGGATCAGGATCCCGCATATGTAATTTGTTACATGGGCTACAGATAGGTAAAGAACTGAGAACGGGTGATAAGTTTCATGAGACAGAAAACGGGGCAAGTGTTGCAGCCAAGTCTGTTGGTCACTGTTACCCTGTATTACCAATACATTAATTCTGAACAAATGCTATTAGATACCGAACCTGATATACAAAATCATATCAATCTATTTATTTAATAAAGAAAGGATATAATTTTGTATTCTTGGATTATGTTTTGAACATTTCCTATATCAAAAGTTGATCGGTTCAGGCACGTTATCTAAAAGCATTGATGTTCTAAATCAAACTACAGTTCTTAATATACAGAACACACACAAGAGGAAGAGTTCAGAAATGAACAAATCCTTCTTGGGGTATTGTAGACTAGGTCATATCAATGCGACCCGACTAGCTAAGTTGCAGATAGATGCATATTTAAATCTGTTTGAATTTACATCTTATGAAACTTGCCAGTCATGTCACAAAGATTAGATGACCATAGCTCCGTTTATTGTAAACAGAGAAAGAGTTAGTGAACTCTTGGGATTGATACATACTGATGTATGAAGGTCCCCTGTCTATACATAACAAGACCGGTTCTTTGTACTTCATTACATTCTCTGATGATCTCTCAAGATTCAGTCATATCTTCCTGTTGAAACACAAGTCCGAACCTTTTTGAGATATTCACAGAATATAAGTTAGAAGTAGAGAACCAATACGGGTATAAGTATTATGTCCTTTGATGAGATCAAGGAGGAGAATACTTGAGCACGAAATTCCTGGACTATTCTAAAGGAGAATGAGATTCTTTCTCAGCATTACTCCTCCGTATACACCATAGCACGATGGTATATCGGGGTGGAGCAATAGCACCCTATGTGATATGGTGTGCTCTATGATGAGTACTACTGAGTTACCTATTTCCTTTTAGGAGTTATGCGCTTGAGAAGCTGCATACCTATTGAATAGGGTTCCAATCAAATCAGTTGCCTACCACTTCATATGTGATATGGAAAGGGAAGAGCCCATGCTTAAGCTAGTTAAGATTTGGGGTTGACCGGCCTATGTCTAAAAGCAAAATCCGGACAAGCTCGAGGCAATGTCTGTAATGTAGAACTGGAAAGGTTCCAGCTATAAAAAAAAACTACAGCAGATGATTTGATAAAACCAAAGGATTCAATAGTTACCAATGAACCTCAGCCTCTCCGCCGATCTAGTAGGGTTCCTCATCCACCTGAGAGATACTTCGGTTTCTCTATGACAGTAGGAGCGAGGATTGCATCATGAGATGATGACCCAACTAGTTTCGAGCAGGCCATCGAGAGTAGGGACTCTGTAAGAATGGCTGGATACTTAGCGATCTGAGATGGAAACCATGTACACCAACGAAGTATGGACTTTGGTTGCTATATCTGAAGGGTTAAATCCCCATCAGGAGCAAGTATATCTTGAGAAGATTACTTGGTGTAGATGGAAAAGTTGAGACTTTCAAAGCTAGACTTGTTAAAGGTTTTCGTCATCGACCAGGCGTGGATAATGATGAAACCTTTTCCAGTGGCTATGCTTAAGTCCATCCGGATCCTACTTGTCATGGCTACATACCATGACTACGATATCTGGCGGGTGGGTGTCATGACTGCTCTTCTAAATGATATTTTAGAAGAGAGAGTCTATAAGTACAAAGTCAGAGGGCTTCGTAGACAGTGGGAGCAGCGGAAACGTGTACAAGATGCTTTATAGGATAAAGCAGGCATCGCGGAGTTGGAACGTCTGTTTTGATGTAGTAATCAAAGAGTTTGATATCATCGAAAAGGTAGATGAACCTTGTATAAACAAAAAAGTAGTAGGGAGTATGGTGACGATCCTCGTAGAGTACGTGGATGACATACTCTTGATAGGGAAGGAGTTTCCTATGCTACGCTCGGTCAATCTCCGCTTATCACAAGGATTCTCCATAAAGGATCAAATTGATACCTCCTAAATCATGAGTTGTGATCTATGAGATAGAAGTAATTGGATGTTAGGATTCTTACTAGTTGTAGTGAGATGGTATCAATCGATCCTGGGGAGAATCACTGGAAAAGTTCCAGGGTGATAAGGACGACTGAATGTCAGTCACAGGCATTGTCTTTACCCTCAGTAAAGGGATGGTATGCTGGAATAGTTCCAAGCTAGATACCGTAGCAAACTAGACGATAAAGGCTGGATACATCGCTACTTACGATGCTACCAAAGAGGAAGTCTGGGTATATATTGGTTCATGAGATGAACTTAGTTCCTCCCATTGTGTGACAATGGAGTTGTGGCTTATGCCAAGGAACGTCCGTCCCATCAGTGATCCAGACATATTCTAAGGCAGTATCACCTGATCATCGAGATGGTTGATCTCCAGGGGATCGAGGTTAGGAGAGTAGACTCAGAGGACAACACGGCGGATCCACTCACAAAGGCCTTTTCCCAGAGAGAGACTTTTATGGGATGGTTGAGTATGAGATACTACAACCGCTGCTATCAGATGGCCCTAGTGCAAGTGGGAGATTGTTAGTTATATGTATGCCCTAGAGGCCATTACTATACATAAGATGTATATTGTAGTGGATGCTTGGACATATATAGGGAGGACTTTTTTGCTCGACATGATAGTATACTATCTGGTTGCTCTTTACCTTACCGTGTACACTGATTGTCTCTCTGTTACATGTTAGTAAAGCCCTTAGGATGTGTACTTGACTACCTGGACTATGATGCGGATCATAATAGTGGGGACATGGTAGTCCTTAAGTACATCCTTCAAGGTCCCTAGTCGTGGGTGTATCGAGACGGGGCATCGATATACCAGAGTAGACTAGCGTATACCTTCTCGACCCATACAGATGGGCGATGGATGATCCCATATCCATTGGTGTTTAACATCGGAGATGATATACGGGTGCTCAGTGGAGACTGGGTACACTGGACGGACTCGCCGTGAACTCCCAGATGGTATTATACCTTACGTCAGATGGCAGTTCTCTGGTGACACTGGTACAGGTTAGTCTGTAGACCCGAGATCGTCATAGAGTCTTGTGTGATTCCCGCTGTGCTTTGATTTCCACCTTACCACGTCCAAGAGGGCGTGCAAAAAGGTGGTTTTTGGGTACAGTCCCGAATCACATGGAGGCAATGAGCGATAGGAGGGGATTCGTCTCTCCCGGTATAGGGAGTTGATGTTGCGCTGTGTTCGATTGGTTATAACCGGAAATCCCTGGCCAGGGTTGCTGAGATTTACTGGTAAGTGTTACCAGTAGTTTCTCGAACTGTTATAGACCTCATATCGACACGACTTATCGAGCTATTGGGGTCTGACGTTTACCACCCCTAGGCAAGATATGCGACATATCAGACGACGAGACCGAACTGTACGGTAAGTGTTACTGGTTGGATTCACAGGAGTGTGAGCAGGCTTGCTCGTCGATCTTCTGATCACTCAATACCCGGGTGGCCGTTACGTTTAGCAGACCGCTTGCGGCTTGTGGGTGTTTGATATGATCATCACCTGCTGCCGGCGTATTGACGAGTCTTTAGAGTCCTACACAGAGGTTTCCTGGCTCAAGCAAAACGAAATAGGAGTGCATATGAGATATGTGCGGGACCGAGAATAATACCAGTATGTGATACTGTATTCTATTCTCGCGATTTGTATCATCGGCGGGTTATATGTGATATAGCCGGGTTACCGAATCAAGTGTTGATTCGATACATTGATACACTTGATATTAGTCGGTTATATGCAGTATGACCGGATCATTAAATCAAGTGTTGATTTAATGATTTAATGTATAATTATATATTTGATATATTACTTTGCATTAACTAATATTGGTTCACTTAAAATGGATTTTCTCACTTGAAGTGCACATTGTATATGTGATATATTTTTGTGCACTTGATTGTATCATGTTTGATGATACATGCAAACATGGGTGTGTGTAAGACTTAAACTATGTTTAGTTGATGGTTTAGGGTTTTTACTTGTTTATTCATTCTTTTTATTTTTGGCAAAATATAACATGGTGGCTTTCTTTGTTTGATACTTGAAGCTTTGAAAAGTCTAGCTAGTTTGTCTTTTGCCTTAACCCTAACCATTCAACTAAACCCTAGTTTATTCTCTACACTAAACCATGGTTGCAAATATGATAAGAATCACTTTGTGTTCTATTTTCATGATTCTTATCATATTCTTTTTCTTCTTCTTCTTCTTCTTCAAGAAGAAAGAAGCTTGCTAGCTTCAATGGTGGCTTGAGAAAAAGAGCGAGAAATCCAATTCTAAAGTGAACCCACTTCCTATTTCTTCATCCTCTACCACTTGCCAAGTAGTATAGGGTGTTTTCTTCACAAGTTTCATGACTTGGTGAAGTTGGAGCTTGATCTTGAGTTGCCTCGACGTAGATCATCTTCGGCATCGAAGTCGACGATCTAGCCCGATCATTTCTTCGACGAAACCATTACTAGAGTCTGGGATCTGATGATCGCAGCGGAGGAACGTCAACGCGGAGCTATGGAGGTGGAGGACCGGATCTACAAAGGTTGTATTTCCGTTCACTTAGTAGTAAAGTTGTTTACTTGCATTTGTTTTCGCCTAATCTCTAGTTAACGATCTAGTTTAGGGTTTCTCGGTACCGTAAAATTTGATTTTGCCATGCTTGATCAGTTGTGAGACCTCTTTAGTGTGCCTAGGAACCCTACAATATTCTCACAAGAAATCATCACAAAAGGAAAATCTAGCAAGCTTTCTCAAAACTCAAGAGAGAAGAAGATTATGAAAATGAGATAATCCTTTTATGATGAATAATGAAATGAGTATATCAATAATAATGCAACCATGGTTAATGATGACAAGGATAACCCTTGTAGAGAGTTAACTAAGTCTAGGGTTTGGTTGGGTTAAGAAAAGAGTCATAAGAAAATATTTATCATAATATCTTCTTCATTACAAAAGAAGAACTTCTAGAATGTGCAAGAAGAAACTAACCCAATTAAACCCTAACCTTGTTTAATCACCACTAAACATGTTTCATTATTAATCATATCATGTTATTATAATATATATCACATATATATTATATATTTGTAACAAAAGAAATAATACCTTTAATATATATCGCATATATATATCAATGTATTATCTGGTGAGAAAATGAAATAATAAAGCGAGCCAATATTAGATAATGTAATACAATATATCATATATATTATTATACATTAAATCATCGAATCAACAGTTGATCCGACAATCCGGCTATATCGAATATAACCGACTAATATATCATGTACCGATTCATCGAATCAACACTTGATCCGATGTCCTGGTTCACATCTAAATATCGCGAGAATATAATACGGTATCTCATATCGCATTATCCTCGGTCCTGCACATATCACATATGTGCCTCTACTCCATTTTTCCTGAGCCAAGAAACCTCTGTGTAGGACTCTAAAGAATCATCAATACGCCGGTAGCAGGTGATGATCATATCAAACACCCACAAGCTGCAAGCGGTCAGCTAAACGTAACAGCCACCCAGGTATTGAGCGATCAGAAGATCAACAAGCTAGCATGTACGTTCTCCTGTGAATCCAATCAGTAACACTCCCGTACAGTCCGGTCTCTTCGTCTGATATGTCGCATATCAAGTCTAGGGGTGGTATACGTCAGACCCCAGTAACCGATAAGTCGTGTCGATGTAAGGCTCATAACAGATCGAGAAACTACTGGTAACACTTACCAGTAAATTTCTATATCATCCCTGGCCAGGGACTTCCAGTTATAGCCAATTGAACACAGCACAACATCAACTCCCTATACCGGGAGAGACGAATCCCCTCCTATCGCTCATTGCCTCCATGTGATTCGGGACTGCACCCAAAAGCCACCGTTTTACACGCCCTCTTGGACGTGGTAAGGTGGAAATCAAAGCACAGTAGGAATCATACAAGACTCTATGACGATCTCGGGTATACATACTACCCTGTACCAGTGTCACCGGAGAACTGCCATCTGACGTGTGGTATATCACCATCTGGGAGTTCTCGGTGAGTCCGTCCAGTGTACCCAGTCTCCACTGAGCACCCATACACCATCTCTGATGTCAAACACCGATGGATATGTGATCATCTATCGCCCATCATATGGGTCAAGATGCGTATACGCTAGTCTACTCTGGTGTATCGATGCCCTGTCTCGATATACCCTCGACTAGAAACAGTTATAGGATGTACTCATCGATTACCGTGGCCCCACTAGTATGATCTCATCATAGTCCCAGTAGTCGAGTATAGATCCTAAGGGCTTTATCAACATGTGAGAGAAAGACAGTAAACCAGTACAAGTCAACATGTTAAGATAAAGTGAAACCAAATAGCATACTATCATGACGAGAAAGAAAGTCCTCTCTATATATATCCAAGCATCCATCATAATATACATCATATGTACAACAATGGCCTCTAGGGCATATACATAACTAACAGACCCATGCAGCTACCCTGCTCGGCCAAACCCCGGCTCCTACCATCTACGCCAGGGATCAAAGCCCTCACAAAAACATCGGAGCGGCTACACCGCTCAACCCCCCAAGGCTGGTAGTCGCCTACCAACAACTCTAAAGAACCAAGCCCTGAAAAGAGGCGACCGAGCATCTACCCTGCTCGGCCACCCCTGGTGGGTAACCTTCCTAACGCCGCAACAGACGCGTGAAGCCTCAGCGGGAAATAACGGCGCAGCTACCCTGCCCGGTCACCCCCAGATGACAGCCGATACTCTAAATCAGAAACAAACGTCAGGTCTGCCCAAGCCTAACGATCTCCCCTCGATCTCGGGGCCCCAGGAGATACCTCCTTGGAGACGCTTGTCGGCAAACAACTGCAGTCGGCTCGACGGACGATCGTTGGGCAGAGAGCCAACCTGACACGAAAGCTCAACGGCACTAGTAAAAATATCCCGAAGCGAGTATTCTTCACAAGCAGATGGCAGAAAGGAAAACTTTATCACAGCTGAAGAAGAAAAACTTTATTACTACTGCCAAACATAGGTTTTTTTTACAAGAGGTATTTTCTGGCTCCTCAGCCTTACAAAATTTAAAGGAAAACAAAATGAAGATAGGAGAGCGGGGGCTCTACACCTCGGGCCCATGCACGACCTCGAGATCCTCAACCTCCACCACTGGGGGCGCTGGGTCCTCGGCCCCCTCCCCGCCGGCAGCCTCTCCCCTTTGCTCGTCGACGCCCACGAGGGGGAACCCGGCTCGCAGATTCGCGTCATCGAACTCCGGCATCCGAGACTTGACGGCATCAAGGGCGTCGTGCCAAATGCGAGTCGTGGCCACGGCCAGATCGTCATAAAATCCCCTCGACCCCTTGTAGCTCGCCACGGCCCTCGATTCCGCCGACTTATAGGCCTCGACCGCTGCCCCCAGCTCCTTCCGGAGGGTTTTCACCGTCTTCTTGAGGTTGCCGGCGAGCACCTGGGAGTCCTCGAACTTGCCCTCGGCGATTGCGGCGGCCTCGCGATGCCGGGCGACCTCCCTCTTCCCGGCATTCACCTCGCCCTCCAGGGCGGCGATCCTCGCCGACATCGCCTCCTGCTCTCGTCTGGAGCTCTCTTGCAACGCGGCGAGCTTGCCCGCGGCCTCCACCGCCGGTGATACCACCTCGGTCTCCATGCGAAGGGCGAGGGCCACGTGCTGGAGAGTCTGGGAAGGCACAAAAAGGAAAAGGATCAGAAAGTATGAAGGAAAACACTAAATCTCACCGCGCACTGGGGGCTTACCTGCACGGCTTCCTGGGCGATCGATGCCAGCTGAGCCTTGAGGGTCCCCCGGGAACCCGACCCCCGGCCGAGGTCTCTATCTCATGGAGGAGGCTGTCCGCGACCGACAGCCCGGACGGCACCGTGAACCGGAGCCCCCCTTCCTCCACCACGGTCGGCGAAGACTGGCCCCGGTAATGTCTCCAGGAACTCCTCTTGAGCGTCTCCGGGGGGAAGCCGATCTCCTCTTCCGAGGCCGTGTCCTCCACAATCAGGGCCCGCTTCCGGCCCGACACTCTGCTGGGGCCCGGGGCAGGATCCACCACCGAGCGTCCTCGGGGCACCGCCACCGGGGTGGTGGGAGCGGGAGCAGCCTGTGCCCGGGAAAAGCTGGCGCCCCCAGCCCTAGCCGGCTGCTTCGGTTGGCGCATAGCATCTCGGAGAACGCCGAAGTCCATAGATCCTGCACAAAACAAACACCTCACTTATCAGCAACGCGAGTAAAACATAAACCCAAAAAGCAAGCCTAACTTACCAACGAACTCGACGGGGCTAAACCCGGCCCAGCTCAAAACCCTCTTGGACAGCAGCACGTTGTATCGAGGGATGGGTTCCCACGACGCCACTCTCACCACGGCGGGGTCGTTGGACAGGTTACCCGGTAGACTCTTCTCCCTCGACCACTTGATGGGCACCGGCCAGTCCTCGCCCTCGGGAGGGGAGACGAAGAAAAACTTCTTCTTCCAGTCATGAATGGAGGAGGGCAAGGCTACGACCCCAGCCCCGGCGGCGACCCCGGGCCGCTTCCTAAAAGTAAAATAAACCCACCTCGGGTCGCCGGCTCGACCGCCGGGGTGACTCTTAAAAGCAAGGGAGGAATCGAGAAGGGAAAGGCTGAAAGGAATCGCCTGCAGCCTCAGGAGGATCAGGAACCCAAGGAGGATCCTCCACGCTTTCGGCACTAACTGGCCGGGAGCTAAGCCGAAGAAATTCAGAGTGGCGACGACCTCAGGAGAGAAGGGCAAGCGCATTCCGCCCTAAAAAGCTTCCAGATACAGGGCAATCTCCCTGCCCCGTACCTGGTCTGCCCTCTCTCCTTCCTCGGCCAGACGAAGCGTATAGCGCGGGGGAATGTGGAAGCGAGCTCGAGCATTGGCGAGCTCGTCCTCATGCCTCACCCAGCACGGGGTGCTGGGGGCTACATCTACCGCCTCCTCCCTGGAGACGGCCCCTGCCTCACGGCCTCGGGGAGAGGGCCCAGCCCCTGCTCCCCGAGGGGACTCGGACACGTCTAAAGGAACCCTATCATCTACTCCTATGACATGTACTGATTCTACAGGGGAAGACATCTAACCTGGGAAAGAAACTCTTCAAAGGTGGGGGACGAGAGAGGGGAGACGAGCACCGAGCAGCTGGGGCTTGAGAATGAGGAATATGAGAGAGTAAGGGCCCTAGGGCGGGCCCCACCCGTATTTATTACCGCATACGGCCTCATCCACTGGTGCCCATCGTCTCCCGCCGAAACGGCCCCTTGCGCCCAGCGGCTCCGATCGCTCCACGTGGCAGCCCAGCGATTGGCCGCGTCCCGTCAGACGCCGCAGACCTGTGCACGTCACATCAGCCAGTTGGCGCTCGACACGTGGACCGTCACTTCGACTGCAGAGTGCACGAACCGGCGCACCCTCCTTAAATGCAAAGATCTCGCCTCGATCCGCTAGCGAAAAAGACAACCGACGGCTCGAGGACTCATCCCGGCATAGCCCTGAGAAGGAGCTCACCTCGGGGGGCCCAGCAGTCCACTCCTGACCCAACCCGCTAGCCGGACGGAGCAGGAGTGGGGGACTAATGATGACGCTCGATATTGGCGACCTCCAAGATCAGGGCACGTGGCAGATGACGTGTCCCAAGGCTCAGAAGAAAGGGCCCACAGGGGCTGATCAGGTTCCCTGTGCCCGACCTGCAAGCGCGAACTGGCCCTCCTCGGGGCCCCCTGCAAATAAGCCTCCTCAGCCCCTCAGCTCGCCCGAGCTGCCGCAGAACAAAGACTCCTCGGCCTCCTCGCTCGTCCCCGAGCCCTCTGCCGAGGCCGTCTTCCTCGTCCCTCCGACCAACTCCACCACTCACAGGCGTAACCGCCGCTCCGTGAACCTCGCCATGCGCAGATTCTACGCCAACAACATCCCACGTTCCACGCCCTCACGATCCCCATTAATGGGCGATCCGCTCTCTGCGCGGGCGTGACGTCGGGAGCGTAACTGCCGGCGAGATTCTCGCGCCTGCCGCTGTGTGCCACCACCGCTATATAAACCCCCATCACAGAGGGGTAGGGTAAGCTATTCTTTACACTTTACGTCGTTACTCTGTTCGGATCTCATCACTAACTTGAGCGTCGGAGGGTCCTCGGTGGTACCAAACCACCCCGGGACTTCTTTGCAGGTACTTGGCGACAGCCTCTTCACACCACCTTCTCTTTTCTAAACCCATTGAGACCCACACGCAGTGAAAGACAATCGATCAAGTTCATCTCGAGATCAGAAGGAGACAACATCTGACGGAGGCCTGAGAAGGAGCCTCATCACAATTTAAGAGAACATCTAGCTACAGCTCATTGTACTGAATGACACAGCTAGGGTCACTGCTTAAAGTACACTAATATTTCTCCTTACAAAAAAGCGTTTTTTGAAAGGAAAAAAAAACAAAACTAAATGTACTCTGTTCTACTCTCTCTACCTCATGTTCCTATCCAAAACTGAAAATCAAAAGGATCAAAGCCCAACCAAGATTTGGACCTTCTCAAACCAAAACAATCTCAAAACAACATTGCAACGATTCCATTCGAGGAAACAAATGCTTTTAATTCAAGTTTCACATGTTTTAATAACATCCTAATTAAGGCCATCGATTCATATAAAACACAAAAAAGGAAAAAGGAAGTACATGCAGATATTGAAAAACATATGCATGCATGATTATAATTCAAATTCCAAGAGGTACGTCGATCTCGTTCTCAATCTACAAACTCATACACTCCTTCTCTATCTCCACATCATCCTCTGATTACCTTTTCAATCGCAGCCTTTTTATTTCAAGCTTTCCTTGTTAGTCGTTGCAGCCGTCTTTGCTAGCAATATATTGATGAAAAGAGAGAGAGAGAGAGAGAGAGAGGGACGGAGGAGGAGGACGAGGTGGTGGAAGGGGTCCAGGAGTGGACGGGGACTACGGTGTATACAGAGAGAAGATACTTGACTGTGACATGTCGGACAATCCATGTGCTGCCTCCTCACTCAACGAGAACACAAGCTTTTGATGGCTACCGGCTGAACCGGGATATTCGATCCATAAGGTGCCTCCAAAAACTGAAAAAAATCACCGCAGATGGACTCTTTTGCTATAATTAAAGATTTCTTGGTATTTGGGTTTTGTACAAGGCAAATCATTCAAGCCCTTATATAGAAAATTTTTTTTCCAAAAAACAATTAATTGTTTATGTAAAACCCTCCATTTAAGTTTTTTTCCCAAAAAAACAATTAATTGTTTATGTAAAACCCTCCATATCATCTCAACCTATATATATATATATATATATATAACCCTTCACACCATCTCTCTCTTCTCCTAAAAAATACTCTTCTCCTAAAAAATAATTAATTGTTTAATTAACACGAGAAACTCATGTGCATAAATTCTAGTGATCAATAATGATGATTTCTTTTTTAATTCCATTTGATTATTTATTTATATATTTTTTATTATTGAAAAAATTTCACATTGTTCTTAGGGAACTTTTCAATAAAAATAGAAATTTTGAAAGTAGAACATTTTCATTGATTTTTTTTATAGAACTAGAACTTTTTTTTAATAAGATTTAAGAACTATTAGAACTAAAATGGAGCTGAAAATTGAAACTAGATTAGATTATTTTATTTTTATTGGTGCAGTCCAAATTATATATAATTAGAAAATAATTAATTGTTTCTAAATGGTTTATAAGATCAAAAATTATTTTATGTTTTAATTGTAGAAAATGAGATTTTTGTATACTGATAAAACATAATTAAACCTATATTTCTTTTAGTTTGGTCAAATTAGGATTACATACATGTTTACATGATATTTATATTTTCTGATTAATTTTGGAGATCTTTAAATTAGATGGATTTAAAAGAGATCGAGAAGGTTTGTGTTGGATTAATTGGATTTAGTCAATAAAAGAGAGGAGCAAATTTTTTTTAAAGCTTACGGAAGGAAAATGGAGGAAAGAAAGGAAAATGGAGGAGGAAAGAAGGAGGGGACACTACTCCAAACCATGCATATTAGAGACCGTATTAAATGGTCTTTAATACTTAACATACGGTCTCTAATAGATATCAGTGACCGTCCTAATATTATACGGTCGTTAATACCCGGTCGCTGAAAATGTAGTCGCTAATAAATGTATTAGCGACCATTAATGTGCGCCACATATTTAAAAAAAGGTAAAACCGATGGTATTGGTGACCGTCCAAACGGTCGCCAATACTTGTATCGTAATTAGAAAATAAATAAATCTGGAGTCTTCTTCTTCCTCCCCATGGACGTCTTCTTCCTCCTCCCCATTGACACCGACACCTCCTCACTTCCGTCCACGGCACCACCTGCTCCTCCCCTTCTCCTCCATCATCATCATGCATCTCATTAAGCATAAAAGGGAGAAATTTAATGACTCTGGCATAATAAAGTTTTGATCTTTTTTAGGTCCGAGAGAAACCACTCCAATTTCAGAAGAACAAGATAATTTAAAAAATTGATCTAAAATCTAAATATGCTGAGAGAGAGAGAGAGCGAGAGCGCTAGCAATCAAATTCTTGAAAACCCATTTCAGTAACAAATTACAAGAACTGGAATATGAGACAAAATTGAGAGAAACTTTGATTTCAGCAAACAACATTCATAGATTTTGATCATCAACACTAGAATCCACGTCTATTCTCTACCTCTCATCTTCTCTTCGCCTTCTTCATCATTAGTCTTCTTGGATCTTCCTCCGCTGCATAAAAAAACAACATAAATTATTAAGATCTAAACTTGTTGATAGGAATAAAAAAAATTAAGAAGAAAAGATGAGAGAGAAAAAGGAAGTTGGGGAGTATTTGAAAGAGAAGAAGATTTTTTAAGGATTTAAAATCATGAAAATTTTAAGGATTCCCGCTGCTGCGCGTGTTTGATTTCACAGGTATTAGCGACCGTATATACTGTCGCTAATACACTCTGATACCTGAGATTTAAAAGTGGATTTATTGTATATGTATTAGGGACCGTGTAAACGGTCGCTAATACATAAACGGTATCTAATATTGTATTAAAGACCGTTAAAAAATTAACGGTCTCAGATACACCATCTCTAATACTTACGTTTTTTAGTAGTGGGAAAGGGAGGGAGGGAGGGAGGAAGGGGAAAGAGAATGGAGACTAGGGTTTGTTAGTTCTGATTTTTAATTTTTGTTCCATCCAAATAGATGATGTAATTTTTAATGGCGTGGAACATCCGTTTTGTATATAAAAATGTTCTGCATGGAACATTTTTTCTTTTAGTTCCAGTTCCAGTTCTATTTATGACTAACACCAAATTTAGAACATTAAGTTCCAGTTTTAATTGACTAACACTAACTAATATATTGTTCCGGTTCTAACTTTTGGTTCCAATTGACTAACCCCCTAGAAAAGATTTGGTGTTTAATTTACATTTTTTTATTTTATAATTTTTTCAGATGATATGAAGGTTGTTGCTGCACAGGCTAAACAAGATTATAATAATATAATTCTGTAATAACTTATTGGAATTTTTATTGAACAAATTTTTTATTTGGTTTTATATTTTACATAACTCCGATATATTTTTATACGTGTTGTTTATTTATTGGAAAAAGTTTGCATCTTTCCTTTTTTTTTGTATATTTCAGAATATAGAAAGCCTATTGTTGCATAAGTCAGGTAAATTACTCTCATCTAATCCATTAAATACTAATTAAATTTTTATTTTTTGTAGAGGATGGATAGCTTGTTATCCTTATCTGATTCCATTTATTATAAATTATAAATATAAATATAAATATCATTTTATTTAGTAAATTTTTTATTTCAATTTGAGTATTGTGTAAAACTGATATCTTTTCTTATTTGCTACTTTCATAGTTTAAGGAGTATTACCCTCATCTTAATCTGATAATTACAAATTAAAAATCTTTTTTAATTCAGTAAATTTTTTATTTGAATTTGTAATTTGTATCAAATTCCGGTAATTACTATTTTAAAACATTATTTAATTGAATAACTTTCTATTTGAATATGTATTTTATGTAAAAATAACATCTGATATCTTTTTTATCTGTTGTATTTATTAAAAAGTTTGCATCTTATTTTAAATATCATATAATTCTTAATTTAAAATTTTAATTAATTATTTTATAGAAGTTAGAAAGTATGTTGTCGTATAGGCCAAAAAGAATTACCTCATTTGATTTCGGTAACAAGTATTTTATTTGAATTTTCATATTGTACAAAACTGATATCTTTTTACCTGTTATTTTATTGTATTTAATATTGAAGGAAAATATTTCAAGGTTTTAGACAACTTCGGACCCAATGGTTTTTTGTCGGCGGGAAAACATGCCGAGGGTTTTGATAATTTACTCTTTTTTTAAATATATGATTTGATCTTTAATTACTTTTTAAATTATTTTTAAAAAGTTAAGAAGATAAGAAGAGTATTGTTTCAAAGATCAATGCTCTATTTTTTTTATTACAGACTCTAGTTTTATGGCATGTATTGACTGTATTTGGGATTGATTTATTTTCCTAAGAACATCCATAAAATTCTTATATATCCATGGATGATAAGCGCATACAGAAATTTATTATGAAATAATATTTTATATTTGCAAGAAGATAGCAAATCATGTGCATGACACGTGCAAAAAATCTAGTGTGTGGATAGGGAAGTGATCCATTGCAAACTAGTCCGCGTTTTTAAAAACCAGAATTCTCGGTCTACGACCTATTTGCACAAATCCGATCCGTTCAAGTTGATCACCCTGCCCTCAAATATACGTGTATGAAAAATCAATGAATTTAAAGACCTCTAACATATACATTGGATGAAGTTTATTGTTCATCACAGAAAACTGCAGTTTAATACCACTCATTCATTATCTATTTTGTTATATATCGGTACTATTAACCAGTGTCTGCTCAGTAAATACAGATTACAGGTATTCATGATATAATACTGGAAACACACTCACAATCACGGATATAACGTTTGGAAGCCGACACTGCAAACAAAACAGAAAACCGACCGATATTCAAAGAGCTCTTTTGCAAATAATCAAGTATACATAATTTTGGTCCAACACAACACATGTGTGCACATAGCTTTTTGATGACTTGGACCATGGTGAGGTTGCCATAACACAACATGTTGGCACAAGTGGGCACATGTGCGTGGGATGGGTGTTAAATGATAAAAGTTTTGATATGATATAAAGCATCATGTTTCCCTCCAAAATCCCCGAGTAGTAACCATGAGTTTATACAGAGACCAAGCAGCATCAGGAAGATGTTGGGGTGAATTCGAGTTCACCATGACAACACGAGCCACTTTGCCCTGACTTGGACCGGTGAGACCCCCAATAAGACCGGCATCACCGGTCCCCTCTTCTCCTTATGTCCCCATTTTTTCTCTGGTTGTTTGTTAGGGTCACATCATCTTAGTTATATTGTTTGTTTATTCTATTTTGATGCATATAAATACCAGAACAGATTGTGAGAGGATAAGGCATATAGTATATACCATTTTCATTTTCTTAGTTTTTTGTTTAGCTTGAGAGTTGTGTGGGATTTAATTTGGTTTCTTCTTCTTCTTCCCTCTTGAAGCTTTCTTTTGAGAGCTTCATTATGGAGGTTGAACAAGCTGCCAATATCTTGTACCTCAACTACATCAAGTGTTAAATAATATTGATTTTGTTTTGTTTCTTTAATTTTTTTTACTTGCTTTCTTTTGCTATCATTATGTGTAACTAATCCTCTTTGGTTGTGGTGATGGTGAGAAAATGAGATGAAAGGTTTTGCCTTCCTCCTCCTCATGTTTATGTTTAAAATGCTTAATGTGATTCTAACTTAAAAATTGTTTAATATATTGATGTGATATGGTATTTTGAAACCATGGTTACTTTGTAACCTCTTCATATACCATACTCACTCCCTTTTCCCATTTCACAATGTTTAAATTAAGATCAATTTGGTGTTAAGTTTGCTAAGTTTAGATACGGTATTTTGTGACTAAATGCTTGACAAACCTCAGTTTTCATATACCCTATACTATCACAAACACTTCGCAAAGTTAACACTAAAACTAATTGCTCCCACTCGCTAATTTGTGTTTTTGATGTTGTCGTATGCTTGCTAACCCTTGTGCTTAGTGTTGATACCTCAGGCTTGGACATACAAATGGTAAGTGAACAATACGGACTCGTTTCGTCTTTTGCGTCGAATATCGGTATTTTGATGATTTGTGCTGCGCAACCGCCTTGACAAGTCATGCTTCACGCCGGAATCGACACAAGGACGGACAACTCATGATCAAGAGAGCGTCGAAGGAATCATCGCGATTCAACCATCCGAGCCAAAGCCACGACCATTTCTTTCTTAACTTGTTTTCTTTGTTTTCGTATTTTATATTTTTGTAACAAACCAACCAATTCATTATTTGTTGAACCTTAAACAACAAAACCTAATACACAATTCCTTGCGGATCGACCCGTACTTGCCGACTCGCTATAACGCGCCGTGCACTTGCGGTTTATAAATTTTAAAACAAGACCGAGCTCGCGTGCGCATCCAATTCCAAAACCGATTCTATTTTCAAAACATACGCGTTTACGCGTGCGGGTAAAGTCCCAACAAATTTTTGGCGCCGTTGCCGGGGAGCATAAATCGTTACTTCCCGTTCTCATCACTCAGATTTGTCACTACTATATGGAGGAGGAGGATTTCGCGGCCTGCATCACTATGTATGACACCGTCCTGGTCGAGATCGAGAGAATCTCACCGGGTTATATGTTGGATATAGTGCCCTCAAAATCAATTATTGGATCACAGGCACGTGATTGCAATGATTGAGGGAGGACCTATACCGGTAGGACAGTCTTACTCGAGATGATAGTATGCTATCTGGTTTATCTTTATCATCGTGTACTGCTTTAGGTGACCTTACGAGTCGCTATTACACGTTGATAGAGCCCCTAGGATTCTTGCTTGACTACCAGCAGTATGAGGGCGATCATATACGTGAGAGCTGGAGTCTATAAGCACATTCTTAAAAGGTCCCTAGTCGTGGGAGTTTCGAGACAGGGCATCGATACTCCATTAGTAGACTAGTGTATACAGTCGAGACCCCGACGAGGGGTGGTGGCCGGTCTCACAAGCCACTGGTGTCAGTTGGTTCACCTAAGATGTATACAGGTGCTCATTGGGTTATGAGTACACCGGACAGGACTCGCCGAGAACCTGCTAGTTGGGATTATACCAGACGTCAGATAGCAGTTCCCTGGTGACATGTGTATAGGTTAGTTCATCGACCTGAGATCGTCATTTGTCTCGTGTGAGTTCCCACTGTGCTTTGATTACTACCCTACCACGGCTCAAAGGAGTCGTGCAAACAGATTTTAGTTGGGTACAGTCCCGAGCCACATGGAGGCAGTGAGCGGATCTGCAGGGGTTCGTCTAACCCGGTATTGGGGGTGAGGTCGTGCTGTGTCTAGGAGAGCCATTACACAAAGCCTTCGGCCGAGGCAGGATATTTACTGGTAGGTATTCCAGTAGTATCTCAGGGTGTTCTGGGCTACACTCCGACACGACTTGTACCGCTTTTGGGGGTCTGACTTTTACCAACCCCCTAGGCCCGCCATGCGATACTCATAGACGAACGGACCGGACTGTACGGATATTGTCACTGACAGGCTCAGTAGGGTGTCAGGATGAGTTCGCTCATCGACGTCCCTTTTGGTCAATAGCTGGTGGCCCGTCACGTATGGCTAATACCTCTGACGTGCTAGTGGTTAAATCCACAACCAAAGTATTGACGAGTCTTTAGAGTCCCCCACAGACCAGTTTCTCAAGTTTCGGGCGAAACGCTGTAGAGGCCATATGGAGATATGGCAGGGTTCGATCAGATACGTGCGGTATTGCACGGATCGTGATCGGACGGATTTTACTAGCCGGCTTTGGCTTAAGCCGGATCCTAGTATTAGACAGTGTAGTTTTTGTCTCTTTGCAGTTGTATTCAGTGGGAATACAAATGCGGGCATGTATATGCAGTAGCGGGGTTTTCCTGTAATTTATTACGGGATCAATTTTCTGAAGTTGCCAGTTTGCATTCCGTTCCGGCCGGTTTTCCTTTGTTTCTTCGCGGCCGGACTTTATCGATGGAGGGGGTTATTTGCGGTTTGCAAATAACTTATTTGTGGAGGGGTTTCTTGCATTTGTGCCTTCATAATCATGAGATTCCATTTTAATCTCATCACTTGCATTTATTGAGATTGGATTGAGTGGGATGGTGAGGTTGATATTGTAGTGATCATTATTCTTGTTTATGAATTCTTTTTCTCCACTTGCATTGCTTGCAATTTTTTTTCCACCACCCATTTTCTTGTAGGAGGCCGGCCATTCTTGGGAGAGTGAATGAGAGAGATCATTTTTGGTGGTGGCAAAAATCTTCATCTCATTTTTATTCCATTCATCCTAAGAGGAGAGTTCCATTCCAAAGCTCATCTTTTTCTTCACCTCCATCCTTCAATGGCAACTTCACTACCCAAAGAGACATGGTTTCTATACTTGCCTACAGAATTCCTTGGATGCGTCGGCTAGCCAACTTCGCGCCCGAGTTGCCTCGGTCTAGAGGTGGGAGCCCGTAAAAGATTTTGGCTACGTGGTGCCCTTTCCGACGAGGAGGTGACAGACGGAGATTCCGCGGGAGATCGGAGTGGAGACGAAGACCGAAGGACACGGATCGCTCGGTATATCTCTCACCCCATCTCTTGTTAGCTAGCATTGGGTTAATGGTTACGATCCGGGTTTATTGTCCGCGGTAGCGCCGGTTTAAAGTTAAGAAAAATTTTGATTCCGCATTTTGGCCTCGGATAGACGGCCGGGGCGCTGCCGTGGCGCAACATGGTATCAGAGCCACGCCATTAACCTAGTCTAGCTTGCTCTAGTATGTTTAAAGACTCGATCGAACAAAAATCCCAAAAACCGTATTTCGTGTGCATCCGGTTTCTGTCGAAATTTTTTGGGCTCCAAAAATTTTTCAGTACATTGCAGAAATACATGCAGGTAATTATAAGCAATCTGTGAAAATTTGGTCGAGTGAAGTCATCATATCACCGCGGAACCGCGGCCAAACCCACCCATTGGCCGCGGTTCCGCCGCTCATTTAACTGTTCATTTGACCAAATTTGTACAGTGGGCTTCTGAGTTGAAAATAGAGGTTTTGGGATATTCTTTTTGGGCCCAGATTTTCTTTGAGTGCTACAGTAGTGCTTGGGGCCTACTTCGGTAAATTTGATCGATCGAGAATTTTAAACATGTTAGTTCACAGTAGTTACATTATATCTGCGACCGTGAATGTCATTTGATCGGTAAATCCTGTCTGACTGTTATAGCCCTTTTAGACGGATTTGCGAACGTGACATTCACGTTGATGTTCTGTGTTGTGCTGTGATGTTGCGGATCGGTCATGGGGATAGCCTGGATGCAGCGGTAGTACAGTTTTGTTTTATATGTACATTTGATATTGCGGGGCGAGCGTCCGACATGTGGACTGCCGTCACTGCCTGTTTGTATTATTCTTTTGGGGCACGATCGGATCGTGGTCGATGTACCCGTTGTATTTATATTTTACTTTCTGTACTAGGATTACCTCACGGAGGGGTGCACGGATAGCCGGGTTCTAGAGGGCAACGGGCCCGCATCTCATGGCATTGAGACGGAGGGGGCTTTACTCTAGAATTGGTAGGCTATTCGCCGCACTCGTAGGGGGTACAGGTTGACCCAGGAGGGGTGCCCAAGTTACCGGATTCCGTGAAGTGCTGGGTGGTCCATTCACGTTGCTGAAGGGGGCTACCTCGCTTCAGGTTTTGGCGGGTAACTTGCCGCGCCCGTAGGGGTCTTGGATTTCATTGCACAGGCTATCCACACGACCAAGGGAACGTCGGGTTTCAGTAGCGGCTCTATGAAACCCGGGGATCCCAGATATCTGTATTGTTCTGTGATGCTGGTTACATTTTTGTGATGTTGCATTTTATCACACCTTGAGCGAAAATTATATATTATATATATATACTAGTAGATGTTGTATATGTTTTGCATCCGCGCTAGTCCAGTCCTCGCTCTGTCGTTAGTTAGCTAACCTAACGGGTGATGACGGGACCCAGTGGCGAATGCGGATGGCATATACGTACGTCATTATTTTCGTTCTTTATTGGTGTGATCAATTGATGAGACCGCATTGATTCGGATCAATGAAAGATAAACAAACCTATTCTGATGTTGTTGGAACACTTTTCAAAAAGCTGTTATTGCAAGGGCGTTCTCTTTTGTTTTGCACAGTGGTATTCGGTTATGAATATCCAGCTCCTCAGTCGACGAGGTAAGGGCCGAGATCCCTTCACCGGGAGTGACCCCTTGGACAGAAGTTTGCGTCAGGGCAATAACTTCACTATAGCCGATTACTTTTGCTTTGCATCGTGGTATTCAGTTGGAATATCCTGCACCCCATCCTACGGGGAAAGAGCCGAGATCCCTTCACCGGGAGTGACCTCTTTAGCAAAGGTTTTCGTCACTATATTTTTATAAAAAGTTATGCGGTTCCTTCAATGATATCAAGTTCATTACGTTAAAGGTTTTTCGCCAAAAACCAGTCGTAGCCCTCCGTCGTTTCTTACAAGTATTACTTAGTATTCGTGCTGTGTTTGTTGACTGTGTCAAGGCGTAGTGTGCGGTAGGTAAGTAGTGTTTGTTTGTGGCATATTAATGGGATTGGTTAGGACAGTCGTGCGGCCTTGTTGACTGTGTCAAGGGCTTGTACGGGTGGGTTTAATGCAATCCAGGATAATGACGGGTTGAACTTGACTAGGGCTCTTTGATTTGTTGACTGTGTGAAGGTCACTTGGGTCCTAAGGGTAAAAACCTACATCGGGAGTTTCTAAAGAAACTGAAACTTGCCAGGCATGCGCATACCTTCTGGAGTATGGTGACGTGAGTGGATTCCGTCACGTTATCATGCGATGATAGTTAGATCCCGATTCCCACTGATGAGTTGGTTTACTCCTCGGGTGATCCCGGCTAATTCTTCTTTCAGGTTTGGGGAAGAATTTGACGTTACAGTGGGAGGTTTCCAGATTAGATAAAGTGATAACCATTCTGATCTAGGTTAGAGTGCATGCTGAGTGTTTCTTTTCTCTCTCTCTTTGGCAGCGACCATTGACCCGACCCTAGACTATGACTCAGTGACCAAATTGACCGAACCTTCTTAACACTGGCTTTTGGATTGTCAGAGTTGCAAACCTCATTGACACTCCTACTTTTACCCTTTTCTCCAGGACACCCCGTATTACTACGAACGTCCACTTCCATTGGACAAAACCATCGTATGGTTATATACGAACTCGAAGGAACTTATTCGAGGATGGTTTCCGGTTCTGGAGAAAACGAATAGGACTATTCAGTTGTCTTTTCCTTTTACCTTCTCTCAGATTGCGAGTACTCCTTGATTTAGGAGATAGTACACCTATTACGCAAATTGAATAGTCTTCTTCCAAACCTTAGGCTGATGCCGAACGGTGGGGAATGAAGAAAACCAATTAGCCTAAACGGTGTACAGAAGGTATTAAGTAAAGACAAAGAAAGGGATTAGTAAGAGGGCAAAGTAAATTGCGACTGCTATTCACGACCAAACCAAGTATTTCTTCGCCAATCCTAAATCACCTTTGTATTTCTCCAGGACACTCCGTATCACTACGAAGATCCCAAGTTTATTGGATAATCCATCGTATGGTTATATACGAACTCGAAAGGAACTTGTTCCAGTTCGGGGATGGATCCTGGTTCAGGAGAAATAGGAATAAGGTTTATTCGGTTGTCTTTTATTTTCACCTTCTCTCGCATCGCGAGTGCTCCTAGGATCAGGACAGTACACCCATTATGCTTATTGGATAGTCTTCTTCCAAACCATAGGCTGGTGCCGAACGGTAGGGAAGGAAGAAAACCATTTGGCCTAAAGGGGTGTACAGAAGGTAATGACTAAAGACATATAAAGGGATTTGGAGAGGTGGTAAAGATTTATACGGTTATAGTTGTGAATCTGATAATGGAAGAGGTATTACTAAGAATACCCGGATACCCCTACGAAACATTTTAATGTTTCAGTTTCACTGTGTACTGTTAATAGAAAACTGATTTCCCAATTAGACACTTGCTCCAGGGTATGTATTTACCAGGTATGATTCTCACATCTGTATGGTTTTACAGATGATGAGCGGGAGTAAGTTATTGGGAATTAGCTGATCATCCTCATTATATCGGAATTCGTTGTAATTGGTGATATTTGAGGAAATCGCCTGGGTTGTTTGCCGGACGGCAAATATTTGGTTTTGAATATCCGTTGTTATGCACCAATTTCAAATTGATATATCTGTATGTCTATTTTTATAGAGTGAGATATAACTTTTTGAAATTATGTCTATGACATTTACCTATATCAGTGGATAGTTAGGTAAGGAGTATTGAACAACGGTGTAATTCTTCTTAACCATAAGTACAGTTTTCAACCTACGACACACAGTGAATGAGTTATTTGACCCGCGGGACTTATACAGAGTATTGTATATTGTCCGGTGTCCATTAGGACAGAAGGGTTGGTCCTCGTACTATATTCTGTTTACTTATGACTTCTCTGGTTCTTAGATAAGTGTTTCGTAGAAACACAGGGTCTAAGTTTTGAGAAGTTATAGGTATAAGAGTAAAGTAGAGAACCAGGTGTTGCAAGTATCGGGATTCTTCAAGGTGATCGAAGATGTAGATACTTGTGCGTGGTATTCAGTTGATAGTAATGATTACGAGAACTGGCTTCTCTTTCAGGTTACTCATAATTGGAAGTACTCCTAAGTTGAGTAATGCTGATCCTCTTTCCATTTAGTTGACATGCACTGGAGACAGCTGCATGATTTGAATCTGGTTTAATTAAATCAGTGTTTCTGTTTCTGTATTGGATATAGAACAGTTCATATCTTGACATTGTTAAGGTACGGGGAGTTGTCCGGCTTATACTTAAAACCAAACTCCGGATAACTCAAGGCACGTTTCTGTAATGGCTGTTTGTGGGTTGACCGGGGCTATGACGAGGGTTGACTTTCTACCATCTGGAAGATCATTAGTGATATTGTTCTTGACTCGCCACAGTTTTAATAAAAAATGGATTTTTTCAGAAAACAGTAGTGGGAGTATGGTAGAACTGGAAGTGATTCCAGAACCGCAAACGATTACTGAAGATTTGATAAAGAACCTAAAGATTCAATCTGTATTTGACATTCCATTGGCCACTCCGCAGATGCAGTGGGTAACCTCAGGCATCTGAGAGGTACTCCGGTAGCCTCAAGGACGGTGACTGGGAGGTTCTTGTTTACCCAGACTTGCTATTGCTGTTGTTCCAGACTATGAGACCCGGCATGAGGATGAGTATAGCGTCATTCTAAACTGGTTTTAGAAGTGTACGTCTATATGACTCTGCCGGAGGGTTGTCGTAGTCAGTGGGAGCAGCGGAAGCATTGGTGGACATCGGGCTTATGTCTATTTATAGACTAAAGCAGATATAGCGGAGATAGATCATCTATTTCTGATGTGACAGTCATAGGTTTGACTTCATCAGAATAGGGGATGGATCTGATAAGAAGTTAGTAGGGTGTGATGTCCTGGTATTTGGATAACATACACAGAGTAGGAAGTGATATTCCTATACTACGATCGGTTATACTTTGGTCGTCACACAGTAGTTTCTCCACATAGGACTTGGATATTATATCAGACATTCTGGTTACTAGATCTATGGTTTTAGATCTAGATTTGGGTAGTTTCCCAATCAGGGTACTTAGACAGCATTCTATGAGTATTTAGAATGGACGACTCCTGGCATGGTAAGATACCTGCAGGTGATGGAGTCACCCTCTCTAAACGTGTCTTACAGACTAAAGGGGAGAGGGATGTGCATGATTGGCAGATCACTTGCTTAGGCATTTGAGTTGATCATGAGATGTCAAGTACCACACCAGATGTTGTTTTTGCAGTAGATGCAATAAGTTGATATTGATCCAATCCTGGAGAAACAGTCGGAAGCAGTTTTAGAACATAAGTTGATGTTCTAGGGATATGATAACAGTATTCTCCTTCGGGAGACAGTTATCATTCCAGGTTTCCAAGGTGACCTGGATGGCAGAGTGGCGTCAGAGTTATAGTTTTCCCTCTGACGAGGGGCAGTATTTTGGACAGGAGGTCCAGGCGGATACTGAGGGAGGCATGGCGCAGGATACTGATTAAGTTCAGTTGACGATACAGTCTAAGAAGTTTGGATTTGGAGTTCATTTATGAACTAGGTCCCATCAGACATCCAGACATTCTAAGACAGGTATTGCTCATTTCGGGAGATGGTTTTCTCCGCGAACTTGAGATATAGAGAGACATAGAAAGAACATCAAAGCGGATCCACTCGCTGAGGCTGTTCCTCGAACGCAATAGTTTCGCAAACGAGCTTTGTGAGACTGACTAGTAGAGAAGTTGGGTGTTCGGTATCACACGGGCTGTCAGTATGCGACATCGCAATAATTAGCCTTAAGTGCAAGTGGGAGATTGTTGGATATAGTGCCCTCAGAGTCAATTATTGGATCACAGGCACGTGATTGCAATGATTGAGGGAGGACCTATACCGGTAAGACAGTCTTACTCGAGATGATAATATGCTATTTGGTTTATCTTTATCATCGTGTACTGCTTTAGGTGACCTTACGAGTCGCTATTACACGTTGATAGAGCCCCTAGGATTCTTGCTTGACTACCAGCAGTATGAGGGCGATCATATACGTGAGAGCTGGAGTCTATAAGCACATTCTTAAAAGGTCCCTAGTCGTGGGAGTTTCGAGACAGGGCATCGATACTCCATTAGTAGACTAGTGTATACAGTCGAGACCCCGACGAGGGACGGTGGCCGGTCTCACAAGCTACTGGTGTTAGTTGGTTCACCTAAGATGTATACATATGCTCATTGGGTTATAAGTACACCGGACAGGACTCGCCGGGAACCTGCTAGTTGGGATTATACCAGACGTCAGATAGCAGTTCCCTGGTGACATGTGTACAGGTTAGTTCATCGACCTGAGATCGTCATTTGTCTCGTGTGAGTTCCCACTGTGCTTTGATTACTACCCTACCACGGCTCAAAGGAGTCGTGCAAACAGGTTTTAGTTAGGTACAGTCCCGAGCCACATGGAGGCAGTGAGCGGATCTGCAGGGGTTCGTCTCTCCCGGTATTGGGGGTGAGGTCGCGCTGTGTCTAGGAGAGCCATTACACAAAGCCCTCGGCCGAGACAGGAGATTTACTGGTAGGTATTCCAGTAGTATCTCAGGGTGTTCTGGGCTATACTCCGACACGACTTGTATCGCTTTTGGGGGTCTGACTTTTACCAACCCCCTAGGCCCGCCATGCGATACTCATAGACGAACGGCCCGGACTGTACGGATATTGTCACTGACAGGCTCAGTAGGGTGTCAGGATGAGTTCGCTCATCGACGTCCCTTTTGGTCAATAGCTGGTGGCCCGTCACGTATGGCTAATACCTCTGACGTGCTAGTGGTTAAATCCACAACCAAAGTATTGACGAGTCTTTAGAGTCCCCCACAGACCAGTTTCTCAAGTTTCGGGAGAAACGCTGTAGAGGCTGTATGGAGATATGGCAGGGTTCGATCAGATACGTGCGGTATTGCACGGATCGTGATCGGACGGATTTTACTAGCCGGCTTTGGCTTAAGCCGGATCCTAGTATTAGACAGTGTAGTTTTTGTCTCTTTGCAGTTGTATTCAGTGGGAATACAAATGCGGGCATGTATATGCAGTAGCGGGGTTTTCCTGTAATTTATTACGGGATCAGTTTTCTGAAGTTGCCAGTTTGCATTCCGTTCCGGCCGGTTTTCCGTTGTTCCTTCGCGGCCGGACTTTATTGATGGAGGGGGTTATTTGCAGTTTGCAAATAACTTATTTGTGGAGGGGTTTCTTGCATTTGTGCCTTCATAATCATGAGATTCCATTTTAATCTCATCACTTGCATTTATTGAGATTGGATCGAGTGGGATGGTGAGGTTGATATTGTAGTGATCATTATTCTTGTTTATGAATTCTTTTTCTCCACTTGCATTGCTTGCAAATTTTTTTCCACCACCCATTTTCTTGTAGGAGGCCGGCCATTCTTGGGAGAGTGAATGAGAGAGATCATTTTTGGTGGTGGCAAAAATCTTCATCTCATTTTTATTCCATTCATCCTAAGAGAAGAGTTCCATTCCAAAGCTCATCTTTTTCTTCACCTACATCCTTCAATGGCAACTTCACTACCCAAAGAGACACGGTTTCTACACTTGCCTACAGCATTCCTTGGACGCGTCGGCTAGCCAACTACGCGCCCGAGTTGCCTCGGTCCAGAGGTGGGAGCCCGTAAAAGATTTTGGCTACGTGGTGCCCTTTCCAACGAGGAGGTGACAGACGGAGATTCCGCGGAAGATCGGAGTGGAGACGAAGACCGAAGGACACAGATCGCTCGGTATATCTCTCACCCCATCTCTTGTTAGCTAATATTGGGTTAATGGTTACGATCCGGGTTTATTGTCCGTGGTAGCGCCGGTTTAAAGTTAAGAAAAATTTTGATTCCGCATTTTGGCCTCGGATAGACGGCCGAGGCGCTGCCGTGGCGCAACATTATACTGACAGCAGGAGTGAGCAGTAGATCTGGTCACCCACTGACCCCAGCGAGCATGCGGGGCTACAGACTTCCTCTGAGATTTACTTAGGAGAGGATGTTCCGACTGATTCATACGAGCTACACAGAATGGAGGTCTGTGGCATCAAGATTTTGATCTGGCAAAATAAAGAGATAAAAGAGCAACTGAGCCAGATCTTAACGAAGCAGGATCAAGCAAGCGGGAACGGTAAGAACAAGGAGAAGGGCACGGCCATGCGACGATGAGGACATCATCAACTTCAGTTTGGGGGTGAATCCTGGGTTTGGATTCATCTTGTATCAGCATATAGTTTTGCATGTGCATATTTCCTGCATTTCAGCACTTTATATTATGTATTTTTCTTTTTCTTTTTGCATGTAGTTGCATTTCATATCTGCTTTTGTATTGCATTCTGTGTTTATATTGTATTGAAAAACTCATAAAAATTGAAAATTTTCCAAAAATATAAAAACTTTGTTTGTCATATTAGCCAGCGGGAGAACTTAGATTCGAAGTCTGACGGTTCGGTTGATAAGATAGAAGTAACTAAATCCTTTTCGAGATATTGAAAATCCGAAAGATAACCCTCCTTTGTGTTTAACCATAGCTGATATACGTCTATTTTAACTCTTTATACGTGTCGTATGTTTTTAAGAGTTAGATGAAGGTCTAACATGTCTCAAACTTTTGAAAACTGATAAATCATTTTTAGAATCAAACAGATTTGTTCTGAGTTAGATAATATCAAGAACAGTTCATAAAGTGAAGCGAATATGAAGGATATTATAGAGGTTTTAATAGAAGCTAAAAGTCTGAAAAATAACCCAACTGGAATCTCGTTGGAGTGATTACACACCTTATCCGCATGATCACGTCTTCAGAATTTAAAAGAAAAGCTGGCTATATCTCCGTTTTCACTGTTTTCAGAATATTTTAAAAGAAACAAAATAAGTCTTTTGTTTTGTGATCTTGGTAACTTGGATAATTAAGTCCTTGGTGTGTCTCCACACCTAATGCCCTAAAACTATCTGGTTTGGGAGGCATTGACCCAAAACTCGTTAAGTTTCCAATCGCTAAATGAAACAAGCTAAGCAAGTATTCTCCCCAAGTTAAAAGTCCTTACGGTTCTCTATGGGAGAATAATCTTTGCGAAGATGAGTTTTCTATTATAAAACAGTTTTTTCACGGAGATATGAAGATTTATATTTATAAAGACGTTCTGCACAATCACGAAGGTATGTACGAACAACAACACGCGAAACGTAAGAGTGAAAAATAAGACTTAAATTCTCTGTTAAAAATGATATATATTCTGACTTGAAACCTAACTGGAGAGTGAAACTTGAGAAAAATCTTAACTCCTTTCAAACTCGTGTGATCCTTTAGAAGTCTATTGATGACCCTAATCAAGTTCTTAAAAACTTATGGACACTATCCGCACAATCACGTAAAGACGTGTATTAACTTATGTTAAATAAATTGTGAGGAGTGAAAAATAGGGTTTGACGTTTCTAACTTGGATAATAGAACTTCTAGTTTTGATCTCTAACTTAAGATTAGAATAAACAGTTTCTCCACGACGCTAACTTGACTGGATTTTGTGGGTGTAATCCGCTGAAAACCCTCAGGAGACAACACTTCTCCTATTAGGGACATCTAAAGGTTTAACAGCTTGTTGCACGTGCTCAGTGCAATCGTGTTCCCTGCGAAAGTGAGGCTAAGATTTTTGTTTTGCTCGGGACGAGCAAAAGATAAGTTCGGGGGTATTTGTTCATCAAAGAAAATACTAGTTTAATACCACTCATTCATTATCTATTTTATTATATATCGGTACTATTAACCAGTGTCTGCTCAGTAAATACAGATTACAGGTATTCGTGACATAACACTGGAAATACACTCACAATCACGGATATAACATTTGGAAGCCGACACTGCAAACAGAACAGAAAACCGACCAATATTCAAAGAGCTCTTTTGCAAATAATCAAGTGTACACAATTTTGGTCTAACACAACATAAGTGTGCACATAGCTCTTTGATGACTTGGACCATGGTGGGGCTGCCATGACACAACATGTTGGCACAAGTGGGCACATGTGGGTGTGATCATAGTCACAAATTCGTGATTCAGCAATAATTCGGCAAGGTCGAAAATTCGGATTCGGAGAACTATTCGGAAAAAATCGGTAGGTATTCGGGAAAGATTCGGTAAGTGTTCGGGAAATGTTCGGGAAGGATTTCGAGCAAAAAATTAATATAAAATTAATATATGAGACGCTAGATTTTGATTTCGTGAATTATTTGCTGTTTTTTGAATAATTCGCTTTTTTTTGAATAATTCGCGAATAATTCGGGAATTATTTGCGAATAATTCGGCGCGTTCGGTGATGGCGAATAATTCGCAGATTTAATCGGCAGTCACATAATTCGCGAATTATTCGTGAATTCGCCGAATAATTTGCGAATTATATGACTATGGGTATGATGGGTGTTAAATGCGAAAAGTTTTGATGTGATATGAAGTATCATGTTTCCCTCCAAAATCTCTAAGTAGTAACTATCAGTTTATACAGAAATCAAGCAGCACCAGGATGATATTGGAGTGCATTCGAGTTCACCATGCTAACACGAGCCACTTTGCCCTTACTTGGATCGGCGAGACCTCCAATAAGACCGGCATCACCGGTCCCCTCTTCTCCTTATGTCCCTATTTTTTCTCTGGTTGTTTGTTAGGATCACATCATCTTAATTATATTGTTTGTTTATTCTATTTTGATGCCTATAAATATCAAAACCAATTGTGAGAGGATAAGGCATATAGTATATACCATTTTCATTTTCTTAGTTTTTGGTTTAGCTTGAGAGTTGTATGGGTTTTAATTTGGTTTCTTCTTCTTCTTCCCTCTTGAAGCTTTCTTTTGAGAGCTTCATTATAGAACTTGAACAAACTTTCAATATCTTGTATTTCAACTACATCAAGTGTTAAATAATATTGCTTTTGTTTTGTTTCTTTAATTCTTTTTCTTACTTGCTTTCTTTTGCTATCATTATGTGTAACTAATTCTCTTTGGTTGTGGTGATGGTGAGTAAATGAGATGAAAGGATTTGCCTTCCTCCTACTCTTGTTTATTTTTAAAATGCTTAATGTGATTCTAACTTAAAGATTGTTTAATATATTTATGTGATATGGTATTTTGAAACCATGGTTCTTTTGTAACCTCTTCATATACCATACTCACCCCCTTTCCCCATTTCAAAATATTTAAGTTAAGATCAATTTGGTGTTAAGTTTACTAAGTTTAGATACGGTATTTTGTGACCAAGTGCTTGACAAACCCTCGGTTTTCATATACCCTATACTATCACGAACATTTAGCAAAGTTAGCACTAAAACTAATTGCTCTCACTCGCTAATTTGTGTTTTTGTTGTTGTCGTATACTTGCTAACTCTTGTGCTTAGTGTTGATACCTCAATCTTGGACATACAAACGGTAAGTGAACAATACAGACTCGTTTCGTGTTTTGCGTCGAATATCGGTATTTTAATGATTTATGCTTTGCAACCGCCTTGACAAGTCATGCTTCACGCCAGAATCAACACAAGGACGGACAACTCATGAGCAAAGGAGTGTCAAAAGAATCGTCACGATTCGATCATCTGAGCCAAAGCCACGGCCATTTCTTTCTTAACTTGTTTTCTTTATTTTCGTGTTTTATATTTTTGTGACAAACCAACCAATTCATTATTTGTTGAATCTTAAGCAACAAAACCTAATACACAATTCGCTACAACGCACCATGCACTTGCGGTTTATAAATTTTAAAACGAGACCGAACTCGTGTGCGCATCCAATTCCAAAACCGATTCTATTTTCAAAACATCCGCGTTTGCGCGCGCGGGTAAAGTACCAACATTTATATTGCATTATCGAAAGATGTTTATTTTTGCACCCATCAATGCATGTGTTAGAGGCGTTCATATCCATTGATTTTTTATACACGTATATTTGTGGATAGGATTATCAACTTGAACGGATCGGATTATTCAAATATGTAATAGACCAGAAGTTTCCGTTTTTAAAAAGCGTGGACCGGTTTGCAATGGAGCACTCCCTTACACACACTAGATTTTTTGTATGTGCTACAGACGTGGCTTGCTATCTTCTTGCAAATATAAAATATTATTTTATAATAAATTTCTATATGCACTTTTAATAAAAAAAATTAAAAATAGAGTATTGATTTATGAAACATCAATCTTATTATCTTCTAAATTTTTTAAAAAGTAATTAAACTCATATCATATATTAAAAAAGAGCAAATTGTCAAAACCCTCGGCATATTTTCCCACTGACAAAAAACCCTTGCGTACGAGGCGATTGTCTAAAACCCTGAAAAAAATTTCTTCAACATTTATATCAGATTTTTTTTAGAAAAAATGGATTTAACTCTTTACCTTTGAAAAGCAATAGGTTTAGATCCCTACTCAAAAACAGTTATGAAAATATCTCTAAATTGAAAGATTCTTGTGTTTTAGTCTCTATAGTACATTTACTATTTTGTATGTCAATACTGACCTTTCAGATAAACTACTATATTTACTCTTTGAAGTGCTATATATATCTTTTAAAATGTTACATTTATCTTTTAAAGCACTATATTTATATTGAAATAGGTCAAATGTAATAAATATAGTAATTTTACTAAAAAATGTAACTATTTCATGTCAAATGTAGTATTTTAACACAAATGTAGTACTTTATAAGATAAATGTAATGCTTTGAAATATAACTATAATCCTTTAAAAAGTAAATGTAGCAGTTTTCATGTCAAATGTAGCATTTTAACACAAATGCAGTACTTTATAATATAAATGTAGTATTTTGAAAGATAACTATAGTACTGTAAAAGGTAAATGTAGTAGTTTGTCCAAAAGGTCAATGTTGGCATAAAAAATAGTAAATGTAGTATAAAGACTAAAATACAAAAATCTTTCAGTTTAAGGAGTATTTTACAACTGTTTTTAGACCAGAGATCTAAACCTGTTGCTTTTCAATGCTAGGGAGTTAGACCAATTTTTCCTTTTTTTTACAACCGAAAACTTTTTCCCGGGCTTTTGAAAACCGTTTTAGGCCACTGTTTCTTGTCAGCAGGAAAACTTATCTCCTGGGTTTTGACAATTTACCTTTTAAATAAGTATACTTTTAAATAAAAATAAGCTTATTTAATATTAACCACCCAATGGTTTATCTAAATTGCCCAAAACTAACCACACGTTTAAACTCAACACCAAAATCTCCCAAACTCCTAATTCGTTGTCCATAAACCCCATGTCATTTGATTTTAACGTTGTTAGCAAATGAATCGGTCACATGACTCATCATGTGATTTCCTTTTGTATTTTTAACCTGAAATTACCTCTCCTCTCATTATATTATCAATGAACGGGATCGAATCTGTCATTCATTCATGAATCGAGCCTTCTGTACATTCAATAAATTTGTCGGTTTACCTAGACTAGTTGGCTGCAGATCACTCTTAAATTCTAGGGAAAAATTGGTCTAACTCTCTACGGCTGAAAAACAATATAAAAAACTCTCCAGCCAAAAAAAGATCAATGAAAAACTCCTTAGATCCAAAAAAGTTATAGATTCAAGTCCCTACAGTGCAACCATCCACCTTTTACTTTCTAACATTCCAATATTATTCTTATCAATTTATAACTGCTATATTTAGTAGTTAACCTGCCATATTAAGTGCTACACTTAGCAGATAACTATTACATTTATCAGATATAGCAGTTTACATTAACTGCTACACTTAGCAGTTACATTTATCAAATGTAGCAATGTAACTTCTAAATATAGCAGTTTGCCTGTTAAATGTAGCAGTTATCTGTCAGAACTTGACAAGGGTAATATTGAAATGCTAAAAGAAAAAATGTAGTTGGCTGTACCACAGGGACATAAACATTTAGCTTTTTGGCTTCGGGGGAGATTTTTACTTGAATTTTTTGCAAGGAATTTTTCCTATTGGTTTCTGGACCTCGGCGAGTTACAGCGACTTTTCCCTAAATTCTATTAGTTTATGTATGCATCAATCAAATTCTCTGAACCACACAATGCCAAAATTGTCATTCATCCGTGGGGCCAATTCATTCATGTGATGTGATCTTCTAGTTTGGTGCAAGGATTTGGTTGGTAGGAGAGGGCTACTTATTCAAAATTATTACTTTTCTTCTTATTTACAAAAACATACTTTAGGATACAAGTTAAGAATAATCCGTAGATAGACTCGGCCTCAGCTCCTTTAAAATGGGTTCTGACAGGAGGGATGGCCCCCTTTGGAGTAAATGGCGTTTAAGGATGTGAGTGTTAGACCCAGCCATATTAAACTGATAAGTTGGTTTTTTCAAATATTAAAGTCTTTCCCTATCCTCCCCGTAAGTTTGCACTATTAAAGTATTATAGGAAAAAAAATTAAAAATTAAAATTGTAGAGATTATTAAAAAGTTTATGGATGTACAAAAACAAAACTTAGGTTTGGACCTGCAAAACGAACATTCAACCAACTAGAAACTATTGAAGTATAATGCAACAATCAGAAATTTGAAGTTCGGCAATACCATATTAGTTCACTCTTGGTTTCATATATGTCTTGGGGAATTTTTTCTGACTTTTTCTTAGAAAAAATTTCACCCTTTTTTTTTTTTCATGAAATCAACGTCAGAGAGTTGCACATTATTTCTGTGGCTAATGCATCGTCTCCATTATATTCCCACTTTTGACGGTTGTAATAGTAATATGGAAAACTACACTTTGTTATTTTTCCTGCAAAGGCACCATCTTCATGGCAGCCAACCTAAAAACTTAATCGGAAATATCCTGAAGTCTTGCGTTATTGACGACTGCATTTTTAAAATCTCGGGCGGCAATAACGATGATAGAAGTTGTAATGTTGTGAGGGACCCGTTTTCGCATATTTATTTATTTATTTTGATGGGACTCTTTTGCATAATTTTTGGAGCTTGTGGATGTGAAAGAATGACAAGCGTGTTTCTAAAGTCATGGACTCCAAAGTTTTAGATACGAAGCATGCATTAAATCAATATATTTAACTCATTAGTGGAGGTACGTAACTATCATTATTATCTTTCTTTGTCTTCGTCTGGTTTGTTGCCGTCTTCACACTCACCAGTACCCTTTCACCAAAATAGAAAAAACTTACAGGGCTTGCATGGTGTACTTGCAAACCCTGATTGATTTTCCTTACACAAACTCTAAATTCATTCAAGAGCTTGTAAGTGGCCTGCACCATATAAACTCTTGCATACTAGATTTTTCCGTTTTTTGGAAGAAGAGAGAGAAAAGAGATGCTGTGGAGGCCTTGAGAGTGAAGGATTTTTCTCTTTTTTTTTTCTAGAAAAAAGAAGAGAGGTGGAGCTCTAACCAAAGGGCATTTTTATTACATAGTAGTATAAATATGTAAAATAAAACGCAGACAGAGGAGAGACGATGGGTGTTTATATAGCATATGAGTTTGTTTGAATAATCAAAACATAATTTGAAGATACATTATAGATATAGCAAAAATATGTAAACTAAATCTTATGTAACCTAAATTATTCAAATAAGGCAAAATTTCAACTTGCTGCCGTAAACTATAGTCACTTTTCTCAAATAATGTCAAGAACATTCAAAATGATGGATTGATACCATTAACTTTCAAAAGTATAAAAAAAACCTCCCCGACAGCGTTCATGGAAAATTATAAAATTACCAAAGTACCTTTCTTTTTCTTGTGCAAATATAGTTTTTTTATTATATAAGAGGAGGTTTTGCCAAAATACCCATCTTTTTTCAAATATAGTCTTTTTTATTATATGTGGGGGTATTTTGGTAACTTTGTAATTTTACGTTAACACCATCAGGATTTTTATCTGATACTTTCAAAAGTTCATGGTATTAATCCATCATTTATAAAGTTCATGATATCATTTAAGGAAAATGCTTATAGTTCATGGTAGTAAGTTGAAATTTAGACTTTAAATAAACTAATAATATTAAACTTTATCTCTAATTTTAATAAATTCAAAAATAAAAATTTAGCTTAATCATAACATGGGGATAAAATAAAATGAATTTGCATTTAAGAGTACTATGAGTATAGATGATGATTAGTATGGAAATAGATAAGTTACAGATAAGAGAACATAGATAAATTTTAAAGTTATTTATTAAAAATTTTCTTTTTAAAAAATATTGTAAGGAAATCTTGGTTTGCTTTTCATATATACATAAGAAAAGCAAAAGATAAAAATCTTAACTAACAACTCAATTAATATTTAAATAAACTACTTTATAAAACAAAGTCTGAGTTTGAACTTTAAATTTGCTATGTACCTTATACATTAAAACAATTGATAAGATATCTTATACATAATTATTTTCAATTGATTGCAATGTATTTTTTAAGAAAATAATTTTAGTTGGGATATGAAAGACAAAACTTTAGACTAGTTTATTTATAAGAGTAGTAAGTATAATATTGTACAAATAGATATATATTTTCATATGCTACACATAGATATTGATAAGTATTTATTATTTGAAAACAAAATTGATAATTGCATATGTACCATGGTTAAAATTTAAAAAGTTCTATATCTCTTAAATTCATACATATTTATTCCCACATGATCTGCTTGTTTTGAAAAAAATACTCTTTCAATGTAAAAAGGAAATTACAACTTATAACTTTTTTCTAAATTTAAATTTCTTATTTTAATAAATTTTATATTTAAATTTGTTATAGTATGGATATTTTAGTTTATAGCAAGTTTTAACTAAGCATACGGATAAAAAAAATGTCAATTTGCTTATAAAAGTAGTTTAGATATATAAATTTATGATTTTGCCATTGATAGTGTTGGTTAGTTGTGCACACTCTATAATGAAAGTAGAGAGGTGGAATCCACAAAAATCAAATTTTGAGTAAGCACAACCGACTAAACCCCAAGTGATCAAAGCATAAGCCTAAACTAGCAACTACTAGGAGTTTATCTACTATTAAGAGGGGTTATACCTAAAAGATACGCGTCCTTCGGTTTTCAAAACCCTCCCTTCTTGTGCTCTTTGCGATCCTAGAGAACTTTCTTGAAGGCCTTCTCGATCCTATATGATCCATCCGAAAGAATATGGTTCAAGCTAGCACTTCACAAATGAAGCAACTTAATAGCCTAGTTTACAAATCTAGATTACTAAGATGATATAGAGATTTTTAATGGACTTTGTTTATCTCTAAAACCACATGATTCTCAACAAATGAGAGGGTTGAGGTTTGAGGAAGAATATAAAAGCTAGAGAGGAGAGAGAATGAGCTCATGAAAATAAGAACCAAAGTGTGATATATATCATAACCATTTTGTTTTGTGAAAATTATTTCACAATTAAAATTGGCTATCATATTTGAATAGTAATGACAAATGGATATCTAATTTATTTGCCCATTCCTCTTTACACTCTTCATGCCAACTTGCATGCTACCTTATTTCTTATTTTTTAATAAATAGAAAAAATAAATGAGGTGTCCATATTCTAGAAGGAACTCTTGTATAAATACAAGAATACCACACCGAATATACAAACCCGTATTCGTACCAAAAATACGAATACCAAGAGATAGATAAATCCAATAACATGATACTAGAATTAAATCAATACACGATTTAATAAACTGGCTTAATCCTAAGCCCTCTAGTATCACAAACCGTCCGATTAAATTTCACGCAACTAGTATACGTATTTAATCGGAATCCTGCACATATAAACATATGGCCTCTACATCGTTTCACCTGAACCAGGTAAACCCTCTGTGTGGAACTCTAAAGACTCGACAGTACGCTGAAAGTGGATTTAACCACAAGTACATCAGCGACACTAGCTATACGTAACGGATACCCAGATACCTGTCGAAAAGAAGACCGACGAGCAAGCACATCGGAATCTCTACTGAGCCTATCCGTAACAATCTCCGTACAGTCCGACCTTTTCGTCTAAGAGTATCGCATACCGGGTCTAGGGAGTGGTATACGTCTGACCCTGAATAACCCGATAAATCGTGTCAATGTGACTCAAGACCAATCTGAGAAACTACCGATCTAACCATCAGTAAATCTCAATTGTCTTGGCAAAGGTCATATGGTTCTGGTCAACCGGACACAGTGCGATATCGACTCCCAATACCGGGAGAGACGAATCCCTGACAATCACTCACTGCCTTCATATGGATCAGGATTGTAGCCAAACAAAACCTGTTTGCATGACTTAGTAGAGCCGTGGTAGGGTAGTGATCTAAGTACAGTGGGAACCCACTTGACAAATGACGATCTCATCTTTAAGGACTAACCTGTACTCATGTCACCTGAGAACCGCAATTTGACGATAAGTATATGTCACGCCCTACCCCAATACAGAGAGTATTGTCCGCTCTGGCCGAAACCACACGGTTTTGTCCTTCGAAACGAACCGGACCCGACCAGGGGCCACTTCCCAGGAGGCCACCCATCCCAGGACTTCCCTGGCTCGAGCACACTTAACTACGGAGTTCTTAAGCTTCTGTAGTGCCGGTTCACTTAAAAGGCGTCTCTGTATTGAGAAGTGGTATCATTCCATTTATAGTACGGATCTTCCCTCTTTCGGAATGTATTCCGAAGAGTCCCCATTGTTCTACAGTGGGTCCTACGGACTCAAGAGGTGGCCCCCACGGATTCAAGAGGTGGCCCCCGCCTACTTAACATGACACTTGGCGTGGCACTTTGTTCCGTGTGGCACTTTGCTCCGTGAGCAAGAACCGGGCCCCGACATTCTCCCCACCTTCGAACAATGGTTCGTCCTCGAACCACAGACCTACTATTGAGGGACCAGCTCTGATACCATTCAAACCCTGTCATGCCCCGCTTCTCAGAGTGCGCTAAGATCGGCACGTGACCGAGCTAACCATACTACCTGTGGTTAGGAAATATCCCCCCACAGTCACATTACGGATGTCTATAAAAGAACAGTAGAAAAAAATAATCTATCTAGTACATGTCCATATGCCAGAATAAACGAGTCAAGAAATAATATGCGGAAGCAATAAATCCAAATAACAATAACAATATAGAAAGTACGTCCCAAATACAGGCTCACATCAGGAAATGAAAATGCTGGAAGAAAACTAAACTAAACTAAATACTGACAGGATCCTCACTGCTCGGCCTGTCGGCTGAAGTACTCCTGATCGGCCTGCGACAAAGGTAGAGGATCTGGGCCATACAAAACCCAGACGTCAGTGCGTTATAATATCAAACAATAAAATATAATCAGGAGGTAACAAGATATGCAGGCATGAGTATGAACAGTAATAAGGGTATAACGGTAACACGAATATAGAACAGTGAAGGGTATTAGCACATGTGACGTGCTGTGAGTAACCTGAACTAAACTACTGTGTTAACTACTCTCAAGTCTTTGAAATCAATTTAATGAATCGTCGATGTAACTCAATAGTATCCCGTGCGTGCCCGGGACCACGGTCCAGATTCTCGGGCTGAAATCCGAGACACGCCGCTACGCATTAAACAGGAAACATATACAGATGAATGATGTCAGCAGCAGCATCCCGGGGCTGGCCTAGCCCGTAAAACTGATCAGCATAAGCGTCGAATTGTTGAGTTACAAGTTAGGTTTCATCATTGATTTCCCCTTACCCCCAAGTTATATGTTCAAGTCAGGTATTGATAAATCTGGAGCTAATGCCAACACAGGATCAAGCAGGTACAGGTTTGTCTATACAGACAACAAGACATGTCCATCGGGATAATATGTCAGGATTGTCGGCATTAGAAACAGGATCAGGTAACATGTCAAGTAGTGGTGTATCAGGTCATGTCAAGTAGTGCACAGTGTAATAATGGATGCCCAACAGTAAAATGTAGCAAGTATTGAATCAGGGTAAAATTACGGATGTACGATAAAAGCATGGATGCATAAATATCTATCAGGGGTTACATCATGACTATGTAGGATGCACATTATCAAGCATGGGGTACTAATGTAACAATAATATGAATTAATATAATATGGCATGCAACTAGATATGTAGAATTAATGGTATGGATACACAATAAAACATGGATGCACAAATATCTATTAGGGGTTACAACTGCAGCTCCAAGACTATGTAGGATGCACATTATCAAGCATGTGGTGTTAATATAACAGTAATATGAAATAATGTGACATGGCGTGCAACTAAATATATAATTAATGGTATGGATGCACAAATATCGATCAGGGGTTACACTTACAGCTCCAAGACTATGTGGGATGCACATTTATTAAGCATGGGGTGTTACTACAATAATAACATGAAATAATATGATCTGTAGATGCAGCTACATATATAATAGATGATATGAATGCATACGGGTATCCAAAAACAGAAAAACTTTAATATGGATGTATAATGCAATCAACATGTAATATTTTTATTCATATGGATGCAAAATAAGATTCATAGCATGTAGCAAGATAAATTTGCCTGAACGGATCTCACGACGGGGTGTATACGCAGTGTCCGATGTCGGGTAAATGTCGAAACGTACGCACGGCACACGGGACTGGTCCAGGCAAGGCAAGAAGGTAACCACGCCGGCTGGGAACATCCACTGGATTACTCAGATCGTTGGCAGCGGCACGGCTCCGGCGATGATCACCGGAAAATGTGAAATCAAGAAATCAAGAAAGAAAAGAAAAGAGAAGAAGAAGAAGAAGAAGAAGAAGAAGGTTGTCTGGGGTTTTGGGACAGAGGAGAGGGCGAGGAGGTGGTTGTGATGACGAGTGCATGGAGGCGACGGGGTCGGAGCTCCGGCGAGGAAGCAGGTGAGGCAAAGGGTTGCAGTGTGCAGGGGAGGCTTCGGGTCGGAGCTCCGGCGAGGAAGCAGGTGAGAAACCATCACCACCCTGCAAACCTAAGAACCCGACGCCTTCGCCCTCGACCTCGCCTGCATCTCTCCGCTGCCCTCGTGGCCGCTCATCTTAGCCTCACCGTCACCACCACCCTCACCCTTGTCGTCACTACCTTCTTCCTCTTCTATTCCCTTCTCAACCTCTGCTAACCCGACAACCTCAGGCCAACCCAAGAAACCATCACCACCCTTACCGGCACCCTCGCGTCGCCGGATCTCCGACCCCAGTCGTCACTATACCCGTCACCACAACCTTCTTCTCTGCACGCTGAGGGTTGCAGGGTGCATGGGAGGCTTCGGGATCTATGCCGACAACCTGGGTTGCAGCGTGCAGAGAAGAAGGTTGTGGTGACGGGTATAGTGACGACTGGGGTCGGAGATCCGGCGACGCGAGGGTGCCGGAAAGGGTGGTGATGGTTTCTTGGGTTGGCCTGAGGTTGTCGGGTTAGCAGAGGTTGAGAAGGGAATAGAAGAGGAAGAAGGTAGTGACGACAAGGGTGAGGGTGGTGGCGACGGTGAGGCTAGGATGAGCGGCCACGAGGGCAGCGGAGAGATGCAGGCGAGGTCGAGGGCGAAGGCGTCGGGTTCTTAGGTTTGCAGGGGGGAAGGAGAGGAGAGTGGAAGGAGGTCGAGGAAAGGAAGTCGACGGTTAGAAGGGACGGAGGCGATGGTGAGCGCGAGGCAAAGGGTAGGGTTAGGGTTCTCGTTCTCGTGGGCGGCAGAGTTTTAAAGAAGAAGAAAAAAAAGAGAAGAAGGGAGGTGATGTTAGTGGAGAGAAGGTGACGGGATCCACGCGCGAGGAACAGTATTCGTGAGAGGAGAAAGAGAGGGAGAGAGAGAGAGAAAGAGAAAGAGAGAGAGGGAGAAACGGTGAGATATGTGGTTAGGATTTGATTTAAAATTATATTTTAGTTAAAACACTTTTTTTAAAAAATGTATATATATATTTAATAACAGTTAACAGTTAGAAATATATTAAATATAATATTAGTTAATTTTGAGTTTTTGGCTAATACAAAAAATAGTCCAAAACACGCCCGAGTTGGGTCTAAATTTACGGTTTGAAAATACGGATAATATACGTATAAACCAAAACCAAAATAGGATATCCGGATAACGAAAATGCATACCCCCAAGAACGGATACACGTAGCATGTACGTAGTGATTCAAACGGGTCCGTTTCACTGAACGGAACGAGAACAAGATACATGGATGCTACCATAGGGTTAGGGGTATGATGCAGGCCATACAAGATATTTTAAAAATATTTTATTTGATTATATTTGTATTATTAAAAATGCAAATGCCAGATATAATGCAGGTGAACAGGGAATACAACATGAAAGTGCATGGATTCTCATAACTAGCAGGGATAGATCATAAACAGGAATTAAGATGGGTTTCCAGTAAGCGGGTCGGGTCGGATGAAAAATACAGATGTCAAATACACTATTCGCACCCAAAACACAATAAATCAGGAAAATACCATAAATAAAGAAATACTCGAAATCTAACTGGTATAAATGAACTAGGGTGTTAAATTATCAAGCTCGAGCTTTTACTCTGACGGCCAAAGAGGCCAAGGCTTCAGATGAAGTTGTTTCAGATATCCTACTTGTTCATGATTTTCCCGCATTAGCATTATTCGATTCTGGTGTATCCCATTGTTTTATGTCGTCCAAGTTTATTGCTGCACATTCGATTTCTTGCACGACCCTGTCTAGTTGTTGGGACATACACACTGGGAACGGGAAGATCATATCTAGTAGTGAGTGTAAGGATTGTTCGGTTGTTATCTACGGACGAGAGTTATTTGCAGATTTCTTGGTGATAGATACCAGCAGTTATGATGTTGTCTTGGGAATGGACTTTCTCGGCACTTTCCACGTTCACATTGATTGTAGGGCAAAAAAAGTGATTTTCCGGATTCCCGGACATCCGAAGTTTGTTTTTGCTGGAGGTAGCAGTTCTGTCGGGCCAGTCGAGTTTAGTGCTAAGCCGACAAACAGTGTTCTTTCGTCGATGGAAGTTGATAAGGAGGAAGCGCTAGCTGTAGTTCGAGAGTTCATGGACGTGTTCGAGGACATCTCGGGTTTACCGCCAATACGAGATGTGGAGTTCGCGATCGATCTTGTTCCTGGTGCAGCGCCAATCTCAAAGGCGTACTATCTGATGGCACCAGTGGAGTTGGAGGAAGTCAAGAAGCAGGTTACCGAATTGCTAGAGAAGGGTTGGATTCACAGCAGTAATTCACGTTGGGGAGCTCCAGTTCTTCTAGTTAAGAAGAAAGATGGCACAAGGAGGATGTGCATCGATTATCGAGAATTGAACCGGGTGACTATTAAGAACAAGTACCCGATCCCTCGCATTGGCGAATTATTCGAGCAACTTAGTGCTGCGAGGGTATTCTCGAAGCTGGATTTGCGATCCGGATATCATCAGGTCCGAGTTAAATCATAGGATATTTGCAAGATTGCATTCCGAACTCGATATGGACATTATGAGTATTTAGTGATGCCATTCGGAATCACGAATGCACCGGCGATATTTATGGACTTGATGAACCGAATCTTTTCACCGTTCTTGGACCAGTTTATAGTGGTGTTCATCGATGATATTCTGGTTTACTCGAGAAGCCTTGAAGAGCATGCTGAACACTTGAAGATCACACTACAGACATTGAGGCAAGAAAGATTATATGCAAAGATGAGCAAGTGCGAGTTCTGGCTTGAAGAAGTGAAGTTTTTGGGGAACGTCGTATCTGGAGATGGAATCGCCGTTGATCCCGAGAAGATTGCAGCAGTTCAAGATTGGCCGATTCCAAAGAACGTAGCAGAGATCAGAAGTTTTCTTGGACTTGCCGGATATTACAGAAGGTTCGTGGAGAATTTTGCTCGTTTGGCTGAGCCTTTGACCAAGCTTACACGAAAGGAGATACCGTTTGTATGGACGGATGGTTGTGCGTTAGCTTTTGAGGCGTTAAAGCAAAGATTGATAACCGCTCCTATTTTGACCGTACCGGATGGTTCAGGAGGATTGGTGATTCACAACGACGCATTTGGGAAAGATTTGGGATGTGTTCTGATGCAGCATGGGAAGGTCATAGCTTACGCATCGAGACAGTTGAAGACCCATGAGAAGAATTACCCAAGTCATGACCTGGAGCTTGAAGCAGTGATTTTCGCGTTGAAGATTTGGAGACACTACTTATTGGGCGAAAGGGTCGAAGTATTCACCGATCACAAAAGCCTAAAGTACGTGTTCACACAGAAAGAGCTTAACATGAGGCAGCGTAGATGGTTGGAGCTGATGGCTGACTACGATCTTGAGCTCAAGTACCATCCGGGGAAAGTTAATGTAGTGCCGGATGTGCTTAGTCGGTTGTCAGCAATTCGGATGTTGACTGCACAGAAGGAGCTTATCGAAGATTTTCGGAGATTCGAGTTGGAGATCGTTCTACCACATTCTTCGGTACAGTTGATGCAGTTGCAAGTACAGTCGTCATTGATCGTCAATATTAAAGCAACGCAGTCGCACGATCCAAGATTGCAGAAGTTTCGAGAACAGGTTGAAGCGGGACTTCGAACAGACTTGTTGATTCATAAAGATGGTTCGTTGCGATATGGTAGCCGTTTGTGTGTGCCAAAAGGAGACATTCGTGAAGAAATTATGAAAAAGGCGCACAGTTCCGCATATTCCGTACATCCAGGAGGCACGAAAATGTACCATGATCTAAGACAACATTTCTGGTGGGAAGGTATGAAAAGGGAGATTGCTCGCTTTGTAGCGAAGTGCTTGGCGTGTCAGCAAGTTAAGGCTGAATATCAAAGGGTAGCTGGTTTATTGCAACCACTTCCAATTCCTCAGTGGAAGTGGGAACATATAACCATGGATTTCGTGACAGCTTTACCGCGGAGTCCAAAGGGCAATAATGCAGTTTGGGTGATTATTGATTGATTGACCAAGGCAGCTCATTTCATACCATTTCGAGTTGGTCAGTCAACGGAATCGTTAGCAGAATGGTACATGCAGGAGATTGTGAGATTGCATGGAGTACCTGTGAGTATCGTTTCCGATCGTGATACCCGATTCTTATCGCACTACTGGAGGAGTTTACAGGAAATTTTGGAGACGCAATTGAAGTTTAACACTGCTTATCATCCTTAGACAGATGGCCAGTCGGAGAGAACGATCCAAACTCTTGAAGACATGTTGAGAGCTTGCATATTAGATTTCAAGGGCTCGTGGGAGCATCATCTACACTTGGTGGAGTTTTCTTACAATAACAGTTTACAGACGACTATTCAGATGGATCCATTCGAAGCATTGTATGGTCACAAGTGTCGCTCACCCGTTTATTGGGATGATGTGGGAGAACGAAGATTGTTGGGACCGGATTTGATCATGCGAACAGTAGAGAAAGTTAATACTATCCGGAATAACATGAAGGCAGCACAGGATCAGCAGAAGAGTTGGGCCGATATATCGAGAAGACCTCTAGAGTTCACTGTTGGTGATATGGTATTCTTGAAGATATCACCAACTAGGGGAGTGATTCGTTTTGGGAGTCAAGGCAAGCTTAGTCCTCGATTCATGGGGCCTTTCGAGATCATGGAGCGTGTTGGAGAAGTGGCTTATCGATTGGCGTTAGCACCATCTTTGGCGAATGTTCATGACGTGTTTCATGTATCTCAACTCCGTAAGTATGTTCGAGATGAAACACACGTGCTTGATCATTCGGAGCTGACTGTAAGGGAGGATTTGACTTTTGAGGAACGACCGATGTCGATTGTTGATCGAAGAGAAAAGGTCCTCAAGAACAAGGTTATCCCTCTCGTACTTGTTTCTTGGGGGAATCGCTCGCACGGAAAATCGACTTGGGAACGTGAAGACGAGATTCGACAGAAGTTTCCACACCTATTCTTGTAGTTTCATATTTGTTTATCTTTTCTTGTTACTGGAATTTCGAGGACGAAATTATTTTTGTAGTTGGGTATAATGTAACACCCTAGTTCATTTATACCAGTTAGATTTCGAGTATTTTTTTATTTATGGTATTTTCCTGATTTATTGTGTTTTGGGTGCGAATAGTGTATTTGATATCTGTATTTTGCATCCGACCCGATCTGCTTGCTGGAAACCCATCTTGATTCCTGTTTATGATCTATCCCTGCTGGTTATGAGGATCTGTGCACTTTCATGTTGTATTCCCTGGTCACCTGCATTATATATGGCATTTGCATTTTTAATAATACAAATATAATCAAATAAAATATTTTAAAAATATCTTGTATGGCCTGCATCATACCCCTAACCCTATGGTAGCATCCGTGTATCTTGTTCTCGTTCCGTTCAGTGAAACGGACCCGTTTGGATCGCTACGTACACGCCATGTGTATCCGTTCTTGGGGGTATGCATTTTCGTTATCCAAATATCCTATTTTGGTTTTGGTTTATACGTATATTATCCATTTTTTCAAACCGTAAATTTAGACCCAACCCAGACGTGTTTTAGACTATTTTTTGTATTAGCTAAAAACTCAAAATTAACTGATATTATATTTAATATATTTCTAACTGTTAACTGTTATTAAATATATAAACGTTTTAAAAAAAGAGTGTTTTAACTAAAATATAGTTTTAAATCAAATCCTAACCACATATCTCACCGTTTCTCTCTCTCTCTCCCTCCCTCTCTCCTCTCGCGAATGTTGTTCCTCGCGCGTGGATCCAGTCACCTTCTTTCCACTAACATCACCTCTCTTCTTCTTTTTCTTTTCTTCTTCTTTAAAACTCTGCCGCCCACGAGAACGAGAACCCTAACCCTAGCCTTTGCCCCGTGCTCACCATCGCCTCCGTCCCCTCTAACCGTCGACTTCCTTTACTCGACCTCGTCTCCTCCTCGACCTCCTTCCTCTCTCCTCTCCTTCCCCCCTGCAAACCCAAGAACCCAACGCCTTCGCCCTCAACCTCACCTGAATCTCGTCGCTACCCTCATGGCCGCTCATCCTAGCCTCACCGTCGCCACCACCCTCACCCTTGTCGTCACCACCTTCTTCCTCTTCTATTCCCTTCTAGACCTCCGCGAACCCGACAATCCTAGGCCAACCTAAGAAACCATCACCACCCTTGCCGGCACCCTCGCGTCGCCGGATCTCCGACCCCAATCATCACTATACCCGTCACCACAACCTTCTTCTCTCCTCTTTCACCTCCTTCTCTCTTCCCTTCACCCCAGATCCCGAAGCCTCCCCTACACACTGCAACTCTTTGCCTCACCTGCTTCCTCGCCGGAGCTCCAACCCCGTCGTTTCCGTGCACTCGTCATCACAACCACCTCCTCGCCCTCTCCTCTGTCCCAAAACCCCAGACCACCTTCTTCTTCTTCTTCCCCTTCTTCTTCTTTTCTTTTCTTTTTTTTCTTAATTTCTTGATTTCACATTTTCCGGTGATCACCGCCAGAGCCGTGCCGCTGCCGACGATCCGAGTGATCCAGTGGACGTTCCCAGCCAACGTGGTTACCTTCTTGCCTTACCTGGACTTGTTCCGTGTGCTGTGCGTGCGTTATGACGTTTACCGACATCGGACATTGCGTATACACCCCGTCGTGAGATCCGTTCAGGCAAGTTTATCTTGCTACATGCTATGAATTTTATTTTGCATCCATATGAATAAAAATATTACATGTTGATTGCATTATACATCCATATTAAAGTTTTACTGTTTTCGGATACCCGTAGGCATCCATATCATCTATTATATATGTAACTGCATCTACGTATCATATTATTTCATGTTATTGTTGTAGTAACACCCCATGCTTAATAAATGTGCATCCCACATAGTCTTGGAGCTGTAAGTGTAACCCCTGATCGATATTTGTGCATCCATACCATTAATTATATATCTAGTTGCATGCCATGTCACATTATTTCATATTACTGTTATATTAACACCACATGCTTGATAATGTGCATCCTACATAGTCTTGGAGCTGCAGTTGTAACCCCTGATAGATATTTGTGCATCCATGTTTTATTGTGTATCCATACCATTAATTCTACATATCTAGTTGCATGCCATATTATATTAATTCATATTATTGTTACATTAGTACCCCATGCATGATAATGTTCATCCTACATAGTCATGTTGTAACCCTTGATAGATATTTGTGCATCCATGCTTTTATCGTACATCCATACTTTTACCCTGATTCAATACTTGCTACATTTTACTGTTGGGCACCCATTGTTACACTGTGCACTGCTTGACTTGACCTGATACACCACTACTTGACATGTTACCTGATCTTGTTTCTATTGCCGACAATTCTGACATGTTGTCCCGATAGACATATCCTGTTGTCTGTATAGACAAACCTGTACTTGCTTGATCCTGTGTCGGCATTAGCTCCAGATTTATCAATACCTGACTTGAACACATAACTTGGGGGTAAGGGGAAATCAATGATGAAACCTGACTTGTAACTCAACAGTTCGACGCTTATACTGATCAGTTTTACGGGCTAGGCCAGCCCCGGGATGATGCTGCTGACATCATTCATCTGTACATGTTTCCTGTTTAATTCCTAGCGGCATGTCTCGGATTTCAGCCCGAGAATCTGGACCGTGGTCCAAGGCACATATGGGATACTACTGAGTTACATCGACGATTCATTAAATTGATTTCAAAGACTTGAGAGTAGTGAACACAGTAGTTTAGTTCAGGTTACTCACCGCACATCACATGTGCTTATATCCTTCACTGTTCTATATTCGTGTTACCGTTATAACCTTATTACTGCTCATACTCATGCCTGCATATCTTATTACCTCCTGATTATATTTTATTGTTTGATATTATGACACACTGATGTTTGGGTTTTGCATGGCCCAGATCCTCTACCTTTGTCGCAGGCCGATCAGGAGTACTTCAGCCGACAGGCCGAGCAATGAGGATCCTGTTAGTATTTAGTTTAGTTTAGTTTTCTTCCAGCATTTTCATTTCCTGATGTGAGCCCGTATTTGGGACGTACTTTCCAGATTGTTATTGTTATTTGGATTTATTACTTCCACATATTATTTCTTAACTCGTTTATTCTGACATATGGACATGTACTAGATAGATTATTTATTTCTACTATTCTTGATATCTTATAGACAGCCGTAATGTGACTGTGGAGGGATGTTTCCTAGCCACAAGTAGTATGGTTGGCTCTGTCACGTGCCGATCTTAGCGCACTCTGGGAAGTGGGGCGTGACAGTATAATACCATCTAGAGGTTCTTGGCGAGTCTGTCCAGTGTACTCGCCCCCAGTGAGCACCTGTATACAATCTTAGGTGATCACACCAATGGCTGTGGGACCAACCACCGCCCCTCGTCGGGGTCTAGAAACATATACACAAGTCTACTCTGGAATATCGATACCCGGTCTCACTATTCCTGCGACTTGGGACATTTAACGATGTGCTTATAGACTACCCAACCCCCACAAGTATAATCGCCATCATAACGCTGGCAGTCAAGCAAAATCTTATGGACTTTATCAATATATATCGGCCATATGTGATATCGAGTATAACATATGCACATGTTAAGATAAAGAAAAACCAAAAATAGTATACTATTGTAACGAGTCTTTATTAACATGTATAAGCAATATAAAGCATCCAGAATATACTATACAACTGAGCAAGATTGTCATGTATATACATATCCCTAGCATCCTATACAATACAGGCCTTTAGGGCATACATATCCAACAATTTCCCACTTGCACTAAGGCCTGTAATTGGCGTACTGAATACCCAATGTTTGCTCTAAGGCCAGTTGTTGGCTTATCACATATCCAACATCTTAAAAATTCATTGAAACTGTGCTTGAGGGAGGGCCTTGGTAAATGGATCTCAAAAAGTTGTTGGCGTATCGCATACCCAACATCTCAAAAAGTCGCTTGAACTGCGCTTGAGGGAGGGCCTTGGTAAATAGATTTTCCGTGTTGTCTTTCGTATCTACTCTCCGGACCTCGATCTCCCGGCAATTTATGATCTTCCTGACCAGGTGATACCACCTCAAGATATATCTAGATTTCTGATAGGACCGTGGTTCCTTCGCTAAAGCCATAGCCCCATTGTTATCGCAATACAAAGGTATTGGATTAACAATGGACGGAACTACCTCAAGTTCAGTAATGAACTTCTTCATCCAGACCGTTTCTTTTGCGGCATCATTGATAGCAATGTATTCAGCTTTCATCGTCGAGTCTATGAAGGTGTCCTGTTTGGAGCTTTTCTAACAGACCATCTCTCCATTGAGGGTAAACACAAAACCCGAGACAGACTTGCTATCATCCTTGTCACTTTGAAAGCTTGAGTCGGTAAAGGACTCGACCTGAAGGTCTCCATTACCGTAAACCAAGAACATCTCTTTAGAACTTCTCAGGTACTTGAGAATGTTATTTACAGCTGTCCAATCATTCTTATCTGAGTTCGACTGATGCCAGCTCACCACGCTAAGCGCGTAAGCTACATCTAGTTTGATACATAGCAATGCATACATTATAAATACTACCGCCGAAGCGTAAGGTATAATGCTCATGTGAGCCCTCTCTACATTAGTCTTGGGAGATATCTCTTTGGAGAGGGTTATCTGGGCTTGGGCCCGCCTGGTTTGGGGTTGACTTTGACTTGGTCAACTGGGGTGTAATTTTTGACCCCAACAATTCCGTGCATAGCGCGTATATTATCGCGTTTGGAATCTTCAATACTAAATCTCTTCAGTATGGTCTCTATGTATATGGACTGTGAAAGTCCCAACATTCTCTTGGATCTATATCTGTAGATCTTAATCCCCAGAATATAAGAAGTATTACCCAGGTCTTTCATGGAGAACTTTTGTGACAAGAACAATTTGACCGATTGCAGTATAAGAATGTCATTCCCTATCAAGAGAATGTCATCGACGTACAAGACGAGAAATACGACAGTTCTCTCTATAATCTTCTTATAGATATATAGCTCATCCTTGTTTGTGATGAAGTCAAATTCCTTGACTGTTTCATCAAAATAGATGTTCCAGCTCCGCGATACCTGCTTTAATCCATAAATGTATTTAAGCAACTTGCATACTTTTCTGCTGCTCCAACTGTCTACGAATCCCTCCGGCTGATCCATATGAACGCATTTTTCTAAACTACCATTTAGAAAAGCCGTTTTACGTCCATCTGCCAGATATCATAGCCATGGAAGGCAGCAATGGCAAGTAGGATCCGAATGAATTTCAGCATAGTCATTAGAGAAAAGGTTTTGTCATAGTCCACTTCCGGTCTTTGACGAAAACCTTTTGCAACAAGTCAAGCCTTCTGTCCATCTACACCAATCTTCTTTATGAAGATCCACTTACATCCAACGGGTTCTCACCCCAGGAGGAGCAACATCCAAAGCCTAAACTTTGTTAGTGTACATGGAATCCATTTCGGATCGCATAGCATCCAGCTATTTCATAAAGTCCCTACTGGTAATAGCCTGCTCGAAACTAGTAGGATCATCTTCTTCTAAGATGCAATCCTCTTGATCCCCATCTATGAGAAAACCGTAGTATCTCTTGGGTGGATGAGAAATCCTACCACATCAGCGAAGTGGCTGAGGTTCGTCCAGGACTATTGAATCTTCTGGTTCTATCAAATCTTCAGTTCCTTTTTGTGATTCTTGAATTTATTCCAGTTCTACTATGCTCCCACTAATTTCTTTTGTAAGAAATTCCATCTTAAAAAAGACGGCGTGGCGAGCAACAAACATCTTCTGTTCCTCGGTGTAGTAGAACAGATATCCTGGCGAATGTTTTGGATATCCCACAAACTTACATAGAACTGATCATGCCTGAAGTGTTAGTGTATATGCCCTAGAGGCCATTACTGTATCATACTAGTTTGTATATTACTTAATGGAAGCTTGGGATATTCACAGTTGTATAGACAGTCTTGCTCAAAATGGTAGTATGCTACTTGGTTTGTTTCTACTTCAATATGTGCATGTGTTTCTTTTAGCATATCGCTTATACATATTAGTGGAGCCCTTATGATCTTTGCTTGATTACCAGCGTTGTGATGGCAGTCACACTAGTGGGGGCTGGGTAATTTACAAGCACATCCTTATACAGGTCCCTAGTCGTAGGATTATTGAGATGGGGCATCGATACTCCGGAGTAGACTAGCGTATACGCTTCTCATCCCAGCAGGGGAGATGGTCTGTCCCACAGCTATTAGTACGTCATACTGGAGATAGTATGCGGGTGCTCGTTAGGTTACGAGTACACTGCACATGACTCGTCGGGAACTGTTGGTTGGTACTATACCTATCGTCAGATAACAGTTCCCAGGTGACAGGAGTGCAACTTAGTCCGTCGACTTGACACTGCTACTTCGCCTCGAGTGTGTTCCCACTGTACTTTGATTACACCCTACCATGGCTCAAAGGAGTCGTGCAAACAGGTAGTAGTTGTGTGCAGTCCCGAAGCACTTGGAGGCAGTAGCGGTTAGATAGGATTCGTCTCTCCCGGTATTGGGGGTTGATATCGCGCTGTGTCTAGGAGAGCATTACACAAAGTCCCTGGCCAGGGCAAGCGGGAATTACTGGTAGTGTTTCTAATAGTTTCTCAGGGTGTTCTGGGCTACACTCCGGCATGACTTGTACCGCTATTAGGGGTCTGACGTTTACCGTCTCCTAGGCCCGACACGTGTTACTCTTAGACGAACAGACCGGACTGTACGGAGATTGTCACATTCAGGCTCAGTAGGAGTTCGGATGGGTTTACCTCATCGGCCTTCTTATCGACATTTACCTGGGGACTATTACGTACAGCTAGTGCCGCTTACGGTCTGTGGTTAAACCTACTGCCAGCCTAGTGTCGAGTCTTTAGAGTCCCACACAGAGAGTTTCCCTGCACTGGGCAAAAGGTGTAAAGGCCGTATGGTTTTACGGCAGGGCTACGATCACTTACGTGCACTTGTGCGCGTATGATGTTCGGGCGGACAATACTAGTGGGATTTGGTTTATCCGGATCCTAGTATTGTATAGATGGATTAGTTTTGTCTTCTGTGCATTCGTATTCTACGGAATACAGATGCGGGTGTGTATGCACGGTTGTGAGGAGCGAAGAAGGAGGTGCCTCATTAGGGTTTTGACCATTGACTTGGTCAAAACCATTATGAGGTGAGGAAAATGTTTACTAATCTTTTTAATGATAATTGTGTTATGGCTAATTGGTTTGACCATTTGACCATGCTTGACCATTTGACCTAGTTTACTATTGTTGACTTAGATATTTTGTGAGCTCTAGATTCTTCTTATTCATTTGGATTTATCTTTGAGATGATAATGGTCAAATTAAAGGTAGCCCTCAAAATTATCATGATAAAAGATTACTAAATATATTTCATATGGAGGATTATCTTTGGTGCTTTCTCTCTCATCCAAAAGAAAGCTCCCATGGTTCCTCCTCCTTCTTCTTCTCTAGATTTTTCTATAGCTCTCATATGTTGAGAAAAATAGAAACTAAATAGACAAACAAATCCATCTTCTTCCTCTACATCACCTAGGACATCAAGAATAGAAAACTTGTTTCCCTAGTTACCTCGGGTTGAGGTAGAGCTCGGACTATAGACTCTCGGGCGGATCGTCTTCGACTCTAGGAGGCCGCGGAGGTGACCAAGATCCGGATCGTACCTCGGAGCTCACATGGACGAGGAGGACAGCAGAGGGAAGAACCGAATGACCGTTTTCGTGAGGTATAATCTTCGTATCACAGTAGATTAAACCTCTAGTAGTTCGTTAGATATGGTTTGGCAAAGATCCTTCATGCTTAGTCTATGTTGCTATGTAAGAAAGTTTTGATTTTTACTTGTTCCACCTCCTCGCTAGCTTGCGGGGTGAGCGACATAGACTTACATGAAGTTTGTCTGGTTTTTGTGTTTTTACATAGGCCGGACAACCCCATATCTTAATACGTTTAAGATATGGTCTTTTACCATTCCACATTTCAAATGGTGTCTTAGGCACGGATTTGGATGGAATATCATTCAATAGATATGCTGCTGTCCGGAGCACATGTCCTCAGGATGAAATAGGCAACTCAGTATTGCTCATCATGGAGAGAACCATTTCCAATAGGGTATGATTCCTCTGCTCCGATACACCATTGTGCTGTGCTGTATACGGAGGAGTAAGCTGAGAGAGAATTCCATTCTCTTTTAGAAAGTCAAAAAATTTCGTGCTTAAGTATTCACCTCCCCGATCAGATCGAAATTTTTTAATACTTTTTCTATTCTGGTTCTTTACTTCACTTTTATATTCTTTGAATTTCTCAAAAGCTTCAGATTTGTGTTTCAGAAGATAAACATATCCGAATCTAGAGAGATCGTCAATAAATGTAATGAATTATGAGAACCCCCTTGTATATATAGACATTGGACCACATACATCACTGTGTATGAGTCCCAAGAGCTCCGCAGCTCTTTCTCCGTGTCCGGTGAATGGATATTTGGTCATCTTTCCTTTGAGACAAGACTGACAAGTTTCATAGGATGAAAATCCGAACGTATTCAGATATCCATCCTTATGTAACTTACTTATTCTTTTCTCACCGATATGACCAAGTTTACAATGCCACAAGTAAGTTTCGTTCTTATCTGAACTCATCCTCTTGCATGTGTTTTGTATATTAAGAACTGTGTTTTGATTAAGAACATAGATACCATTACACAGTGTACTTTTTGCAATCAATACCTGTTCATGATATTTCTATCTAGAACAAAATTATATCCATCTTTATCAAGTAAAGAGACTGATATGATGTTGCAAAGCATGGAAGGTATATAGTAGCAGTTTTTCAAAATCATAGTATCGCCGCTTGGCAATACTAGGTGATATTTACCGACGGCAGCAGTATCAACTTGCACTCCGTTCTCTACTCTGAGGGACATATCACCAAGTCCAACTATCCTAATTTTTCTCAGTCCCTATAATAAATTACAGATATGAGATCCTGATCTGATATATAGTACCCAGGAGATAGGACTGACCGAAAAAAGCTCTCAATAACAAATACACCCGAAGAAGATGCATTAGAATGCTTCTCCTTTAGTAGGGTCATATGGAATTACTTATAGTCCTCCTTTCGTTGCTCCTACTAGTGATAGTTGTCATAAGTTAGAGCCGAACCGATATTTCCCAACCCAGTGTAATAAGCTGGTTCGGTCAAGTCAAACATTTTATTATCTTGATTAGGGCGTGACATGGATGCTACCTGGAGAGAGAGAAAAGAAACACTTAGCGTGCGCTCTTGAAAAATTATATTGGTTATTATTTTATCTAACTAGGATGACTCCCACTGTTTTCTCAAATTCTCCTTCAAATCTTAAAAGGAGAACTAGTCAGGATCATTTACACCTTATAAGTTTGCTATCCGTTCAGCCATGTGGGTGCTGGTACTCCGAGAGAGGTTCCCCATACTTTCACACTGATCTAATTAAAATAAATATCGTTTCCGCAGAGGTGTATCCCCGTTAACACCTTTCTAGACACCTAATGGGTTAGCTAATTATGAAGTGAAAAATATCTCCCAAGAGTAATCCTATTCATCAGTGGGATCAGGACCCAACTATCATCATGTGATAATCTAGATGGAAGCCACTCTAGTCACCACACTCTAAAAGGTATGCAACACTAGCAAGTTTTCTATATATTTGAAACCCCCGATGTGGTTTTTGCCCCTAGAATCCTAGTGACCTGGTTTGAGCCAACAAATCAAAAGGTTCCACTCAAGTTCAACTCGTCATTATCTTGATTGTATTAAACTCACCCATACGAGCCCTTGACGGAGCCAAAAAGACCATACGACTGTTGTTCCCTCATAATAAAAAAAATGTTATTTTTATTAAAAAATCAGTCGGCAGTGCCTCACGTGCTTCTCACATGAACGCCAGCGTTGGCCTCTAATAGGATTAAATCCTACAGCGGTACCTTACGTGAAGCTCATGTTAGCACCGACGTGCAAAGCACATGGTGCCTAATTCCGTAAGAATTAAATTACTAGGCGGCGCCCACGTGTATAGCACGTGAGCATTAATGCTCAAATTAGAAAGGGTAGAATTAAATTTTACATGGGGATATTCTCTGTTAAACAGAGAACCGTCAGATTAAAAATCCAATGGTGATTAAAATTTATCAGATATAGAATTAAATTCGATTGGGGGAGAATATCTTCCTAATTTTTTTTAAATAAAAAAGATCTTCTCTGTTAAACAGAGAGTTGTTAGATCAAAGATCCAATAATAGAATCAAATTCTAATATGGGAAATTATTTCCCTAATCTTTCCAAATGAGAAAGATAAATTCTGAACCTTTGGATTAAAAAATCCAATAGTAATTAAAAATCACCATTTGATAGAATTAAATTCTATCTATGGAAAAATATTTCCTTAATCTTGTCAAAAATAAGAATATATATTCCGCAAAACAGAAATTCACTAGCTCAAATATCCAACGGTGGATAAAATCCCCCAAATAATTTTTGAGGGCAATTAAATCAATTAGTATCTCTCAAATGAGAGATTTTCTCAAAACTGATTTACAATTTGCCTCTTCTATATAAAGGATCTGAGACTTCATGTCTCAGATCGAAGATCAACCCTCAAGCTTCTGCAAAAAAAAAAGATAACAGAAGCCACAAACCGAGAATTCAATTCTCCTTTCAATGAAGAAGATCCTCACTCATTCCAAACCCTAAGTAAAGAAAAGCAGAGATTAACGATCTTTTTCTCTTAGTATAAAACAAAAAAAATAAAGGTTTAACTTTTCACAAAAAAAACTTAGTTCTTTCTTCCTCTAATATGAGATCTGCAAAACAGATCTCTCTACAAGTTGAAAATTTAATTCTCATTGGGGAAAGATCCTATGCTTCAAACTCAGAATCTAATAAAAACTAGATTAAAAGAGAGAAAAAGAATATAAGTTCTAGGAATTTAATTTCTCTAAAAACAGGGTTTAACCCTACACAAAAAGAACTTAGTTCTTAGAACATAAGAACTTAGTTCTAAAAATAAACTTGATCCCAGATCTTCAAAACAGATATCTTGATGATCATCAATAGCCAAAACGTCATTAATAGAAATTTAACTTCATTTCAAAAGATAAAATAGAGAGTAAATCTCTAAAGGGCCCAGCGCCTCACATGTTTTGCACGTGATCGCCGAACAAAAGGAGCTCAGCGCCTCACGTGTTTCCCACGTGAGCACCGAACAAAAGGAGCTCGGCGTCTCACGTGCTTTCCACGTGAGCGCAATACAAAATGCTTAGCACTCTATATTCAGTCAAAATGATTAAGTGCTTAGCACTGATTGGGCAGTGCTCATGTCCCAGCACCTCATGTGCTCCCCACGTGAGCGTCTAAAATAAATGCTCAGCGTCTCACATGATACACACGTGAGCGTCAGAGCCACAAACAAATTCTTAGCACCTCTGAATAAAAGGAAAATGGCTGAGCAAACAGAGCCACAAATAAGTGCTTAGCACTTCTGAATATATAAAAAAGACTGAGCAGACCAAGCCCAAATTGGCTAAGTCTCTGAAGTTTCTTGCAACTGAGCCCAAATGCTCTGTTGTTGGATCTTAATAAAATTTAATGATCCTGAAAATGTTGTTATGCTGATCTTAGTCTCAAATAAGACTAACGTATTCTTAATTAAAATAAATTGAGCCCAAATGCTCATGTATTTAAGTTGATCTTAATCTCAAACTAGATTAATGGTCCTTAAATAAAATAAAATATTATTTGAACTAAAGAAACATACAAACTGAGTTCAACCCCAAAATATATACGGATTTGGACTAATTCACGCCCTACGGGCGACGACATAAACTAGTTTCCGTATACAATCTATGGGAAGCCAAAACAAACAAAATACACACGACGCGAAGTGAACTACTGGAGCAGGAGAAAGTGGTTATCGCAATGCGGTAATGTAATTAACCGCAGGGGCTTGCGGCTGCAGGGTAGAGCATCCCCACAGTCCAAAACCGCTCACAAATTAGGGGGAATCTGATGAAGTCTGCTACACGGCCACATCTATCAGAACCTCCGATATATGGTACCATAAATCAACTTGGTATCTTCAGAGAGGTGGGTGGATATGTCCAAATAGCATCTGCCCTCAAATTTATGCTAGAAGTCCTCCGCATCTCAGTCCGGCCTTCGGCGGTATACGGATTCTGGCATGCCCGGTGGGACCTTTTCCTCTTTCCACTCCACACTTTGTGTGTCCTGTTTCGTGAACAAAATCATGGTTTGCTATGGTTACCCCTGGATTCGAGGTACTAAAATTTAGCGTCTTGCTCTTGTACAGAAAATCAATGGCTTCCCGCTGCACCTCATGCAACAGCGACTCCCACTTCATCCTAGCTAGAGGAGTGACGTATGGGCCTAATGTGGCCTCCATTTTCTCAATGCCGGCGGGGCAGGTCACACAAATCATTACTGGACTATTCTTCGGGACCATACTCCCGCCTATGAACTTTGGCGTCTCAACGCCACAAGGAGAAGTTCCCAGAAAGTCGGTCTTCGATCGGCCGGCAACCACGACGGTTCCTATCAGCAAGCCATCAAACCCTAAAGCCTTAGTCTTTAACAGATTGAGAAATAATTCAAGTGGGCCCGTAAAGAATCGCATGATACCAGAGGGAGCTACCTTAAAACAGCCAGCTCTCCCTACTCCTACTGCGGGCTGTAGGGTCTTTTTGGTCACACCATTGAGATGGAAATATACGCGTGCTTGTCAGGCGCATTACAGATTTCCCCTGCCTAGGGTAGGCCGGGGTTTAATGATTGTGGAGATCCGAATCTCCGACAGCCGCGGACTAAGCTGCCATTAATTACCCCTCGCCTTTGGAGTGAGGGAACCTCCGATTAACGGGTTAAATTGGTCATGCGAACTCAATGTGCAGTGTTGTGTTTTGAAAGGATTTTGGATATATCGGGGGCCACGCAGAATTTTTACGGGGGTCCCGCTACCCGGATAGCGGGCTGGGGGTCAAGGGGGCTAGCAGCCCCCTTACGGGGTGCGGGGCAGCGCTTCGGCCCAATTTTTTTTTGAGAGGGATAGTGTTGTAGAGTATGTGTGTGTGAGTACATACATGTATATATAAAATAAAAAAAGGAAAGGGACATCTAAAGGATGCGTGGGAAAAACACCAGCGCTTTGGGTGCTAGCGCTTTGAGCGCAAGAGCGCCAGCGCACCACGTGTCAGCACGTGGGCACTCGAGCGCTAGCGCTCTGAGCTCAAGAGCGCTAGCGCTTTGAGCGGTAGCGCACCACGTGTTAGCAGGTGGACGCTCGGGCGCAAGCGCTTTGGGCGCTAGCGCTCTGAGCGCAAGAACGCTAGCGCTTTGAGCGCTAGCGCACCACATGTCGGCACATGGGCTCTAGCGCTCTGAGCGCAAGAGCGCTAGCGCCCCATGTGTCAGCACGTGGGCGCTCGAGCGGCAAAAGGGACTTGATCCCTGCAATGGGAGTTGTACTCCCAGAAAGGAGCACTTATTATTCTCTCTGTGTGTGTGTGTGTGTGTGTGTAAGGAGTTAAACTCTTAGGATATTTTGAAGCTGATGAAGGAGCTTTTCCCTTTGAGCCCTAGTTCTTCCCCAAAGTGGGGTTTCTGGAGGCGGGTCTCTTTCTTCTTCTTGTCGTTTGGCCAGATCTTGAAGATCAAGAGATTTGAGATTTTAAAAATCTCTTCTTTTTGAGATCTGATGGTAGATCCAAGTTCCCCTTTGTGGGTTTTGTAGTGAAAAACTATTTAGTTTTGAAAAAGGAAGAGTAAAACTCTTGATTTAATTCAAAAGAAAGAAGAAGGTTTTAGAACCTTGAGGAAGGAGAAAGAGGCACAGGCCCTAATTTTTTGAGGAATGAAAGGTCTCTCTTTTTATTCATCATCATGTTTCCTTATATAGACTTACATATTTACATATAGCCCCTTGGGCTTTACAAAATGGTATTTTGCCCATCCCATGGCTCATGTGCCATTTTTCTTTGCACATAAGCCACGGGCTTTACAAAAAATTGGCTTTATGCCCATTCATGCATAAAAAATTAAATAAAAATTATTTATTACATGATTTTATTGTTGGCATGGGGAGGCTGGCCGCGGGCTCAACTTGGGCATGGGCCCGTTTGATCTGGGCTTGGGCCCACCTGGCTTGGGGTTGACCTTGACTTTGACTCGGTAAGCCGGGGGTGCAAATTTTGACCCCAACAAAGTGCCCCCCATCAATAAATGCACACCGCACATTTGATTTGTGTGCATGAAATAGATGGATCTTGAAGCTGAACTTCGAGGTGGAACATCATTTCAGGGGCGGAGCATCATTCCGGGGAGCATGATTCCCGGGGATCAGAGCATCATTCTGATTCGCGGAGCATAATTCCAGGGTCGGAGTATCCCTCGGGGAGCATGATTCCCGGGGATCGGAGCATCATTCCGATTTGCGGAGCATGATTCCAAGGATCGGAGCATCATTCCGAAGCGCGGAACATGATTCCAGAGATCGGAGCATAATTCCGAAGAGTCGGAGCATCATTCCGGGATCGGAGCATCATTCCGATGAGCGGAGCATCATTCCAGGGATCGGAGCATCATTCCGAAGAGCGGAGCATGATTCCAAGGATCGGAGCATCATTCCGAAGAGCGGAGCTTGATTTCAGGGATCGGAGCATCATTCCGAAGCGCGGAGCATGATTCCAAAGATCGGAGCATCATTTTGAAGAGCGGAGCATGATTCCAAGGATCGGAGCATCATTCCGAAAAGCGGAGCATAATTCCAGGGATCGGAGCATCATTCCGAAGCGCGGAGCATGATTCCAAAGATCGGAGTATCATTCCGAAGCGCGGAGCATGATTCCAAAGATCGGAGCATGATTCCGATTTGCAGAGCATAATTCCAGGGTCGGAGCATCATTCCGAAGGATCGGAGCATCATTTCGATTTGCGGAGCATAATTCCAGGGATCGGAGCATCATTCCGAAGGATCGGAGCATCATTCCGATTTGCGGAGCATAATTCCAGGGATCGGAGCATCATTCCGAAGAGTCGGAGCATAATTCCGATTTGCGGAGCATAATTCCAGGGTCGGAGAATCATTCCGAAGGATCGGAGCATCATTCCGATTTGCGGAGCATAATTCTAGGGATCAGAGTATCATTCCGAAGAGTTGGAGCATAATTCCGAGGTGTATAATTCCAGGGTCGGAGCATCATTCCGAAGGATCGGAGCATCATTCTGATTTGCGGAGCATAATTCCAGAGATCGGAGCATCATTCCGAAGAGTCGGAGCATAATTCCGATTTGCGGAGCATAATTCCAAGGTCGGAGCATCATTCCGAAGAGCAGCAGACATTCTGACCAAAACATAATTTCGATGCAGAGGCTGATTCCCAGGCGAAGCATAATTCCGACGGGGAAGGCAAATACTCCGAGGAGAAGCATGATTTCGACACGGGGTACATTCTGAGACGGAGCATGATTCCGGCACAGAGCTTGTTGGCCGACTTGATTCCGAGGCAGAGCATAATTCCGACGAGGAGGTCGTTGGTTGATTCCGAGCCGAAGCATGATTCCGACAGGGAAGGCAGATACACCGAGGCGAAACTTGATTTCGACGCAGGGTACACTCTGAGATGGAGCATGACTCCGACGCGGAGCTGGTTGGTTGATTTGATTCCGAGGCGGAGCATAATTCCGGCAGGGAAGGTAGGTATCCCGAGGCGAAGCATGATTTCGTCATGGGGTACACTCTGAGACGAAGCATAATTCCGGTGCAGAGCTGGTTGGTTGATTTGATTCCGAGGCGAAGCATAATTCCGACAGGGAAGGCAGATACACCGAGGCGAAGCTTGATTTCGACGCGGGGGACACTCTGAGACGAAGTATGATTCCGACGCAGAGCTGGTTGGTTGATTTGATTCCGAGGCGGAGCATAATTCCGGCAGGGAAGGTAGATATTCCGAGACGAAGCATGATTTCGACGCGGGGTACACTCTGAGACGAAGTATGATTCCGACGCAGAGCTGGTTTGTTGATTTGATTCCGAGGCGGAGCATAATTCCGGCAGGGAAGGTAGATGTCCCGAGGCAAAGCATTATTTCGACACGGGGTGAATTCTGGGACGGAGCATGATTCCGCCGCAGAGGTTGTTGGTTTGATTTGATTTAGGTTGACATTAGCATCGCTACACTGGAATATGGTACCAGAAGCGAATCATCATTTGTCATGAGAGGATTTAGGAATTGTTTTTTTTTTTGTCGCCATCTGCATTGCTGCACTGGAATAATGCCAGGAGCAACTCATCATTTGCCCGGGAGGATTTGGGGATTTTGGTTTTTGCTTGGCATCAGTATCGCTACACTGGAATATGGTACCAGGAGCGAATCATCATTTGCGCTTGCTCATCAGGAAGCGATGGCTTAGGAGACAGGTTTTAGGTCTCTATCATCTAAGACTTTTCAATTTTGTGAGCCGTAAGGATCTCACAAAGCATTTTCTCCCTACGGGTCGTAAGGATCCCGTAGGTGTATTTTCTCCTTAGGAGTCGTGGGGACTCCTAAGTGTGTTGCTCCTTTGTGAGTCGTAAGGATCTCACACGAGAATTTTATCCTCACAAAGTCGAGAGGACTTTGTGAGTGCATTTCATCTCTTTTTCGCGAGTTTGCGCCCTTTCGGGTTTTCACAAACTCGCCGGCAGTCCTGCTGTTTTTACTCACGGAGCCCATTCGGGTTTTCATCCGTGCCCATTTTGCTTGTGGACATACCTTCTTTTTCTTCTTCTCTTTTTTTTGAATCTTCCTCGCCGGTGGGACTTTGAATGTGGTCTCGCCGGTAGGATTTGGGAGAGATTGGGATCGTTTTACGCCCGTGGATTGTATACGGTTTTGCAGGATGTATGATCCAGACTGTAGGGCCGGAAAAATTTCGAAATTTTGTTGGCGTCTGTATCGCTGCATTGGAATATGGTACCAGGAGCGACTCATCATTCGCCATTGGGATTTGGAATTTGGTTAGCGTCTGCATCGCTGCACTGGAATATGGTACCTGGAGCGACTCATCATTCGCCGTTGAGATTTAGAATTTGGTTGGCGTCTGCATCGCTGCACTGGAATATGGTACCAGGAGCGACTCATCATTCGCCATTGGGATTTGGAATTTGTTGGCGTCTGCATCGCTGCACTGGAATATGGTACCAGGAGCAACTCATCATTCGCCGTTGGGATTTGGAATTTGGTTGGCGTCTGCATCGCTACACTGGAATATGGTACCAGGAGCGACTCATCATTCGCCACTTGGGGATTGGGGAGCGATGGCTTAGGAGAAAGGTTTAGATCCCTATCGCCTAAGGCTTTTCAATTTTATGGGCCGTAAGGGTCCTATAAAGTATTTCTCCCTACGAGTCGTAAGGATCCTGTAGGTGCATTTTCTCCTTAGGAGTCGTGAGGACCCCCAAGTGTGTTTTTCCTTTGTGAGTCGTAAGGATCCCACGAAGGTTTGTTCTCTTCATGTATCGTGAGGACACATGAGTGGGTCTTCTCAATGGACCATAATTCCAAGGGTGGAGACCGGCCGTTGGACTGGTGGTTGTTGTGGGGCATGAGTGTGATGAGAATTATTTGAGCCTATGGATTGTATACGGCAGTCAATTTGGGGACTGGCCGTAGGGCTGGGAGAATTTTGGAAATTTGAATTTTTGTTGGCGTCTGCATCGCTGCATTGGAATATGGTACCAGGAGCGACTCATCATTCGCCTTTGTTTTGTTTTTTTTTGTTTTTGTTTTACCGCGATTGCTCTATCATTTCAGCTTTTCTTATCGCGAAGGTCGCGATTGCCCTATCATTTCGGCTATTTATTCGCGGTTGTCCCATCATTTCGGCTTTATTTTTATTTTTACTCGCTGATTTTTATTGCGAGTCGCCCCATTATTTCAGCTTTTCTTTATTTTTCTTTTATTTACACATTTTTTTTTGTTTTTTTACATATTTTTTTTACATTCCCAGTTTAACGACTTAGAGGTCGATTATTCCCAGTTTAATGACATGGTGGTCAACTATTTTCAGAGAAAGGCAGAAGTCTGAGAGAATCAGTTTCACGAAGTACTTCGGTCTCCGTTTGTATGAAATTGGCGGTCGCAGCTGGACTGTTTGTTAACACGCCTTTAGACAGTTCTATCTCTCCTGCCTGGTATTTCTTTTCGATCCAATCTTTGAAGACGAAGCAGTCCTCAATGGCATGACCTATCAATCTGTGATAGGGGCAGTATTTGGGGTCGCCGGTCATATTCGCTTCCTGTGGTCTTTTTGACTCTGGAAGTTGTAGACCGTTCCTCAGGGCGTCTTTGAATATTTTACGGATTTTGTCCCTTATGAAGGAATAGACCTTATCCAGCTTCTCTTTCAGTGGAGATTCTCCTCCCTCTCCGAACACTGGGTTCCGAGGCTGGTTGGCATTAGGCCCGCTCAACCCTTGCTTATTTCGGTTAGCCGAGGCATTGAAAGATTCAGAATCGTTGGGATTTCCGCCTTTGCGATTATCGTCCTTTCGGTTTCTCCAGGACCTATTGCTATTTTGGGAATCCGAGGAGGACTCCTGCTTTGAGCGCTCTAGCATCTGAACTTTCTTGGTCAGCTCTTGGAATGTTTTGAGACCCGTGGTGCATAGAAACGGGGCCATCCAATTGTTGAGATTTCCGACAAGGAGACTGACAGATTGGTCCTGCTCTATCGGCGGTTCACATTTGATGGAGAGATTGCGCCATCGGGTTATAAAATCCGTGCTGCTTTCGTTGTTCTTTGGCTTGGTCCTTACGAGCTCAGCAATGGTGATCTTATCGCTGACGCTCATGAACCTCTGCCGAAACAGAGACTCTATTTAGACGAAAGTTGTGACGGAGCCATCCGGTATGCTCGCGTACCAGTCGAAAGCAACGTCGGCCAAGCTATTAACGAACTGGCGGAGGAGAAGCGCATCATTGCCCCCAGTATTCCCGCATGATGCTTTAAAGTGGGCGATGTGCTGATTCGCATTTCCCGTCCCATCAAATCTTCCGAATTTAGGGATGACATAGCCGCTGGGAAATTCTACCAGATCATACTGAGCAGGATATGGTCTCCCGCTACTGCTAACATCTTTTTGCGCTTCGGCTTCAGCTACCAATGTTTTGACTTTGCTGGCAACCAAATCCATGATTTGATCTTGAGTTAGCGGGCTACTGTCATCGGTGCCAAGTCATTTCCCGAGATAGGATGTGATTGATTTTCATGCGGTTCGCCCACTTTTGGATTTGAGGGAACGGGCGTCGGCTGTTTTAGGACACCGTTTCCCGGTTCATGAGCAGAGCCCTGCGCTTGATTGGGCGGCTGAGAGGCAAGTCGGGCCGTGAGCTGCAAGACGACGTTCGTCAAGTCGTCAATTTTAGAGTAAAGTTTGGCCATCTCCTTGTCTTTTCTTCTGAGCTATTTTCGGAGCTCTTAGAGAAGTTGCTGCTCTGCATTCTTGGGACGGAAGATTGTCTCCTCCTCGCTTTCCGAGCACGACTCCTCATGGACCGAAGGGTCTTTCTGTCTATCATCTTCATCGAGAGGGTTTTCATCATCCAGTGGAGGCGGCTGTTCTTGGGAAGCGGCAACCACATTCAAGCTAGATGGGATCTGAGATGTGGTGGCCCCATCCTTGCTCTTGCTGCGCGTGCCCACCGTGTAGACGGTGTGGATAACACATTCAGCCATCCTTTCATTACTGGTAGCTAGTTTCGCGGAGTGGTCCGGGCTTTGGAAATTCATAAATTTTAACATGGCTGGAGCCCTAGCCCTTTTGTTGGCTCTGTATTTGAGCCGCTTCTGCCTCAGCCTCACTGCCTTGAGCGCTTGGCAGGCTTCTGCTCTCCGGGAAGCCGCCATAGGCCGAGTGATGGGGAGGCTTGAGAAGACATCCGCCCGCGTGTCCGTCGAAGGCATCGCCTGGGCTTGCCCGTGACGTCTGGCAACCTCTTCTGTTCTGACGGTTTTGCCCCAGCTGGGGCTATGGAAAGCCGTTCAGACACCGATTTGTGTTTGGGTTGGGGCGCCTTCGAGACCACCACATTTGGCCTCTTGCCTTGCGAGGCCGGTTTGTCGGTTACCGGAGCTTGAGGTGCAGGGATAGCATTAGCCGACACGAACATGATAGAGCCAAATGGTAGCGGCGGCTCCTCCTATTGTCGCCCGATGCTGGCCGGAAGGATCGTCCTGGAGTCTATCTTCATCGTGTAGGAGACGGGAGCTGTGCTGAGAGCTGAGATTGCCTTTGGAGACATTTTGTTGCGTTCGAGGATTACAGTCGAAAGTCGTTAACCTGCAAATAGAAGCATGGTTTCAGTACAGGAAATCAATGTATATGTTGATTGAGTTCGCATGGATATTTAACGAAATATGGGAGGAGAGATAGGTCCCACCGGGCGTGCCAGAATCTGTAGGGTGTTTTTCGTCACCCCATTGAGATGGGAATACGCGCGCGCTTGTCAGGCGCATTACAGATTCCCCCTGCCAAGGGTTGGCCGGGGTTTAATGATTGTGGAGATCCAAATCTCCGGCAGCCGCGGACTAAGCTGCCGTTAATTACCCCTCGCCTTTGGAGCGAGGGAACCTCCGATTAACGGGTTAAACTGGTCATGCGAACTAAATGTGCAGTGTTGTGTTTTGAAGGGGTTTTGGATATATCGGGGGCCACGCAGAGTTTTTACGGGGGTTCCGCTACCCGGATAGCGGGCTGGGGGTCAAGGGGGCTAGCCCGCACCAAATTTTTTTGAGAGGGATAGTGTTGTAGAGTATGTATGTGTGTGTGTACATACATGTATATATAAAATAAAAAAAGGAAAGGGGCATCCAAAGGATGCGTGGGAAAAGCACCAGCGCTTCGGGTGCTAGCGCTTTGAGCGCAAGAGTGCTAGCGCACTACGTGTCAGCACGTGGGCGCTCGAGCGCTAGCGCTTTGGGCGCTAGCGCTCTGAGCGCAAGAGCGCTAGTGTTTTGAGCGGTAACGCACTACATGTCAGCACGTGGGAGCTCGGGTGCTTGCGCTTTGGGCGCTAGCGCTCTGAGCACAAGAGCGCTAGCGATCTGAGCGCTAGCGCACCACGTGTCAACACGTGGGCGTTCGGGCGCTAGCGCTCTGGGCGCTAGCGCACCACGTGTCGGCACATGGGTGCTAGCACTTTAGGCGCTAGCGCTCTGAGCGCAAGAGCGTTAGCACTTTGAGCGCTAGCGCCCCACGTGTCAGCACGTGGGCGCTCGAGCGGCAAAATGGACTTGGTCCCTGCAATGGGAGTTGTACTCCCAGAAAGGAGCACTTATTATTCTCTCTGTGTGTGTGTGTGTGTGTGTGTGTGTGTGTGTGAGGAGTTAAACTCCTAGGATATTTTGAAGCTGATGAAGGAGCTTCTCCCCTTGAGCCCTAGTTCTTCCCCAAAGTGGGGTTTCTGGAGGTGGGTCTCCTTCTTCTTCTTGTCGTTTGGCCGGATCTTGAAGATCAAGAGATGTGAGATTTTAAAAATCTCTTCTTTTTAAGATCTGATAGTAAATCCAAGTTCTCCTTTGTGGGTTTTGTAGTGAAAAACTATTTAGTTTTGAAAAAGGAAGAGTAAAACTCTTGATTTAATTCAAAAGAAAGAAGAAGGTTTTAGAACCTTGAGGAAGGAGAAAGAGGCACATGCCCTAATTTTTTGAGGAATGAAAGGTCTCTGTTTTTATTCATCATCATGTTGCCTTATATAGGCTTACATATTTACATATAGCCCCTTGGGCTTTATAAAATGGCATTTTGCCCATCCCATGGCTCATGTGCCATTTTTCTTTGCACATAAGCCATGGGCTTTACAAAAATTTGGCTTTATGCCCATTCATGCATAAAAAATTACATAAAAATTATTTATTACATGATTTTATTGTTGGCATGGGGAGGCTGGCCACGGGCTCGACTTGGGCATAGGCCCGTTTGACCTGGGCTTGGGCCTACCTGGCTTTGGGTTGACCTTGACTTTGACTCGGTCAGCCGGGGGTGCAAATTTTGACCCCAACACGGGCGAGGCTAATAAAAGTGCTTCCCCTCCAAGGCGGTCAGTCTTTGAAAGATTGGAAAACCCCGCTCCAACTCTAACAAGGACTTCAGTCTTCAACAGGCTGACACCAACCGAAACTCCTCAGCAACGCAGGGGGCATGAAGAAGACACCTCCAAAATTGAGGCAATTCCCATTTTACGACATTCTCGACGTCACCACTGGCGCTGAGTGAGAGAAGCTGGGGGTAACTCTCCCTCTGGACTCATCCTACCAGCTCCTATAGTGAATATCGACGCTGCTGTTCCAACTGGGAACAGTTTTGATCCGGTCAGGAAAGTGCGCAAGAACTCTTCGACAGCTGTACTGAAGAAATCACTTTCACTGGCAGAAGCCCCAATATAGAAACAGTCGGAGCAGTCTCATCAACGACTCTTTTCTCAAATACATAGGTTCTGGCGAAAAGTCCAAGACTCCGTGCTTAACAAAAATTACTCTTGTCGACCTAAAAGATCTAATGGACGACATGAAAAAGACCGCTCCTCCACCATACAACGGGAGGGCATTCTTAAACAGGTGCCTATCATAATGGCTCCTTCAGCTCCGACTTCTTATAAAAGAACGAGGCCGGACAAAATCCTACCGCTCGCGGCAAATTCCAAAGGCGATGGATCTAAATGCCCTAAGCCTGGGGACACTACCGTACATATGGTCTACATGATCAACGGGAAAGAAGAAATCCGTGCCTCGGTGAGCCACCGACCTCAAACTCGATCACTGACAAAGGCTCAGAAGCAACAACAAAAACTCTAAGAAATGCTGAAAAAATGACGTCACTCATCGGACAAAAAGAAAGTCCGGACGAAGAGGCTGAACAACGCTAGGAGCAAAAGACCGATACAGAGTTCTTGTGATGGGTGCTGAAAAGAAAAGATAAGGAAGCTGCAGAGCAAGCTGCTAACATTAAGAAGATGGCTCTCCTATTCCAAGACATGGTGAGAATGATAATCCAATAGGAACCACCAGTTGAAAATCCGCCGGTGATAAGCGAGGATGACAGAGGGGAAATATCAAACCCTCTTTCGGCCTTATCCCTGGCCAAAGAAGGCGGCTTTGGATGACTAGATCGCTCAACAAATAAGAGCTCACCAGGCCAGTGAAGCCGCCAGCCAACTCGTTAGAACCGGGCGACCATATCCGGCCTGGTATGACCAAATCAAGTACCCGCCAAGATATACAATCCCCAAGCTTCATGTCTATAAAGGAACGAACAATCCTCACTAGCATGTTGCACAATTCAGAGCACTATGCAGCAATACTGGAGGCGATGACAAACTATTGCTTCGCCAATTTGTCCGAAGCTTGTCAAAGACAACCTTTGAATGGTACTCGAAGCTCCCAAATGACTCCATGAAAACCTTCACAGAAATGGAACTACTGTTCACGCAATGGTTTGCCAGCACAAGAGAACAAACTCCGATCACGGCATTAATCAATGCCAGGGTAAAACTCGGAGAAACTTGGGTCTAATACGTGATCCGGTGGCGGAATCTATGGTCTAAATGCAAGCAGTGCATTGAAGAGTCTCCAGTCTTGGGCATGTTCATCGGGACCCTTGATCCTTGTTCTCTGCCGAAAAGACGTGACCGGGACGTTGGGACGTCTGGCCTGAATTTTGGGGGCAGATGCTATTTGGTTTTATCCATCCACCTCTCCGAAAATGCCAAGTTGATTTATGGCAACATGTATCGAAAGTTTAGACGGATGCGGCCGTTGTAGCAGACTTCGTCAGATTCCCCCTCGTTTGAGGGTTTTTTTTATTGTGGGGATGCTCTTCCTTGCAGGCGCAAGCCCCTGCAGTTAATTACGCTACTGTATCGCGGTAACCACTTTCTCCTTCTCCAAATGGTCACTTCGTGTCGTGTGTATTTGTTTTATTTTTGGTTGCCCGTGGATTGTATATGGAGACTAATTTATGTTGTCGCCCGTAGGGCATGGATTAGTCCAAATCCGTATTTTCTTAGATTTGGGTTTTGGTTTGGTTTTAAAGACCGTTAATCTCATTTGAGACTAAGATCAACTTAAACGTTTGTTAAGGATACGTTAGTCTAATTTTTGACTAAGATCTACTTAACAGGATCATTTAGATCCAACAAAAGAGTGTTTGGGCTCTATTGTTTTAGTTTAGGGACATTACGGTCTAGTTTAAAGACGTCATAGTCTGTAAAGTTTAAAGACATCATAGTCTATGAGTTTAAGGAGCTCACAGTCCATGGTAGTTTAGAGACATCATGGTCTGTAAAGTTTAAGGACATCATAGTCCATGTGTTTAAGGACCCCACAGTCTGTGAAATGTCTGGTTATCGGGACCCGTCACCTCTCTGAAGACGTTGAAGGATTACAATAACAAGTATCAGAGGAGTGAAGAGATGTACCCTTGAACCAATATTGGTTGGGTGATCTGTAGTCCAATTTGGTACTAAAATCAAAGATTTATGAGCATATGGGCTCAATTAATTTGAATGAGGGGGTCTGTGGCCAACTTGGGCTCGGCCCATTCATTAAAAATGTTAGACATTTAGTTAAGCTCAGTCCTTTTTCATTTAACAATGCTGAGCATTGGTCCTGACAACTTTTTTGTCTTTTATTGAGTGCTGAGCACTCATTAAGGCTCTGGGCTTTATTATTTAAAGAACAATTTATGTTCTCTCAGCGCACACGTGAGGAGCGCGTGGTGCGTTTGGCGCTGAGCGCCAGTCCATGAGCGCAGAGTGCTTCTTATGAAGTAGCACACACGTGAGGAGCACGTGGCGCGCTTGGTGCTGTGCGCCAGTTAATGAGCACAAAGCGCTTCTGTTTAAGTAGCGCACACGTGAGGAGCACGTGGCGCATTTGGCGCTGTGCGCCAGTTAATGAGCGCAGGGCGCTTCTTGTAAAGTAGCGCACACGTGAGGAGCACATGGCACGCTTGGCGCTATGCGCCAGTTGCAGAGCACTTCTCTAAATTTGGAGCGCTAAAGATCTGTAACGCTGTGCACTAAATTTGGAGCGCTGAAGCGCTTCGTTTAATTGGAGCGCTAGGTCTTTTTTAAATTTGGAGCGCTAAGGCTCTACAGTGCTATGCGTTTAATTGGAGCGCTAGGGCTCTTTTTAAGCAACACTGCTCTCTGAGAATTAAATTCTCTCTTATAAGAGATTTTGTCTCATGAATTTTAAGAATAAAATTCTTGTTTTATAGGAGATGTTTCAATCTCTTATGTTTTTGGTGAAAGGCTTTGCCTTTATGGATCTGTGATCCTAAGAGAATTGAATTGTTCTCCCATCTTTTTATAATGAGATGTTATGATCTGTTTTGTGAAAGACAATTTATCTTAAAGATCTATGATCTGGCCAAAGAATTAAGTTCTTTTCTAATGAGATATTTCGATCTCTTTATTTTACCTTGAAGAAATTCTTCTTCTGCTGAGAGCTTGCTCTTCTTTCTGGACTTTCTCAAAGTTTATGGGGGGTTCCTCTCTCTGAGACTTGAAGTCTTGGGTCCTTTATATAGTGGAGGCTGATTTGTTGAATCGGTTGAAGAGATCTTTTCTTTAATTGATCTGGGGATTTTCCCACCGTTAGATCTTTGATCCTAGGGCTTCTGTTTTACAGATGGCAATCTTCTTGTTTTTAACAAGATTGGGAAATCTTTTCCCCTACAGAATTTATTCTGCATTTTGGTGATTTTTAATCACCATTGGATCATTGATCCAATGGTGCTCTAATTTTCAGAGCATAATCTTTCCTATTTGGAAAGATTCTGACAAATGTTTCCTTAACAGATTTTATTCTGGTCAATTGATGATTTATCATCTTCATTGGATCATTGATACAACGGCCGAGAACATTTTGTTCTATCGCTAGCACTTACGTGCTTTGCACGTGATGCGCTGTTTAGGGTGCAGCGCTCTGAGCGCTAGCGCTCACGTGCTTTGCATGTGGTGTGCTGTTTAGAGTGCGACGCTCTCAGCGCTAGCGCTCACATGCTTTGCACGTGGTGCGCTGCTTAGAATGCAGCGCTCTCAGCGCTAGCGCCCATGTGCTTTGCACGTGGTGCGCTACTTAGAATGCAGTGCTCTTAGCGCTAGCGCTCATGTGCTTTGCACGTGAGCGCTGCCTCAGAGTCTTTGATTCTCAACGCTGGCACTGTTATGAAGCGCTACTTTATTTCAAATTTTAAAATTTGAACAGAGCTTTTCTTTGATTGGGAAACAAATGCCACCCCACCGTTGCACTCACGTGGCCTACACGTGAGTGCAGCGGTGGCAGCATCTATGCCATCGGATCAACTCAGAAGTTGAAACGGCTCTTAGTGCCTATAAATAGGACCCTTTACCCTTGAGATGATCTCTGTTCATCCTCTTTTTTGTTTTCTGAGAATTAATTCTCCTTCAGAGCATAGCTCTTTCCCTTAAGAAATTTCTTAAGAGTCAACACTCTGCCTAACTTAGGTAAAAATTGAACTTTTTAACAGAGCTTTGCTCTCCTTAGATCATAGATCTAAAAATATATCTTTAGGGTTTTACCCATTAACAGAGCTATGCTCATCTCCAAGATATAATCTTTTTAGGGTGATTTTAACCCATGAACTGGAATATTGTTCATGAAGAACTTAAGGGTTTATTCACAGATCTTGAAGATCTTCGAGTTTCTACTCTGTAGAAGCTTTGCTTTTTAGGGTTTCTTCATGGATTGTTTCATCTTCCTTACAGAACATTGCTCTTTAGAAATTTTGGGGGGAATTTTATTTCCCTCACGATTAATTATGACAGATGTCTGTCTGTTGCAGAGTACTGCTCTCAATGGGAGATTTACTCCTTAACCCGATGGGCCCTCATTAAATGAGAATCCTTTGAGGATTTCCTCATTTAATGACAGTCTCATCAAATGATGAGATTGTTTTATTAATAATGAGAATCATCAAGATTGTGTGGGCCCCCTTTGGCCCCTTTTTACTGTATTGCAGTGTGGTATGGATTTAAAGTATCAAGTACCGAACTTGACTTGTAGCATTGACGGCTAACTTTGTTCTCTTTCGCAAAGGTATCATGTCTCTCGATACTTCGTTTCCCTTTGTCCGTTCAGAAAGCGGGTTCCCTGCAGCGCCAGTAGACCGAGAAGTTCGCACTGATCAAGGATCACGACCCAGAGTGGAAGAATATCTATTTATGGGGAATATGGTACAACCAGATCATCATGGGTCAGCGTAGCTTCTCTTGCGAAATACCTTCAGAGCCCATTTCGGCGATTTATTATGCTGACGTACCCCCGGTGAACTATGCCATGGAGGTGGTTAATTGGACTTCAGAGGGTTGCCTTCAGCCCTCTATGGCTGCAATACCTGTACAACTGCCGATGGGTTTGGACATTCTAGGGCGGCGTATATGCCAGGGTGAGTCGCGCCCTTAGGGACAACCATACAACATAGGCTTGACTCCCCGTCACCCAGCTGGATATCTGCAGTTGGCCCGATACATCTTATCGGCAAAGAAGTCAGAGCTGCTGAGGCTCGGGTTGTACCCCGCGATATATGCTTCTCTGTTCCAGTATTCCACACCTCCAGCATGGTGGGTCAAAGCCTTTTTGGAACAATAGAACGTTCCAACTCATACCTTTCGTATGCTAGATCGGGAAGTTTCCATCTCTTTGGAGGAGTTTGCGGATATCTCCGGCTTGCCTGTCAGAGGGGAGCATTATGAGGAGATCTTGCCCCTTGACGAGTATATTTTCGCTATCCGACTGGTGATGACGGGTTTAACCCCAAAGAATGCCATTCAGCACCGATTCCCCAACTTGATCAAGGTGCTAAACATTTACGAGGGCCTATTTCTTGAATCTGGAAGCCATGGGGTTAGCTTAGCGGACTTCATCGCCCGTTTTCTCCGCCCAGAAGCTTTATCGCAACAAGGTGAAAGGTTTGCCAAACTTGATGATCCTTTCGGTTTTGGCTTAGATAGCCGGCCGATAGCGGAAGCCGATCAAAAGAGTTTCTTCCTTCCAAACGCCGCGGTCGTCCCCTTTTCAGAAATCGCCGCTTAGGACATCGTTGAAGAGGCGTTCTTTCTAGGGTTCCTCGGTTTGTGGTTAAGCTGGTTCGCGCTTCCCATGCACCCTCGCTACTTGAGGCCGTCCGTCTTCTTCCCAGCTCATCGGATGGTTGAAGGGAGACAGGTTGCTGTTGGGATTGCCGGGCTGGCTCATTTGTATCATGGCATTAGCTTGGCAGCCGACACTACTCAACCGAGAGTGCAGCCCGTGAACTTCCCGATGCATTATTTTACTTCATGGCTCGAGCTGCATGTGCTCGGTGCTTTTGGAATGCACAAGCGGCCTCATTTCTATGAAACTTGCAATTTTCCACGGATCATGCGGCTGGTTGATGCTTCCATTGTGGAGCCAAATCAGCGAGAGGCTCGGGGTGTGCTTCTTTGCCCGCGTACAGTCGGGGACGACATGACCTTTGTTGATAAGGTCATGACCATCGGTAAGGAATCAGCTAAGACGGTGCAGCCACTGCGGGACACCTTTAAGGACGGAGCTTCTGCCTTGAAAGCTCGGGAGATTCTCCATTTGTACTCGATCAGGCCGGGCTACTTGGTGTTCAGGCAGAACGACTCGGCTTTGTTCATGAGATTTAACCCCCACCATTTTGCCCAGCAATCAAGTTATAATTAGGGCATCCCACTCGAGGCATTCTTGCAGAACCGGTTAATACTGAAGAGGGTATCCGAAGCGCTTTGCACCACTTCATGCGCCTAAACACAGGGTCCAATTTCTTCATCAGTTAGCCGAGTTGTGTTCTGAAAGCCCTGAACATATACGTGGCGTGGTATCAACACGCGATGGGTGCTGTTATCAAGGAGGAGAAGCGACTGTTGCTTGATCGCAAGGGTGCAGCCCTGGCTGGTAATCCGACCGTTCCCCTATAACAGCGGACCATCGTTCATCCTCCCCTGACAGAGGCTGCTGCGATTGTGGTCCTGCACGCCATATCTGAGCTCCTCCCTCCTCGTGCGTCCGTGAAAGCGCTGGCTGTGGCGTCTTCCGAGTCTGGCGTGGATTCGGAGATCGGGACTCATCGTCCAAAGGTGCGCACCAAGCGTAAGCATGTGCTAGGGCTACTGGCACTCGCTCGCCGAAGAGAAAGAAGTCAATACTCTCTGCAGACGTTGTATTCGGCCAGGAGCCTCATGCTCCTTACATTGAGGGCATAAGTGAATATGGGACCAACAAGGGTTTATTTGCGGCGCCGAATGATACCGATCTAAAGGCTGCCATTGCAGCTTCCGAGCGACTAGCTAGCAACAAAGCAGGACTGATCACCCTTGCACAGTCAGGTAGACTTCAGTCGTATCTTTTTGCCGTTACATTTTTTATTATCATGCTTTGAATGGCACTTCTTCTTCAACAGGCATCTCCACTGAAGAGGCTCTAGCAGCTTCTCTCAAGACTTTTGAAGAGGAGGAAAGGCTTCGTGCTTTTTTGGGCATTGGTACATTTCGGCTCACTGTGCCTTCATTCCTTTTTCTATATGGGTAAACTAACTCTTCTTTTTCATCTTATTGCAGGGACTACCTAGACTCAGGTTATCCCAAGTGCAGTGCTGATCGCGAGTGGTAATGCAGCGGCATCGTTAGCGCCGGCCACTACTGCTACAGCTATCCCTAAGTCGCCACCAGGTGTCTCGCAAAAGCAACCGATGATGGACGTCATAATGGCCCTGGAGGCAGAACTTGGTTCAGATGATGGTCTACCTTTATCGGAAGTTTTGAGGAGGTCAGCTCTCGCGGCTCAGGTTGAAAGGAAGCGCAAGAGTCGTGCAATGAAAGAACGTGATGCCATCTTGGCTATAGGTGCAGGCTCGAGCACTTCTCCCCCTGTCCCTATTTCTTCAGAGGATGCTCCGGCTGCGCTGTCCACCGCTCATAGGCAGGCAGTACGTGCGGCTCGGAAGGCAATTGAAAGGTCGTCCTAAAGTAACGTAACACTGGGTCCTTTCATTAGAGTTTGATCTTCAGATTCTTATATATCATACCCTGCAGGGCTAAGTCCTGGTGAGGAGGTGATAGGTAAGATGACGGCAATCACCGAGCCCGAAGTGGCCTCTCTTTCTCAGGAGTACAGGACTGCCCCAACTGCCACTCTTTCCCCTTGCGGTTCCCTGCCATCGCCTAACATTGCGAGTGTCACGATGGCTCTCGTAGAATCGGGGGATGAAGCCACGGGCGGTGAAACCCTTTCAATGGAGGAGAGTGAAGCAGTCGCTGCGCCTGGTAATGCTCTTGTCACGGTTTCGATTGGCGACTCATCAGGTAGATTTTGGGTAATTATTTTCCTTTTTGTTCCGCAATCCCTTCCAACTCCTTCTGACGGCATCTTTTTTGTTTCTAATGCAGGTGTGGTGAGCACTGAGGTCGTTCCACCCGAAGAAGCGTCACCGGTTGCTGCTCTGACGGTCGCCGACCCTTCGCCTTCTCTCGTGTCCTCTCAAATGCTGGAAGGTATGGGTTTGCGATTTTTCTAATTTATATTGTGGATGTAATCTTCCTTGTACTGACCATGCATCGTCGCAAGCTTGTAGGAGTACTCTTCGATCATCTGTATCAAGTGTTGAACCCGTATTTCTCCTTCCAGTCGGAAGTTAGTCTACCTGCTGGTGCCGGTGAGTATCTTTTTAACCGATGTCTTTTCTTTTCTTTAATGGGTGACCCTGCCGTTGTTAACTTTAAATTGATTACAGCACTGCAAATTGAAAGAAGGGACAAGAGAATTGCCGCGTCACCAGTACTCCCAGCTCTGCCACCTGCCGTAGCCGGTATAGCAGCCTTCCTTGCTCTTGCATCTTCTTTGTCTCTTAAGCTAATATCTGACTATGATTTGTTTTGCAGCAATCGCACCGACTCCAGCTCCCTTCGAGTCTCGTATCTTAATGCCGGCAGGGCCCTTTTCCAGACGTCCATCTTCCATGGGCGCTGTAACCAGCCTGCGCATGTTAAATGAGTACATCGAGGAGCTTAACGTGGAGGTCCCTGCATTTGCTGCAGATTTTACTGCCGAGGTAACCCCATGCTGGTGACGCTCGTGAACTTCCACAGCGAAAGCGTCGTTGAGTCTTGAGTTAATCATTGCAGGAAGATTGATGCTTTCCTGTATGAGCTTGAGCTTAGGCGACTTGCTCCGGGGGTGTTGGCTTCGAACTCCTATCGAGCTGCATGGGTTGAGCAGAGCGTTCCATTCCTTCGCCATTTCGAATGAGAGGCGACCTTAAGCGAAAGGAACGTGAGGCGACTTCCGCTGAAGTCCAACTGCGTACTGAGATTGCAGCGAATGCTGCCCAGCTAAACTCCATCTTTGAAAACCTTCAACGATGTATCTCTGATGGGCTGGTGCTGAGAAGAAGCTTGATCTTTTGTGAGCAAGTTGCGCAGAGTCAGGAGGCTGCTCAGCAGAAATTGATGAGAAACTTTTCATCCTGTCTGCAGCAACGGGCCTA